>CM064862.1:11346978-12089892 GCA_032719365.1 Prinsepia uniflora | reverse complement strand
GATTGCTGCTTGTGAAAAGTTGGATTATATTATTGGTACTACAACTTTACCTATGACTACAGATACTACCTATATTAAGTGGTATGCTGAAAATCAAAAAGTGAAAGGGTGGTTATTAACATCTATGTTCCTAGAAATCATGAAGATGTATCTTCGGCTACAATAGTAATGAAGGATACATAAGATGTGGAGCTATAATAGAAATCAATTTAGTGTTTACGAGTACACATCTCCCTAGCAATCTCGATAATGAGTTCGAACAAGTTCGCGGAGAAGTTCTCCGAAAATAATTAGTACTTGATTTGAACAAATATATGCTTATATTCGACTTGAAGCTCTACGTAGACAGACTCTTGCAAGAGACTCTGACAGTTCCAACATTGTTGATTTCGTGGCACGATCGCAAAGGAACCCTCGAGGAAGGCCCCAAACAGGCGAGTTCCTCAGAGTCACAAAGTCTCGTTGTTGTGATCTTATTGGTTATCCTGATTGGTGGACCAAACCAATCCCAAAGGCGCGCAACTCCACTACTGCTGTGACTGAAACATCAGAGGGTGCCAGAATAAACCTCTGATTTGTTTGCAACATCAGGTAATGATGTTAAGTGTCTTAGTGTCTCTGCTCCTATTAGTAGCAATACTTTGATTATTGATTCTATTGCCACTGATCACATGACTTTTGACCCAAGTCAAGGTATTTATTTGAAATACTATAAGCAACCCATAGTCTCTATAGCCAATGGCATCCCATCCCCAGTTATAAGAGAAGGCATTGTTACATTAAATAAGAACCTTGACTTACATTCAGTTTTATTTGTCCCCCTATCTTAACTATAACTTTGTTGTCTGTTGCCCAAATTACTCATGCTTTACATTGTGTTGTGATATTTTGACCTAATTATTGTGGTTTTAAGGATATACAGACGAGGGAAGACAATTGGATGCGGTACTAGGCGCGGGAAGCTCTACCACTTGGATTTATCACAAGGGAGCTCAAAGAAGTTACCCAGAAGAGTTTGGGGTTGGTGGGTCAATAAGTGGGGTCCAAGAGTTCAACTAATTGGTTATGGCATCGAACGTTTGGGGTAATGCCTCTTTTCGGTATCTTCAGAAGTTATTTCCAACATTTTTTTCTAGTAGTAATATGTCTGAATTTACATGTGACATTTGTGAATTGGCTAAAAGTCATTGTGTTCCTTATCCTATCAATTTTAATAAAACTTTTTTTTTCGTTTATGGTTATTTATTCTGATGTGTAGGGGCCATCTAAAGTTCCATCATTGAGTGGTGCACGCTGGTTTGTATCTTTTATTGATGATTGTACCCGAATGACATGGATTTTTCTCATGAAAACTAAAAGTGAAGTGACTAGTGATAGGACCGCCCCCGAAGAGACTTTGATAACTGTGTCCGGTCCTGCTCCCGTCTGACAAGTCGACTGAAATTCCCAACTTACCCTCAGTGCTTGCCAAACTTGGGATAGCCACACGCGTATTTACTCATGCCTCCGCCTCTCGATCAGCCTCGATTAACGCGCCACGACCTGGAGGGTTAATAAAAACACAAAAGGTGTGAGTGGACAAAAATAATCAGTTACAGAAAGAAATTTCTACCCTCCACGTAAAACCAATGCATGCCTTCAAAAATCATTTCGAAATCCGTTACATTTTCAACAAAAGAAACCGTGTATGAAAATCAAAATCGTTTTCCTTTTCTTAACCTTCGGGTCTTAGCCCGTAGTCATAAACACAGGGCCTCAGCGCAAAACCATGAATCAAATCCAAGTACACAACATAATCCAAATCCATCAACCATATAAACCGGGCCACTGCCCAACACATCCGAAACCATCAGAAATTAACAATAAATCACAAGTCAATCAGTTTGCTGGATATCGAGTGCGCCCGAGTCTTTAAACTCAAAACCACGTTGCATAATCAGGCCTTCCCGGGATATCAACGAGTCTTTAAACTCAAAACATAATCGATAGGCCTCGGGGGGTATCATACCGAGTCTTTAAACTCAATACAGTTACCGAGTCTTTAAACTCATCAAGGGCCCCCCCCCCCCCCTCCGGTCATCAATTAAACGAGTCTTTAAACTCAAACGTGCTCCAGCAATAGCACCGGGTCTTTAAACCTAAAACCATTTGTAATTCATAAACAATCCAGGATCCATCGTGATCCAAATACCAAATCCGATCTGAAATCACATTTAGTCATAACGGGACTCTTGTCCGAATTTCACATTCAAATCCCCAATTATATTCGTCTTCCATTCCCGAATTCGAATTCGCAATAACGATTCCGTAAGCTGGCATCCGAACCGTCATTCCGAACCCAAACCAGAAATTCACTTCCAAACTTCCGAAAAAAACGAAATCTCGTTCATCAAAATTACTTTTATGCCCTGGGCATCAAGCCCGAAATCACCTTTTTCAAAATCCGTGTTAAATCCTCGAAATCACATCATATTTCAAATCCCAAGGTCAAAACATCAGAACCATAATCAAATCACCAAAATCACAGTCAAACCACAGCATGATCGAAATCTCGTAAAACGTGCAAATCAGTGTCATTCTCGAAATACGTGTCAAAACAGTAAATCATACTCACAATCGTAATCGAAAACATCATTAAAACGTGATACGCACAAATCATATAAAATCATTCATTAAACCATCATCAAAGCATAAGAGAAACCATAATCTCGAAATACGTGCAATTTCGTATGCATATAAAAAATACATATAAATACGGAAATCGAAATTATCACAAGTCATAATCATAATCATAGAAATCATAGAAATATTTATACATGCATTAAATTTTGAAAGCAACGTGCACTCACACACCGTCCATAATGCTCGTTTTCGCGCTGCACGCGTTTCCGTAATTTCCCGGTATTTTCCAGAAATCTTGAATCCTGTCCGAAATCATTCTTTAGTGTTACTAAGGTCCCTAATAACATCATACTAATTTCCCATAATTTTCCGGGAATTAAACGTTAATTAAAAAATGTAACATAAACCTTCGGACCCTCGAAACAACATCGAAACGGTGTCCGGTTAGTTCGAAATCAACGCTAAAATGTTCGTTACATTGCATAGGACAAAAGTTGTGTTGAACTTACCTCGAAAATCAGTCCCACGCGCCCTCACGCGTCGCCGTGAGTGGCTGCACGTGAAACTCACGCGCCTACTATAGTGACAGCTACAGTCATCGTCTTCGTCCGAATTGACCCGATTAGAATCCTGTCAATTCCAACTTAATTTCAACAATTCAATCATTCAAAAGGATCGCCTTGTGTCTAATTAGGGTTCTGTGACCTCAACTACGTAAGAATTCACCTTAATCCAGACGATTCGAAGTCGAACTTCGAAGAATAGACGAACACTGTTCATTCATCAATCTCGACCAATTTCGATTGTTTTCTTGAAATTGATCCACTCAGAGGCTTCATAGGGTTCGCATTAGCTTGTTTCTCATGCCAATTTCTCCCTTAAACCCCTCCAATTCACAACTCAAGCTCAATTTTTCCTCTCTGTCACTAAGTCCGTTCGAAGCCAAAACAACATCAATTCACTTCCTTCTTGAACTGGATCCGACTGGAATTGATCCCAGAGAACTAAATGAAACCTCAATTTGCCTTGGGCTGGGCCCTAAACTTCGAATTGACATCACACTCCCGTTTCAGATTTTTGAACTCTCCTCTCACTATTTTCAACACGTTTCTTCCTCTCTCTCTGTCTCAAAACTCTGCTCTCCCCCCTCTTCATTCTGTTTCGGCCCTCATTCCTCTCAATTGATAGTGGGGAAGGTCAATTAACCATGTTTATCGGGCTCTGTTTTTAATTCATTTTCTTTTCCATTTCCAGCACCACCCACGAGCCCCAATTTCCATTCCCTGACCGTGCACCCTGTCCCAAACACACTAACACACCGTGCACTTCCACCTCTGTCTCTGTTCCCTCGTTCAATTGTATAAACAAAATCAAACGGTGCACACACTCATGTCCAAACTCTGTTTTTCAATTTCAAGCATCAGCACTTGTTTCCCACACACACACCACCCGTGCTCTCAAATTCCAACCCAACACTCACACACACTGATCAAAGATAGTTTAAACAATTCACTCACTATGCTCAACAAAATCCCACTCACGGCTATTTCAATTTCAACAGTAGAAATTACCATTTTGCCCTTCTGCTCAAAATTACCAAAATTCCCCTCACGCATCTAGATCCGTAACTTGGTCATTCGAACTCCGATTGACGCGTGTCGCCTGTCTACGGATTCAGGGCATCGAGACCATCCTAACGGTCCTCAGCCCCCTCGGCCATTGGGCCCTCCCGGTTGAAAAGTCAACATTTTCCCCCTTTTCGTCCAAATTATGAAAATGCCCTTGGACTTTCCGAACGTCGGAATCGATCGTGCCACCTGTATATGAACTCGTGACGTCCCAAACTACGTCACGGTTCATCGGTCAAACTCCATTTGACCACCCGAATTAAAAGTCAACGTTTTTATCCACGACTAGGAGCAAAATGGTCATTTTGCATCGTTCGTCCGATTTCGCCCAAATAATCACCGATTAACCCTGCTAATCATGATTAGTTACTAATCTAATCCCGGATTCCGGGACGGGTCGTTACAACTAGTCTATTTCAGAGATTTCATAAAATGGTGTCTACACAATTTCAATCTCTCATTCGTGTCCTTCGTACAGACAAGGGTGGTGAGTTTGTTAATTCTGAGCTTAATCGGTACCTGTCACTGCATGGTATCACTCATCAGAAAACTTGTCCTTATACACCTGAACAAAATGGGGTTGCTGAACGTAAGAATCATCATCTTCTAGAGGTGGTTCGCGACTCTCACCTTAAGTCTCACCTCCCTTTGACTTATTGGGAAAAGTTATGTTTGCTACAGTTTATCTAATTAACTGGGTACCTTCTCGGGTCCTTCAGTTTCAGACTCCATTACAAACATTGATTGTTGCTGTCACTGCACCCTCAATTCTTAATCTTGAACCACGAGTATTTAGATGTGTGGCCTTTGTTCATTTGCCAAAACAGATGGGTAATAAATTGGAGCCATGTGTCGAGAAGTGTGTCTTTGTTGGGTATGCTCAGAACCAGAAGGGATATCGATGTTACCATTCGTCCTCTCGAAAAGTTTATGTTACACTGAATTTAAATTTTCATGAAGACGTTACGTTCTTTCCTACTTCGGAGTCTCTACTTCAGGGGGAGAGTTTATATGAAGTGCAGACTCTTACATATGCACCACTGGTTGTGAATTTTTTTGGATCTGAGTGGTGAATTGTTGGATTTTAGTGGTGATGATTCACAAGTCGGCTCATCAATCCAAGTGACGGAACCAACTCTAGTGTCGGATGACAGGACCCACCCCGATTATCACCCTGATAACCGGAACGAACCCTGCTCCGTCTGACAACCCAACTCAAAAGACCAAAATAACCACAAAAATCACGAAATATACATTTCCAGACCAGGGAGAAGTTATATACAACGAGTCAACAGTAGCACAGAGCATAGTAACAGTACAAGGTAAGGCAAAAATCCTACTAAGAGCTGACTACACGCGCAACGGGAAAACTCTATGCCTCCGCATCTGCCTCAACGTTAGCCCCGGTGCTAGCACCACGACTGGAGGGTGTTAAAAACATTAAAAACGTGAGAGGACTAAAAAGAAGAGTTAGAAAACCGTTTGCGAAAGAAACCAGGGTTCACCCTCCGTTTGAAAACATGCATGCATAACCAAGTATCTTAAAACAACCATATGTACGATATGAAAATAAGTGCGGAAATTATCAGAAATCAAAACCAAAGTTCGGGCACTCGGCCCTAAACCCATAAGAACTAAGTTATTCGGGACACAACCCAAAACATTTGAAAAAAAAAACCAGTGAAAAACATCAATCATACAAGTTTACTAGATCTCAAGTGCGCCCGAGTCTTTAAACTCAAAACCATGCGCAATAACCAGGCCTTCCCAGGATATCAACGAGTCTTTAAACTCAAAACACAATCACAGGCCTCGGGGGGGGGGGGGGGGGGGGGGGGGGGGGGGGGGGTCTCACAATCACCGAGTCTTTAAACTCAAAACATATACCGAGTCTTTAAACTCAAAACATCTCAATCCAGGGCCCTCCCCCCTTCAATCAATCCGAGTCTTTAAACTCAAAACCAGATTCAGTGGGTTTTTCTCTTTTTCCGGGTCTTTAAATTCAAAACCATTGTTCAAGAATAAGAAAAATGCATCGAAATCCAAAAACTAAAACAAAACTGGAAATCTTCGAAAACCGAAATCACGTTTGATCGAAATGGGACTTCCACCCGAATTTCACTTCCAAATCTCAAATCCTATCCACAAATCTTTATTAAACAGAATGTGTATAAACATAAATCATCCCTCCGAAACCACCCTCAAAAACATAACAGAATCATATTCTCGAAGTACGTGCAAATTCGATAACTCATATTGAAAAACGTGCAATCAAGTAAAGCTAGAATATAGAAATCATAGGCATAACATCATATATCGAAAGCATAAAATCATATATCGAAACATAAATAAATAAGTAAAAACAGTTATGCATACTCGGTTAGAAAACAAACAGTCCATTCACAAGGTCGCGAACGCGTCACTCGCGTCTTGTACGCTCCTCGGATGTCTCAGGAATATCCCGACCTATCAAAACTCACCATTCTGGGTCACAAACACTTCATTTAAGCTTACCCTAATTTCCCAAAATTTTCAGGATTTTTAAACGTAATTGGAACACTCAAAACCATCCCGAGACGGTGTACCGATCGACTCGAAACTTGTCCCCAAAATGTTCGTTACGTCGATTAGAGTGAAAATCGTGTTGAACGCTTCCCAAAAAGAAGCCCCACGCGCCCTCATACTTCGCCCAAAGGGGCCCGTGCGTGGGAGCCACGCGCTGCTACAGTGTCATCATCAACCTCCAGCCAACCCGGTCCAGACTGGTCTGGTCCAACCGAGCTGGCAAGGTCAGTTTTCACTCGTTTTCAGGCCATTTTCAATCCTTTCTACACCCTCAGTTTCGTCCTTGAATTTGTGAGTGATTCACTTAATAAAAACACGAAATGAAATCCTATTTCTAACCTCCCAAATTCGAACCAAAAACTCAGAACTTCGACTTCGGATTCCGGCCACCCGTCACCCTTCCAGTCACGGTTTCGAGTCCCTGGGCATGGAAGTGACTTTCTTCAGCTGCTAGAGTCAACAAAATCACTCAACCCATCCCTAAAACTCTCGACTTTTGATTTGAACAATTCTGGAAAAACAGGGGGACCCAGAGACCTTACTTGTTTCTCTGCTCACCGCCATGATCTCCACCACAGCCCTATGCGTCCCCAAGTCACTCCTCAGTCCTCTGATCATCACCACAAACTAGACTTGACTGGTTTGATCAATCGAGCTCTCAACCGTGCATGGTGGTCGTCTCTGTTTCTGGGTGTTCTCTCCTTCTCACAGCCTTTTCCTCACTCAAACTCTCACCAAGAATCACTCACCAGACTCCTCACACTTCTCTGAACACTCACACTCTATCACAAGGACTCACAGGATTCACACACACAGAGGGACGATCAATTGCTCACTCTGTCTCTATGTTCTCATAGTTGATCGATAACCCAAACATTTAAAACTGTAAAACACGGCCGACTTGGCTAGAAGCCACTAGATATAAGCCAGGTGTCCTCCAACTGTGGTCCAGCCTTCACAAATATCCAATTATCTCAGCCCAAGTGTCCTTATCTCGTTACACAAATCCCAAGGTGCTAAAAGACTGATTTGCCCTTAAAAGTCCAAATTACCATTTTACCCTTCACTTTCCAGACTCGTAACTTGACCGTCCGACGTCCGATGACGGCATGCCGCCTGTCGTTGTACTCAGGACGTCGAGGCCTACCTAACGGTCCTCGAATTACGTGAAGAAAACTTGTCGTGCAAAAAGTTAACAAATTCCCCATTTTTAACCAATTTATGAAAATGCCCTCAACCTTCCGAACATCACAAAGCATCCGTCCCAAAGCATCCAACTAATCACCGATTATCTTCGCTAATCCGTCATTAACCACTAATCTAATCCCGACTTCCAGGATGAGTCGTTACACCGGAACCAGCGCCTGAACTAGAACCAGCCTCCCAAACGAATGTTGTACCGCACCAGTAATCAGTGCACCATCAATTCTAGCTCTTTATACCACTCGCACCACAAGAACAATTGTCTTCTTCCAGTACGTCTGAACCACATGTATCTTCTACACCTACACTTAGGAAAATTCCACATCGAGTCAATAAAAGTAAAGTACCCCAATAAGTAACTATGTGGTTCCACCCACAAGTTGCCAAAGTCATGTATATCTTTTGCCAATCAATTATCTACTGTATCTGTTCTAGTAGTGTGCAGGATGCTTTGCAGGACCCCAGATGGAAGGAAGCTTTGAATGAGAGATGAAGGCACTACAAAAGAGATAAAACATGGGAAGTTGTTGATCTACCTGATGGAAAGGCACATGTTGGGTGTTTTGGGGTATACACATTTAAGTATAAGGCTGATGGCTCAATGAGCGGTTTAAGGCAAGGTTGGTTGCTAAAGGGTATACATAAACATATGTAGTTGATTACCATGAGACGTTTGTGCATGTTGCCAAATTTAACACTGTACGTGTTTTGTTAACCTTATCAGCTAATTTGGATTGGCCACTGCAACAATTTGATGTGAAGAATGCATTCATGCATGATGAGTTGGATGAAGATGTGTATATGGAGCTTTCTTCTGGTTGTCAGAGACATACTGTTAATACGAAAAGGGTGTGTAAACTGAGGAAGTCCTTTTATGATTTGAAACAATCACCTAGAGCGTGGTTGACAGATTTACCAAGTCTATGAAGAGTTTTGGGTATAAGTAGAGCAATGATGATCACACATTGTTCTTAAAACACAGTAAAGGGTTAGTTACAATTCTAATTGTGTATGTTGATGATATGGTTGTAACCAGAAATGATGCGTCTAAAAGAGAAGCCCTTCAGAAGTATTTGGCTCAAAAGTTTGAAATGAAAGATCTCGTTTCTCTTAAATATTTTATGGGTATTGAAGTTGCATGGTCTAATAAGGGTATAGTCTTGTTGCAACAGAAGTATGCATTAGATTTGTTGAGTGAGACTAACATGCTAGCCTGTCAACCGATTGATACTCTTATGGATGAAAAATGTGAAGTTGGTAGTGCATCTTGATCAAGTACCAACAATAAGGAACACTATCAGAGTTGTACCAAGTCTATGAAGTGTTTTAGGTATAAGTTAGAGCAATGCTGATCACACATTGTTCTTGAAACACAGTAAAGGGTTAGTTACAACTCTAATTGTGTATGTTGATGATATGATTGTAAACAGAAATGATGCGTCTAAAAGAGAAGCCCTTCAGAAGTATTTGGCTCAAAAGTTTGAAATGAAAGATCTCGTTTCTCTTAAATATTTTATGGGTATTGAAGTTGCATGATCTAATAAGGGTATAGTCTTGTCGCAACAGAAGCATGCATTAGATTTGTTGAGTGAGACTAACATGCTAGCCTGTCAACCAATTGATACTCTTATGGATGAAAATGTGAAGTTGGTAGTGCATCTTGATCAAGTACCAACCAATAAGGAACACTAGCAGAGGTTAGTAGGGAGATTAATGTACTTAACTCATACAAAACCAGACTTGGCTTACCCCTTGAGTGTTATTAGTCAGTTTATGCATGCTCCAAGTGAAGATCATATGAATGTAGTCATTCGAATTCCGCGGTACTTGAAGTCCTCACTCGGTAAAGAAATAATGTTTACTAAGAATAGTGGCATGAGCATTGTAGGATATACTGCTGCTGATTGGGCTGGAGATATTGGTGACAGGCGTTCGACCTATGGCTATTTCACTTTTGTGAGTGGTAATCTCGTAACCTAGCGAGTGAGAAACAAAAGGTTGTAGTTCGATCAAGTGCGGAATCTGAGTATCGAGGAATGTCGGAAGGAATATGCGAGTTGTTGTGGTTGAGGAACTTGATGAGTGGATTGGGCATCTCTATCGAAGCACCAATGAGATTGTATTGTGACAATAAGGCTGCGCGTGATATTGCTCATAATCATGTGCAACATGATAGGACTAAACACGTGGAGGTAGACAGACACTTCACAAAAGAGAAGTTAGAGGAGAAAATCATTGAAGCCCCTGAGATTAAATCAGAAGAACAATTAGCAGATGTGTTGACTAAAGTAGTATTCATTCCGATATTTCACAGTTGTATTGACAAGTTGTGCATGAGCGATATCTATGCACCAACTTGAGGAAGAGTGTTGAATCCAACTGTATGTTTGATTCATTTTCCTATTAGGACTTTGTAATTAGTAGGTTTCTGTAATTAGTTTATTCCCTTTTAGTTGAGGGTTTACATATTTTGTACATTATATAAGCACCTCAGTTAATGAGAAGAATAAAATCTGTAACTGACTCTTCCAATTCAACTAGCAATTGATGACACTAGAGATTTTAGAAAAACCCTGCATTCTCAGAATTTATTCTCTACTGTCATTAATTGCTCACAAGCTACTGTCATCAGTTTCACGGAATTGAATTTCTTCTCTACCTGTATTCAAGAAATTGAGCTATTACAAAATGTCTACTTCTAGAAATTCCCTTATAACTTTATGATAGGAGGCCGGTTTTAACATGGCAAGGCCAGATTAATCAATCATTTATTTGATCTTATAAATTGGTGTGTGAGTGTTTTTGTGTCAAACCGATAGGAAGCTTGGGAATTGGGTTTGTATATCTTGCATTGATAGCTGCAAATTACAAAGAAGAGAACCAGAAGTTACAAAATTCATCCCTACTTGCTTGATACCTCCAAGGCTCAAATGGACATAGCGCTATACTGAAGTTATCGAACGAAAAAAGCAGAATAATCATCACACAAGAGGGTTCTTTAGACACTTTTGGCACATTTCTGGTTCAAAACTATAACACTCGAGTTATACCAAAAAAGAACCAGTAACATTGAAGTCTCATCACCAAGGGGCTTTAGACGCTTCTTGGAACAAAACTTCAAGTTGCTCTGAGCAAGTACTTAGAGTTTCAATGTCAGAGTTAAGCCCATTGGTGTCATCTCTTACTTCCAGAGGCTTTTCCAAGTCCTTTTCAAACCCAGCCTCCTTTGATGTCTTTGATTTCGAAGCAATATTTGCAAGCTTACCCAGCCGGGCACGCAGGAACCCAACATTCATGCCTAAATCCTCAAAGGCTTTCAAAGTCCTATCCCAAGTAGAAAAATTGCCATCCAAACTAGTGATCTTGCAGGCTCTGATGGCATCCGCAATGTTGATTGTCTCGGAAATTACTCCACCAATCAGTTTGCAGTTCAGACCCTCAAAAAGATGTTCATGAAGGAATGAGTTTTGACTGTGGCAAAGCTCATAATACTTGGTCAGAACATATATCGAAAATTCAGCATTTATGATCAAACCATTGACCACAACATTGAAGTCCTTCATGCATTTCACTTCTTTGAAAGGGACAGCAGACTCTGAAAGCCTAAGTCCATCAAGAAACTCGAAACCAACATCTTCAGAATCATTTTCAGACTGAGTCGTTGTCGGACCAGATTCTGTGTAACAGACGATGTCATCTGGAATAGCTTCCATATTCCCGCACTCTTCCCTTCCACGTGGATCAATGTCTCCTGCCCAATTAATATTATAGAATGACACAAGGGAACCGAAAGATTTAAGAGTTGAGATTGACAAGACATGGAGCACAAGCGCCTTACCACTATCCTTCTGTTTAATGCAAGAATATAACTTCTAAAGGCCTAGACCGCAATCCACTTCATCCGAAGGCTTTGATCTAACAATATACACCTAACAAAGTTTGTGGCAAAAGAATTATGCATTAAGAAGCATTAAAATGTCTGTAATATATGCTTTTAAACAAAAAATCTCCGTTCAAGGGAAATCTCACCTAGAATTAGGAAAAAAATAAAATCATCAAATTATTCAACCGGCTTTGTTCAAATCAAAGGAAAACATATTCATCAAATTTCACAATCATAATGCCCTCCATAAATCAATCTTCTATAAATGCCCTACATTCAGAACTACTTTGATTGCACAAGATTTAGTTTGCAAAGATATGGCCAATTCTTTTGAATTGAATTTCTTCTCCAAACTTGTTAAGGTTTAATTACACAATTTCAAGATATTAATGAAAAAAGGATCCATACATGAATATGAAGATTGGACCAGTTACCTTGAATCTGAAAGGAGTGATGAGATGGAAAATCAAAATATCTCCCATCAGAAGCTTGTGAGCAATTGCAAAACCTCTCCATCCACCACTCAGTCCACATTTCCCCACAAGAAATTTTGCTATGAATTCTTTCCCTGTTTCATCTTCCAAAACCATCATTTTATGATTGTATCTTCCTTTGGCAAATGCTGACAGCAAAATTTCTTAAGACTACTCTGCGGAAAAAAAAAAAAAAAGTAAAAAGTAAATAAATGTGTCATCCTAATAATCCATGACTCCAGATAAAGGCACAAATTTTGAAGAGGGTTGGTGAGCTTTACAAGCGAGAATCCTCCAGAAACTTGTGATGGCATCATAACTTTGAGCAGGGAAGGGAGCTTAGGATCTAGGCTTGTTTTAATTTGCTTTGCTCTTTCCATAACAGATGACTGAGCTTGGGGAGTATCGTATAAGCTTTCTATCGTAGCAAACTTTCGTTTGAGACTGTAGGTAAAAACACTGAGGTTTCAGAGTTACTTCATGACTATAGCACATCATGTTATATTGTAAAAGCAGATCGAAAGGTAGAGTAAATATATTAACTGACCTTACAGGCACTATGGGATTAGGATTAGCATTCTCTACCTGTATTCAAGAACTTGCAAGATGTTTCAGCCAAGTAAGTATCGAAATCTATTGACTATATATAGGGAAAATCGGGTATTCACTTTCACAACATGATTTTCATGCATTGGATCTTATACATCCTGAAAATGAGTCTGATTTTTTATGCTAGCATTCATGTGCACTGATTTGTTTTGGTGAATACCCAATTTGAGATTTTTATTCAATTGTCGAAACACAAAAACAATATTTGGTAGCTAAATTACAATGTTGATCAATTTTCTACCAATTTAATTATTTGCATCCTACTAAAACCCATTTCAGAAAGCTTAAAACTTGAAAAGATTAACATTAGACTCTATGCAATTCAACAAGTTTCAGACTTGACGGCAATTATCAAACCATGGAACCTTAGAAATCCGAAATAAAAAAAATAAAAAAATACCAATTCAGAAAATGTTTCTCACATTGCTTGCAGCCACCGGTTTGAGGTATGAAGAACTTTTCCCAGATGGATTTACCATTTCCATACCCTGCAAATCATGAGTCATGTAAGCTGATTACAAGCTAAATCCTAATAAAATCTGAGAGAGAGAGAGAGAGCTGACATTGGATGGTGCTGGGTAAGAGGACCTCTGATTCTGATCTTGAAGAACAACCAAAGCCATGGTCTCTATCAATTTTGGTTACGGTACAGAAAATTAGAAAGAGAGAAACTTAATAGAAAAAGGGGGAAATGAAAAGTCCCTTGCATTCAAATTAGGCTTATTACGCTAGGTGCACTAAGAATACGCCACGAAATCTCAAAATGCACCAGGAACGGAAATTTGTCTCAGTGTGCTGCAGGAACGGTAACACCGTCAATATCGTTGCACCATCTTATTGACGCCATCCTTGACGACGTTAGTATTTGTAGACGTGGAGTCGTCGTGGCACAATAGATGAGGACGTGTAAAATGAGGTGTACCAAAGACATAGAAATTGACTTGAGAGAATTCGAATTTGGGATAATTCCTCTCCTAGGGTTTCAAAAAATTTAGGGGAATTGCTAGCATCAAATTTGCGTGGGAAGTTGCGTTAGGATTGCAAGATTTGCGATTGGGCAGACAGACGACTTCAAAGAGAGAGATTGCAGTGATAGGGAAGGTGGCAGCAATGAAGACTTCGTGGGAAGGTGGCAGTATGGAAGAGAGTCGAGGGTTGGAGGAGTATCGAAGATGTTTTTGTGGGAAGGTGGCCACAATGAAGACTTTGTGGACAGATGATAACCCAGGGAGGAGGCTTCTCGTTTGTCCAGATGCTGGGGTAAGAAGGCTATCCCTCTCAATTTGGTTTGCATTTCTGGGTTCTCGGTTTGAATTTCCGAGTTTGAATGTCTAGATTTGAATTTATGGGTTTACATATAATATGTATGGTTTGAATTTTTGGTTTTATTGATGGTTAGAGATTAGGAATTGTTAGAATTAATTGATAATTTATTGGTTTGTTGGAATGAATTCATAAATTCTGGAATCAATTGATAATTTGGTTTGTTGAAATGAATTCATAAATTCTGGGTTTGTAGCCGTTTGATACTTGAGTATCTGGTGATGAGTTTGATAATGCAGGTTCGGTGGCAGATATCTCGCGGCAAAGGGTGTGACTTTTGGGAGTGGTTGGACCCAAAAATGTGCAAAAGGTCGACAAAAATAATTCTCGGGCTACTTCGGAAGCTTGACGTTGGAAAAGAGAAATTTATGAATGAGAAGAGGAAAGTGTTTAGGCTTCAAATTTCCCTTATGGTGACTTGGGTTGTAGTGATTGGCATTAGCCTAGGAATTATGTATGGTTAGGCTTAGGATTGCCTTATGGTGACTATGAGCTTGTAGTGATTTGTTATGTATGAGGTAGATTGGGCATGCTATAGTGGATGTTATGAATGTTGAGATGCGATGAAATGTGATGAACATCTTGTGTAAGATATGAACTTTTGTGATGAATGTGAATGTTATGAATGTTTCTGATGAGTTTATGTGATCTTGGTTTGGGAATGTGATGAATATGTATGGACAGTGCAAATGTGATGAACTTCATGTGGAGGTTAGAACTTAATACTTTCACCATTACGATTCCAAACTAAGGCATTGCAAAAACTTGACCATTACATCAAATGGTTCAAATGTCTATCAATACAACACCATTACAAAAGATTGGAATGTCTAGTAAAAAAAATTCAAACACCATAAACTTCTAATGTCTACTAATGATGCCAATGAGGTAGCAATTCCTTTGCTTGCTTGAGCCAATTTTGTTGGTTTTCTTTGGCTTTGGAGGTGGCTTTCGCTTTATCATCCCTTTTGCATCGGCAGGTGACTTGATCCTTCTTCCCTTTGAACTGGCAACTGGACTTTGTTCTTGCAGCTGGCCTTGATGTACAGGTAGGCTAACAGGGGTACTGACTTTCCTTGCAAACCTTTTTTGTCTTGTTCTAGTTGAGTTGTGACCCGTTAAGAGGTATGTGAAGCTGGAATTTGGCTCGCTATCACTTGCTGGAACTTGGCTTGCTAGAACTTGGCTTGCTGGAACTTGGCCAGACTATATATACAAGCAATAAAGCCAATACAACACATACACCTAAAATCAACACAAATACCCAAAACCAGTACATATACATCCAATATACAGCTAATCTAGCCAATACACATCCAATATATAACAAAAATACATCTAATACAGCTCACACGACACATATACCTCAGATACATCAGATATACATCCAATATACATCAAATATACATATTAACCAACCACACAATAGATATACAACACATATATACCCTAAACAGAAACATAGACATCAAACCTACATCTAATACATCCCACACAGCAGATATACATCCAATATACATGCTATACAGCCTACACAACATATATACAACACATATATACCCTAAACAGAAACATATACAGCAAATCTACATCTAATACATCCAATATACATCTAATACATCGGATTTACCTGTGCATCAGCCACATTCCCAGCATTTGCTTTTCTGTCTGCGTCTTTCTTTTTCCTTTGTTCTTACTTGCGCTTGAACTTTGCTTCCTTATTAGGATCTACCGGTTTTGTGCACGCAGGACGCTTGTGTCCATCAGACCCACAATTGCCACCACTTTATTTCCTTTGTTCTTACTTGCGCTTGAACTTTGCTTCCTTATTAGGATCTACCGATTTTGTGCACGCAGGACGCTTGTGTCCATCAGACCCACAATTGCCACACCTTAAAGTGGAATGGTACCTAGGCAACTTCGTAGGATTTGATGATGCCTCTTCAGTCTGACTTCTCTTCCTTTTCATCTTCGGCCTCCAGGGCTGCTTGTGATATTAAGGAGGCTTGAGTGGTGGAGCCCCAAAATTTTCCCATTGGTCTTCACTAGGCAATGGTGTAATGATCACCTCATATGCCTTCGTATACGCATCATGATTATAACAATGATGGACAAACATCTCCGGATTTCCCTTAAATCGGCTTATTGCACTGCATGTATGATGACATGGGATTCCACTATGGTCATATCTTCGGTAGGAGCAGGTTTCGAGATTCAAGTCCACTGAAAATCTTCGTCCGAATGGATGAATGATCTCGAAAATGTTATTCCCACAATGAGTGGGAATCAACCTCTGCCCTTTCAGCTTATGATCTTCTAACAGGGCCTAGATCCTTTTTCCCATTAGGTGGCCATGCCACAATTGACCTTGGTCACGTCTCCTAGTCAGCAACGCAGTGATGTACTGCCTCACTTTGTCCAATACAGATAAAATGGGTTTGGCTCTATACAGCACAATAGCTTTATTGAATGCCTGAGATAGATTGTTAAAGAGAATGTCACACTTGAAATCAGTCCTGAAGTGGGATCTGCACCACTGCTTAGCATCATATTCTTTTAGCCATCTAGCTCCACCAGGGCTCATATCTTCCATCTTCCTCATCTCTTCTTGAAACTAAGGAATGGTGGTCGCTCTTGCATTTGCATCTGTTTGTTCTTTAAGGGCCATCCCCTTATAAGTCTGGTTGAAGTTTTCATACAGTCGCCTTAAGCAATAGCGGTGCTCCGTATTAGGAAAATTCTGACTAACTGCCTCAATCAATCCCTTCTACTTGTTTGTCATAACTAACAACCCCCTGCTATCTCGAATATGCAAATCATCTTCCAAGATCTCCAAAAACCACCTCTAGCTACTGTAATTTTCCACCTCGCATATAGAATATGCCACGGGAAACATCCCATTGTTGGCATCAACTCCTACTGCTGACAAAAGTTGGACCGGGTGAATCTCTTTTATATGGCATGCATCTAACCCTATAAACGGTCTACAACCTTTCACCCATACATCTTTGCAGGCTTTGAAGCAAACATATACCCTCTCAAATTTGGCTATACCATTAGACTCCAACTCAGACTTCACAATCACAGTTGAACTTGGATTGGTCTTCAACAATTGAAGACATTATTCTCCAAATATTTCATATTGTCTTTGACATGACCCTTCAAAGAGCTTCTGAATCATGATCCTCGTCCTGTAACAAGTGGCTCTTGATGGTCTGTAGCTAGTTTCAAGACAGACAAGATCTTGAAATTCTGTAAAATCTCATTTGCTACTGGACAACTGCCTAGCATATTGCCTTACCATCCACTTGAAGTTAGCATGAATATTGAATGTCCCTGTACCACACATATGCTCCTCATTCAACTCCCTTATCTGCAAACACTTTCCCCCTTCCACTGAAGATTCTAAAATAACAAATGGACACTCAGTACAACATTTAACCTTCACACGATCTGGTTGATTCCTGAAGAACTTTAGCTGTCTTCCTTGCATTACAGGGTATTTTCTTACCGCATCTCTAAATGTAGCAGCATCCTAGCAGTTCAGCCCTAACTCAAACCTAGGATTCTGCATGTTAAGAGTAGGAACAAACTCTCTGCATTTGGGGACAGGTTTCTTCCTAGTCATTTTTTTAGGAATTGCATCTTCATCATCACTTAGGTCATCCAATGTGCCAATCCTAGGTGACAACGGGACATCCTTATCGTCATCTACCACTGGCCCTTTTTCCACTTCCACATATGCCCCAAATGCCCCAAATAGCTCATCATCACTGACCATTATGGGTACCTAATCATCTTGATTAAATGCTTTCTCTTCAAAAGGAATAAAGTCTGGATCATCACTATCTTCCCCAGAGCCACTATCTTTATTATCTTCACCATTGTCACTAGATTCCTCTTTAACAAAAACCTTGGATTTCCCTTTAGCTTTCTTAGATGTTGCTGGTTAAACCTTAGGAACAATTACTTTGGCTTTCCCTTTATCCTTCCTTGTCAAGCTTGGCCTTCGGAATCGTACTTGGGTAACTGGTTCATCATCAACTGGTTCTTGAGTAACTACTGGTTCATCCTGAATCGACTCTTGAGTAACTACTGGTTCATCCTGAACCAATTCTTGAGTAACTGGTTGATGATGAACTGATTCTTGAGTAACTGGTTCTTTAGCAACCTGAACTAGTTCTTCATTTACTTGCTCCACCTGAACCAATTCTTGAGTAATTGGTCGATGATGAATTGATTCTTGACTAACTGGTTCTTGAGTAACCTGAACCAGTTTTTCATTTACTTGCACCACCTGAGCTAATTCTTGAGTACCTTCACCATCATGAATCGATTCTTGAGTACCCTCACCAACATGAGCCGGTTCTTGAGTAAGGTCTCCATCATGAACCAATGCTTGAGTAAGGCCCTCATCATAAAACTCTATCGTAGCAGACATCTGTTCAATATTAACACCCTCAATAGCATGCCTGCAGTATATGTTCAAGGTCCTAGACTTTGTCTTTGCTGACTTTTTGACCAAGTCCAAATGTGTCCGATCATTTTCTAGTTTAAAGAACCTTTCTCGCTCCTTGAAGTAGAATTCCATCTTTTGAGTAAACCTATCCCCACCATATAATTGGTCCTTCACCAACCCATTTAGGTCTAGCACAAACAAATACTTCCAACAACACCAATTATACCAGGCAATTGAACCACCATCATATGTCCACAATCTTCCTGTCTTTGAGATACTTCCACCATGATGCAACCCGATGGACACTATATCATCTGCTCCACCTAGCACCACGTAAAACCATTATAAGGCCCCATTATAAACACATAACACAACAACACAATCCAACTATTTTAAACAAGGCATACAACTCTAGTCCAGCCCACTGCCAATATTAAAACACACCACAAGCACTAGCCCATTGACTAAACTAAAACTCACGACAATCACTACCACACTGCCTTATTCTTCTACACTACCCATTTACATTTCAAAAACCCACGACAAGCACAACCTCATTGTCCACTACCTGATACTACCCATTTACCTTTCAAAAACCCATGAAAAGTACTACCTCATTGCCTTATTCTTCTATACTATCCATATACAATTCCAAAACCCACGCCAAGCACTACCCCACTACCTTATTCAAAGCATTACCACACCACTGCCCCGACAAACATCACAGATTTCAAAATCACAACCAACCAAAGCATTTCCAGAACATTGCCCATATACTAGCTAAACTGACTTCAATACCATATCTATATATCCACTGCAGCAAAACTCATTGAATAATAAGGCCTCGAATCAACAGACAGTTCCAACTAGCAAAACTTAGAAAACATTAGTTCAATTTGTTTCAAGCAAGAAAATCGACTTCAACCTACCATAACGACACTAGGAAACTCAGCAAACACCACAGACAAGACCCAGGAAAAGGAAGACCGTTTCAAAACATACCATAATCAGGTTGTTCTGCACCAGCTTCTCGACGAATGGGCATCCTTTAACTCCGATGTCTTTCAGGTCGTCTCTCACTCCGATTGAAACCCATGCAATCCCCCACGATTCTACAACCAATTTCTGCCCCTAATCCCAGATTTCTTGAAACCCTAGTGGACAAAATTTAGCCCCAATTCGAACTCTCTAAATGTTTCAATTCGATCTTCAATTTTCACGCACACGTGGTCATCAAATTAGGTCCTAATATGCCACGACGACTCCACGTCTGCAAATAGTGCTCTATGTTTGCAAATATTAACGTCGTCAAGGACGGAGTCAATAAGATGGTGCAACGATATTGACGGTGTTATCGTACTTGCAGCACACTAAAGCAAATTTTCGTTCCTAGTGCATTTTGAGATTTCATGGCGTGGTCTTAGTGCACTTAGTGTAATAAGCCTTCAAATTATCTTTTGCCCTAAAATATGAAGCCAGGTTTGAAAACATAATTAAAGCTTCCACTTCCGCCAATCTCAAATTTTTTTATTCGTATAAAGAGTAGGCCTTGGCATTGGGCTCGACCAGCATGGCCCAATATCAATATTTCTGGATCAGGCTGGACCATTTCAATGTGTAAAAAAATCATGAAGTCAGATAGAGCAGGCTCGTCGAAATATATGGGAAACTCATCAACATGCCAGCCTTTTATGGGCTTCATGAGTCGGACTGAAATTACTCATTCAAATCGGGCTTAAATGTCCAATGAAAGGGTAAAAATAGATAGTGAAATATGCTTGATATTTATTAAATTTTTTTAAAATTTTAAGCTAAAACAATAAAAGTTAGTGGTTTGATGGCAAGATGCTATGCAACTAAGCTATTTGCCTTGGTTTTTGTCCAATTTTTTTTTACAATAGTATGTGGCGGGCTCGTATTAGGCTCGAGCTGGGCTTTCATCAATGGGCCAAGTGGGTGCCCGGTGCTTATAGTCTCTCGGGCCGAATGCTGAGATAGAGAATAAATATTAAGGTTTTCTCTCTAAAAGCCTCATGAAACTCAAATCAAATATCACTTGGCCGCCTTAACTTCTTTTGTTATCGTATTCCCCATCAAGGCCAAATGTCATCTCATTTTTTCCATTACTGTTAAATACGTTAATATTGCTGGAGTATCATGACCCTTCCTTTATGGCCATGTGTGTTGAAAGCCATCCCTAAAAATAAAATTCGAAATAGAAATTTACCTAAATAGCTAGTAAGTTTTGGTCGGATTTGACTTTGGCCTACGTGGGCATCGGACTTGTAAATGAAGGTCGGATGTGTAATGGGGCCATATTTGATAGAGAAGTCAAAAGTTGATTTCATATGATAATTTGGCCCTTCTTGGATGTCTTCCAGATTGTCACTTTTCAATAAACAACACCTATGCTAGTTCTTTTCACAGTGTTACCTAGGTTTCGAGCTCAAGAATAACTAGATTACCATACACGAAAATCAGAGTTTATATGAGAAAGTTACGGATTTGAAATAATCGGGATGTATTAATAATTTTTAAATTATTTTTAATTATAAATTGGCATTTTCCCTCCCCTCTTCGTACATCCATCCCTTTTCTATCTCTACATGCGACACACTCTTTTTCTCTTCCTGTAAAGATAGCGGAATAACCCTCCAATACCTCCTTCACGGCCGTTAGGCTATTAGCCACCACACGTGGTGCAATAAGCAACGAATAAAAGTGAGACTTATGACTTTCAAGGTGGTTTATGTTACTGTTGAATCAATTATCGAACCCGCCGCGAAAAGTCCTCACAATTCCTGCAAACAGCAAACAATCAGCTATCGTTGTCTCGATCGATTTACCCGGGGGGTTGTTCGACCAAGAACACTCTGATGCCTAAGTTAACTTTGAGAGAGGAAAAGGATATACTTCGAAGCGAAGAATCGACGTATCTTGGAAATGAAATATGTTCCGCTATTTATAGGAAAATCTTGAAAGCCTCGGAGCGTTCTGATTGGTCGGTTGAGTTTGTAAATAATAAATAATATATTATTAATTAAATATATTATTTAATAATTATAATAATAACTCATTATGATAATAATGATAATTATTGTGTTTTAATATTAATATTAATTGTCCGTTATTAAGAATAATGACAATTAACTCTCGGGGAGAATATTAATATTACGGGGACTCTTAACCCAATTAAATAACGCATTTAACTGGTAAATAGATTATTTAATGTGTGGGTGTTTTCAAGCCATTAGCATTATTACCAGGGGCAATTTGGTCATTTTGAGAATTATGGGCCACGTGGCAGCTCCACAATTTTCGGACGATTAATGGGTTCCACAAATGCCCCCACATCGCTTCGGAATTCTGGGAATCCGAAGGGATGTACATTCATGGAATTCTTTTATTTTTACTCTTTCTCCGCGTTGCGGAGAAGTGTTGAGCATGTGAATAAATTAATAAGGTATACCTATATATGTATACTCATATTCATACATATGCATATTCTTATACATATATTTGTGTTGGGGTGAGAAATGTTGCCATTTGCTTTGAACTAAATTTTTATGGAAAAATTTAGTCAATTTTAACTATATGCGATTTAATTTAGGTAAACAAAATAAATTTCAACTTGATGTGGTTTAAATGAAATTTTTAACAGAATAAATTTCAATTTCAGTTAAAGGTAAGTAAATGAAATTTAATTTAATAGAATAAATTTCAATTAAGTGTGGTTAAATGAAATTTAAACCAAATAAATCGGTTATGACTTTCGTTTTCCTATTTAAAGAATTCCCAGCTGCAAAGAACGAAGTCCCTAAACCTAACCTCTGTGTTGGTTCAAAAAAGAGAAAAAGTTTGCTCTGTTTGGAGATAAAGAGGCTACGGAGCTTGGTGGAAAAGGAAAAGGTAACATTCTATTTTTTCCCTACTATTGTTTTTATGTATTTTAAGGTCAAAGGTAGTGGTGTTGTAATGTGCCTGGTCCATCTTTTAATCCAAATGGCTGAGGAAGAGTCTTTCCTGAACTTGTAATTTCAAAGGGTACGTATGGTGTGTGTATGTTGGCTTGGAGGTGGCGTGTTTGCTTGGTGAGCATTGGCAGGCTGGCCTGCACTTACTGTGGCTTTGCTAGTGCCACAATTGTGCTCACCACTCGTCAGGAGTCCTATGGAGGGAGCTATGGAGCTTTGGCAGATTGGCTGTGCACCTGGCACCACGCGACAAGCTAAGAAAATGGTGGGAGCTATGGAGCCTTACCAAATTGGGCCAGTCGGTCCATGAACGGCTAAGAAAATGGGCCAGCTTTGTCCGATCCAAGTGAACGCGCGACGTGGCCTGCAGGAGTGGATTGGTAGGCGGGGCCCGCAACCACATGCGGCTCTTGTTAGTGCCGAATTGTATCTCCACGCGTCAGGCTTCCAAGCCGCCTGTTATTTACTCCAATGCGACAGCTAGGTGACGCCGTGAGGACTTATTTGAAGTTGTCTGCTGACCAACCGCACGCCGCCACCTTGCCTGTGTTATGATACTATATGTATACATATTATATATATGTATATATATTTTTGATTGTTGATTTATTGTTGCAATGGGCTGGTCCCATTAGGTTTTATCTTTGCAAATGTTTATATTTGTTTATTTTTGAGCGGATCATGCATGCTTTTTATATATTTGATTGTTTTTCCAGTTTATTAATTTATATATATTTAAATATTTTAGTGTTTAACTTCTGTTTTTTTACAAAAGTATTTATACACGTATTTATTACGTATTTTGATATATTAACATATTAAAATATGTATTTAATATATTAATTAAAGTGTTTGATAATTACATACGTATTTTGAATAACTATTTACGTATGTGTTCAAGTGCATATATACGCGGTATATATTTTTTTCAAGAACTAACAGTTTTGTTCCTTTATTGTAGGTGAACGTTTTTGCTCATTCCGGGAGTTCAGGACGTTCGTTGGATACGATTCAAGTGGTGATTACTTTACTTGTTCGGGGTGGTCATTTCAAGATGCGTCAAGGTGCACTTCTCGAGAGACCTAGCAGGCTTGCATTGTGGGAGCGTGGCGGTTCTCGTAGCCAAAGTCCATTCCGAGGGAAAGATATGGAGTTCGAGAAGCCTGAAGACTTCATGGAGTGGAAAGCTCGTAATCAGATTGCTTTTCCGGATGACGTCTTCGTGGAGCTTGGCGATAGATGTTCTTCCATGAAGGCTCTTAAGCATGGGAGAGGAAAAAACCCCGTCGGCGGTCGATGGACTAAATTCCACCCTTTGATCATTGGGTGGGGTTTTAGGTTCCCGTTCTCGAAGTTCTTCTCCAAGATTATTAGCAGGATGGGATGCAGCCCTGCTCAACTGGACGTCGATTCCTATCGACACATCATGTGCTTCGAGAAGCTGAACAAATTCTTTGGCCTGAGGCTTACTGAAGATGAATTCTGGCATTGCTATTCAGTGTCGCACAACGGAATTACCGGCGGTCGGCTTTCTCGAGTCGTACCCAAGTTGGAGCTATTTTTGAGGACGAAGTTTGATGACAACTCGTACAGATTCAACTGCATCGAAATTGGTGGCGCATGGGACAAACACGCCTCCCCGGATCTGAGGATTGCCTCGCACTTCTGCATGTTTGATGAGCTGTACAGCGGGTTTGAAGGCCATCCTGATCTCAAAAATATTGACATGGCCCTAAAAATTCCTCGAGAGTTTCGAGACATGAGCTGGCTACTCTCTCCTCTCAGAGACATGAATGGCGGGAGGCCTTCGGACACCCTAATTAAAGAGTGGTTGAACGCTCCACTGCGCTTGAAAAAACCCGTTACCCAGAAGAAGAACAACAAGCAAGGGCCCAGTGACTCTTTGGAGAGAAAGCATGATCCTCAAGATCCTTCCAAGCCCAACTGTTCCAGTCCTGCAGAGTCATCTAGCAAGCGCAAAACCTCAGACGGGCCTTGCGAAGATGCAGCCATACAACTTAAGAAGCTGAAGGCGATTCCCACTTCCCCTGAAGTAATTGAAGCGTTGAGAGATGAAGGCCCAGTCCGATTAGTGGAAGAGACAAGGTCGTCATCCAAGACTCCTGATGTGATAGGTGCCCCCTCCCTAGCAAAGGAAACTGAAAAGACGGTTCCACAAGGAGCTTACGACAAGGTAGTCCGAGACCTTAGGATTGCAAAAGCTGGAGCCCGCAAGTTGGTTGACATGCTTCGTGGAAATGCCAGTCTCGAAGATGAAACCAAGCGAATGAAGGGCGAATGAAAACGCCTTCGAGAAGCCCGAGATCACTCTAGACGGAACAATGAAGCCTTGGTCAGGAGAATCCATACATTGGAGGGAAAAGTGGGCGAGCTGGAGACAAGCCATGCAGAAAGGATGTTGATAGAGAATGAGCGAGATGTTGCCCGAGACGAGGTCACTTTGCTGCACAGAAATTTACAGGACTCGAATGAGAGAATCAAACTTTTGGAAGTGGAAATCCAGAGTCTGAAGACTGAAAGGCTTCCGAGGCACGACCACTTACTGCCACCACATGCCCCCACAACTTTGAGCCAAAAAGAAAATGAGGCGCAAAAGTTGGATATTGCAAGCTGCAGTGGGATCACCACCAAAGAGCGGGAACCAGAGCTGGAGAAAGAGTACGAGCCTATACCGGAACCTGACCCAGAGCCTGAGACTGTGACCAGAAAAGAAGCTGCCCCTGAGACTGCTGAATCATTGTTTAACGACACTTCCCTACTTTCAGAAGAAGAATGGGAAGAGTTTAGAAAAACAATGGGTTTTGAAGATCTGCATCCGTAGCTTTTTATGTCATTTCCCTTTCGTTTGTAATTTTCATTCAATAGTGAATAACCGGTGTGAGAAATCGACATGTGATTTGCCAAACACCCGCCAAATGAATAAATAACAAAAGCATTTATGCTGAATTGTTTGGAACAATTTTTGGAACGCAAGTGTTAACTTTTTTTATCCACCTTTCAATGCGTTGAAAGGAATACTTTCAAATGCTTATCAATGTGTCAGAATGGACTTATCCATATGCCCCCACTGCAACCATGTGTGCACAACGGCGACGATAGCTAATTGTTTGCTGTTTGTAGGAATTGTGAGAACTTTTCGCGGCGGGTTCGATTTCTGCTTCAACAGTTACGACATGTACATTCTTCAAATTTTAACTTCGGATCTGGATTCATAGGGTTGAGTAGATTGATTTAGACTATTAATTTGTAGATTTTGGTTGAGAAATTGAGACTTGGAAAAGCATGGAATCGGACCCTTAAATGGCGGATTTTGGTAAGTTGGCAGCGGCTGGCAGTGATGAAAGGTTAAAGGCAACGGAGGGGCTACAGTTACCCGTGGGTTGGAATCTTGGTCGTCCACCGGTGCATGGGGGCACATAGGGTCCTCCCTTAACCGTCGACTGACTACGCTCAAACTACGCATTAATTTAAAAACGTAATTTGAGTATTGTGCAATTTAAACCCTTTTTGTGTAGATGTAGTATTGGTAAATAGGGATCGTTCTTAACCGGGGAAATTAGGGACATTAATAATGTGTTAGTGGGAGATGAATAAAAGAATAATGAATTAAAGAATTAAAGAATAAAGAATTAAAGGAATAAAAGAATAAAAGAATTAAAAGAATAAAAGAATAAAAGAATAAAAGAATAAAAGAATAAAGAAGAGGGGTTTTGAAAAGATTTATAACTAAATTAAAGAAAACACTAATTAAGAATTAAAATGCAAATGCTCATGCTAATTGGAATTTACAAACCATAGAGTAGTTTCATAGACAAAACCCACACTTTTACGTAAGTAATTTCGAATTAACAATCACATTATTTAAACTACTCCTAAAAATAGACTTCTTTATAACATTTTGCTCATAATAAACCAATCACGAAATCCTACCTTCATCATCTCAAATACTTACATATATCTTTCAATATTATAAATGCATCAACCATTAATGTGTGTCAAACATCAATATGCTTCAAACATTTACAACATGATTTACCTTAAGTTTATAATTAAATGCGCCGACAGCGATCAACATTTAATCTCTTCAATTCTACTCTAAGTGCACCGACAGCGGATAAAACACTTAACATCAAATTGAAGTTTAAGCACTAAAACATATGAAGTAAAAGAAATTCAAAAAGTAAAACACATGGAGATTGCATTCTTACTTACAAATGTTAGAAATAAAATACCAAGAACAATAGTAAAGAAGAAATGAAAATAACATAAAAATAACATAAATTACGGATAAGAATTAAAAGAAAACTAATTAATAAGAAAATCTACAAGAAGTAAAAATGGTCCCCAAAAATGTCTCTCAAAAGAGAGAAACAAAAGAACTAACTAAGAACTAAGAACTAAGAACTAAGAAAGAAATGGAAGAATGAAACTAATTGGGGACTCCCCAAATACATGAAATGACCTCTCTATTTATAGAGGGAGTGCCACAATTGTTTAATTAAAAGTACAAAATTAAAATATAAAAATAGCAATAAGATAGTACATGAAGAAGTGATGGAAATGATGAGATTGGGTGGGAAAAGATGCTGATTTTGGGGCAAATATGCTGATTTTAGGGAAAAGTGGCTGATTTTGGGGAAAAGTTGCTGATTTTGGGGCAAATATGCTGGATTTCAGCAGCTTCCCACCGAATTTCCTTGCGATTTTCGGTGGTTTCTCATATTTCGTCCATAATTTCTTCGTTATAATTCCGATCGGGACGATTCTTTCACCAAAATGCTCCAAATTCCACGCTTTATTTATTTCTACAAAAATATCACAAAATAAATTAATTTGTCTAATTATTTATTATTTTAATATTAAAAGTCAAGTATAAATGGTATAAAATAATATAAAATAACGCTTATTTGAGGACCTATCATCGACGAAGCTTGTCAAGGTGATCACGATGTTTTCGAGCCTTTTGCACTGGCTACTAGACCATCGGAGTTTGTTTAGAGGCTATTTTGGATAGAGATAGTCACTTTGAATGTGTTTAGAGAGCATGTGAACTCCCGAGGGTTATGGATTTAGATTTAAGACTTAAATTATGGTTTATATATATTAATTGTCAAGTTTGGTAGGCGTTACAACAGTGGATAGTTCCAAGGACTGCCTGATTAAAACGAGGTTCGTGGGGACTTCAGTGAGCATGTTCATCGAATTACGTACAATGATGGATCATGTTGGGTGATTTCTTCCCAACGTACTATGAATGGACCTCTTTCTGTAAGCCTAGGATTATATACTTTTAATATGAATGGATGTATAATGAATGTGATGTGTAATAGTAGCCTATGAATGGTATCGTGGTGAATTACTTGGTGGTGATGTTTAGGGATGTTAAGGTATGATTATATGTGTGACGTTAATGCAAGGACCACAGATCATGCCACAAGCTAGTGTTAGGACCTGACACATGGTTGATATTCGGCTTGAGAATAGAAATCCCCATATAGTTACGGTATTCAGTAATGCATATGAGTTGATAATAATAATTAATCTCGAGGGTTTATTCTGAGCTACGAATATGATTTATTCTAGCTACGGAGAGACATCAACATGGAACGATGATTATGATGTTTGAGTCAGTATGAATATGCGATTTGAGATTGCTTAGGCCGAGGATTTTGCCAACTTAGCACAAGAGTCATGTATTATTTGTAGTTCTATTATTGAGGGGTATTTTGATCGAACACGTGTATAATTATTGGAGTATTATGGTTGGGGCTTGCTAGCCTAATGCACGTGTCGTGTGTCACGTGAGAGTCATGTTGAGTCATGTGTTAGGTCTACTATAGTCGAGAGATATGCTAAATTAGCATATGTTGTGAGTCATGGTATGCCCATATGGTGGTCACTGATATTGTGACACGACCCATCCCAATCCCGCCGGAATTGACGTGGGATGCGTCATACTCCCGTCTGACACGAAATGTCAGACAAGGGATAATATGTACCTCAGCCCATACGGGGCTCCTAGAGCGCGCCAAGATTGGTGAAGAAGTGCGATATCTCGGTCCCTGCTACAAGCCCGCATCCGTGATCAACTTGAAGGGCAATAAAACTATTCAGAACTGTGAGTGGACGAAAATCAACAAGTTCATAAAAACAACTTTCATAAAGATATTTATGCCCTTCACTAAAAAGTATGCATGCATCGAAAATCAGTAATCAAAACATTTACTCAAATAAGCCATTAGGGCCTTAGCCCAAAAACCACAAATCCAGAATCAAGTGGGCCGCTGCCTAAATCCATAAACACAAATCCAACCGAAAAACCAATTCATAGATCCAATAGTCCATATTTACCATATAACCATCCTTGGCATCCCAGATGCCTAGCGTCCCAAACGCTTGACGTCCCAGACATCATATCTCACGGTAATAAGCAACGCGTGCTACTCGTGGTCTCTCCGGGTCAATATCTCTGACATCCCAGATGTCTGACGTCCCAGACGTCTAATCATAGCATTCCTGCTCCTGAGTCACCATACGGTTCGGTAGCTCCGTATAATGACCCCTCGCAGGCAAAGCACCGTGACTTCCCCAGTGTCCCAGACACCTGAAGGAGACCATCACATGTCATCGTATCAAGATGGTATATGGAAAACATTTTTACAAAGCCATTCCAAAATATCTCAATTGGCCCTGCCCGAAATATCTCATAAAACATCACAATCCATTTAGGGCCCCCAACCCGAAATCACGTTTATGAAACATAGGGTCCCAGACCCGAAATCACATTTATAAAACTCAACTGGGCCTCATGTCCGATTTTGTAAACCACTGGGCCGCCAGCCCGATCACATAACTAAAAAGGGTCTCAGCCCGATTTCGCAAACCAACTGGGCCCCTGGCCTGATCACATAAGTCAAATGGGTCTCATGCCCGAGTTCATCTTTCCAAAACCAAAACCATGCCACAGAATCATTGTTGAATTCACATTCACATAGTAATAGTATAAACTCGTAAACCTCGAAATACGTGTAAATACGAGTTTACCTCAAAATACGTGCAATCGTATAATCCACTAGTGCCACAATCATCATCATAGAAATCACGTATGTAAAACATATAAAATAGTTATACATGCATCACAGTTTGGAACACAAAATCCATTCACAAAACGTCCTACGCTGCTGCCTCGATACACGTGCCATAAGCCCTCCCGGGCCCCATCACTATTACCGGTACTTCCAAACCTGTTCAAACCACACTAGAGGGTTACTAACCTCATCATTAACCTCCTATTAAAGTCCCGTAATTTTTAACTATTTTTAAACTCTATCCTAAACCTTCAGACACCTCGAAACATATTAAAACGATGTCGGATCGACACGAAACCAGTCCCAAAATGTTTGTTACATCTAATAGATTAAAAGTCATGTTGAACACTTTCCCAAAATACCCCTCATACGCCCCCACGCGCCGCTGCAAGCGGCTGTGCGTGAAGCTCACGCGCAGGAATAGTGTCGTCGTCTAACTTGGGAAAACTCGGTCTGAACCAGTTCAGACCATTCCGGTCCAAACCAAACCGGCGTCCCCAATTTTCCCTCATTTTCAGTCCAATTTTCATCCTATTCCTACCACTAAATTTGTCCAACCATTTCTAATCAATCTAAGACTTCAAAACTGAAAAATCAAACCTTTGACTTGCCTTCTCGATCCATGGTTTAAACCAGCCACCTTCGATCGTCGACTGCTCCCAGCTCCGGCCACTGTTGACCTCAAATCCAAGCCTAAACGATTTGTTTGATCCTCAGAAACCATTTCCAATTGTTAGAATAAGTCGACACGTACTAAAACGACGTTCACCATTTTCAGGCTAAAACTGTACCTCACGGGTTTGTAGGCCACCGTCCACGACGGTCCACGCAACCGGTCCCATCCGCCTCGTAAGAGTCCCAGCAATCTCCTAGGGTCAACCAAATCAATCAATCAACTCTCAAGACTAAACTCACGTGTTCTGAACCAAAACAGGGCCCCCGAGTTTTGGTTCCCAGCCACCACCGCCGTACATGACGGTCGGCAATGATGCCACCAATATCTTGTGACACGACCTACCCCCAATCCCCGGGATTAAGGGATAAGCCATGCACCCGTCTAACCTACATGCGACATGAATGCTAAACCGACGTCCAACATCCATGTAACACGTAAGCCGGACAAGGGATTCCCAAACGATCCGTCCAAAACTTCCGGACTTCCCAGAGTGCGCAGAAGCTACTGTGGAACGCGTGTGTGATGTCTCCGTCTCTCTTTAACAATAGTCCGCATCGCATCAAACATGGAGGGTATTGAAAACACAAAAAGACTGTGAGTGGACAAAAATAAAGAATACATTCAGAAAACAGGTTATAAGAAATCACAATTATACCCTCCATGAAAAACCAATGCATGCATATGAAAACCATTCCATAAAACCATTTCATATCCAAGATAAGAAAACCATCAATGAAAACCAGAATCATTCCTTATTCTCAATTCCGTAATTCAAATCTAGGGCCTCAGCCCAAAATCATAAATCCTCATCAAAGTACGAGAACTCAGCCCAAAACTCATAAAATCCAAATCATCCAGGCCATAGCCCAAAACATCTGAAAACCAGTGAAAAACCAGTGAAAAACATCAATCAATCAAGTTGCTGGATCTCAAGTGCGCCCGAGTCTTTAAACTCAAAACACATGCGCATAATCAGGCCTTCCCGGGATATCAACGAGTCTTTAAACTCAAAACACAATCAACAGGTCTCGGGGGATATCACAATAACCGAGTCTTTAAACTCAAAACATATCAATCCAGGGCCCTCCCCCATCAATCAACCGAGTCTTTAAACTCAAAACCAGATCCAGCCATATCCGGGTCTTTAAACTCAAAACCAGTTTTCAACGGGTCTTTAAACCCAAAACCAAGTGAAAATCATAGAAAATCCATATCTGAATTCGTAATAACGATTCCGTAAGCCGGCATCCGGAACCATCATCCCGAACCCAAATCCAGAATTTCACTTTCAAGTTCCAAAACTAAATCCGAATCATTTTTTCGAAATTCAATTCCAAAATCGAAATCACGTTTACCGAAATCACATGAACAGGGCTTCAAGCCCGAAATCACTTTTCCAAAATCCATTATAAATCATTGAAATCAAATCATACTTCAAATCCCAAATTCAAATCACCAAAACCATGATCAAATCACAATGTAAATCGTAAGTTCGTAAAACGTGCAAATATGTAATTATCTCGAAATACGTGCAAAACCGTAAATCATCAAGATCATAATCATAAACATAGAAATCGCGTATAGAAAACATATAAAATATTTATGCATGCATCATAAGTTAGAAAGTAAAGTCCACTCACAGGCCGCTCACGTCACCGCCTCGATACGCATGCAATTACGCTTGCCCGGCTAATCCACTATCATCGGCTTTCTCGAACCTGTCCAAATCCCATAAGAAGGTTACTAACTACTTCATTAAGCTTCTACTAAAGTCCCGTAATTTTCCTGAATTTTTAATTATTTTTAAACCAGCTTTTAAACCTTCCGACATCCCGAAACCTACCGAAACGATGTCAGATCGACTCGAACCCAGTGCCAAAATGTTCGTTACATCGATACGATAAAAAGTCATGTTGACAACTTCCTCATGAACAGTGCCACATGCCCTCACAACGCTCCCAAGGGGGGCTATGCATGAGGCCCACGTGCAATTACTATTCACTGTCTTCAAGCTCTGTTCGTCCGGTTTGAACTGGTTTCGAACCAGTCCTGTCGTGCCGAACCGGCGTGGGACGGTTCAACAGCCTTCCTTGAGCGATTTCGTCCGGTTTTCAACCATTTGAAACCCTATAGTTTAGTCTAGGTGTTTCCTATTGTTCTGTGACTGTAAAAACATGAAAACAGACTGAAGTTCCTACCTCAATGATTGCTGCAACACGGGTCGACGGTCCTCCGTCGTGTTTTCATGACTCTGGTCACCCATAGTTGTGGTTTCAAGCTCAAGCTCTTCCTAGAACCTCCAGGAACCTCAATCAAACATTCATTTTGATCGTCAAACACCAAAACACGATTTATCAAATTTAAATTAAAAACAGGATGTACGCGGTTTGATGACCCTACCTTGTCGTCGTCCTCTGCCGTGGTCTCCACCAGCACTCACTCAACCTCCTCTATATCTTCCCTTCACAACCCGTGGGTAAAGGATGAGGCCTGTAGGTAAGTCGAGTGCCACAACCTCACAATCTCCCTTGTTTTCCTCTCGATATCACAGTTTCCCCAGGTTCCCGGTCACCGTCCACGCGGCCGTCGTGGCAGCACCACCTCAGTCCCTCATTTCCTTACATATCACTCACAGAGATAAGGAGGATTGGATTATTATTTTTTTCCCACGGTTCACTCTCTTAAATGGCCACTCTGTTCCTCTGTTTCAAAATCGAGCAAAAATCTCTCATTCCCTTTTAAAATATGTATGGAGGCGGCATGGAGAATTCCACAAGCATCTAAATAGGGTCAAGTGTCCAATTTTCTATGGGAAATAGTTCCAAGAATAGCCAAGTGTCCAGATCCAACTAGGCACAGATCCCAATGCATCAAAAGGACCAAAATGCCTCTCCCTTCTCAATTTACCATTTTGCCCCTCATTTTCCTAGACCCGTAAATCCGTCGTCCGAACTCCAATTGTCTCATGCCACCTGTCATTGTATTCAGGAGATCGAGATCTACCTAACGATCCTTGAAATGCGTGACAATTCCATGCCGTATGAAAAGTCAACAGTTTGCCCCTTTTCACCCAAATTACCAAAATACCCTCGAACTTCTGAACATCATAACTTTTTCCCCGAATGTCGGAATCGGACGTGCCACCTGTCTATGAACTCGTGACGTTCCGAACTACATCACAGTCATCGGTCAAAGTCCATTTGACCGCTCGAACTAAAAGTTAACCTTTTTGCCCATTCCAAGGGTAAAATCGTCATTTTGCACCGTCCATCCGAAATCACCCAACTAATCACTGATTACCTGCACTAATCCATCATTAATCACTAATCTAATATCGATTTCCGGGATGGGTCGTTACATCTTGGCCTGCCTTCACACACCAACTTTCATTCACTAGGTATAGTCATTAGGTGGGGTTTATGGGAGTTTATGGGTGATAATGTTCACGGTCATGGGTTCTGCACTGTTTTGGTGTTTGATCGCACAAAGATGAAGAGGATAAAGATGATGAAGGGTGAGAATGAAGTCATTGAGGGAGAGATGGACGGTGTGGATTAATTTATGAGAGATGGGTGGAATAATATATATATATATATATATAATGGACCAATGGGACAAGATCCCTAATTTAAGGAAGGCCACCCATAGGATCTCATCCAAGGGTCCCACACAAATATCAGCCAAATAGGTTTTTAAAATAATATTTTAATCGGTTCCCAAGATGTTAAATCCCCGATTCCGCTCCTGTTGCCATAACTTTTCCGTCGGACCTCCGATTTTAACGTGTCGCCTGTCTACGGACTCGTAACGTCCTGATCTACGTCACGCTCATCGGTCCTCATACGTTTGACTTCCAGAGTCAAAAATCAACATTTTGCCCAATCTAAGGGCAAAACCGGCATTTTTCACCATTCGTCCAATTTCACTCAACTAATCACCGATTAATCTCACTAATCCTTCATTAGTCACAAATCAAATCTCGGAATTTGGGACGGGTTGTAACGACCCGTCCCAAATTCCTAGATTAGATTAGTGACTAATCACGATTAGTGAGGCTAATCCGTGATTAGTTTAGCGAAATCGGACGAATGGTGCAAAATGACCGTTTTACCCCTAGGCGTGGGCAAAATGTTGACTTTTCATTCTGGCGGTCAAATGGACTTTGACCGATGACCGTAACGTAGTTCGTGACGTCACGAGTTCATAGACAGGTGGCACGTTCAATTTCGACGTTCGAGGAAGAAGTTATGACGTTCGGAAGTTTAGGGGCATTTTGGTAATTTTGGTTAAAAGGGGTCAACTTTTGACTTTTTGACCGGGAGGTCCGATGGCCGAGGGCCGAAGACCCTTACGTAGATAAGGACGATACGAATCCATAGACAGGCGGCACGTCGAATTCGGACGTTCGACGGCGAAGTTATGGTTCACGGAAGTTCCAGGATACTATTCACGGTGACGCATTTTACGAGGCACTTTTGGACTTTAGTGGGCCCAGTTGCTTTTCAGAAACTAATGGATGAGTGACAAGTGTCACTCATCCACTGGCTACCATTCCACATACATGCATATCATCCCTTGCATTGCATCGATCATTCCCATTTTCCTCAAATACTCGATCTCACACCCACCATTTTCTCTCATCCGTGCAACCCAAATCCAGCCAACCATCACCCATTTTGACCAGGACTGAGACCAGGGAGTGAGGAGAGGATTGACGGAGGTGGTGGCCGGCCAGGACGGCGCTGCCGTGCACGGCGGAGGCCCAAAACCCGTGCAGGTATCGGTTTAACCGATTTTAATCCATTTTTAGTTTTAATTGTTATGGGTCGATTTGGACGGTTTTAATGAGTTAAATAGGTTGCTAGGACGTTGTTAGGAAGGTTTTGAGGGTGGTTAGACGTCGAGGAAGCCTGGGGAAGGTTTTGGATATTCGAACCGTGAGGGGTTCAATTGAACCGGGCGGGTTTCGTGGGTTTTAGGGATTCTAATGAATTGGGTTATGTTCCTAGGACAATTATAGGAGGAATAGGATCGATTAGGATGGAAATCGGTGAAAAACTGGACCGGAATGGACCTGGACCGGTCATGCCAGTCCAAGTTGCAGGCGAATCGAACCGGACCGGTTCAGACCTGTCGACGCGAGGTTAGGGGTGACACTGTAGCAGGCGCGTGGCTCCCACTCGCAGCCACTTCAGGCGGCGCGTACGGGTGCATGGGGGAGATTCTGAGGAAGGTTCCAACATGTGAAATCATCTATTCGATGTAACGAACATTTTGAGACTGGTTTTGTGTCAATCGGATACCGTTTCGATATAGTTCGAGACGTCCGAAGGTTTAGGTTTGATTTTAAAAATAGTTAGAAAATCGGGAAAATTATGGGAGTTCAATGAGGGGTTAATAAGGCTATTAGTAACCCTCTAAATGAATTTGGACAGGTTTGGGAGTCCCGGTGATGGTGATCGGCTCGGGAGAGCCTACGGCATGCAAATCGAGGCGGCAGCTCGGACGGTCTGTGAGTGGACCTTGTTTTCTATGCATAAATGTTTATTATATGTTTTAAATACTTGTTTGTGATGCCATGAGTGCATTTGGATGTGTGGTTACGTATAGGCACGTATTTCGAGGTTTCGGCCCTATACGGTGCCTATACGGTTTTGTATGTCTTTATTGGTCTAAATGAAAAGGTTTTGGATTTCTAAAAGGATAAATTTGGGTATGAGACCCATTTGGTTTTGTCTCGGGCATATGAAGCTATTTACGACCTTCGGGTCTAAATCGTGGTCGCGACGGGTGCTTTGTGCACGGTGATCAACGATACGACGCTCGCCTCCAGATTAGGATGTGTTCCTTCCGGAGAGGTCACGATGCACGATTCGTGGTCGGGCAACCTGGGGAGGCTCGACTTCGGAGTGCTGACGGTTCAGGATATCGATCGGTGATGAGTGCACCATGATCTTGTGGTGGTCGTATCGGTTGATACGTTCACGGCGACATACCAGGATTGAGAGCGGTCCTGGATGAATGGTTGCACGCATCACTATGATCGGAGTCGTGACTGACCCTTAGATATCGGGCACGGTGCCCAGTTGAGTCATATGTTCGGGCACGAGACCCAGTTGTTTTACACTGATGATTTCGGGTCAGGAACCCTAGGTGGATTTCCAAGTTCCTGACGGTTTATGGGAACCGGCATGAACTCTGGAAAGATCATTGTGGTTCATGACGGTTTATGGGAACCGGCATGAACCTTTGTCAGGTCATTCTGGTTCATGACGGTTTATGGGAATCAGTATGAACCCTGGTTAATGTATGTTATGGATTATGACGGTTCAAGGGAACCGAGCATGAATGTTTATGTTATGTATATATATGTATTCATATACCTTCCTTTACTTCTATTATCTCCTCCGGGGAGGGTCGTTGGCCTGGGTGGACCCCGAAGTAGTCACGGAGCACCAACTGAGTGGAGTCACCCCCAGTTGGGTTCCTTACTCTTAGGAAGGCTATGATTACTATTACCTCGGGTAGGGTCAGTGGTCTGCGGACATTGATCTTGACTTTGAGAAGACTCGGATTGAGACCTGGGTAGCACGCGCGTAGCTTTGGAAACCGTGACAGGATTGGTTGTGTGAATTATATGTATATATGATGTATGCTATATGAGATATATGATATGATGTATGATGTGCGTTTACACAGGTTTTGGGTAGTGGCCCGTATGGTTAGTTTCTTATGATTTGGGCTGAGTCCCTTATGGATTTGGACAGTGGCCCGTGTACTTGATTTCATTATGGTTTTTCTGGATAAATGGTTTTCGAATGCATGCATGCTTTTTTAGTGAAGGGTACAAATGTCTTCTCGTTAAAATGTTTTTATAAACTCTTGTTTTGTCCACTCACAGCTTTTAATGTTTTGACTGCCCTTCAGGTTGACATCGGATGTGGACTGTAGCAGAGACCGAGATATCACATACCTCCTCCGGATCCTGGCGTACTCTGATAGCCCAGGAGGGTAAAGGACGGAAATATCCCTTGTCTAAGACTTCGTGTCAGACGGGAGCAGGGTCATCCCGCACTAAGCCCGGGGGGATTGGGCTGGGTCCTGTCACGGGTCGTTACATATTGTACCAGTCTATAGGCCATCGACTAGTCCTCCATGTGATCGTTCACCTATGCGTACTATATACTAGTTAAATAGTGTCAGTCTTGTCCTCTAGCTCTCATGTGTATATGTAGTCTTGGAGCTTTTAATAGGACATGATAGGATATAAGATAATGATGCTTGTACCTAATCCTTCACATGGTCATGGTTTAAGTAAAGACACCCAGTCCAATCACTTGAGCATGACTTTTACAACTACAATGCTATTAAGATACGTATTATGATGACCGATTCATAATGATAGCCGAAGACATGACGGCTTTTATGATATTGTGATAGCCAATGAATTTTTTGGCTTATGTTATATGACGATAGCCTAGGGATTTATCGGTTGATGTAATATGATGATAATAGAGGGAATTACGGTCGATGTGATATGATGATTGCCGAGGGATTTTTTGGCTAATGTGATATGATGAAAATCGAGCTTTTTCTTGGCTTATGATATACGATCTAATGAGATATTGACAAGACCCATCCAAATCCCCCCGGGATTAACGCGAGATGACCCTGCTCCCGTCTGACACGAAGTGTCAGACAAGGGATATTTCCGACATTTGTCCTCCCGGGCTATAAGAGTACGCCAGGATCCGGAGGAGGTATGTGATATCTCGGTCTCTGACTACGCCCAAACTACGCATTAAATTAAACACGTAATTTGAGTATTGTGCAATTTAAACCCTTTTTGTGTAGATGTAGTATTGGTAAATAGGGATCGTTCTTAACCGGGGAAATTAGGGAACATTAATAATGTGTTAGTGGGAAAGAGTAATGAATAAATGAATAATGAATAAATTAATGAATTAAATAATTAAATAATTAAAGAATTAACAAATTAAAGAATTAATGAATTAAAGAATAATAAACTAAAAGTATTAAAGAATAAAAAATAAAGAGATGAAAGAAGCAAAGAATAATAAATTAAAAGTAGACAAAAAGAATAAAAGAATAAAAGAATAAAAGAATAAAGAATAAAAAGGAACTTTCTTCAAACACATATTTTTACCAACACTCTAACATCATGCTTATATGGAACCAATCACGAAATCTTACCTTAATCATCTCAAATACATGCATACATTTTTCATATTATAAATGCACCGAACAGCGGATTATTACTTACAATATGATTCACCTTAAGTTAATGATTTAATGCGCCGAACAGCGATCAAACATTAAATCTCTTCAGCTCTATTCTAAATGCCCCGAACAGCGGATCAACATTTAGCTTCGAATTGAAGTTTAAGCACTAAAACATATGAAGTAAAAGAAATTCAAAAAGTAAAACACATGGAGATTGCATTCTTACTTACAAATGTTAGAAAGAAAATACCAACACATATATTGAATTATAAGTAAAACCAATAACAATAACAAGAATTTAAGTAGAGAAGTATGAATTTTCACAAGAATCACCGAACAGCGGCAGGAAACTTGTGAAGATGGAAGAAGAAATACGAGGAATTTGGTCTTAAAACACTTGAATTGCCTTAGAATTACTTGGCCTAGGTATTTCTTAAGGAAAGCATAAAAATGTGTTTAAGAGATCTCAAAGAAATATCACAAGAACAAAGTAAAGAAGAAATGAAATTAAGAAAAATAAAAATAACATAAATTAAGAACAAGAATTAAAAGAAAGCTAATTAATAAGAAAATCTACAAGAAGTTAAAATGGTCCCCAAAAATGTCTCTCAAAAGAGAGAAACAAAAGAACTAACTAAGAACTAGAACTAAGAAAAATGAAAGAAATGGAAGAATGAAACTAATTGGGGACTCCCCAAATACATGAAATGACCTCCCTATTTATAGAGGGAGTGTCACAATTGTTTAATTAAAAGTACAAAATTAAAATATAAAAATAGCAATAAAATAGTACATGAAGAAGTGATGGAAATGATGAGATTGGGTGGGAAAAGATGCTGATTTTAGGGCAAATATGCTGATTTTGGGGAAAAGTGGCTGATTTTGGGGAAAAGTTGCTGATTTTGGGGCAAATATGCTGATTTTGGGAACTATTGGGGGCTGCTGGATTTTTGGCTTGGGCTGCTGGATTTCAGCAGCTTCCCACCGAATTTCCTTGTGATTTTCGGTGGTTTCTCATATTTCGTCCATAATTTCTTCGTTATAATTCCGATCGGGACGATTCTTTCACCAAAATGCTCCAAATTCCAAGCTTTATTTATTTCTACAAAAATATCACAAAATAAATTAATTTGTCTAATTATTTATTATTTTAATATTAAAAGTCAAGTATAAAGGGTATAAAATAATATAAAATAACGCTTATTTGAGGACCTATCAAATACCCCCACACTTAAACTTTGCTAGTCCCTAGCAAATACTAAAATTAAACTACAAAATCAAAACAAGTAACCTTTAACCATTTGTCTCAATATTTCATTATTACAATCATGGCATAAAAGATTTTCACTTAAATCATTTAAGCATATGGAATTCAAGAGTTAATATATGGTAACAAAATGTTTTAACAAGTAAGATAATGAGTAAATATGGTGAAATGGATCTCAACATGAATAAAACAAGTATGAATCAACTCACAAGGATATGCACTCATAAATTCACTCAATTTTGTAAGGGTTTGTGTTTGCACTCAAAGTATGTGAGAATTACTCACATAATCGAAATGAAGTACTTTTGCAAAATCTCAAACAAACACCTCAAGATAAAAACAACACATACTTGTGCAAATGAACCAAAACCATAAGCTTACTCAAGTGATTAACTCAACTAATCAAAATTTACCATCTTAAGGATCATAAGGTCTTTACGAAGGTTGTAATGGGGCTAAGATTCGAGGCAAGGAAAATATAGGACAAGTGGTGCTCAATTCGTTCCAAGACTCAATAGACTCCCAAAACGTATCATAGCTTCCCAACCTTAGTGCAATGATGTCAGTAATCCATCTCTTCGAACATAGGCCTAATTCCATCATGTTGGGCCTCACAATCATTCTTTGTGTCGGATTTACAAATGTAAGGGATTTAACTCAAACATTACATAACCAAACCTTATTACCTTGATCGATACTCAACTTTTTTTTTTTTGATTTTTTTTTTATATCAAGGTAATAACATGTGTCAATAATACAACAAAGCTTGAGTCGGTAAATCCAAATAATTCACATAAAAGTCTTTTCAACATCATTTTTCAACATCATTATTTTCTCCTTACACAATCTTTATATCTTCAACCGAGTTCTTGGAACAAGGGTAAAGGATGTCTATACTAAGCTCAAGTGTTTAGATAATCATGGTGATGAAAGAAAGGCTTAATGTGGGCTCAAAAGGGTTAAAACTAAGGGGGTCGCAACTTGTGCGCACAAAATAGGGAACATGGATATTTGAATTTGTGGTGTTAACCCTAATGCCTTAATCATATCCAAAATCAGAGAGTTTATTGACTTAAAAGCTTTGAAAATCACATTGAATAAGTTCTAGTACTCTAGAGTTCATAAAAAAACTATGACAAGCAGTTATGAGGCATATGTATATCAATTTAAACAAAGAACTTATGAATCACTCATCAAAGATGTATATAAAGTTCTAAAGCTCACATAAGGTTCATATGATTCATACTTATCTTATCATGCTCGTTTATATGCCAATTTACATGCATTATCTTCAAGTTATAACACTTAATCACAAAATATTAACAAAAAAATTCAAGTTGTAGTGATCATCTGTATAGCCATAACATATTCATTTCCGTTCATTTATATCATTGACAAGTTAAATGGCAACTTAAGACTCATAAAAACACTAAGTTAAAAGATTCAAGAAAACAATTTTTTTTTTCATTTTTTTCACCTCATTTTTTTTATATTTTTTTTTTATTTTTTTTTAATTTTTTTTGTTTTTTTTCTGTAAGAAATACTTAATAAAACAATTTCAATTGCACAAATAAAAAAAAAGACTCATAAAAATACTAAGTTAAAACAAAAAGATTCAAGAAAACAATAATTTTTTTTCTTTTTTCTTTTTTTTTTCTTTTTTTTTTTGAATTTTATTTTAAAATATTTTTTTTAAAAAAAAAAACCCAAAATTGTAAACCATTCCCCCACACTTAAATTCTACATTGTCCTCAATGTAGGAAAATACGAAGTAATTAAACATAGAATCAAAGTAAGGAAGATGATTTACGAAAATAATAGGAAAACATTAAATAAACAAAATAAAAGAGAGTGAAGGGTAGAAGGATAGCAAATCTGTATTGATGACTCCTTCACATCTCGGGAACACATTGGGTTGCCTCCCAACAAGCGCTTGAAGTTTAACGTCCATCCAGCCTAGACAGAGATGCAAGTTAGTTAGTCAGAGATGTACGTTAATTAAGAATGCAAGTTAGATATGCAAATTAAAGTTAAGGATGCAATGTGAGTTAAAGATGTAAGTTAGAGGAAGAGTGCAATGCAAGTTAAACTAAATATGCAAGTGAAGTTAAAAATGCAAGTTAAATGAAATATGAAATGCAAGTTAGAATGAAAGATGAAATGCAAGTTAAGAATTAAATAAATGAAGAAAAAGAAAATAATTTATTTACGTATGAACAAATTTTTTTTTATAATTAATTTTTTTTATTTTAATTTTTAAAAATTAAATAAATGAAGAAAAAGATTTTTTTTTTTTTTCGAATTTTATGCTTTTTTTTTAATTACAAAAACAATATAAAAAAAATAAGGAAAAGTGAATATTTACCATAAGCATTTATGAACAATTAAAAAGAATGAATATTGGGTACAAGTATGATAAGAATAATATGAAAAGTAAGAGAATTATAAACAAACATAAATGAAAGTCTATTATGAACAAGTATGTATGTATACTATGAAATATAAAAGTTATGAACAAGTATAAAAGGTAACAAGTAACATATATACAACATTTATTTACAAGTATGAATTAACACTAACATAAAGCTAAGATAAGAATTTTTTTTTTAATTTTTAAATTTTTTTTTTATTTCGAATTTTTTTTAAAAAAAATTAAATTTAAATTTTATCAAGACATAACCAAATAAATAATTACATAAGCATAAAATAAGTGTAATAAAAAAGTTAATGGAATAAAATTAGTGGAATCAAAAGTTAATGGAATGAAATTAGTGGAATAAAAAGTTAATGGAATAAAGTTAGTGGAATAAAAAGTTAGTGGAATAAAAAGTTAATGGAATAAATTTAAAGTTAAAGGAATAAAGAAAAAGTTTATGGAATAAAATTAAAGTTAATGGATTAAAGAAAAAGTTAGAAAGTGTAAAGAAAAAAAAAATAAATTAAAAGTAAGGAAAAGTGGATATGTACAATATGCATTTATGACAAGTACAAATTAAATTAAATTATGAACAAGTATGATAGAATTTTAAATTTACATAAACAATTTGAATATGAACAAATATATAAAAAAAAATTATGAACATTTATGAACAAGTATAAATTAGAAACTATGAATAAGTAAAGTATGAACATTATAAACAAAAATAATAAAAACAAAAATAAGATGGATAAATAAAATATAAACAAGTAAGTAAGGGTTATAAACAAATATAATATTAACAAAAGTAAAATTTATAAACAAGTATAATATGCACAATTTATATACATACACTAACAAATTAAAAATGATTTTCAATTTCCCCGGCAACGGCGCCAAAAATTGACTACGCCCAAACTACGCATTAAATTAAACACGTAATTTGAGTATTGTGCAATTTAAACCCTTTTTGTGTAGATGTAGTATTGGTAAATAGGGATCGTTCTTAACCGGGGAAATTAGGGAACATTAATAATGTGTTAGTGGGAAAGAGTAATGAATAAATGAATAATGAATAAATTAATGAATTAAATAATTAAATAATTAAAGAATTAATAAATTAAAGAATTAATGAATTAAAGAATTAATTAATCAAAGAATAATAAACTAAAAGTATTAAAGAATAAAAAATAAAGAGATGAAAGAAGCAAAGAATAATAAATTAAAAGTAGAAAAGAAGAATAAAAGAATAAAAGAATAAAAGAATAAAGAATAAAAAGGATAGAAGAATAAAACAATAAAAGAATAAAGAATAAAAAAGAATAAAAGAATAAAAGAATAAAAGAATAAAGAATAAAGAATTGAAAAGGGGAGTTTTGAAAAGAGTTGTAAATATAAAATAAAGAAAACAAGTAAAAATAATTAAATACTTAATTTTACTTCTACTTTAACCTTTGTACTAGTGAACTTTCTTCAAACACATATTTTTACCAACACTCTAACATCATGCTTATATGGAACCAATCACGAAATCTTACCTTAATCATCTCAAATACATGCATACATTTTTCATATTATAAATGCACCGAACAGCGGATTATTACTTACAATATGATTCACCTTAAGTTAATGATTTAATGCGCCGAACAGCGATCAAACATTAAATCTCTTTAGCTCTATTCTAAATGCCCCGAACAGCGGATCAACATTTAGCTTCGAATTGAAGTTTAAGCACTAAAACATATGAAGTAAAAGAAATTCAAAAAGTAAAACACATGGAGATTGCATTCTTACTTACAAATGTTAGAAAGAAAATACCAACACATATATTGAATTATAAGTAAAACCAATAACAATAACAAGAATTTAAGTAGAGAAGTATGAATTTTCACAAGAATCACCGAACAGCGGCAGGAAACTTGTGAAGATGGAAGAAGAAATACGAGGAATTCGGTCTTAAAACACTTGAATTGCCTTAGAATTACTTGGCCTAGGTATTTCTTAAGGAAAGCATAAAAATGTGTTTAAGAGATCTCAAAGAAATATCACAAGAACAAAGTAAAGAAGAAATGAAATTAAGAAAAATAAAAATAACATAAATTAAGAACAAGAATTAAAAGAAAGCTAATTAATAAGAAAATCTACAAGAAGTTAAAATGGTCCCCAAAAATGTCTCTCAAAAGAGAGAAACAAAAGAACTAACTAAGAACTAGAACTAAGAAAAATGAAAGAAATGGAAGAATGAAACTAATTGGGGACTCCCCAAATACATGAAATGACCTCCCTATTTATAGAGGGAGTGTCACAATTGTTTAATTAAAAGTACAAAATTAAAATATAAAAATAGCAATAAAATAGTACATGAAGAAGTGATGGAAATGATGAGATTGGGTGGGAAAAGATGCTGATTTTAGGGCAAATATGCTGATTTTGGGGAAAAGTGGCTGATTTTGGGGAAAAGTTGCTGATTTTGGGGCAAATATGCTGATTTTGGGAACTATTGGGGGCTGCTGGATTTTTGGCTTGGGCTGCTGGATTTCAGCAGCTTCCCACCGAATTTCCTTGTGATTTTCGGTGGTTTCTCATATTTCGTCCATAATTTCTTCGTTATAATTCCGATCGGGACGATTCTTTCACCAAAATGCTCCAAATTCCAAGCTTTATTTATTTCTACAAAAATATCACAAAATAAATTAATTTGTCTAATTATTTATTATTTTAATATTAAAAGTCAAGTATAAAGGGTATAAAATAATATAAAATAACGCTTATTTGAGGACCTATCAGTCTCTGCTACAGTCCACATCCGATGTCAACCTGAAGAGCAGTCAAAACATTAAAAGCTGTGAGTGGACAAAACAAGAGTTTATAAAAACCGTTTATAAGAAGACATTTGTACCCTTCACTAAAAAGCATGCATGCATTCGAAAACCATTTATCCGAAAGAAACCATATGTGGGAACTAAGCCCAAAACCAAGATTGAAAGGACCATAATGAAAACGACCATACGGGCCACTGCCCAAATCCATAAGGGACTCAGCCTAAATCATAAGAATCCAATAAGAAATCAAGTACACGAGCCCCTGCTCAAATCTTGTATCCACATATCACATATCATATTTATATCACATACACATATAATTCACACAACCAATCCTGTCACGGTTTCCAAAGCTACGCGCCTGCTACCTAGGTCTCAATCCGAGTCTTCTCAAAGTCAAGATCAATGTCCGCAGACCACTGACCCTACCCGAGGTAATAGTAATCATAGCCTTCCTGAGAGTAAGGAACCCAACTGGGGGGTGACTTTACTCAGTCGGTGCTCCGTGACTACTCCGGGGTCCACCCAGACCAACGACCCTCCCCGGAGGAGATAATAGAAGTAAAGGAAGGTATATGAATACATATATATACATAACATAAACATTCATGCCCGGTTCCCTTGAACCATCATGATCCACAACATCCATTAACCAGGGTTCATGCTGGTTCCCATAAACCGTCATGAACCAGAATAACCTGACAAGGGTTCATGCCCGTTCCCATAAACCGTCATGAACCACAATGACCTTTCCAGAGTTCATGTCGGTTCCCGTAAACCGTCATGAACTTGGAAATCCATCTAGGGTCCCTGACCCGAAATCATAAACCGTAAAATAAATGGGAACATATGACATCAGCTGGGCACCATGCCCGATATCTAAGGTCATATGCCCGAGACAAAACCAAATGAGTCTCATACCCGAGTTTATCCTTTTGAAATCCAAAACCATTTCATTTAGACCGATAAAGAAATACCGACCCGTATAGGAACCGTATAGGGCCGAAACCTCAAAATACGTGCATATACGTAACCACACATCCAAATGCACTCATGGCATCACAAACAAGTATTAAAAACATATAATAAACATTTATGCATGCACCAATTTAGAAAACAAGGTCCACTCACAGACCGTCCGAGTTGCCGCCTCGATTTGCGTGTCATAGGCTCTCCCGAGCCGATCACCATCACCGGGACTCCCAAACCTGTCCAAATTTTAATAAAAGGTTACTAATTACTTAATTAACCTCCTACCAAAGCCCCGTAATTTTCCCGAACTTTTAACTATTTTTAAACCAATCCTAAACCTTCTGACACCTCGAAAACTATCGAAACAACGTCCGATTGACGCAAAACCAGTCCCAAAATGTTCGTTACATCGAATAGAAGATTTCCCGTGTTGAACACTTTCCCAAATTATGGCCCACGCGTCCTCACGCGCCCCTAGAAGGTCAAAAACACTATTCATCATCTTCAACCTCCAGCTACTGTTCATTCGTCTTCAACCTCGGTTTTCTCCGGTTTTCAGAACGATTTTAGGTTCATTTCATCCCATTTTAATCCTAATATCATCATAATCCTATTTCCTATCATTTAGAAATTAAAAACCGAAGGAAAAACACCAAAACCGTGCCCATTCAATCCGGCCATGGTGGCCGGAATTTCCTCCACCGTCCACGGCCTTTCCCGGCCATCCTAAACCACGAAAACAATCCTATTCTACTCCTAGGATCCCCAGAAACCTTACCCAATTAAAGAAAACGATTAAAAACCATTAAAACTCAAATTTGGATTTTTGAATAATTACCTAAGGTTTTCGGGTTCTCTTGGCCGTGCACCACCGTGAGCCGCCGTGGCTCTGTCCCAGTCCTTCATCATCTCATTCCCTCACGGTCATGTTCAGCTCATAGGGTCATGGTGGTAAGATGTGGGGTGTGTGTTTGAAGAAAATGAAGAAATGGTGCATATGGTGGTTTCGGGTTTTAGGAAGATCAAAGATGAAGGGATGATGGTTGATGGTTGTTGAGAGGGAGATGGAATTGATGGTGAGGATTGAAAGATCAAAATAGAATGGAAGGCTAGGATTGAATGAGGTGTGGATTAGATTATAAAATTAATTAATTAATATTATTTAATTAAGTGAGATCCACTTTTTAGGTGATCTAGCCAATGGGATGAGTGACACTTGTCACTCATCCATGGGACCCACTCAAAATATCTAGCCAATCAGAATTTGCCGACTCAGTCCCGTCTCGAAGTACGTGCATAGTGAAATCGAACTTCCGTGACCTATAACTTCCTCGTTCGAAGTCCGATTTCAGCGTGCCGCCTGCCTATGGATTCGTATCGTCCCGATCTACGTAAAGGTCCTCGGCCCTCGGCTATTGGACCCCTTGGTCAAAAAGTCAATATTTGACCCCCTTTTAACCATAATTACGAAAATGCCCCTAAACTTCCGAACGTCATAACTTCCTCCTCGAACGTCAGAATTGAACGTGCCACCTGTCTATGAACTCGTGACGTCCTAAACTAAGTTACGATCAACGGTCAAAGTCCATTTGGCCGCCTGATTAAAAAGTCAACGTTTGCCACCACTAGGGGCAAAACGGTCATTTTGCATCGTTCGTCCGATTTAGCCTAACTAATCACCGATTAACGGTAACGACCCGTCCCAAATTCCATGATTAGATTAGTGAATAATCACGATTAGTGAGGTTAATCGGTGATTAGTTAGGCTAAATCGGACGAACGATGCGAAATGACCGTTTTGTCCCTAGTGGTGGCAAACGTTGACTTTTTAATCAGGCGGCCAAATGGACTTTGCCCGATGACCGTGACGTAGTGTGTGACGTCACGAGTTCATAGACAGGTGGCACGTTCAATTCCGACGTTCGTAGAAGAAGTTATGACGTTGGGAAGTTTAGGGGCATTTTGGTAATTTTGGTTAAATGGGGTCAAATGTTGACTTTTTGACCGAGAGGTCTGATGGCCGAGGGACGAAGACCGTTACATAGATAAGGACGATACGAATCCATAGACAGGCGGCACGTCAAATTCGGACGTTCGACGGCGAAGTTACGGTTCACGGAAGTTCCAAGTTACTATTCATGACGACACGTTTTACGAGGACCAATTGTCTTTAGTGGGACAGTTACTTTTCAGCAACCAATGGATGAGTGACAAGTGTCACCCATCCACTGGCTACCATTTTCCCATTCATGCATCCAACCTTCCCGTGCATTTTCATTTCTTCATCCAAACCCAAACCCATTACCCGATCTCACCCAAACCATCCACCCAAACTCAGCCAACCCAACCCCATTTCGACCAGGACTGAGACCAGAGAGTGAGGGAGGATGTAGGACGCGGTGGCCGGCCCAGGAAAGTGCCGCCGTGGGCGGTGGAGCCGCGAACCCGTGCGGGTGCACGGTAAGCCCGATTCTTCCCATTTTTCAATATATGTATTATGGGTTGTTTTGGTTGCTTTCAATGAATTAAAAAGGTTGTTGGGAAGCTATTAGGACGGTTTTGAGGGATATTGGACGATGAGAGACCTCTGGGGAGGAGTTTGGAGAATCGAACCGTGAGGTTCAAATTGGACCGATCGGATTTCGAAGGTGTTAGGAGTTTTGGTTAATTGGGTTAGATAGGAAATGAAGAAATAGGAATTTAGGAATTGGAATGGAAGCAAACGGACCGAAAATGAGGGAGAAGGAGACCTGGACCGGTTACGCCGGTCCAAGTTGCAGGAAAAACCGGACCGGACCGGTTCGGACCGGTCTGACCGAAGTAGGAGAAGGGTACTGTAGCAGGCTCGTGAAGCCCACGAGCAACCACTTCAGGCGGCGCGTGAGGGCGTGTGGCAGGGAATCTGGGGAAGGTACCAACATACGAAATCATCTATTCGATGTAACGAACATTTTGGGACTAGTTTCGAGTCGATCGGACACCGTCTCGATATGTTTCGGGGCATCAGAAGGTTTACATTCGGTTTTAAAAATAGTTAGAAATTCCGGAAAATTACGGGGCTTTAGTGAGGGGTTATATAAGTAGTTAGTAACCCTCTAAATTAATTTGGACAGGTTTGGAAGTCCCGGTGACGGTGATCGGCTCGGGGAGCCGTATGGCACGCGTATCGAGGCGCGGCTTCGGACGGTCTGTGAGTGGACCTTATTTTCTAAATTGGTGCATGCATAAATGTTTATTATATGTTTTAAATACTTTTTTGTGATGCCATGAGTGCATTTGGATGTGTAGTTACGTATAGGCACGTATTTCGAGGTTTCGGCCCTATACTGTGCCTATACGGGTCAGTATTTCTTTATTGATTTTAATGAAATGGTTTTGGATTTCTAAAAAGATAAACTCGGGTATGAGACCCATTTGGTTTTTTCTCGGGCATATGATGCTATTTACGACCTTCGGGTCTAAATCGTGGTCGCGGCGGGTGCTATGTGCACGGCGATCGACGATACGACGCTCGCCTCCGGATTAGGATGTGTTCCTTCCGGAGAGGTCACGATGCACGATTCGTGGTCGGGCAGCCTGGGGAGGCTCGACTTCGGAGTGCTGACGGTTTAGGATATCGATCGGTGATGATTGCACCATGATCTTGTGATGGTCGCGTCGGTTGATACGTTCACGGCGACATACCATGGTTGAGGGCGGTCCTGGATGGATGGTTGCACGCATCACTATGATCGGAGTCGTTACTGACCCTTAGATATCGGGCACGGTGCCCAGTTGAGTCATATGTTCGGGCACGAGACCCAGTTGTTTTATACTGATGATTTCGGGTCAGGGACCTTACATGGATTTCCGGGTTCATGACGGTTTATGGGAACCGGCATGAACCTTTGTCAGGTCATTCTGGTTCATGACGGTTTATGGGAACCGACATGAACCCTAGTTAATGGATGTTGTGGATCATGACGGTTCAGGGGAACCGGGCATGAACGTTTATGTTATGTATATATATGTATTCATATACCTTCCTTTACTTCTATTATCTCCTCCAGGGAGGGTCGTTGGCCTGGGTGGACCCCGGAGTAGTCACGGAGCACCGACTGAGTGGAGTCACCCCCCAGTTGGGTTCCTTACTCTCAGGAAGGCTATGGTTACTATTACCTCGGGTACGGTCAGTGGTCTACGGACACTGATCTTGACTTTGAGAAGACTCGGATTGAGACCTGGGTAGCACGCGCGTAGCTTTGGAAACCGTGACAGGATTGGTTGTGTGAATTATATGTATATATGTGTATATGATATAAATGAGATATATGATATGTGATATGCACAGGTTTTGGGCAGTGGCCCGTGTACGTGGTTTTACTATGGTTTGGGCTGAGTCCCGTATGGTCGTTTTCACTATGGTTCTTTCAATCTTGGTTTTGGGCTTAGTTCCCACATATGGTTTCTTTGGTTAAACGGTTTTCGAATGCATGCATGCTTTTTAGTGGAGGGTACAAATGTCTTCTTATTAAATGTTTTATAAACTCTTTATTTTTGTCCACTCATAGCTTTTAATGTTTTGACTGCTCTTCAGGTTGACATCGGATGTGGACTGTAGCAAAGACCGAGATATCTCATACCTCCTCCGGATCCTGGCGTACTCTGATAGCCCGGGAGGGCAAAGGTCGGAAATATCCCTTGTCTGACACTTCGTGTCAGACGGGAGCAGGGTCATCCCGCACTAATCCCGGGGGGATTGGGATGGGTCCTGTCAGTTACAGATATGATAGCCGAGAGATATGTCGACTCATTATATATGACATGATGATTAGTGTCAAGGGTGATGACCAGAGATTTGAGATATCAGCGATAGTACATTCATCATCGAGGTCAGTGGGTATGAAGTGGGTAGTGACCATGATAGAAGAGTTATGACTCGTACTAACGAGTGCGACGTTTGTGTTGATTGGTACCATCGTAGATGGACGATGATATAGAAGTATTATTATTCATGTTAACCATTGGGATTGGATGTGTTATGTTCAAAAAATAAATAGTTGTGATTTGTACAATTTTTTAACTACTTTTGTGATTGGGTGTGTGTGTGGGTGTGTGCGTGTGTGTGTGTGTGTGCCCGTGCGTGCTTGCTATATTATTATAATATTATGTTGTTATTTGATTATTTTGACTTGTTTTACATGCTATATTGTTTATAAAATATTTGATTATATTTTAAATAAAATGAGGGGTTATATATTATGTTTTATAAAAATAATTCATTGAAAACTACTAGATCCATTCACACTTCTATTTTGAGCCCTTCAAGTGTTAGAAGAAGGTTTGTGGTCATGAGGAGGATGCCTTTTGGTGACAACTCTAACACAAGAGTAAAGGCTGTAACAAGGTAATAATCAGTTAAGTATTTAATGCTTTAGTTATGATCATCATTTGTTTAATTACGTTCTGGATTGTCCGCTGTCGTAGTGACACGGTAACTTAATGTTAACTATTTACCTTTCACTGTACTTCCTAAAACGCAACATTTTGGACAATATTCCACCCGAAATCACTTTGATAACCGTGAAAAGTCCTACTCCCTTCTGATAATTGGACAACAGTTTCAAAAATACTCTTAGGACTTTTAAAATTTAAGTATGAGCAACTTTCAGAAGACAGTACCTTCCTTACATAAAGCACAAACTATCATCTCACCTATTAAAGAAGGGATCAATACCAACCGTAATTCGACAAATTGGGGTCACCACCCACATCAACCCACTGATCTCGATGACGAAGTAAATCCTAATTCGATAACTCAGCTCTCAGTCATTAACCACAACATATATCATTATACTAGATAATGTAACGACCCGTCCCAAATTCCGGGATTAGATTAGTGACTAATCTTGATTAGTGAGGTTGATCGGTGATTAGTTGGGCGAAATCGGGCGAACGATGCAAAATGACCGTTTTGCCCCTAGTCGTGGGTAAAATGTTGACTTTTCGATCGGGTGGTCAAATGGACTTTGACCGATGACCGTGACGTGGTACAGAACGTCACGAGTTCGTAGACAGGTGACACGTTTGATTCCGACATTCGAGGAGAAAGTTATGATGTTCGGAAGTCGAGGGGCATTTTGGTAATTTTGGTTAAAAGGGGCCAAATGTTGACTTTTGACCCGGGAGGTCCAATGGACGAGGGACAAGGACCATTACGTTGAGCGTATCGATACGAATCCGTAGACAGGCGACATGCCGAAATCGGAGTTTCGACGATGAAGTTATGGTCACGGGAACGAATTTGATTAACCGAACGAACCGAGGCTTCGATTAAAATAATATTATAATGATGAATAGTGATCGTTGATGTGGATGCTGGGATGAGTGACAAGGGTCACCCATCCCTCATTTTGAGGCCTAAAATCTGTTCCACGTTTCCCTCCAAACATCATCATTCCTCCTTTATCATTTCCTCCATCTTCCTTTTATTCTTCTCTGTTCTTTGAACCGTGAGCAAACACAAGGGAGAGTTGAGAGAAATGAGCCGTGAGAAACAAGCTCTACAACCCCCTTTGATCTTCATCCTTTGCTTATGACCCGTGAATGAAAGTTGGAGAGGATGTTGAGACGAACCCAATGGTGGCCACGGCAAGGATCGTCATGCACGGTGGCCGGAATTTTGGAAGGTAAACCGTGGGATTCAAATTTTGGGTTTTTGATTTTGATAGTGTTGATCGATTCTAAGCTTAGGATGATGTTCTTTGAGTTCTCACGAGCTTGTAGGTGCAATTTGGGACGGATTTGGACGTTGGAGGTGGCCGGAATGATGATTGGAAATCTGGCCGAAACTTTGAATGGCCATAACTTAAAATTCAGGTACTTTCTGAATTTTCTGGGTTGATATTTGGAATCCTTGGCTCGAGTAGATAGATTTACATAGGTAGAACGTCGAATTTGGTTAAGAAACGAGTGAGATATCGAAGTTTCAAGTTTGGGGTATCAATGGAGTTTTCCGGCGAGAAATTCCGGCGAGTTGACTCGTTGACCGGCGAGTTGAATCGTTGACTCTGACCCATTGACTTTTGACCGTTGACTTACTGTTCATGATGACGTCAGCGTTAACTTTTTGGTCAACGTTTGACTATAACTTTGACCCGCGCGTGAGGGTGCGTGTGAGCATATTTTTAGGTGGGACCAAGACCATTTTAAAGGTTTCGACGATCTGGATCCAATGGCGGTGGTTTCGGGTCGATCAGAGATCATTAAGTTGGTCAAATCGAGGTTTTTCACCTCGAGAAACGCGTACGGGACACGTTGACTTTTCCGGGAAATTTTAGGGTTCTTAATATGGACTTGTATAGGTTAGTAGTAATCTTTGGATGTGATTTGGACAGGATTGGGAGTCCCGGTGATAGTGGTGTGGCCCGGGAGGGCCTATGGCATGCGTATCGAGGCATATCGTTGAACGGTCTGTGAGTGGACTTTGTTTTCTAACCGTGATGCATGCATATATGATTTAAAATGCTTTATTATATGATTTGATATGCTTTGGCATGATTTATATTTCAATCCGGTGATTTCTCGATTTTATGGATTATTATATTATTTTTGGCACGATTTTCGAGAAATTGTGAAATTGATGTTTTGGGCGTAGACCCGGGATTTAAAATGATGTTTGGACTCGGGTTATGAGTCAAGGATTGAAAATGATGTTTTGACTCGGATTATGAGTTAATGATTTGATTTCATGGATTTATATGAAAATGGCAACTAAGGTTGCGTTTGCATGGATTTGCGTGAAAATGATATTTTGGACTTGAGACCCAAGTGAATAGTGATTTTGACTCGGATTTGGAGTCACATGTGAATATGACTAAAATGATGATTTCGATTTATAAAGTGGATTCTGGACATCGTTTTATGATGGATTTGTGGAACTTGTTTTGTGAAAGCTACGTCTCGGGCATAGGCCCTATTGAAATGTTTTTGACTTGATTTGAGACATAAATGATTTTTAAATGAGATTACTGGATTTGGTGACTGTTCCACATATACCATCCTCTGTGATTTGATAGTCTCCTCCAGACGTCGTAGATCCTGGAGTAGTCACGATCCACTGCCTGGAGATGAGTAGCTCCGAGGGAGGCTCACTCTCAAGAGCGTGGGACCACTGCCTGGAGATGAGTAGCTCCGAGGGAGGCTCACTCGCAGGAGCGTGGGATTATGATGATATCCTCCAGACGTAGTTGATCCTGGAGTTGATATCCCCCCAGACGTCGTAGATCCTGGGGGATGTAATCGGACGTGAGACACCGAGTTGGCACGCGTTGCATTGATATCGTGACGGGTTATATGGATATTGAGATTGGATATTGAGGATTGGTGGTATTATGATTTATTGATATTTGTGTCCAGAGGCTTTATAATAGATGTTTTATATCATGAACTGATTTGATGAACATGAGTTTTACGGACCATGGGAAAACATGTTTTTGATTTTATCGGTCCACTGTTCATACTCGAATTATTTCATACTATTACTCATGTTTTAAGTTATGCATGCACGTTTGTGAAAACTGAAGGGTAAGAATGTGTTTTGGTAAATGTATTTCTAAAGGTTCATTTTTGTCCACTCACAGCTTTTATTGGTTTTAATGCCCTTCAGGTTGATCACGGATGCGACTGCAGCAGAGACTGGGACATCGCACGCCTCCTCCATCGATCCTGGCGCACTCTGGAAGCCCCGTTTGGGCAGTGACTTTTGGTTATCCCTTGTCTGACACCTCTTGTTAGACGGGAGCAGGCCACATTTCACGGTAATCCCGGGGGGATTGGGATGGGTCTTGTCAGACAAGGCAGTACTTCCTTGGCTATTAGCCATGAACTCATACATCATTCCTCAATAATCTGATTTATTCCAATTTCCAAGACTGGGTTGACTTGAGAATCATTAATCTTTGATATCATCGGCTCTTTATGAGCCCTAATCTGGTATCTCTGGAATCTTACTTCCTTGACCCACCACTTAATACACGATTCATAATATATCGATACAAACTGCACTTGCTCATATGAGGCTTAAATAAACTCCAAATGGCCTCTTAACTATCTTAAACAGATATGGAATGATGTAAAACCTCAAGTACGTGCTGCCAAGGGTCAGAGAATGGTCCCACGCACCGTCATGGGCTGGAAGAAGACCGACAGCCATTCCAAGTAGCAGCACATTGAGCTCCATGCTCTATCGCATGGTACTTATGCACATCCATGCGATTGGTATATTCCGTCAAGGAATATTTCATTGCCAGAACAAAATATTCCGTCAATACTAACAGAATAATCCAATGAGAATAGAATATTTCGTCGCCGGCAAGATATTTCGTCACCGGAGATTTCGCTTGAGAAGATGACTAGCACCGCCATCTAGCACATTAGAAAATGGGTTTTCTTGCCGTAAAACCTCTATTTTCAACGAGGTTCTAATTCCTTCATTTCTCGATTGATTTCGACAATCTACACATGTAAATTTATCTATTCCTCACTAAGAACTCAAACATGGAGTCCAAATACAAAATCTTACCTCAATCGAGAGTAAAACACCTAAAAATTTCATCTATTTTTCGACCCACGTCCACAATGAAACCCTCATCTCGAATTTACTACCAATCGATTAGCAAGGCTGCAATGAAGAGATTCCTGCCCTCAAGTTTGGTCCAAATGTTCTGAACATGACTCAGTGGTGGTTTGGGCTTGCAGGGCTAGTCACATATAAGAGAGAAAGAGAGAGCTTGGAAGGCCCTAAAAACATATTTTCTCCCAAAATAAAATTACTAAAATGCCTATGAGGGTTCTAGACCCGTAACTTCCTTATCCGAACTTTGATTTCCAATTGATGTTTATCTACGAACTCGTGAGTTCGAGGTCTATGCTTTATGAAATGTTTTCAAAGTTCTTCCATGTTGACGTGACATCTGACCAAGTAAGGGGCTTGCCAAGATATTACACTGGACTACGGGGCAAGCCCACCGGAAGACCTCAAAGATCACACAAGGCTCATGCCTTAAAGCCCATCACTATTACTATAACCTAAACCCTAGACAACTTTTATAAATAGGGAATCCACTCTCCAATTAAGGAGGAGCTCTCTCTCTCTAGACTCATCTTCTCCCTTCTCTCTACACATACTATCATCTCTTAAAGGCTCATCAGCCTCCTATACTTGTACAAAACTTCATATTATTAATGAGAGTGAGGCAACACCGTGGACGTAGCCCGATTTGGGTGAACCACGTATTTTCTTGTATCTTGGTGTACGTGTGTGTCTTTACAGTCTAGTTGATACATTTTTTACATCAACAGTTTGGCTCCGTCTGTGGGAAACGATACAAAAGGTTCTGTCAGTTCTTTTAAATTTTTTTCACCCGCCTAAACACCATGACCACCAAGAACACCAAGAAAAAACTCAAATAATGCTTCTTCCAAAATCCCCCGAAAAATACCATTTTTTCAAGGTTAATTCATGTACTCGGCAGACCAATAAGAGCCTACTTGGCCACGTGAGACTCCACTACCACAAAATAAATATATGTACCTAACCTTCCGTACTTATCCTTCTGTAGCTCTCACCACCACAAATAAATTCATAAAATTCGCCCTTGTCACTGGGCCCCACCAAAAGACCATATCTCTTTATTACAAATGGCCCCGACCTCATTTTTTCTTTCTCCAGGCATCTACACTATGTAGTTTGCACTCTGCCTAGCAGAGGCTCTGCTTAGCACAAGCTCTTTCTTTTGCTGTCGACTCTCCACCAACCCACTGCTCGACGCCGACTCTCCACCAACCCACTGCTCGACGCCGACTCTCCATCGAACTGCTAGGATGGTCAACGCGATGCACCAAACTGCTCGGTCTCACAACTTTGGCTCGGCGCACCGACCAACTGAACGCCACTACGGCCCGTGGCCCCGTAAGGAACCAGCCAGAGAGATGGGGCCCAAACTCAACTGACCCGACCCAATTGTACCACTATTTCGACCCACCCAGTTGTCAGTAGTGTTGACGCCTTGCCCAACTCCGTCGCACTTCCAAGTCGACCCACCAGGTTGCCTACATGACAGCGACGGTCCCTCACATGCACCCACACCGACTCGATGAGGTGTTCCATGCTTGCCATCGATCAGATCGGCCTTTCCAAAGGTATCGGACCACCGTAACCATGGTCAGACAAAACACCACCGCACACTCTGTTCTCCACACCGGGTCTGCTCATCGAGCACCGTGGCTTATTGGCCAGGTTGCGCAGCGTGCTCCCACACTATTGTACGACTGAGCCGCTGTACGCCGACCTCTCTCCTCCATTCCCCATTTTCCTGCAGCAAATATGAGGAGACCCAAAAAAAAAAAAACAATGCAACACAGAGAAGCTACGGTGCCCCTCTACATCGATGCTCTGTGAAGAGCACGAAAGGAATGGGGAGGCTTCCACGTCTACCCCACCAACGACCAGTCGATGGGCTAGCTCGTTGCCGACATCCAAACACTTTCCACCCAGCCGCTTACCATCACCTCTCATTTTTCGCTATGCCGCCCCAGCCTTGTCTCTCTAACCCGGGATCTCGGACCAGTCAGTTGAGTGACCGCTCGGCGTCGCTGTAGCTCGCCGACTCACAAGAACCCAGCCATGACGACTGGGGCCCTCAAACTCAGTCGACCCGACTGACCCGCTGCAGTCCACCTTCACCAACAGCCCACCCTTGCCCTCTTTATCGAAAGCGCCATTGAAGAAAATAAGTTTTTTTCTTTTTCTCTCTCTTAATTACAAGTTTGCCATTGACACTCCTCATTGGGTTTAAGCATTTTGGGCTGACGCTATCAAATAGTTGGGCTCATTCAGCTCACAACACAAAACAAAACAAAGAAGAGTATGGGCTGTCCACTTTAATATTTTGGGCTCAACAAGCCTACACAAACAAAGCCACAATGGGCTCACTTTCTTTTTCTACTAAAACGGGCTCATTTGTTTTGCAACAATGGGCTCACTGTTGATTACTCTAAGTGGGCCACAACCTTTAAAAACGTTTGGGTCGAAAACATACAAATAAAACACACATTGGGCTATAATTTTTTACATGCTTATATACATCATCTCACCACATATTACTCACACACATTAAACATGCCTCTTATGTGAATTGTTACCCCATTATATATTTTTATTTGCAAAAAACAAATATATTTTACAACCTATAGATTTCCGGATCAGAAACTTACCTTTTACTCCCAGGAATTGTCGCATGACTCAATTATTGATTGACATTATCACCAAGCCTGATCGGTCGACATGATCGGCCACAACGCCCTATTCTACAACGTTGTGGGCTTTTAATCGGTGGGCCCGGTCGGCATTCACATAGGTCTCCCAATAACACCCTTTTGTTCATGGGTCTACCACTCACATTTATTTACTCGCGCCGAGCTATACATCATGATACACCTCACTACAACCAGCTAACACTTCAAATCAAAAACTCATTCTCACCATCATACATATTGGCATACATGTCATACATACATATTGACATACATGTCACTCGTACATGTCACACATTCGTGCCCTCGTGCATGCTGACATACATAACACACATCCATGTCACACATACATACTAACATACATGTCACTCGTACATGTCACACATATGTGCCCTCGTGCATGTTGACATACATAATACTCATCCATGTCGAGCATACATGAACTCATACATATGCTCAACATATACCGAGTTGCTCAACACATACTGAGCTTCTCAACACATTACTGAGCACCCACATATGCTCGACACATTACCGATCACCCACATAAGCTCGACACATTACCGAGTTATTCAACACATTACTAAGTATACATTCGCTCAACACATACCGAGCTGTTCACCACATTACCGAGCATCCACTCGCCCCACACACTATCAAGCTCCTCAACACACTTGGCCTCGACTCGAACGTCAGCGTCTAAGTACAGGCGCACTCAGCCTACACTCAACACTCAATCCTTGCTCAGCGCATTAGCGCGATGCTGACACGACCCATCCTAATCCCCCGGGATTACCGTGGAATGTTCCATGCTCCCATCTGACACGAAGTGTCAGACAAGGGATAACCTAATGCCACTACCCACTCAGGGCTTCCAGAGTGCTCAAGGATCGATACAGAAGGCATGCGATGTCTCAGTCTCTGCTGCAGTCACATATGTTATCAACCTGAAGTGCATTAATAACAACAAAGGTTGTGAGTGGACGAAAATAAATAAGTTCATAAAACACATTTCACAAGACATTTATGCCCTTCATTAAAACTTATGCATGCTTCGAAAACCAGTAATCAAAATATTTACTCAAACAGGCCATTAGGGCCTTAGCCCAAAAACCGTAACTCAAAACCAAGTGTGGGAACTCAGCCCAAAACTGTAGAATACCAAATTTGTAAATACAAAACCAAGTGGGCCACTGCCCAAATTCATAAACACAAATCCAACCGAAAAACCATTTCATAAATCCAATAGTCTGTATTTACCACATAACCATCTCCGGCATCCCAGATGCCTAGCGTCCCAAACGCTACCACATAATCATCTCCGGCACCTAGCGTCCCAGACGCTTGACGTCCCAAACGTCATATCTCACGGTATAAGCAACGTGTGCTGCCCGGGGTCTCTTCGGGTCAATATCTCTGACATCCTAAATGTCTCACATCCCAGACGTCTAATCATAGCAATCCTGCTCCTGAGTCACTATACGGTTCGGTAGATCCGTACAATGACCCCTCGCAGGCAATGCACCGTGACTTCCCCAGTGTCCTAGACACCTGGAGGAGACCATCACATATCCTCGTATCAAGATGGTATATGGAAAACAGTTTTAACAAATTATTTCATAACATTTCAATGGGCCCTGCCCTAAATCTCCATAAAACATCACAATTCCATTTAGGGTCCCCGACCCGAAATCACATTTATGAAACATAGGGTCCCAGACTCGAAATCACATTTATAAAACATAGGGTCCTAGACCCGAAATCCCATTTATAACCCAACTGGGCCTCATGCCCGATTTTGCAAACCACTGGGCCCACTGCCCGAATTCGTAAATCAACTGGGCTCCTGGCCCAATTTCGTAAATCAACTTGGCCCTTGGCCCGATAATATAACTCAAATGGGTCTCAGCCCGATTTCGTAAACAACTAGGCCCCCTAGCCCGATTTCATCAAGCAACTGGGCCCCCAGCCCGATTACGTAACTCAAATGAACTCCAAGTCCGAGGTTTCCAAAACAATTGGGCTTCATGCCCGAGTTCATCTTTCTAATTTCAAAACCATTTCATAACATTATTCATGAAACCACAAGCATGTAAAACCACAATAAAACTGTCAGTCTCGATATACATGCAATACGAAAAACATCTCAAAATACGTGCAACATACGCAAAATCAATCATCACAATCATCATCATGGAAATCACGTATATAAAACATATAACACAGTTAGGCATGCATAGTATTTTTAAAACCAAAGTCCACTCACAGACCGTCCAACGTTGCCGCCTAGATACGCATGCCATAAACCTCCCCGGGCTAATCCGACCTTTTTGGGTCATCTTGACCTATCCAAATCATATCCAAAGGTTACTACTAACCTATAAAAGTCCATATTAAGAACCTAAACTTTCCCGGAAAAGTCAACGTGTCCCGTACACGTTTTCAGAGGTGAAAACCTCGATTTGACCAATTTAACGATCTCCGATCGACCCGAAACCACCGCCATTAAATCTGGATCGTTGAAACCTTTAAAATGATCATGGTCCCACTTAATAATACGCTCACACGCGCCCCCACGGGCGGGTCAAAGTTCTAGTCAAATGTTGACCAAAAAGTCAACGCTGATGTCAGCAAAGTCAACACTGACCTCATCATGAACAGTAAGTCAATGGTAAAAAAGTAACAGGTCAAAAGTCAACGATTCAACTCGCAGGTCAAAGAGTCAACTTGGGGGCGACTCGCTGGAATTTCTCGCTGGAAAACTCCATTGATGCCCCAAACTTCAAACTTCGATATCTCACTCGTTTCTCAACCAAATTCGACGTTCTACCTATGTAAATCCATCTACTTGAGCCAAGGATTCCAAAAATCAATCCAGAAATTTCAGAAAGTACCTGGTCTGAATGTTATGGCCATTCAAAGTTTCGGCCAGAATTCCGATCATCATTCCAGCCACCTCCGACATTCAAATCCGTCCCAAATTGAACCTACAACGTCAAGGGAGCTCAAGGAACATAAACCTAGGCTTAGAATCGATCAAAAACCATTAAAACCAAGTCTACCATTTTTGAACTAAAACCATACCTCACGGGTTTTTGGTTTCCATCCACCACCGCCGTACACGACGGTCGGCAATGATGCCACCAACATCATGTCCTGCCTTCACACTCCAATTTTCATTCACTGGGTATAGTAATTAGGTGAGTTTTAGAGGTTCAATGGGTGATGGGTTTTTGTGTTCTTCACGGTTCAAAGAAGAACAAGGAAGATGACTGATCGTAAAGAGGGAGAATGATGATTAAGGATGATAATGGATGATTAATAAAATGGATCAGAAACATGATCCACAATTTAGGGGCCTCAAAACATGGGATGAGTGACACTTGTTACTCATCCAAGTGTCCATAATCATTGATCACTGTTCAATATTTTATTATTATTTTAATCGAAAACCCGGGACGTAAGTTTAACCGATCTCAATCCCGTGACCATAACTTTCCCGTTCGATGTCCGATTTCGACGTGCCACCTGTCTACGGACTCGTATCGACTCAATCTACGTAACAGTCCTTGGCCCTTGGACATTGGACCTCCCGGGTCAAAAGTCAACATTTTACCCCTTTTCCACCAAATTACCAAAATACCCCTGAACTTCCGAACTTCATAACTTCTTCCTCCAATGTCGGAATCGGACGTGCCACCTGTCTATGAACTCGTGACGTCTCGAACTACTTCACAATCATTGGTCAACGTTGATTTGACCTCTAGAACTAAAAGTCAATATTTTGCCCACGCCTAGAGGCAAAACGGTCATTTTGCACATTTCGTCCGATTTCACTCAACTAATCCCAGATTAGTCATTTTAAATGACAGGACCCACCCCTAATCCCCCGGGATTAAGGGCTAAACCCTGCTCCCGTCTAACTTACGCATGACACGAAGGCTAAACGGACGTCCAACCTCCATGTGACACGTAAGTCGAACAATGCTAATCCCGATATTCGGGACGGGTCATTACAGCTGCTCAACTACCGAGCCCACTTTCGAAGCTAAACTTAGATCACATGTCGATCGACACACATATATAGCAAAGAACCACATGCAAGAATTCAAGCTCATACACGGAGTCGTACTCACCGAGGGACTACCCGAGCATAGTTTTCCACCGTCTTCCCTTCTGCATCCTACCTCGCTCGAGGACTTGGGGGACTGATGATGGTGCACCGAGCGGAGCAGTACAAAAGCGAAGGGTTGCTCGGTTAGTGCACTTTAATTAAAGTCCTCAATCGAGGCAGTTCACCCCAGTCAAGAACTAGGGGACTTGTTGACGTGACATCTGACCAAGCAATGGGCTTGCCAAGATACTACATTGGACTACGGGGCAAGCCCACCGGAAGACCTCAAAGATCACACAAGACCCATGCCTTAAATCCCATCACTATTACTATAACCTAAACCCTAAACAACTTCTATAAATAGGGACTCCACTCTCTCATTAAGGAGGAGCTCTCTCTCTCTCTCTAGACTCATCATCTCCCTTCTCTCTACACATACTATCATCTCTCAAAGGCTCAGCAGCCTTCTATACTTGTACAAAACTTAATATTATTAATTAGAGTAAGGAAACACCGTGGACGTAGCCCGATTTGGGTGAATCACGTACTTTCTTGTGTCTTGGTGTGCGTGCGTATCTTTACAGTCTCGTTGGTACATTTTTTGCATCAACATTCCCACACTCAAGTTAACTTTCAACCTTTTTTCTAAGCTAGAGGGGAAATCATTTTTTTTTTCAATTTAATTTCCAAATTAATCTAATTTGGGCTAGGCTGTTATATTTTTGGTTTGGCTTTTTGCCACCTAAATTGACAGGACCCGTCCCAATTGGACTTTGATAACCGCGCCCGGTCCTGTTCCCGTCTGACAAGTCAACTGAAGTCCCGAAATTACCCCTCATCATCTGTCAGACAAGGGATAACTGCACTGATTCCTGCTCATTACTCCGTCTCTCGATCAGTCCCGATTCTCGTGCCACGGCCTGGAGGGTCATAAAAAACATAAAAGGTGTGAGTGGACAAAAATAACATCGTTTGAAAACACATTTAAAAAACGAATCACTTTCCCCTCCAGTTATAAAACCATGGATGCATAGAGTAAAACAAATGAATCACCAGCTTTCCAGCCAAATCACATGAATATCATCAAATCTCGGCTCTCAAGTCAAACACGTGTGTGAAGCACCAAAACCCGTACTCATTACCAATACACAAAGAAATCCAATCAACATCAAACCACGCTACTCAAGTGCACAATCAATCACACAATCACATCCGCACTAAGCGTAGGCCACAATCAATAACCCTGAGTATCAGCCGTCTAGGAAACACCCCGAGTTTTGGCTGCCTGGGTACATAAATATACCCCACGCATCAGTTGTCTAGGAACCACCCCGAGCTCTGAATGCCTGGGCCTTGAGCTCCAGCCGTCTGGGAACACTCCATAGTTTCGGCTGTATGGGAAGCAATCATAATCATATCCCCCAAGCTCCGGTCATCTGGGACAAACCCCTATCTTTGACCGTATGGGAACTCACAATCACAATGAAAACCATCTTGGAATTACATCTCAAAAACATTTCAATCAAATCCTAGTCAAAATATATTTTTGAACACTTTTTGACTCCGAGCCTAGCCCAAACCATCATTGCACTTTTTTCGTAAAATGTGCCCAAAAGACCGATTAAAATAATCATTAAATCCATAAATAATCATATCAAATTATCATGCAATCATTGCATCTCAAATCATGCAATCAATCATGTAAAACATTTAACCATGCATGCATCATAATTTAGAAAACAAAACGTGCCCAAAAGACCGATTAAAATAATCATTAAATCCATAAATAATCATATCAAATCATCATGCAATCATTGCATCTCAAATCATGCAATCAATCAGGTAAAACATAACTATGCATGCATCATAATTTGGAAAACAAACGTCCACTCACACACCATCCATATCACTCACTTTCCGAGCTGCACGCTTTTCCGTAATTTCTAGCACTTTTCAGGAATCCCAAGTCCTTCCAACTCAGTCTCACTCGCCCTCACGTGCCGCTGCAAGCAGCTGCGCATGAAGCCCACACGCCAGCTACAGTACTACTACAGTGTCACCACCTTCACCCGTCTATCTACTAAACGGATCCTGCAACCCGTGACATAACCCGGTTGGAAACCTAGCAGTTCAACTTAATCCTTCAATTCGAACTCGACTTTCGAAGAACACCATAATACGGTTCCTCTATCGAATTTCCTCAATTTCATTCGTTTTCTTGCAATTGATTCATCAAGAAGTTTCGTAGGATCCTTCTAAACAAGTTTCCAAGGCAAATTTCAGCCTTCAACCCCTCTAATTACTCGAACACAATCTCGAATTTTTGAGAGGCTTGAGGATTCTGTTCTTGGCCAAATCACCATCTTTTTCCTTCTTTTTTGATTGGGTTCGACTCGGTTTGAGCTCAATAGCCTTAATCCAAGGTAAATTTCACTCGTGGATGTCCACAAAATCAAATTCGAACTTAAGTCTCATTGAGGGTTTTCGGGTTTTTGAGCTTGGGTTCAGCTGGGTTCGAAGTCCAGCACTCATCATTCATTTCCCCTTCTTTTCCTTTCTGGATATCCCGTTCAATCTCTCTGTCCCTGGTGTTATTTCAATTCGTTCATATATGGTGATGATCACAAAATCAAATTCGAACTTAAGTCTCATTGAGGGTTTTCAGGTTTTTGAGCTTGGGTTCAGCTGGGTTCGAAGTCCAGCACTCATCATTCATTTCCCCTTCTTTTCCTTTCTGGATATCCCGTTCAATCTCTCTGTCCCTGGTGTTATTTCAATTCGTTCATATATGGTGATCATCCCTCAAACAACAAACAAATTTGTTGTTATCGTTTTGAATATTCAAACGGCAACTTGCCACCAATCCCTCCATTATGGTGACAGATGTCACCAGGTGACAATTTCTCATCCAAATCAGCAAGGGACAGGTGTCCAATTACTACCAATCAAGTTCTGAATCATCCACGGTTCAAAAGACCATTTTGCCCCTCCTTGCATAATTACCAAAATGCCCCTAGCCTTCGCAGACACGTAAGTTTCACATCCGACCTCCGATTTTCGCGTGCCGCCTGTCTACGGACTCAGTGTCTCGAGACCTATCCAACAGCCCTTACGGAAAGTCCAAACAAGATCTTGATCAAAAAGTCAACTTTTGCCCCCATAACCAAAGGAAAAATCGTCTTTTCCTTCTAATTTTCCAATTTTTTTTTCCTTTTTTTGATTCGGGTCATTACATAAACTCAGCGTCTAGGTGTCGATTAGTACTCGGTGACTGGAATATAGCTAGATTTCTAGGGCGCGGTGTAACAATGTGTCCAAAAGCATAATTAAAAAATATAAAAACTTTAAAACCAATTATGTGTGAAAATTTAATTTAAATAAAAAACATAATTTTCTTTTTATTTTGTAAAAAAATATATTTTATATTTAGTTCCTGGGAAAATCTTATTAGGAAAAATTGAAGAAATCGTCTCTGATCATTACGATAACTATAGTGACTGCCCCTACACTTTGATTTTAGTTTCCCATGTCCCTTAAAATGTTCATAATAGTCAATTTCATTCCTCCGTTAAATCTATAAAAAAAAAATGTTAAAATTGAGGGTAAAACAATCCATTCAATGGGGTTTGGCGCCAGGGTATCTAATTGAGGCTGAGAAAGTCAATTTAGGAGAAAAATTAAAAAAAAAATGAAGGGCCTTATATAGTCTCTGACCTAAATGAAGGAGAAAAGAAGACAAAGAAAAAACAGACAGAAGAAGAATAGGAGAGTAAGAAGAAAAAGAACAAGCCACGAGCTGGAGTTGGAGATGTCAGTGTTTTGCTCTCAATGAAGTTAAGTTTGTGAAATGCTCAAAGATGTGTGAGAGCTCATTCAATCGTCAACAATCATATATACAAAAAATTTCTTCGAAAAGTCTCACTTAGGAATGTTCACAAACACCTAATGCGCATCGTCGGTAAATCAGACATTATTCAAACCAAGCAAACAATTATCATCCAAACAATTTAATTCAACAATTTCTATATATTAACTTTATAAAAAAAAGTAAAAAAATAAATAAAAATAAAGAAATAAATGAACGTACCTCTGTATACCAACAATTATCATTATTCCTTAGCTCACTCTATTTGTCTCTATTTTTTAAAAATCTTTATGTTTTTGTTGTATAGTTGTTCGATGTTGTCTAGGTTAATGTCCTTTCTTCTAGGATACATAAGAACATAATTCAAATTTAAACAAAAGATAAAAAGCTTGAAACTACGCTAAAATAAATAGTCGTAATTCAAATTTAAACCATCAGATGCACGCTTTCATCAAATTAATGCACCCACTCATTCACGGTTCACCACCAAACACGTTACATGGATTGTCGCGTATAATTATGATTCTAATTTAATTATTAAAGAATTGGATTGTATTAGAATCCTGAAATTTGAATAATTAAAGTATGGCGTTTGAATCCAGACGAGTAGCACTAATGTTGATAAAGATGAGTAGCAGCACTAGTGTCGTCATGCGTGCCACTTTCCGTGTCAGCCGATTGCATTGGATTGACCAGTTGCCAAATTTTATCATCATTTTCAGTTGATATAACATATTTGGTGAATGTGCTTGATATATTTTGTGTTTAACGAATTTTTTCCCAACACGTATGGTATAGTCCAAAATCATTAATTTTATATCAATATATAAATATCAGTCTACCTTGAAAAAAGAAATTAAATAGTAATTGTTTAGTAAAATTTAAAAGAATAATACTATTTGAATTTTTTAAATTAACTATATTAATGTGTCAATTAATAAATAATATTATATTAATAAATAAAATTATTTTATATTTATATTAGATACTTTCAATATAAAAATTCAATCCCAAACAAAATCGTTATAAATCTCTCTTCCTAAATAAGAATCTTCTCTTTTTGGGCATTGTATTTTTATTGACTGATTGACTTTGACTATAAAAAGCATAAATAATGACTCATAATGTTCATGTTCATAATCGACTCTCTTGTCTCATGCTCGACGATGCCAATGCCAAATGCATCTTCCAAGGCTCTCACAATCAATACGTTGAAAACTAAAGAATAAAATAAATAAATAATATTATAAAACAAATCAAAGGCTACTTGACATGAATGTTTTGAATTCTAGTTACGGGCGGTTGACCTTTACAATAGCTTGATTTGGAAAGCAAATGAAAGTTGAAAACTTTAAATTGACGGATAAAAACTAGGATCCAATCCATAACAATTCAAGAATGACGTGATTATCCTCCTAAGACGTCCAATTATTCATACTTACCCCATAAAATATTCATCAATTCGATACATTATGAACTCTTCTTTTTATTATTATTACAGAAGAAGATGAGAAATTTTTAGAAATTTTTTATATAATATGTTATTAGAGTTTGAATTTGAGATTAATTATCTACAAATCAACACTAGAATTAACTGAATTAGACACATTTGACAATACATTATATACTCTCATGAAGGCACCTTCCTTCAATTTTTTCTCCTCAAAATTCCACATTCACAAATTGAAATTAATTAAAAAACAGAAATAAATAAATAAATAAACTAGATAGGATTTTAAATAGAACCATTTATATATACATCCCCAAAATTTCTTGTATTTACACAAATACCCCCTTAGGTTCTAACAATTACAAAAAAAAACACCCATCAAGCTTCAAAACCCTTGCGCATAACTCCTTATGTTTAAAGTTTTATTTATAATGACAAAATTACCCTTACATAATAATCCTTGATAAAGGCTAAGCTATCTTACAACCAAACACCTTTCCTAAATTTTTTATTTTTATTTATTAAATTCAGCTATTTTTATAAAAATAAAAATTCTGCCATAATAAAAAGTAAAAAAGAAAACCAGAATTAATGTGAACTACGAAGAATTCTGATATATATTTTTTAATTTTTAACGTGAATTTTAATTTGTGCTCTTTTTTAATTTTTTTTTAAGATTAAGCTATCTCACAAATGGGAGAGTTTTTTATTATTTTTTTTAATATTATTAAGAAATGACATAATTTTTTATAAAAAAATTAAAAAAAATTGAGGAAAGTTGTTTAGTTGTGAGATAGTTTTAAACATAAGGGATACTTTTTTCATTATAAAAAAAAAAACTTTAAACATAAAGAATTATGTGAAAAACTTTTGAAATATGAAAGATGTTTGTGTAGTTGTTGAAACTTGATGAGAGGTTTGTGTAAACGTTTCTCGTGTAAATAACCCTTTTTAACATTATGAATTCAATACTCCAATCATAGACAATTTAAATGCAACAATTTTTGGATGAAGAAATATAGAGAGATTAACCTGTAGATATCTCTGGTAGAAAATACAGAAATTGGCTTGCATGCCTTGTTTAAGGAAAAACATTTTAAAGATGCATTTTTTTCCTAGAGAATCAAGTTTAGTAAAACTTTAGTTCTACATATTTATGAAAATAACATCACTTTATACTTTTTTATTTACAAAATTTATCCTAAAAATTTATATCTCCTCTATCTCTAACTCCTATCTCACTCTTGAAGGGAATCACCACCGCCATATTCATGATCGCAATAGTCACCACCATCGCAAAGTCCATGGCTACTGAACCCACCATCAGGGCGAGGGTCACCGCCATCGAAGCTAGAAAGCTAACCTACTAACGTCAAATAATCTAACTTCTTCCTTGCAAAAATACAACAAAAAATCTCTCACTGTATAACTAATAAAAATATATAAATTCGTAATACTTGTAGCGAATATCCATTTTTTAAGTTGAATCACTTGTACAACATGTGTAGAGTTGTCCTTTTGCTTCTAGGCCCTATCTGTCTATGTCGGACAGACATGCCAATCTAGTCTCCGCTTCTAGATTTCTTTTTCCCACCAAAGATCCCAGCTTTCCCCTTCTTTTTTTTTTTTTGGTACAAAATTCTGCTTGCTTTTATGCTTAATCGATCCACCTTTTATCAGAGTCTTTCTATTTTATATGAATATGATACCATGAGTTGATCGTGTGATTTTGATGTGTACTCTGGTATGGATTAGTCATTTGAAGGTTTACTGGTTATTTACGAAAATTGAGAAGTGACTGCATATACAGTAACTCACTCTCCATTCTAAAAAATGAGTAATAACTCCCAGTAGAGACTGGTACGATTCAATTCAATATTTTGTTTGTTCGGGTTTGGTTGTGTCGTAGCTCTATGATTCAGATTAGGTTTATCGTTGGATGAATTGCATTGTTGATATTGACCCTAAAAAAGAAACGGTAGGTACAGCTAGTCCGTGAACTGCTAACCATCGCATTGTAAAAATTGGATAGGTTCTATCTATAGTCATTGGGGCCTCCTAAAAAGATCTAGTAAATTCATCGGGTTGTTCCAAAGGATCAAAACGGTTGGTTATTAATGGAATTCCTTGTCGGCTTTCTGTAAAATACTCATTTGGACGAGGGCTTCCAAATACATCATAAGCTAAACCCATGCGGGCCCTCGACCTGCAACGGATAGAGGATGATTTATTCAATCACATAGTTTGGGCTCCTAGAATATGGCGAGAGCATCACCTCCCCCTTTTCGCGCACCATTGCATGGTGGTCAAAGACCCCTTTTTACCATTAGCAAGAACTATGTTTCTTTTTTCTTTAGGTCAATTAATCTTTTATTTTTTTCATTAGCAAGTAGCATTTTAAAGTTAATAATTAATGACTAATCTATTGTAGGAGCAGAAATGATCACACATACATTGCAACGTACTTCTGGTTACAATCAGAATATAACCTATGGAAATTCAACCTAGGATTAGCTGATTAAGAGCATATTAGATCTGAGAATACCCTAATCATTATGCATGTTATGGTTCAAATTGTACAAATATTAATTACAGGGTACAACTTTCCAATTCCAACCTTCTTATTTATTAATTTCTTAATTTTTAAGTTGATTTCATATCACTGAAAACACCTCTTCATTATGTATTACATTTAAATTTTCCGATTGAATAGAATAGTCTGAATTTTATAAATAAAAATCGAATTAAAGTTCTTGCCTATTATAGAAGGCTTAAAAAATATTAATTAGCATATGAAATAAAATAAAAGATTTCAATTAGTTTTTGTTTATATCGGAAAAAAAAATAGTTCGCGTTCATATAAACCACGAGACTATATAGAACCAAAGCCAAATGGCATTCCTTCTTGTAAAATAAGATAACTGTATATAACGTGTAACCTCTCCATTGTTCTTATCACATTAGAATGGCAGTTATAGGCTTGCCAGTTTTCTATTCTTATATGAATACTTGTATAACATTGTATAAATAGAGCCAATTGGCCATTGAATACAACAACGAGTTTTATACAATTCCACATGGTATTAGAGCATACCTTATCTAACCACCCAAACTGTTCTTCCAACACACTTCCAATCTTCTCCTTTTTCTTCAATGGCTTCTGACTCGACCCCTCCCACAACAAAGCCTTCCCCACTTACCTCCACCTCTCATGTCTTCTTCTTTGTATTTGTCAAACTCTCAGAAACCAACTATCTTCTATAGGAAAGCCAAATCAAGCCTTTCCTCATCGGTCAAAATTACTGGGGCTTTATTGATGGATCCCACATGTACCCCCTCCTACCCTCACAACCTCTGTTCCGACCGAATCATCTCCAACATCACACACATCCTCCTCCACGACTATTCCATCCCCAATTCAGCATACCACACATGGTTCCAAATTGATCAAACCCTCATTAGCATCATTCAGCAACTCTCACAGAATCTGTCTTTTCACAGGTTGTCGGTATTCCAACCTCTCGTGAAATCTGGGAGTGTCTTCACTCCAATTTCTCCCAACAATCTCTTGCTAATGCTACCAACATCCGTTTATAACTCATGTCTCTCACCAAAGTCTCCAAAACAATCTCTGAATATCTGACCCAAGCCAAAAACCTTGTTGACTCCCTTGCATCCAACAACGAACCCTTTTCCCCCACAGACTTAGTGACGGCTGTCCTTCGTGGTCTTGGCCCTGAGTACCATATGCTAGTCACAGCTCTATTGAATTTCCCCTATCTTCCTCCATTCACAGACCTATGTGCACGCCTACTTTCTTTCGAGGCTCAACACACACATATATCCTCGTACGACCCTTACCCACACTGATAGCCTTCTATGAAGCACGTCACTGCCACCCTACTCAGTGCGATACTTTTTACTTCAATGCTCGTCGAGGCTCTGTTCGCACGCCTCGCAGTTTGCGATTCAGTGGTCGTCGTGGGTTTGGTCGTACATCCAATTATAATCCCCATACGGGTCTCCTTGGTGCCTCACCTGCCTCACCCAGCGGGCCTCAATGCTGGACTTGCTAGCAGTTTGGGCATCTTGAAGCCCAATATCCACAAGATCTCACCTCTCCAGATCATGATCTTACCACAACCTTCGTTGGACTCCATGTCTCCTAGCCCATGGATCCTTCTTGGTACCTTGATATTGGAGCAACTAATCATATGTCCACAGCCCCTCCAACTCACACAACATCCAACAACAACACTTCTGGCCATGTTATGGTTGGTAATGGCTAAACATTCCCTATTCAGCACTATGGTTACCTCTCTTTCCCCTATGGCACATACATCTTCAACATTTTTGATGTCTTGCATGTTCCAGCCCTAAGGAAAAACCTCTTATCTGTTGCTCAGTTTACTTATGACAACCAAACCAAGTTAGTGTCAAATTTTATCCAAACCATTTTGTAATTTGTGACTTACAATTTGCCGATGTTCTCTTTTAAGGCCCATGTGAAAACGACCTCTTCCCCATCAAACCCACCCTAGTCCCCAACCAGGCTTTCCTTACAACTGCATCTCCACCGTCCCTTTTGGCATTATCGTTTGGGTTGCCCGTCCATCCAAGTCCTTCATATGTTGACCTCTGCTAAAGGTTTAGGCAAACATGTTTCTGTATCTTCTTTAACTTTTTGTACTCACCGTGCTCTAGGAAAATCTACGAGACTTTCGTTCTCGCCTATTGTACACTCATCAATAAAACCTTTCGATTTAACTTATTCTGATGTGTGGATATCCCATGTTGCCTCTATTTCTGGTTTTCGCTACTATGTCCTATTTATTGATGACTATACCCAGTATACTTGGTTATTCTCAATGAAACTAAAATCTAAAGTGTTCCACTATTTCACCCAATTTTGTAACTATGTCCAAACACAATTCTCTACTACCATCAAACAGTTCCAAACCGACGGGGGTAAATAATTTGCAAACAACTTATTCCAGACTTTTTGCTCTTCCCATGGAATCCATCATCGTTTTTCCTGCCCACACACACCCCAACAAAATGGCTTTGCTGAGCGTAAACACTGTCACATCTCTGAAATGGCCTATACCCTTCTTCTCACTACTCATCTTCCCCTCCCTTATTGGGCTGAAGTCGTCTGCACCGCAGTATATCTTATAAATCATATCTTATAAATCACCTACCTACTCCTCTGCTGAATTGGGTCTCCCCCTTTACCAAAATTTCTGGTCACACTCCAGCCTATCAATTCCTTAAAATTTTTGGCTCTTCTTGCTACTCCTATTTAGGTGATTACACCTCTCATAAATTGGAACCATGTTCTTTTCCATGTGTCTTTCTTGGCTATAGTGACAAACACTTAGGATACAGATGTCTCCATGTCCCAAGTGGTCGTGTCTACATTAGTAGACATGTCCGTTTCAATGAAACATGCTTTCTTTTCACCACCTTTTTCCCAAACACTACAATCCAATAATTTCTCTCTTACCAAAGTCCAACCCACACCCGTGTCTCCCTCATTTTTTTCTCCACCCTTCCAAGTCAACCTAACCCCACCTAATCCCATCGCCTCTATTTCACCCTCTACAGCCAGCAGCGATGACAGGATCCACCCTGAGTATCACCTTGATAATCGGGAAGCATCCTGCTCTCGTATGACAATCGAACACAAAGACCAAAATAACCACAATAATTACATCACATACATTGTCAGACCAGGGAGATCGTACGATACAACAAGTTAACAGTATCACAGAGCATAGTTAACTGTACAAGATAAACATAAAATCCTACTCTGTGAGCTAACTATACACGCAACGGGAAAATTTTATGTCTCTGCCTCTGTCTCGACGTTAGGCCCAAAACTCGCACCACGACCTAGAGGGTAGTAAAACATGAAAGTGTGAGTGGACTAAAATAAATAGTTATAGAAAACAGTTTTAATGAAATCAGAGTTCACCCTCCGTTTTCAAACACGCATACATAACTAAGTATCTGAAAACAATTACATGAATCGTATCAAAACCGTTACAGAAGATAGTCATAAAATCATGTAAAACCGAATGCAACATCAACAAATCAAACATGTTGGATCTATCTGAGTCTTTAAACTCATATATCAGGCCTTCCCGGGATATCAACGAGTCTTTAAACTCAAAACACATTTTTTGAATTTCCTGGGCATTACAAGCGAACCCAGTCCAATCCCACCCACCACCCACATGCTCGACACTGTTTTCCCACCAAACACGAACCCATCACCCTATGACCCATTGACGAACAACCCTCTCCCCCGGTCATCTCTCTCTTCACACACTCCTGGAACCTCTCCATCCACGGGCCCTGCCTCACTTTTTGTCCCTACCAATAACCCTGAAACCCCATCCTTTCCTCAACCTCCATCAACCCACACCCACCGCATGATAACTTGTAGCAAAGTAAGGATATTCAAACCTAAGTAGCTCTATTTTGTTTCCAAGCATAAACTTCCTGAAGCCTATGCGACTATCCTTGCTGTTGATGTTGAACCCAACTCATTTTCACAAGCCTTTCTGTTCTCCCCTTTGGACCATAGCTATGAATGCCGAATTTCAAGCACTCATGCAGCAACAAACTTGGTCCTTAGTTCCCCTCCCACCTCATGCTAGTGTTATTGGTTGTAAATGGATTTTTTGTATCAAGCGCCATATTGTTGGCTCTATTGAAAGGCATAAAGCTCGACTTGTAGCTAAGGGCTTCCACCAACAAGCTGGGATAGATTACAACGAAACATTCAGTCTGGTGGTCAAACCTACCACAATTCGGATCATCCTCAGCATTGTTACTTCTCTTCATTGGCCCCTTTGTTAAATGGATGTCAAAAATACATTTCTCCATGGAAAACTTTCTGAAGAAGTCTATATGATCCAGCCTTTTGACTTTATTAATTCCACCCACCCAAACCACGTTTGCAGGTTACACAAAGCCCTCTATGGCCTCAAACAAGCTCCGCGTGCCTGGTTTGATCGCTTTCGCTCTTTTCTTCTCAATTATGGTTTTATACAAAGTCGAGTTGATCCATCGATGTTCATTTATCACCATAACTCCTGCATCATGTATCTTTTTCTGTATCTGGATGATATCATCTTAACTGGAAAATGCATCTCTACTTTGCACTCCTTCAAACACATACTTGCTGGTGAATTTGACATTAAATATTTGGGTCCCGTGCATTATTTTCTTGGCATTGATGCTACTTCTACAACCTCTAGCCTCCACCTCACCCAAACAAAATATACAATTGATGTCCTTACTCGCAGTGGCCTCGCAGATTACAAGCCTACCCCTACACTGATTGCTCCCAAACAAGTTCTCTTCCTCGGTGATGGTCCGCCTCTTGCCGATGCCACTGTCTACCGCCAACTTGTAGGTGCTCTACCTTTACCTTACTCACACCAGACCGAATATCTCATTTTCTATTCAAAATTTTGCTCAATTCATGAGTTCCTCTACGGATGTTCACCTCACGACAGTCAAACGTATTTTACGCTACCTCAAGGGCACACTTGGCTATCGTCTCCTCATTACCCAGGCTCCATTCCCTCTGCAACTCAAAGCCTTCTCTGATGTTGATTGAATCGGCTGCTAGGATACACAGTGCTCTATCTCTGGATTTTGCATATACCTTGGGCCCAATCTCATCTCTTAGTGTGCCAAGAAACAGCGTATTGTCTCTCGTTCAAGCTCCGAAGCTGAGTATCGCGCCCTTGCGTATACATATACTGACACTATTTGGGTTCTTAGTCTTTTACGTGAACTACATGTAATTCTCGCCTTGCATGTTGAACCACACTATAACAACATCATCACTACTTACATGGTCACTAATCCAGTCTTCTATGCTCGTACCAAGCACCTCGCTTTGGACTATCACTTCATTCGGGAATGTGTAGCTTTCGGGACTCATCATATCCACTTTGTTCCTTCCGTTGCTCAGCTTGCTGATATATTTACCAAGGGACTCTCTTCTACACGGTACTCTTCTCTTGCTTCCAAACTTGTCACCCATCGGAGATGTAGAATAAGCTAACTACATATAACTTGAAACCTCTCCATTGTTATTATCGCATTAGAATGGAAGTTACAGGCTTGACAGTTTTCTATTCTTATCGGAATACTTGTATATCACTCTGTATAAATAGAGCCAATTGGCCATTGAATACAACAACGAGTATACAATTCCACACTTCCCTTTTAAGTAATAGAAAGTTCAAATAGACGATGTCCACACTCCCCATCGTGTATCTCCTCTCTTTTTATATTATAGTATTTAAAAGAAAAATAATAATAAAAATCACCACTTCAAGCTCAGAGAAGAAATGTGGACAAATGTGGTAAAGCGACTGTCTATAAGTAGCATCTCTCACTTCCTTCCCATTTCCATCATCTCCTTCCCCCACTCTCTCTCTCTCTCTCTCTCTCTCTCTCTTCAGCTCAGTTAAGCATGTAAGCAAAAAGCTCTCTCCACTTGTACAGTAGTAGCTCAAACAGAGCACCAGTGAAGCTTTTATTAGTCTTTCTTATGCATTTTTGTCAAGAAAGCTTTAATTAGTACCCACGCAGCAAAACTTTCTGCATTTCATTCTCTGCCTCGGAAGCTCAATCAAGCTATTAACCTTGTTTTCTTTTTTACTGTTAATTCTTTCTTTAATATTCTAACTCTGTTTCCTCTTCTTGTTCAGAATCAGATCAATTAAAACCCCAAGGTCCATTTCCAGTTCCAGTTGAGCTTGGGGGGGTTAAAAAATGGCAGCACTTTCGGTACAACCCATAGCGGGTTTTCTCCTCCTATGCTGCTTATTGTCAGTTCTAACCCCTACAGAAGCCGATTACCTCAAGTACAAAGACCCAAAGCAGCCATTGAATGCCAGAATCCGGGACCTAATGAAGCGAATGACACTAGCAGAAAAGATCGGCCAAATGGTGCAGATCGAGCGTGAAGTTGCAACCCCTGATGTCATGTCCAAGTACTTCATTGGTAAAACCAAACATCTGCAAACACTCTTCTATTCATTTCTAATTGCAAATACATCCTCTTTTTGTTTATGTATAGATATATGGCTACGTTTAAACTTTAAACCTTTGAATCACTTGATTGTGCAGGAAGTGTGCTTAGTGGTGGTGGCAGTGTCCCAGCCCCAAAAGCTTCTGCTGAGACATGGGTAAATCTGGTGAATGGGATCCAAAAGGGATCGCTTTCGACCCGGCTTGGGATTCCCATGATTTATGGTATTGATGCTGTTCATGGCCACAACAATGTCTACAATGCCACTATTTTCCCTCATAATATTGGTCTCGGAGTCACCAGGCAAGCACATTCACTAGTCTCAACCAAATTATTCGTCTTTTGAGTGGATTTGCATTTGTTTCATTCTTTTGGTGTTAAAGTTGAATTCTTTCCAGCATACCAAAGTTTTTGTTATTTTGGCCCAAACCCAAATCAAATTGTTGACCTTTCGTGTGTTCTTGGTTTTAGGGATCCAAAACTTGTCAAGAAAATTGGGGAAGCAACTGCCCTTGAAGTCAGGGCGACTGGGATTCCATATGTCTTTGCCCCATGTATTGCGGTAATTGAGCAGTGTTAATATAAAATGCAATCCATTTTTTAGAATTTTAAAACTCGAATGATTGAGCATTTCTCTAATTACTATGTAATGTTGCAGGTTTGCAGAGATCCAAGATGGGGCAGGTGCTATGAAAGCTATAGTGAAGACCATAAGATTGTTCAAGCAATGACTGAGATTATACCCGGTTTGCAAGGAGATATGCCTCAGACTGCCCAAAAGGGTGCTCCCTATGTTTCCACTGCAAAGTAACATTTCTTTACCTATTTGTTTTTACTAAATTTTCAAAACTGCTATCGGTTAAACCGGGTGAATAATTCTCTCATTATGTTCTTGTCTTTAAATAGTTTCACTTGGGCTGCTATTCCCACTTGTTGACCAAAAAACAGTACTCACATTGTAGGTCTTGTTTGAAATAGAGTGGTCATTATCGAATCGATTATAATAAACAATTGGGTAGTTGTGTTTCACAACTTATTTAATTTAATTTCTGATTTTGTGGTGTTATATATATGGAAGATCGTAGAGACGGCCCGATTGGTTGTGGGATTTAAGATATAATCATGAAAGTGACAAGCTACTAATATGTCTTGGCTCTCACATACAGGCTTTTAAGTTATTGATTTATCTTAGAGCATTCCAATGGACTAATTAAATGACCTTCTAAGTTAAATTTTGGACTGAAAGTCCCAAAATCCAAATCCCGCACTCTAGCTATCCCCTCCTAAAATAGAGAAACCACTAGGAGCTCCTAAATCTCCTAAATCTATGAAGAGAGAACTCCTAGGGGTTCTTTAAAATTTAATATTCCAACTTTTTTACAATTAGTATCATTATTTTACTTTTATTTCAAACTTAATTATGTTTTTATTATTATTTTAATATTATTAGTATTTTATAAATCATAATTTGCAAAAATAGCATATACGACTCTTAATATATGGAGTATGGTTTGAGTAGAAAAAAATTAGAGAGCTCCTAAAATAATTTGAGTGTTTTTAGTTAAAATTTGACGTAAAAATATCGATTGTGATTGGGGTTGCTCTTACTTAGTTGGTCTATTTTTAACTGTATTTTCAGCATTAATTTGACCTTGAGCGTTCTCAATATCACTGGTTGGTTCACACAAACTTCATGGTCCACCCATTTAAAGTTCTGTAAAAATCTGTCTATTTTTCTTGTATGATGAAATTGTAAAGATTTTGACATAACTCTTCTTCCTTACCTTTTCAATAGAGGAAAGGTTGCAGCCTGCGCAAAGCACTACGTAGGAGATGGTGGTACAACGAAGGGCATCAATGAGAACAACACTGTGGTTAATGCAATTGGTTTGCTTGGCATTCACATGCCTGCATACTTGAATTCCATCCTCAAGGGTGTTGCAACCGTTATGGTGTCTTACTCGAGTTGGAACGGGAAGAAAATGCACGCAAATAAAGAACTTGTAACTGGATTCCTGAAGGACAAGCTACGATTTAGGGTATGGCGGTAAAATCATTTTCAAGTTACTGGTCTAATGTGGTTATTACATTGTTCTTGTGAAATGAGTTCTTATTTTGGCTGGTACTGGCAGGGTTTCATAATATCAGATTGGGAGGGCATTGATAGGATTACATCCCCTCCAAAAGCTAACTATTCGTATTCAGTTCAAGCTGGAGTTGGTGCTGGAATTGACATGGTTAGTTTTAGTAATTTCAAGCAGTTACAATATCTATTCTTACTCTCTGACATGCTTCATTTGCTGAAGAATATCTGCGATTGTTACAGATCATGGTTCCCTATAACTTCACTGAGTTCATTGATGATCTAACATATCAAGTTAAGGAAAATATTATCCCGATGAGCCGGATTGATGATGCTGTGAGGAGAATCTTGAGGGTTAAATTTGTCATGGGACTTTTCGAGAGTCCCTTAGCAGATCTCAGTCTAGCCAACCAGCTGGGAAGTAAGGTCTGTATGTTTCTAATTTGCCAAACATAAAATTACTTTGTCGTTGTCTTCGTCTACCATACTTAATCTTGGTATTCAAATGCTGGATTTTCTCAGGAACATAGAGAACTGGCAAGAGAAGCTGTTAGAAAATCACTTGTTCTGCTAAAGAATGGCAAGTCTGCTGATAAGCCATTGCTTCCCCTTCCCAAGAAAGCCGGGAAAATATTAGTAGCTGGAAGCCATGCCGACAATTTGGGCAATCAATGTGGAGGCTGGTCAATCACATGGCAGGGCCTTACTGGCAATGACAATACAGTCGGTATGCTTAATTTAACCATGAGAAACATCATTAAATAATGGAAGTTAGGACGAAAATTGTAACTGATGGGCTCGGGTGAAATGTGCATTTTCCTGAAACTTTGTGTAAATTACAGACTAGCAAATTGTAATTTGCCCTTTAAAACTGTTAAATTTTCGAAAATGATCTAAACAATGCTGTAACAGGTACAACAATCCTCAATGCGGTGAAAACCACAATTGATCCAACCACTCAAGTTGTGTACAACGAGAGCCCTGATGCCAACTTTGTTACCTCCAACAAGTTCTCCTTTGCTGTTGTTGTTGTGGGTGAACCCCCGTATGCTGAAACTTTTGGAGATAGCTTGAATCTGACCATACCGGAAGCTGGACTAAGCACAATCGCGAATGTGTGTGGAGCTGTGAAATGTGTTGTTGTGGTTATTTCAGGCCGGCCCGTTGTGATCCAGCCTTACCTTGCCAAAATTGATGCACTCGTTGCAGCTTGGCTTCCAGGAACTGAAGGCCAAGGTGTTTCTGATGTTCTATTCGGCGATTATGGATTCACCGGCAAGCTTGCTCGTACGTGGTTCAAGACAGTCGATCAGCTTCCGATGAATGTAGGTGATCCGCATTATGATCCGCTGTTTCCTTTCGGATTTGGTCTGACCACTAAGCCAACCAAGAATTACTAGTCTTTGGAGGAGTGATGGGAAACTCATGAGATGTTCTTGGCTGTTTTGCGGATGACATTTTTCAGATCAACATTCTTTCTTTCCACCATGAGAGCATAACTCAATGTCGTATCCTTGGTTTCTTCAATTTGTGGATGCCATAAGGCATTGCTTTGTAGTTTCTACTCCATTTATATATAATGTTCAACAGCTGAAGTCGATTTGATTTGAACTTGCTTTGTGGGTATAATAATTACACCAGAAAGAAACTTGGTATATTATCTCTTTAACCTATAAATGTGCTTCCATCAATTATTTCATTAAAGGCCAAGAGGTATCAGAAAACAACATATCGTTAGTGTTAATAATTTCATAAGTATCTCTTTGTATAAATAATTACATTACATCAGCGTATTAAAAAAATTTCCAAACGTTTTCATTCTAATCTACCATTTTTATCCACTACCATTACTTCCATTTTAGTCTAGACATCTTTCATATTGCAACTCTTAAAATCAGAAAACATCATATCGTTAGTGTTATTAATGTTATTAATTTCGTAAGTATCTCTTTGCAGTTGTTGGAACTGTAGATCGGTCAATTGATTTCAAAGTTATTTAAAATCGTAAAATCATTTTATTCATTAAACACTTTAAAGTATATTTTAGTACGTTTTGGTTCAACCGATTTTTAAAAGATTGAATTTTCAAATTTGGGACCGTTCACTTTGTGGTTTTATATGCCAGACCTTGCCCATAGAAGATCTCCATATTTTGTGGAGTTAAAACCGTCTAAACGTCCAAAAATGTTTTGTAGTTTCTCTAATCATGTCTCACTATTACTTAGTCCCAGGATTTTGAAATCGGCTAATTTTTTCCTAAGAGATCTATGCTTACATACAATAAATATGGGCGGTTAGATCGATCCATTTATTTCAAAAATGATTTAAAATCGTAAAATCATTTTATTTATCAAACACTTTAAACACTTTTAAATATATTTCAATACGTTTTTCGATGTTTTGGTTCAATTAATATTCAAAAGAGCGAATTTTCAAGATTGAGACTGTTCCCTTTATGGTTTTACGTACCTAGACCTTACCTGTCGAAAATTTCTAGATTTTGAGAAGTTAAAATTAACCGATCGTAAAAAAAAAGTTTTGTAACCATCGAATTTAGTCGCAAGATTTCGAAATTGGCTATTTTTTGTCATAGGCCATCTATAAACATGTATAATAAGTGAGGACGGTTATCGATCGATTGATTTCAAAAATTACTTAAAATCGTAAGGTCATCTTGGATGGTGTCTCCTCTAGTCCCGCCAAGGGTGGGCACCATACAGGTGATACCATGTGGCATTCACTTTAGTTTTTTTTTTTTTTGCCAACATTCACTTTAGTTTTTAATCAATCTTCTTTTAAAAATTCATAATAAATAAATAGAACATCCCAAAAAAATTCAAAATTTTGTGTGATCTCATTATGCCATCTCCTTTGATCCTAAAGCGTCAAATTGATGTTACAATTTAAATAATTTTGAAAGTAATAATTAAAAAGAGTTTGGTCCAAAGGAAGAATAAACTTATAGTGTGAGTGCATGTGAGAGACTGAGTAGGCGAGTACGAGCGCAGGTCACCTTCAGTGCCGGTGGTTCTGCGCGCAATAGTTCACCTCATACCGGTGTTGGTGCTTGCGTCAGTTGCCTGTGGCTTCCTCCCGGGACCGTGGGTCCTTGGCGTCTTGATCCGAGGTATGTGTGGGAAAGTGTTTCTGTAAGCTTTTGGTTGTGGGTTTTGTTGTTATAGCTTTGGACTTTATTGATTTGGCTGTGCGTTTTGTTGATTTGGTTGTTTGTTGATTTGGTTGTTTGTTGATTTGGCTGTGGCATCTGGTTGTGGGTTTTGGTGATTTGGCTATAGGGTTTGTTGATTTGGCTGAGGGTTTTTATTTGGTTGTGGCTGTGGGTATCGTTGATTTGGTTGTGGCTTTTGGCTGTGGCTTTTATTTAGTTTTGGTTGTGGGTTTTGTTGATTTGGCTGTGACATTTGGCTATGGGTTTTATTTGGTTTTGGTTGGGGGTTTTGGTTGACTTAGAGGTGCTGATATCTAAAAGTTATGGCTTTAGGCTCTCTTTTGATTTTGGCTTTGGGCTCTGCTTGATTCGGTGATGTAGAAGCTTTTTCGAGCTCCCTCTCTGCAACCCGTTCTCTCCTATACTGTTATCCTTCCATGGACAAACCCCGTTCATCCTTCGTTGGTCCCCCAATCTCCCCTCTCCCGAACCCCCCTAACTAGCCTCTTTCAGACCTAATCCCCACTTTCTCGATCCCCCCCAACCAACCTCTTTCTTCCCTTTGCTCTGAGGCTCTGGGCTATTGTTCGTGGCTGGTCAATGGATGAATGCTCAATGGAATCTTCTTAAACCAGGAGGTGGGAGGTGGCGAGAGCCCTTCTGTTAGGACCCAACCCTACTCGGTTAGGACTCGACTCATCTAGCACGATATTGTCCGCTTTGGGCCTCTTTGCCCTTGCCCTCACGGTTTTGTTTTCGGGTACTCATGGTACAACTTCTCAGGGGGTCACCCATCATGGAATTGCACCAACCTCAACTTGCTTAATTTTGGAGTTCCAACCGAACTCAAATCCACTGAGCTCCCAAAAGGTCTCGTGCTAGATAGGTGTGTGCCTACACCTTTAAGGCACACCACCATTCCCTTCCTAGACCATTTCCCCCTCGCAAGAATGTGGGATCGTTCACCATTCCCTCTAGGACACGGGTTTTACACCTTCGACTGTGTGGGGCTTGGAGGGGCATGGCCCTGTATGTTCTAAGCCTGCCTCTTCTCCTTGTGGCCCATCTGATATCTCCTGTGGTGTTGGTCCTGCTGCTGGAACCATTCCGGGTCAACCCGTTCTTGTTGGTGATGGTGTTGTGGTTGCCCAGATCAATACTATTGGTATATTTGATATGCCAATGTCTGCTGGTTCTGCCTCTTTTGTTAAGTTAGGTGTTGTGCCTGTTGGGAACAATTGTTGCGTCCCTATGCCAGCGAGTGGTATTTTGGAGGCAGAAGCTGTGGTGGGGGCTAAGGCTTCCTATGCTAAAGTTACTAGTGGTTTGGGTGGATTTGTTTCTGCTGCTCCGCGATTGAAGTTTTGTAAGTCTCTCCTCCCCTTGAGGCTACATGTTTAGCTACTTTGGAGTGCAATTTGTTTGGTGGGTTATTTCATTGAAAAGCATCTGCCATTTAGTGTGGTTAATACTCTTGCTAGGAAATTTTGGTCAAATAGAGGATTGGTGGAAGTTCTTGCAAATGGAAATGGTTTCTATTTTTTAAAATTTTCGGATGATATGTCTTGTGCCTGGGTTTTGGAAAGAGAACCGTGGAATTTAGCGGGACGTTTTTTGTTTCTTTCTCGATGGAAACCGGGCATGATCCTGTCCAAGTCTGTGCATGCTAAGGTTCCCTTGTGGGTTAAGTTTTTTAATGTTTCGTTAGAGTATTGGTGCCCAGATAGTTATAGTCATATTACAAGTGCGGTGGGTAAGCCCATGTATGCTAATTTGCTAATTGAGTCTCTGAAGCGAATTTTTTTATGCGTATTTGTGTGGAGGTTGATGCTTCGGAGCCCCTTATTGATTCTCTCGACATTTTATTGCCTCCAAATGAGGTGGGGGAAACTCCAAGGGTGTTTGAAGTGAAAGTGGAGTATGAGAATTGTCCAAGGATATGGGGTTTGTGTTCGCTTTTTGGCCATTTTGAGCTGTCTTGTTCTCGCAAACTAGTGCATATGATCCATAATGGAGATGGGAAAGTTTGTGGTAATGAGCCTATTCTTGAGGTCATCCCCAGTAATGGGCCGTCTCAGTTGTTCTCCCCCATCTGTGTGGGGTTAGATGAAGATGTCTCTCTACCCAAGTCGGATGTGGGTGCCCACTCTCTTCACCCCCAGCCTGGTTTAGATGTTCTTGTTGATCCTATGGCCCTTGTGGAGGTAGTCAAAACTAAGCCCAAATTTTGTAAGGTAACTAATAATCGGGTGGTTCCTCCTCGCACTAGTTTTTTCTCATGATCGTTTCTATCCTCTTATCTCCTTTGAGTTAGAGCCTTCTGATAGTGATCATGATGCTTCAGTCACGGTAGCTCGCCAGCAGGGGTATTATCGCCATGGGCGCTAGTTCCTTGAGCTTTGGGTTCCTGAAGAAGAAATAAAAAGAAAAAGAATGGCAAGCGTTCGTCTAAGGCACAACTGATGGATGAATGCCAAAAAGGGTGCACTATTGGTGGATGGCGTGATGGCTCTCGAGAAAAACCCATTGCCAATGTTTCATGATTTATACTGCTTGTTGGAATGTGAGGGGCCTTAATGACGCTTCTTTTAAATTGGAGGTAAAAGATTTTATTCGTTCTAATTGTTTATGTTTGGTGGGTTTGCTGGAAACAAAGCTAAGATGTGTGAATAGTGATCGTATTAAGTCAATTATCTTTAATAATTAAGAGTATGTGGATAACTCTGCTAGCCACTCTCTAGGTCGTATTTGGATTGGTTAGGACCCCCTTGTGTTATCTCTGTCTGTGGTGGATGAATCTTCCCAATTCATCCTTGTGCGTGTGTCAATTGTGGGTTCCCATCACTATTTCTTTGTTACTTTCGTGTATGCTTCTAATTCTGAGGCCAATAGGCGGATCTTATGGCATAATAATCAGGATGGGGTTCAAAGGGTCTCTAGGAAGTTGGGCATGGCTCTTATTAATGGTGAATGGTTACTTCGTTTTCCTTCATGCACTGCCTCCTTCTTGGAGCCGGGATCTTCTGATCATTGTCTTGGCCTCCATAATATTGATATTTATATGCACATTGATAGACACCCTTTCAAGTTCTTTAATTTTTGTGCTGATCATCTTGAGTTTTTACCTATTGTGGAGAGGGTTTTTAGTGTTTATATGAGAAGGACTTGTCAGTTCCAATTAGCTTGCAAGTTGAGATTGGTGAGAGCTGAGCTTAAAGGCCTTAATCGGCGGCCTGAGGCTAATATGATTGTGGCTGTCAAGGATGCTAAATTAGCTTTGGATGCTTGTCAGGTTAGTCTCTCTGGTAACCCTTTTGACCGTGTCCTCCTTTCCCATGAGCGAGTTTTATTAAAAAATTTCTCTGACTGTTTGTTGGTTGATGATAGCTTTTTGAGGCAGAAATCCAGGATTAATTGGTTGGATAACAGACATAGTAATTCGAGTTATTTTCATAAGGTGATTAAGAAACGTATTAATCGCAATTGTATTGCCTCTACTGAGTGTGATGATGGCTCTGTTGTGGTGGAGCCTTCTGGGTTGAAGGCAGTGGCTATCTGATAATTTCAGGGATTATTTGGGGTTGTTAGTGATGTTCAAGGTTTTAATTTTGATGATATGCTTTCTAATGTGGTCTCACACTCCTAGGGTTCTGACCTTTGTAGGCCTATTTCTATTTCTAAGAGTGAGAAGGTGTGTTTCAGTTTGAAAGCTATAAGGCCCCGGGCCCTAATGGCTTTAATGCTTTTTTTTTTTCAAAGAGCTTGGTCAGTGGTAGGTCTTCATGTTACTAGGGTTGTGTTGGAGTTCTTTCAGTCTTCTAATCTGTTGGGGGAAACCAATTCTACAATCATTGCCTTAATCCCCAAGGTGGCAAACCCTACTTGCATGGGGGACTTTAGGCCTATTTCTTGCTGCAACACTACTTATAAAATTATTACGAAGATTATTGCCAATCGGTTGAAAGTTGTGTTTCCATCTATTATCTATCACAATCAGTCTGCCTTTGTGAGTGGGAGGCGTATTGGTGATAACTTTTTGTTAGTTCAAGAGTTGTTGCGTGGGTACCATCTCAACTCGGGGAACCTTAGGTGTGCGATTAAGGTTGATATTCTTAAAGCTTATGATTCGGTTTCTTGGGAATTTCTCCTTAAGGCCCTTGTTGCTTTTCATTTCCCCCCTTTGTTGGTGGGATGGATTCGGGCCTGCATTTCTTCGGCTAAGTTCTCTATTGTTGTTAACAGGGAATTGGCTGGTTTCTTCCTGGGTCATAGAGGTCTTAGGCAAGGGGATCCTATGTCTCCATATCTTATCGTCATTGTTATGGAGGTCTTCTCTCGTATGATGCACCAACGTATTTCTATGTCTCCTTCTTTTCGTTATCATTGGCGATGTGATAAGGTTCGTCTTTCTCACCCTACTTTTGTTGATGACCTCTTCGTTTTTTTTCATGGTGATGGGATCTCTGTTGCTATCTTGAAAGCTACTTTAAATGATTTTTCTTCTATCTCGGGATTGGTGCCTAATCTTGATAAGATTTGTATTTACACTGCTAGCATGAGTAATAAAAGGGCTTTATACCTTCGTGAGTGCTTCAGTGTGGTTCAAGGTTCGTTACCGGTGTGGTATCTTGTCGTTCCCTGTATCACTTCACGCTTGAGTTTTGGGGATTGTGATGCCCTTCTTGAAAAGGTTGCGAATCGTATTCGTGGGTGGGAGCATCGTACGCTTTCCTTTGCTGATCATTTGGTCCTTATTCAATCTGTTTTATATAGCGCGATTGTCTTTTGGGCTTCCCATCATTTTATACCTAAAGGGTTTGTAGGGACATTGAGCATATCTTTTGTTGGTTCCTTTGGTCTGGACATGTTACTCGGTCCTATCATGCCAAAGTGGCATGGAAATTTGTTTGTCTGCCTAAGCATGAAGGAGGGTTGGGTATCCGAAGTATTTCTCGTTGAAACATTACTTTAATGGCTAGATTCATCTAGTATTTATTTGCTCCGGGCGGTAATAACCTTTGAGTAAGATGGGTTAAATAGTACTACATTGGTGATAATAGTTTTTGGGAAGTGAAAGCTCCTAGCATTTGTTCTTCGAACCGGCGATCGCTCTTGGCTATGCGTAGTCTCATTAAACATTTCATCAAGGAAAATATTGGCAATGGCGACCATATTTATGTTTGGTTTGATTGTTGGAGTCATTTGGGTTATCTTCTTGATAGATTTGGTAGCTCTATTGTGCAGGTTTCTGGAATCCACATGAAAGATCGTTTTTCCTCGGTCTTGGCCAATGGGCAATGGTCTTGGTCTCTTTTTGGTACCGATGATCTCCGACTCATCCAGCAGGCTAGCTCCTCATGTCATGTAAGCTTCCCTCCCTATGATGAGTTTGTGTGGAATACATCCATTAATGGCCGGTATTCTGTCTCTTCCTTATGGAACAAAATTAGGGTGAGTGGACCAGATTGTCCCTGGTCCCATGTTGTATGGTTTCCTAGTGCTATTCCTAGATCTAGCTTTGTTCCCTAGTTGGCTCTCCGGTCTAAACTCTTTACCTTAGATCGTATTGCCTGCTACTCTAACCCTACTTCCATCTTGTGTGTTTTGTGTGGGGTGGATATTGAGACTCATAATCATATGTTCTTCAAGTGTTCTTTTAGTGCTGTGATTTGGAGACATTTAACAGGTATTGCAGGTATTGTGTGGAGTTCTTCGTCTTGGCCTACCTCTATTAGTGCGGTTGCTGCTCTGTGGCGGGGAAAATCTTTGGCTAAGGTTTCTAGGAAATTAGCTCTGGTTATCTCAACTTACTGTTTATGGATTGAGAGAAATAATAGACTTTTTTGTAATGCAAGCAAACTGCCTGGTATAGTTTCTGATCAGATTCTCTTTTTTATCCGTGATAAACTCTGTACTTTGAAATTTAAGCACTGCCTTTCTAATACTCTGTCTGCTAGGAAGTGGAATGTTCCTTATGTGTAATCTTTTTCTTCTTTCTTTGTCTTTGTTTTCTATGCTCCTAGCCGTGCAGCTAGTGTGATATGAGTCTTTTGGCTCTTATTGGTTTCTTTTGTTTCTTTTTTTGTAAGTTTGTTCCTAGCTCCCCTAGCCATTCAGCTCATTCTTTGGGCTTGGGATCCCTTAATACAATTTGATTTAACAAAAATAAAAAATAAACTTATTAGGAAATTATTAGTAGTATTTAACCCAAAATGAGTTTAATGATTTTTTAATTTATTATTAATTAAAATGGTAATTTCAATTTTTAAATTTTGTTATTAATTAAAGTGCTAATTACGAGAAATGCTTACATTGTTATGGTATATTTTTTTATATATTTTATTTATAAACTTGGGAAGAAAATAACATAAAAATATAATTCATCTTCAACAGCTCTGGTGTCATATGCAATTTAAAGGATTTTTTAAGAGAATTTTCTGATTTTTATTTATACATTTATGAATTTTGAACGTAAAACAACATAATAAACCAAAAAAAAAACTGCATATTAGTGGTTTACTACGAGGACAATGATTTTCCATAGTTTTGACAAAATAATTTTCCATTATTTTACCACGTATGTTACCAATTTGTTAACATTAAAAAATTGCAAAAATCCCAACTCCTCTCTTCGTTCAAAACCTTGATGTTTTTCAAATGGCAGAACCCCCAGCCTAGAACCATCAACGCCCCACTCTGCAATCCAATCTTCCCTGTGACTCTCAATCAATCACCCTTATGCTCTCTCCCTCCCTCGAAACCTTCCTCCTCGTCCGAGCATGGTCAGAGACCACAAAATAAGGCAAAACCGTCGCCACCAATAATCTCACCTCCGACCAACCCAACATTCGACAGCGACGCAAAATCGATCCCCTCATCGAGATGAATCCCTCCCTTGAAATCTTCCTCCTCTCCGGAGCATGGTCGGAGACCATGAAACTGAGCAAAACTTTTTCCACCAATACTCTCGCCTCCGACCAACCCAACCTTAGACAACAACGCCAAATCCAACCCCTCATTGCAACGAATCCCTCCCTGGCATCATTCATCGTCCACGTCTGCCGTATGGGGCTTCAATTGTATGGGGCGAATTGAAGCCAGGAACCCAGAAAATCCTCGCGTCTTCCGTGGTATTTTCGGTGGACCCAAGCTGCGGGACCACCTCCGATCAACTCCTCTGGACCACCTCCAATATTCTCCGGATTATTATGAACAAATTTTTTTCTCGATGGGCAAAGATGAAAGCGAATTTCCGTGGTCAAGGATGAAATCGAATTTTCGTGGGTAGGATGAAAGCCAGTTTCCGTGGGCAAAAATGAAAGCGAAAGCGAATTTCGGTGGGCAATGATTTTCACTATGCAACGCTCAATTCGTGTAGTCTTCACTCCCAAGTCTCAAACCCTAAAAAAACACGACACTACAGCAAACTAAAACCACTTCTATTCTTTTCAAAACTCTATCCCATAAATTTCAAAACCATTTTCATTAATCGAACATACAGTTAATATCCTCCCATATCTCATTTTAATTAATCTGCCTACAATATATCATCAATTCATAACTCTCACTTGCTAATCTCCCCAAACAAACCCATACTAAAAATAAGGTTAGTAGACAATCCTAGTCTATAAAACAGACACACACAAATGGGAAGAAAAAGACTCATTTCATTTGCATCTAAATTATCTCCCAAACACCATCCAAAATTTATGATGCTAACTTTATTCATTTACTTCAAGAATTGTTTAAAACTAAAAAAAGTAAAACAAGCGGGCATTTTTTTTTATTAGTTTAAAGAAAAATAGTATTTTTATTTATTTATTTATTTTGGTCAAAAATCCATTAATAAAAATTACATGAGAATTGAACAATCTGAGACACAGAGATGAAACATGTTCCTCTTGCAATTCCTTCCTAACACCTATATATCTTTCACTTTCGTCACAACAACCACGTAGAGCATAGAAGTATTATATATACTATTAAAAGTCCAAAGTTCCATGGTGTATACTTTCCAATACTACGTTTTTTTTCCCATTACCTTCATATCCTTCTGATGATGATTCTTAATTCCTCGAGTCCTGCCAATTCCAGCTTTTGCAAACCCCTATTGGCCTTGCGCGTACCTTTCTACACAATAAGACAACAAATGTTCAGATGCACTAATCAACCAACGACTACAACAAATCTGAGTCCAGGGTTTTGGGACGATTATCCTATCCTGTTTAGTCAGTTATCTTTATATAACAAGTGAACTCAGCAGCATTCCTGATGCGGAATGGTCAAGGACAATTTAGTCTTTAGGGTTTTAGGGTTTTAGTATTTTGTTCTGTTTTATGTTTTAATAAGGAAATAATTCTATTCCAACACAACCTTTGTGTCATTGATGAACAACATTATGCTTTTGATGTTGGTTAGCCGCTCATGTCCAAGCTCCTCGCTTAAACTTGCCGGAGTCAAGTTTTTCAACCAGGGAGAATGATGCGGAATGGCCAAGGACAATTTAGTCTTTAGCCAAGGACAATTTAGTCTTTAGGGTTTTAGTATTTTTTATGTTTTATGTTTTAATAAGGAATATAAATGTTTCCATGTTCTATTAGGATTAGTTTATTTGTTTTCTGTTTTAATTAGGAGTAGGCATGTTCCCATGTTCTACTAGGATTAGGATGTTCTTTCTAATTACAGTTTAATTAGGATTTCAAGTTTGTTTAATTCCCTATAAATACCTCATTATAATTCAATGGAAGGGAGATGAGTTTATGAATAAAGTTTGAGAATATTTTCCTGCGAAAGGATTATTTTGGTGCGAAGCCCCTAGAGCGATTCCAGATTATTTTGGTGTGAAGCCAATTTCGGGTGTGAAGCCCCTGGAGTGATTTCGGACCTATCTTTTAAGTTTTATGCTTATTTTCCTAGAGTTTGCTTCCGCTAGTTTGCTAAATCGTAGGTTTCAGATTTGTCCTACGTCAATTCCTATCATTGGCACTTCCATCTACTCAAAGCTCTAGTCTTAAAAAATTTTAACTACAGTTAAGCTCGACTCAACCATTAAGCCTAGCTTACAATTTTACTTTCTTTTACAAATAATATGCAGCTTATACCATGAATTAGTACTTCTCGGAAAGAAATGCTATGAATGCTATTTGAAGATTAATTAATTAAGAGTAATGTTATTTGGACACACTAAATTGACCACATTTAGTGACACACTTGATGTGGTAATCAATGAATGGTGTTATTTTAATAAATCAAATCACTTAGTACACCCACCTCACCATTCAGTGATTACCACATCAAGTGTGTCACTAAATGTGATCAATTTAGCGTGTCCAAATAGCATTACTCATTAATTAATAGCACAAGAAATCTTGGATTGACATTCGTGAATGTCAAAAATAAGACCACTCTTGCTGTATATAATAGCAAACAAAATAACGAATCATTTAAAGGGTCACAGATGTACTTACTAGAATAGCCAGAATCATGGAAAAGAAGTTGCCTATCAACCCGTAGATTTTTCCGCCTTGAGGCATTTTGTTAAACATATTGCCACCAACACTTGAAGAACAAGCAAGAATCAATCTGTCAGAAGCAAATTAAACCATGGGGTTCAATAGAACTTTTGCCTCTTAGTGGACTGATCCTCCGGTGATAACAACAGCCACTCTTCTGGAAGTTAAGCAAATAACTTGCTGTCAGGGGGGAAGCCCAAAGGACCCTTACTTGAAGATGTCAACTCTGATCAGAAATGCCATCCCTTAGCACGCCAGAATCTCTGAGCATTGTCATAACGACGAGCAACTTTAATCTTCAAAAATAACTTATAAGCCCTCTCGACTTTATTTGAAGCAAGTAGTTTAGTGTTCAGTTTGCTATAAATAAGCCTGCTAGGGCAGAAACCTTTCTGCAAAGACTCTTCCATGACAAGTAACGCATTTTCAAGGTCGCCTATGTTGCAGAGTCCATTAATTACATAGTCATAAACTTCCTTATCTGAAGCATATCCATATTCCTGCATATCTTCCCAAATGTTTAGTAACATTCCACATTTACCAAACCTAGAAAGCCGCATAAGCAACAGCTTATAAGCACTCAATGATATTCTGCACCCTACCTTTCTTGCTTTCTTGTAGATCATCATAGCAGCATGGGGCGGACCATAGCTACATAAGGGTTCGATAAAGGAGGTTACAGTCCCGGTAGTGGGAACAAACCCTCGACCTAGCATCTCATCAAACAATTCAAGAGCATCAGCCACTTTTCGAGCTTTAAGGAAAGCAGACATTAATTTGGTATAGGTCTCAATATTTGGACTACAATCATTACTCGACATACTCTTAAAGTACTTCACACACTCATCGAAATTCCAAACAGAGATAAAATTAGAAATGATTGCATTATAGACTCTCGTGTCTGGCACGCAACCTTTCTCCTTCATGCTATCAAAAATCTCAACAGCATCATCCACACGACCAGCTCTCCCTAAGCCCTCAAGAATAAAACTGAAAGTTGAGGTATCTGGACTAAATCCATTTGCTGACATTTCTTCCAATATCCTCTCCATTTCACTAACTCTTCCATGTCTCGACCACCCTCCAAGGATAATATTATATGTATCACCATTGAATTGTACCTTTCCCTTGACTGAATTCATAAAAGAATTAGCAGCACCTACATGTGATCTCCGACACAGACATTGCAGTAACATATTCAAAGATTCAGTACCACAATCCAAACCTACAACTTCTTTCAAGTTTCGGAACATCAGTATTGCCTTGGAGACATGTTGAGCCCTCACGAAACTATCCATGAAAATGGAGATGGTCTCTAAATTGGGACTTACTATGCTCTGTGTCCTAATGTCATGTAAAATTTGCATCATATATGTAAAGAACTTTCTTCTGCCTAAAGCTTTGAGGATTATATGGTAGGTTTCGATATCTTTAGCTATGGCGGGATTCTTAATCGCCCAATTAAAGAATATAAGCATTGCTTCCCCACCTAAATTACCTCTATTCACTACTTGTGCAACAACATGAACACTCAAATCCACACCAACATTGTCTAAAGCATGCTCAATTGCAGATGTACCCGTCAATTTCTGAAGAAAAACCCCACGCAATTTCTCAGCAGGCAATAAAAATCCATCAGCAGCCCTAATTTCCATTTGCTTATTCGAATTACTGGATTCCAACTCAAAAAGGTTTGGACTTGCACCTGAAATACTATTATTATTACTATTTTGGGGAATTGGTAGCAGAATAGAGAGCTGATCAAGAACAAAATGTTCATCAAGAGTAGATTGGTATTTTATCCAGTGTTCATCAAGCAATGAACTTGATTGAGAATAACGGGTTGAAAAGAGAGATGATGAAACTGGTGAGCGAACAAGGTGAGGCAAAAGGTACCTGGACGCCGCCCTGCTGAGAGATCGCAGCGATTGCAAAGTACCATGAAACGCCATGAAATTGAAATGGGCCGGCCACAGAAAGAGAGACGAGTCAGAAGATACAGATGGAACTGGCTCCACCAAGCTTACCGAACCAACAGACCCGACCCACAGTCTAGTCAACCAAGCCATTTCGGAGAAGTTGACTTCTTATTCCTCCTTGATGTGAAAGTGAAATTCGCTTGGAGTGTTTAAAAAGAAAATTACATAAAAAGTTAAAATTTTATAATTCGCATCAATATTTTTTTTTTTGATAATAAAAATTAAAATTTATAAATTTTAAAAATATAGAAACAAAGAATTTGAATGTTTCAAATAATGAGTTGAAATGATGTCTCAAGGGACAAAATTTTCCAAATAATGAGTTGAAACAAATAAAATTTTAATTTTCATGATTTTTAATATTGATATCCAAACGTTAGAATTTATAAATCGTGGAAATTGTAAATATGGAATTGCAAATTATGAAATTTTGTAAATTCTCATTAAATTAGAAATTTTTCATCCAGACACACTCTTATCGGCTCATAAAACTAATACGCACAATTGTTGTTATCAGTAAACTTTATATTAATGTTAGTTATAATCATGTAACGGTATTATTAGTAGCATATCTTATTGAGTTATATCCAAATGTGTAGTAATTGTCTCTCTATTAAAATTGTTACCTTTTCTATTAAAAATAAATATAAGATGGTCATTTGAATTATGTTTTCTAAAATTTTGTTTTACTATGTAAATGAAAAAAAAATAAAAAATATATATATAAAAACTTCTTCTTTTCTTCTTATTCTTCTCCATTTTCATCTCTTTTATCTCCTCCTTCTTATTTTTCTCTTTCTTCCCACAAACACCAACCCATAGATATTTTAGAATTTTTGAGGTCATGAATTTAATAATTTATTAAAATCAAAAGAAAAAACAAAAACAAAAAATATGTAGTTTCTAAAGAATTTTTTTTGGAAAGAGTCGTGAATGCATATACATTCAGACTCTTTTGAAAAATTCTTTTGAATTTTCAGAATCTTTTTATAAACATCGTCGAAGAAAGATGTTTTGATGATGCTTTTCATCCTGAAAATTCACTAATAATGTTGTTCTTCACTCACCTTTAGTGATAAAAAATGCATATACATTCATCAGACAAAAACTTTTTCCAGATTTTTTTTTATTCTTTCTTTTAATTTTAATAAATTATTATATTAATTAGTGGCGTTAGAAATTCCAAATATCCATGGATTGGTTGAATAGAGATAATTGTATAAATAGTAAACATGTACTCTTTCACCAATTACCTACTTCCTCACTATTTGTAAGTAAACATAATATAAAATTTGATACACCTATTCTTATGTTTGATTAGGGCCATTTGAATTGAGGCAGGTTCCATAGCATATTTTTCGATGTATATTTGCACATAATAAAGTGTTCAATAAGAAATGATACATGCTAGATCCAAAATCTAAGCTCATTAGGTTGTGCTCCTTGGGCCTAAGAAATCTACACGCCAGGGTGAGATGAAGGATACATGCAAGGGAGCGGGTTTGACTTTCACTCTTTCATTTTCCAAGTAGTGATGCTATGAAGAAGAAAAAAAAGTGAAACAAAATGTTAAGATGGGAGCATAGACCATGGCTCTTTCGATCATGATTGTCTATAATAGAAGCAGAGAAATCACACTTAAAGAAGAGATGAGACTTTGACTCATTCAATCGACTACACAGCACACAAACAGGATTAAAGCTAGTCAGAGAATAAAACTAGTCATGGGACTGTAACCCTTGAACCAAATTAGGGACATCTAAGGGGACAGGGGACCTTTCGGGTTAATGGACGCCCACATAGATTTCACAGAAAACCTTCAACTATCCTCAATGATCCAACAGAACGAATCAAGCTCAGAGGAGACCAGAATAGAGGAGGAAACAGCTTGTAAAATATGCACAAAAGGTGAGGGAGGGGAACGCCATAACAAGGAAGAATCAGAAATTACCTTTCACTGTCCTTATATAAGGCATCTTAATGAGGTACCTATCTTCCCATTATATTCTTACTTTAATTATCATTATTATTATTATAAAATCACAAGAGGAATTTGGTGTTACATAATCGCTAAACCTTTTATAGACCAAAATATCCTTTAACATAACACTTTTGAACCAAGAAAAAATTAAATAAATACGAATAATATAGTAAATAAAATATTTAAGTTAAAATTAAAGATAAAAATAATATTTTATCTTATACTTTTTAAGTATGGATTAATTTTCCTAATTTCTTATTTTCAAAGATTAAAAAATTAATATAATAAAATATAATAAAAAATCAAATTGGTACAAGCCTAAGAGTGAATGATTGTTGTTAGCGGTTCTTTATTTAATATTTTATTCAAACAAATTACCCTCTCCCGGAACTTGTGCTCCTTTGCTAATTCACCTTTGAATTTCTTTCCCATTAATTACCCCCAAATTATTATTTACTCTCTGCGGGCTTCGGCATGTGGAATCTGCATTATTCAGAATCACAATACTTATTATTTGAATATTACCAAATTAAATAATTTATAAACTATTATTTATATAAAAAAAGATGTTTAGTTAGGGAAATTTTGAATTTTCATTTTTGATATGTTATTTTACTGAACTTTGATCAAATAATAATTAGCAATGAATTTGTCCAAAATTACAAGGAAAGTTACTATGCATGTTGATAAGATCCATCCCGATCCCCCGGGGACCACCCTGGGATGTGCCCCGTTTGACAATTGCCCTAGAGTGCCAAAAATACCCCTAACGAGATTAAAATTTTACAAATAAAACCAGTTCAAGTTCTACATTGTCAGACTAGGGATAAATATTTTACACAAAAGTGAGCACATATGTCAGTTTACAAAAATGGTGCTCAACCTACCTAAACGGGTGTACAAGTGCGCAACATAAATATCTATGTCTCGGCCTCTGGATCAGCACCTGCCTCAGTGTCACGGCCTGCAGGGGTCAAGAAAACATTTAAAGAGTGAGTGGACTGAAAAGAAATAATATTTCCAAAACCATTTAAGGAAACAAATAAAGGTTTTCCCTCTCCGTTTTACAAACATGCATGTATTCAAGTCAAATCATAAGGAATTTAATCGAATCAATAAGCAATATAAATTAATATAAAACAAGATATGTGAAATAGTAATAATACACTGTATAACCAATCCCCGACATCCCAAATGTCTGACATCTCAAATGTCATAATGTCATGATCCTAAGGCTACGTGTACCACCCGGGGTCTCAATCCCGAGTCCTCCCCAGGATCCACCAGTGTCCAAGTGATATCACCGGACACTGTCCTGGGTGATATCCATATCTCGCAATCCTGATCTTGAGCCTCTCCTCGAAGCGGCCCTTCTCAAGAAATGTGTAACGACCCGTCCCTAATTTTAGGGATTAATTAAGGTTATTTACGGATTAGTGGGGCTAATCGGAGATTAGCCGAGGATTAACGGACGTTCAGGGTGAAATTACGATTTTGCCCTTAAACGAGGGCAAAAGTTGACTTTTGAGCCGGGAGGTTTGACGGCCGAGGACCAAGGATCGTTACGTAGATCAAGTCGATACGAGTCCGTAGATAAGCGGCACATCAAAATCGGACGTTCGACGGTAAAGTTACGGTTCACGGAAGTTCCGTGGAACTATTGCACGTTTTACGAGACGAATGCCTTTTAGCATTAAGTGGGCCCAGATATGTTTGTGCTGGCCAAGGGATGAGTGACATGTGTCACTCATCCATTGCCCATTGTGATTGCATACATGCATTCCCCCTTGCTTGTGCGTGCAAACCAAACCCACACAACCCGATCTCACCCAAATACCCATCAAACCATCACCCGAATCCTTTCTCTCACCTGATTCAATCTAAGGAGTAGACAGTGATGGGCTGAGGAGCTGAGGACGGCGAGGAGGTGACCGAGCCGCCGTGCACGTCAGAGAGAAGGTAAGCATGCAGTTTTGAGTTTTAAATTCAATGTTTTGATTAGGATGTTATAGATGGTTCTAGGTGATAGGATGATGTCTAATGGGTTTGTGGGAGAGTTTAGAGTTGGTTTAGGGTGGTGGAAGGTGGCTGCCTAGCTCTGAGAGTGATCGGGAAAAATAGACCGTGGAGGGGTGTTGTGAACGAGTCGGTTTTGGAGGGGTTTTCCTAGTTTTCTTCATCTAAATAGATTGCTAGGGTTGAGACAAGATTAATGGAATCAAAAAGGAAGAAAATAGACAAAAATTGCATGAAATATGAGGTTGAATCGGTCACGCCGGTCTAGCCAGACCGGAATTGCAGAACTGGTTCGGACCGGTTCAGTCGCAAGGTTGAAGATGCTATTGTGCTGGCGCGTGAGCTACACGCACATCGCCTTTGGGCAGCGTGTGGGGGCGGGTGCAGCACTATTTAGGAAAGGTTCCAACATGTGAAATCATCAATTCGATGTAACGAACATTTTGGGACTGGTTTCGAGTCGATCGGACATCATCTCGATATAGTTCGGGAGGTTCGAAGGTTTAGGATCGACTTTAAAAATAGTAGAAAATTCGGGAAAATTACGGGGTTTTAATGAGGGGTTATTTAAGTAGTTAGTAACCCTCAATTACGATTTGGATAGGTTCGGAAACCCCGGAGACGGCGATTGGCCCGAGAAGGGCGTATGACACGCGTATAGAGGAACGACTTTGGACGGTCTGTGAGTGGACCTTTCTTTCTAAATTGATGCATGCATAAATGTTTTATACGTGTTTTAATACATGTTTTGTGATGCCATGAGTGCATTTGATTGTGGTGTTTAGTATGTACGTATTTGCACATATTTCGAGGTTTCTGATTTTATACGGTACTTCTACGTGCTGTGTTTTCTATGGTAGTTTTGTGGAATGGTTTTGGATTTGAAAACATGGAATCGGGCATGAGACCCAGTTGGTTGGAAACTATCGAACTTGGAATCCATTTGATTTAATGAGAAATCGGGCTGAAGGCCCATTTGAGCTATACGATCGGGCCAGGGGCCTCGTTGGTTTACGAATTCGGGCTTGAGGCCCAGTTGGTTATGATATCGGGCATGAGGCCCAGTTATTGTTTATAAACATGATTTCGAGTCGGGGACCTATATTTGATTGTACGATGGTTTATGGAAAACCCGGGCGTGGCCCTTTGAATGGTTTCGAAATGAATTGTAAAATGGTTTTTCGTATACCATCCTTATGAACGGATGCCCTCCAGACGTCTCGTAGTATCCTGGAGTGGCGGGTTGTCTCTTCCAGACGTCTCGTAGTAGCAAATCGGATAATCCCTTCCTAAGAGGATAACTTTAGGAAAACCCAATCCCCAACATCAAATTCTAGGTCTCTGATTCTACGATCGGCGTAACTCTTCTAGCGATTATGTGCTGCCTTAAACCTCTCCTTGATAATTCAGACCTTCTCTTGGGTCATATCCATAAGCTATGGCGTCAAAACTACCATCTCGCCCACCTCAGTCCAACAGATAGGCATCCTGCACTGTCGCCCATACAGTGCCTCAAACGGTGCCATACCAATGCTCTCCTGATAACTGTTGTTGTAAGTGAACTCCATCAAAGGTAAGAGCTTATCCTAAGAATCCTAAAACTGCAGCACAAATGCTCTCATCATATCCTTCAATATCTGTATCGTCCTCTCAGACTGACCATCCGTCTGTGAATGAAAAGCAGTGCTAAAGTGTAGGTTTGTACTAAGAGCTATCTGTAGACTCCGCCAAAACCTCAAAGTAAACCGCGGATCCCGATCTGACACTATTGATTCTGGTGTACCATGTAGTCTAATGATCTCATCCACAAATATTTGAGCTAGTCGGTTGGGTTTAAACGTCTCACGTACAGGCAGAAAATGCGCCGACTTCATCAATCAGTCCACTATTACCCATACTCCATCAAATCCACTTCGTGTCCTAGGCAACTTGAACACAAAATCCATAGTGATGTGATTCCATTTTCGCTCAGGTATAGGAAGTGGATGCAAAGCTCCATACGGTCTCTGTCGTTCAGCCTTCACCTGTTAGTAAGTCAAACACCTACTGAGAAACTCAACGATCTCTCTCTTCATTCCGGCCCACCAATAATGATCCTTAAGGGTACGATACATCTTCGTCCCTCTTGGGTGCATCGCGTATGCTGAACTATGGGCCTCCTTTAGGATCTCTACCTTCAACTCTGCAACTGTAGGCACATACAAATGACCCTGTTTCAGTAAAGCTCCATTTTTTCTGATGGTGAAATCCTGTCGGTCACCTGCTTCAAAATCAATCCTATAAACACACAATGTAGGATCCTGAAATTGAGCCTCTATAATCCAGTCAATCAGAATTGGTCGCACATGAAAACTGGCCAACAAGGCTCCCTCATCATCTAACCTAAGTATAACTCCAGCCTTTCGGAGTTCCACTAGCAAGCATAGATACACCATCCACAAGTGAGCTACCGAACCAGCAGATTTCCTACTCAGAGCATCAGCTACCACATTTGCTTTTCCAGGATGATACTCAATCGTACAGTCGTAGTCCTTAATCAGCTTTAACCACCGTCTCTGTCTCAAATTCAGCTCCCTCTTAGTAAATAGATGTTTCAAACTCTGGTGGTTGGTAAAAATCATGCAAGTCTCTCCATATAAGTTGTGCCTCCAAATCTTCAAGGCATGTACCATTGCTGCCAACTCCAAGTCATGGGTGGGATAGTTCAACTCATGCGGTTTTAACTATCGGGACGCGTAAGCAATAACTCTCCTGTGTTGCATCAGTACACAACCCAAACCCTGCAATGATGCATCGTTGTACATCTCAAACTCTCCATTATCATTTGGAAGGGCTAGAATTGGCTCAGTAGTCAATCGTCGCTTAAACTCCTGGAAACTCTGCTCACAGAGTTCATCCCAAAAAAATCTAACCGTTTTTCTGGTCAATCTGGTCAATGGAACTGTTATGGTAGAGAAACCCACTACGAACCGTCTGTAATAACCTGTCAACCCCACAAAGCTCCAAACCTCGGTAACTGTCTTCAGTCTCTCCCAGTTGGTTACAGCTTCTGTCTTCTAGGGGTCCATACTAATCCCTTCTACGAGGATCACATGACCCAAAAAGCCAATATTATTCAACCAGAACTACACTTACTAAACTTAGTAGATAACTGGTTCCCCCTCAGCCTGTTTAATACCAACCTCAGGTGCTTCTCGTGCGCTCTAGCACTCATCGAGTAAACCAGGATGTCGTCAATAAACACAATCACAAACCTATCCAGGTATGACCTAAATACCCGATTCATAAAATCCATGAATGTAGCTGGTGCATTCGTCAGCCCAAATGGCAATCCCAAGAACTCATAGTGCCCATACCTCGTCCTAAAGGTAGTCTTCTGAACATCCTCCTCAGCAATCCTTAGCTGATGGTATCCCGATCGCAGATCAATTTTTGAAAAGTACTTAGTTCCCCTCAGCTAATCGAACAAATCATCAATCATAGGCAAGGGATACTTATTCCTTACCGTTACCTTGTTGAGTTGTCTGTAGTCTACGCACAATCGTATGCTACCCTCTTTTTTCCTTACAAACAATACGGGAGCTCCCTATGGGGAAGTACTAGGTTGAATTAATCTCAGATCCACCAACTCCTGCAATTGAACTTTCAGTTCCCTCAACTCCACCGGTGCCATACGATACAGCTCCTGAGATATCAGTCGTGTCCCCGAAGTAGTTCAATTGTGAATTCAATCTCATAGTGCGGTGGTAATCCGGGTAAGTCCTCAAGAAACACGTCAGGAAATTCCTGCACCACCAGTATGTCTTCTACCCTCAACGGGGTATCACGCGTATCAACTACGTGAGCCAAGTAACCTTGACAACCCTTCTTCAGTAGCTTGTTAGCTGTAAGAGCCGAAATTACTTCGGGTGGTGAAGTTCGCAGATCTTCCTGTAAAGTCACCTCAGGTAGACCTGGACTCTGAATAGTCACCCGCTTATTGTAGCAATCCATAATAGAATAATGCTCTAACAGCCAATCCATTCCAAGTATGAAGGCAAAGTCATGCAAGTCCAAAATTATCAAATTAGCAACCAAGTCCACCTCTTCCACCCTCACAGGGCAATCTTTCAACACTTGGTTCACTACGTAAACGTCCCCAGTCGGTGTACCCACACTTAAATCACACTCAAGTGTAGACACCTCACAATCCAACAAACCATCACAACTCCATGAAATAAAAGAATGTGTGGCTCTAGGGTACATCAAAACACGTACAGCAACATCAGAAATAGTAAGTGTGCCTGTCACAACACCCGGAGCTACCCTAGCCTCTTGCCTGGTAACTGAAAATACCCAGGCCTGTGGTCCTAACGACTGACCACATCAACGTGATCCTCAGCCTCCGCCTCTAGCTCCTTCCAGACCTTTGCCTCTGCCACCGGTAGCATCCGAAGTAGTGGATGGGTTTAGTCACTGTGCGGCTGAACTCTGGCCAGCTCCACTACTACTAGCCAACAACGGGCACTCCCTAGAAAAATGTCCAGACTCTCCACAAGCAAAACAAGTCAACATCCTCGGCCCCGTAGAGCTCACTGATGTACCACTAGCAGCAGTCTGTTGTGGTCTGAAACCGGACCTCTAAGGATTCCCATACTTGCTTAATCGTCCTCGGCCTGAAGATGACAAAGCTCCTCCATAATGACCTCCCTTCGAACCCCTATGGCTCGAAGGTCCAAGGTACGAATGTGAACAATCCATGTGTTGTCCATCTCCATAAGTATGTTGTCGAGCCGGTAGACTAGACTCCACCCTCACAGCTGCGTCGGTCAACTCCCTCAGAGTAGCGTAAGCTCCAACCATCACTATGGCACGAATCTCCCCTAGTAGCCCTAACTTGAAATGGCGACACTTGTCCGCCTTAGTACTCACATACTCATAAACGAAACGGGGGCAGCATCAGAAAACTCTGCTCATACTCTACCACAGTCTTGCTCCCCTGCTGGAGCTGCAGAAACTCGGTCTCTCGGGTGACAGGACCGATCCCAACTGGACGTCAAAAACCGTGCCCGGTCCTGCTCCCGTCTGACAAGTCAACTAAAGGTCTGAAACTACCCTTCAGTGCTTGCCAGACAAGGGATGTTTGTGCGGATTTCTGCTGCTGCCACTGCCTCACGATCAGTCCCGAACGTCGTACCACGGCCTGGAGGGTCACAAAACAGAAAAGGTGTGAGTGGACAAAAATGACCTCTTATAAAAACATTTGCCAAAATACATTCTTACCCTCTAGTTTTCACAAACTTGCATGCATATCGTAAAACATGAGTAATAGTATGAAATCATTCAAGTATGAACAGTGGACCGATAAAATCAAAACACGTTTTCCCATGGTCCATAAAAACTCATGTTCATAAAATCAGTTCATGTTATAAAACATCAAATCCCGGCTCTCAGGCCAAAACATGTGAAAACATAATCACTGGCCACAAAGACCAAGAACCCGTACTCAATACCAGTACGTCATCACAAATAACATCAATCAACACTAATCACAAGTGCACAATAAATATATCAATCCAATCAATCCGCACTACTCACAAGTGCATAAACTATCACAATCACATCTGCACTACTCACAAGTGCACAATCAAACCATCAACTGCACTACTCACAAGTGATGCACTAAGCGTAGGCCAATATCCAGTCACACGCTCGGGAACAGACACCTCTGGGCTCAACCCCCTCGGGCTCAGTCACCTCTGGGCAAACACATCCCCAGGCTCAGACCCATCCGAGTGGTACATCCTGGCTCAGTCTCATCCGAGAAGCTGACTACCATAGGATCAACTCCTGATCCTACAATCACATCCCCCAAGCTCCGGTCGTCTGGGTAATCCCCCCAAGCTCCGACCGTCTGGGAATATCATAATCACAATGAAAACCATCTCGGGAATTACATCCCAAAATATTTCAATCAAATCTTGACTTCATACAAAGTCAAGATCATTTCCGACTAGGTCTCAAAGCCCAAAATACCATTTACACATAAACCGTTAAAATCACATTTTAAATCAATAAAATAATCCGAAAATCATCATTGACTCACCAACAAAGCGAAAATATCATTTTAGAAATCATTTAAACTCCGGGCCTAGCCCAAAACATCATTTGCATGTTCCTCGTAAAACGTGCCCGAAAGACTGATTAAAATAACCATAAAATCACAATAAATCATTAATTTCACAAATTCACAAGTGACTCCAAATTCGAGTCAAAATCACTATTCACTTGGGTTCTCATGCCCAAAATAACATTATCACGCAAATCCATGTGTTGCAATCTCCGTTGCCATTTTCACGTAAATTCACGAAATTGACCATTGACTCATTCCCGAGTCACCACATCATTTTTCAATCCATGACTCAATAATCCGAGTCCAAACATTATTTTCAATCAATTTCAATCCCGGACTCATAAACCAAGTCCAAACATCATTTTTATCAACTTTCATAATTTCTCGAAAATCGTTCCCCAAATAATAATATAATAATCATAAAATCGAGAAATTACCGGATTGAAACATAAATCTTGCCAAAGCATATAAAATCATATAATAAGGCATTTAAATCATATATGCATGCATCATGGTTAGAAAACAAAGTCCACTCACACACACCGTCCAAAACGGTTCGTTTCCGAGCTGCACGTTTTTCCGTAAATTCTGAAAATCACAACTCCTGTCCAAAATCATTATAGAGGGTTACTAACATCTCAAAATACTTCATATAATTTTCCCCAATTTTTCCGGTATTTAAATACGTATTTTTAACGTAAAACAAAACTTCGGATACGCGGAACATTATCAAAACAATATCCGATTTCCTCGAAACCAGCGTCAAAATGTTCGTTACAATGAGAGGATCAAAAGTCATGTTAACCTCACCTTGAGGCTAGGCCGGACGCGCCCTCACGCGCCGCCATGAGTGGCTGCGCGTGAAACCCACGCGCCAGCTACAGTGACTGTGAACAGTCGTCTTCCTCGCCCGTTTGTCTGTAAAACGGGCCCCTTTAACCCGCGAGACGACCCGGTTTGTTCTCTGCCAATTCGACACCAAATTCAACAATTGAACATTCAATTAGTTTCGGTTTAAGTTCAATTAGAGTTCTGTAACATCAATTACACCAAAACCTACCTTAAACCTCAAGATCAATGATGATCATTCGAAGAACATCCCGAACACTGTTCATCATCAGAAATCCTTCAATGTCACACGATTTTCTTCAATTGATGCAACCAGAAGCTTCAATGGACTCAGGTAAACTCTTTCCCCAACTCAATTGCATCAATCGAAGCCTCAAACTCCACGACTCAAGCTCGAATCGTGCATACTGATACCAGACTCGTTCAGAGCCAAATGGGCCTCAATTCTCCTCGTTTTTGATCTGGTTCCACTCGTCTCAACCTCAGGAAGCTACTTCCAAGCTCCAATTCGATCCTCACGGCTCAAATCTTCCATTTCGAATTTCCCTCCTAAAAACCAAATTTTCGATTTTCCAGATTCCAGCTCTCTCACAATCTCCCGTTTTTCCCAGATAATTCAATCTCAATACTTTCTCAATTGTTCACTTTCTGGTTCAGAAATGGAAGAGATGGAAGAGGGATGAAGGTTGGGAGAAAACTGAATTATGGGTTGTACACGGTTAAGAAAATAGGGAGGATTAATGGAAATTAAGTTTAATTTAATTTAATTAATTAATAAAACATAATAATTATGTTTTCCCCAAAACATGGGATCTGGTTTTATGTCTGAATTTAAGGGATGAGTGACACTTGTCACTCATCCAAGTGTGTTCAGTCATAGGGTACTATTTATATTAAAATATTATTTTAATCCCGGTTCGTTCGGTTAATCGAGTCCGTTCCCGTGACCATAACTTCGTCGTCGAATCTCCAATTTCCGCATGCCGCCTGTCGTTGGATTCGTATCGACGAGAACTACATAACGGTACTTGGCCCTCGTCCATCGGACCTCCCGGCCAAAAAGTCAACATTTGGCCCCTAATATGCCAAATTACCAAAATACCCCTCAACTTCTGAACGTCATAACTTTCACCTCGAATGTCGGAATCGAACGTGCCACCTGTCTATGAACTCGTGACGTCCCGAACTACGTCACAGTCATCGGTCAAAGTCCGTTTGACCGTTCGAACTAAAAGTCAACATTTTACTCACGCTAGGGGCAAAACGGTCATTTTGCACAATTCGTCCGATTTCACTCAACTAATTCCTGATTAGTCATTCTAAACCATAATTAGTTAATATTCAATCCCGATGTTCGGGACGGGTCATTACATCGGGCATCCCGAAAAGATCGTGGGTAGTACTGATCCAAGAATCGCTCCCTGAAGACCTCCCAGGTCACAGTATTGACAGTCCAGCCTGTCATCTCCAGTGCATACCAGGTAAGCCCCACCAACCAGCAGAAATGTAGCCAATAGAACTCGCTCCTCTAGAGGACAATGCATTACTGCGAAGATCCTCTCCAACCGAGTAATCCACTGGTGAGCTTCCTCTGGGTCTGCTCCCCCACTGAATGTAGTAACTCCCAAACGTTGAGCTCGTTCGATACTAGCACTCCCCAAGTTGTTAATGTCAGGACCCACCCCGGTTTCACCCCGAAAACCGAGGTAAATCCTGCTCCCGTTTGACGCCCCGACACTAAACCAACGAAAACTACTAAAGTAACACAGTCAGACGCAGGAGATACTTTAAACATCCCGAAGTCAAAGGTTTACAGAGCATAGTACTAAACACAAAAGAAAGAAAACCGATAAACTAGATACACGCACACGGAAAATTTAATACACTCAGGGGTCGCTCTCGAGTACGCTATGCCTCAGACGCTGCCTCGACGCCGAAACCCCGCTCTAGCTCCACGACTTGGAGGGCAATTTAAAACAGAAGGTGTGAGTGGACCATAAATAATAAAATATTTTCCGAAAACCATTTCATAATAAAACCAGGGTTTTAGCCCTCCGTTTTAAAATCACATGCATAACCCAGTTATCAAAACAGTTATAAATTACGTAAAGATCATCATAAAAACATTTACTGAATCATTATAAAAACATTTATAGAAATCATCTCATAAGCATCATAAAACCATCTCAGAAAACATAAGTACCAAGCCATTAGTATCCGATCAAACCTGCTGGACCTATCCGAGTCTTTAAACTCCCGAGTCTTTAAACTCAATCCAGGCCTCAATAATATCCTAGTCTTTAAACTCCCGAGTCTTTAAACTCAATAGGCCTACGGGGGAAATATCAATATATCCGAGTCTTTAAACTCAATCCGGGCTCGTCCCCCGTCAAATATAATCCGGGTCTTTAAACCCAATAACCAGATCCAGAAAATCCAATCAAAACCATTTGAAAACCATTTCTGAATCCACTTCCAAACCCGAATTCGAAATCCCTAGTCCAAAGCCCTTCCGGCATTTAGAACCGTCATTCTGAACCCAAATCCGGAAATCCATTTTTCAACTTTAAAACCAAAGCTCGCTTTCCGAAATCCGATTCAAAAATCGAAAACCCTGATCATTGCCATCACGTTCCAAAATCCCTTTATAATCATTGAAAATCACTTATCGTTTGAAAACCCCAAATGATGGCATCAAAATCAGAAATCAACCTTTTATCGTAAAACGTACTAAAAACCGAACTTTCTCGAAAAACGTACCATTAGATAAAACCAACATATAACCGTATGAGAAAAATAAAAACATACTTAATAGCGTAAAACATAAATAAAAGTAGTTATGCATGCTCGAGTTTAGAGAAAGGGTCCACTCACAGTTACTGAGCCCTCAATCGCGTCTCGAACGTCCTGTACGTTCTTCGGCTTCCTCGGAAAATCCTGAACCTGTCAACCATCACTAAGAACGTTACTAACACGTCTACCAAGAATCTCCTAATTTCCCACAAAAATCTTCGGGTCCTAAACGTAACGAACCGAAACCCTACACCTTCAACCTCGCGGAACTACTTCGATTCGACGTCCGAACAACCCGAAACCTAGTTCAATAGATCTGTTATAACATTTAAAACAAAAACCTAGTTGACCGTTTTCCCAAACACCACCGCACGGGCCCCCACTCGCCGCCCAAAGTGGCTGCGCGTGGGCCTCACGCGCGGCCCAAAGTGGTTGCGCCTGGGCCTCACGCGCCTGCACACAAAGCACTGTTCATTGTCGTCTACCTCGCGTGAACCGGTCTGAACCGGCTTTCCCAGTTCACCGCCGTCTCGTCTCGGTTTTCCTCTCTTTCTTCACTAGCTTCTTCGTCCAGTCCTAAGAAACCTACCCCCTTCACTCAAATACCACGACACATCCCCTAAGTCGTCGACTCAAACTCGAAACCAAAAACCCGAACAACCCTGTTTCCTATTCCGGCCACCCATGTCTTCCCCCGTCACGGTGGCGACACTAGACGCTTCCTAGGACCTCCTTGAGCCTCACCCAACTCACCAAAACCGTCGACTCAACCCCAGACTTCATAACTTTTGGTTTGAAATTCGCGGCCAAAACAGAGTAAATCACGGGGAGAAAAAATTACCTGTTGTCGACCGCCGCCGTGCTCACCGCCGCACTCCTTGGAGGTCACAGAGTCCTCCCCAGCTTCCCTTCGTGTTCAATTGAAACTTACACGGCCACACCACCACCACGAGCTCTCACCTCTTCTCTGTTTTTCCTGGTTTTCCCGTGAACTCCCACTCCACACACACACAACCACTGCACCTTCCAACCTTCTCCCTAGCTCTCTTTCATCCTTTGGTCACTCCTCACTCACCAGAACGCACCAATACTCACCATCACCTCTCAATTTTCTCTCAAGCTTCCTCTCTGTTCTCTCTTGTTTAACTCACACACACACATGCACACACACGACACACAACCAAATAATTGGACCGTGCACCCTAGAACCCACTAGACCCTAAACACGTGTCACAATCCTCCCCATTCTCTCACAAGTGGCTCAATCTCAGCCATCCACCTGTCCCAATCTGTTGCACAAATCCCCATGTGCAAAAGACCAAAATGCCCTTCCTTTTAAGCAAAAATTACCATTTTCCACTACCTTCCTAGACCCGTAACTTACACATCCTAACTCCGATGAACACGTGTCGCCCGTCGTTGAATTCAGGACGACGAGATCTACCTAACTTTCCAAGGTCAACGTGTCAAAACCCGGTCGTACGAAAAGTCAACTTTTCCCCCTAATTTTAGCCAAATTACGAAAGTGCCCTCAACCTTCCGAATATCATAACTTCCTCCTCGGATGTCGGAATCGGGGCGTGCCATCTGTCTACGGATTCGTGACGTCCCAAACTACGTCACGGTCAACGGTCAAAGTCCATTTGACTGCTCGAACTCAAAGTCTACATTTTTAGGGGCAAAATCTCCATTCTACCTTAACGAACCTATCAAAACTAACTAACCACCGGTTAAGCTCACTAATCTCATCTTAAACACGGTCTTATTCCTAATTTCCGGGACGAGTCGTTACAGTTAACTACCTCATCCTCAAGCCCAAGCCATGCACGGGGATCGCGTTTCGGAGGCATATCCAATTGTTAAGAGGCATAGATTAGTATGACATATGAAGTGTCAATGTAAAAAGTACAGACCACTATCCTAATACTCTGATACCAAGATGACAAGACCTATCCTGATCCTCTGGGGACCACCCTAGGATGTGCCCTGTTCCCGTCTAACAATTACCTTATAGTACCAAAAATACCCTTAACGGGATTAAAATTTTACAAATAAAACCAGTTCAAGTTCTACAATGTCAGATCAAAGATAAATATTTTACACAAAAGTGAGGACATATGTCAGTTTACAAAAATGGTGCTCAACCTACCCAAATGGGTGTACAGGTGCACAACGTAAATATATATGCCTCGGTCTCTGGATCAGCGCCTGCCTCAGTGTCATTGCCTGGAGGGGTCCAGACAACATTTAAAGGGTGAGTGGACCGAAAATAAATAATATTTCCAAAACCATTTAAGGAAACAAATAAAGGTTTTCCCCCTCCGTTTTCAAACATGAATGCATTCAAGTCAAATCATAAGGAATTTAATCGAATCAATAAGCAATATAAATTAATATAAAACAGGATATGTGAAATAGTAATAATACACCGTATAACCAATCCTTGACATCCCAGATGTCATAATGTCATGGTCTTAAGGCTACACATGCCACCCAGGGTCTCAATCCCGAGTCCTCCCCAGGATCCACCAGTGTCCAGCTGATATCACTGGACACTGTCCTGGGTGATATTCATATCTCGCAATCTTGATCCCGAGCCTCTCCTCGGAGCGGCCCCTCTCAGGCAATGCACCGTGACTACTCCAGAATACTAAGAGACGTCTGGAGGATACAATAACCAATAAGGATGGTACGTACATTGTAATAGTAAAACCAGTGAAAATCCTATTTAAACTGTTTCTCAAAATCCCTGTTTGACTCCAAACTAGTCAATATATAATCCATACGGGTCTCAAGCCCAAAACATCGTAATACGTAAAATAGTCCATAATCGACATTTAAAATCCATAAGACTATCAATGAATGATACCAAAGTTATCCAATTCAAATCATATAATAATCAGTTAAAAACAGTTATGCATGCATTCATTTTATAAACTAAAGGTCCACTCACACACGGTCCTCGCTGAGCTAACGAACTGCGCTGTAACTACCCCGAAGCTAAACCATAGTCTCCGAGCCTATCCAAAACACATCCAAAAGTCACTAACGGACTCTACAAGTTCATACTCAAAATCCCCAAAAAGTCTTATACCGGGAATACGTCTCGAATGCACATCTCGAAGCTTTAAACCCCTAAATGACCTATCAAACAATTTTCGATCGACCCGAAACCACCGCCATTGGATCTGGATTATCGAAACCTTTAAAATGGGGGTCTCACCTCGAAATACATGCCCAAACGTCCCACGTGCGGGTCAAAGTCTTGGTCAACGCTGGTCAAAAAGTCAACGTTGATGTCAATAAAGTCAACACTAACGTGAGAATGACGTCAGCTTGACAGGTCTGACACGTGCGATGTGTCACGCGCTAACTGGTCCACGTGTCTGACATGTCAGTGCCGATTGGACCTTGACAACTGCCACATGGAAACATCTCATTGGCCATGTGGCCTAACAACCTGACAGGTGATGTTGTCACCCTGCTGACGTCATCATCTTCAACCTCTCGACAGGTCACCCGTTTTCACTATAACGGGTCACCCAGACACACGACCCGACCCGATTCTAATTCCTTCATTCCTAGCCCATTTTCAATCTCGTTTGGTCCTACATGATCGTCTAGGTTCCTAGAAGAGATCTATGGGTTCAAAATCACAAAAAAAAAGCTAGAAATAACCTTCCACTATTGAACAGTAACGATGAACTTTCAAACTTTGTTTCCCATCGATCCTGGCCTTCTCTGTCCTCGAAATCAACACCCAAGAGTTTGTACTGGACCTAAGAACATGTTTGAATGATTGAAATCCCTTAACAAGCCTTAGAAAATGGATTTACATTTTTGGGTCAAAATTGGGTTTTCGGGCTTACCTCTGCTATGCTCAGCTCGTCTTCACCGTCTCTCCACGTCCCTTCTCTCTCACTCTCTCAGTTGAACACACAGAAGATGATGTTATAATTGTTGGGTTGGGGTGGTGAGTGTTTATGTGTTTTGAGAGGGTTTCGGGTTTCACCGAGAACAAAAGAGAGAGATGAGTGAAAATTGTTCAAAATATCCACGTAATTGGGCTTTGGGCCAATCAAATGAGTGACATTTGTCACTCATCTATTGGTCCACCCAGATTTCCCTGACCAATCCAAAAGTGACAAATGTGTAAAATCCCAAAAAATGTGAATATTTCCGATTTGTTTTGTGACCCATAAGTTTTTTGTCCGACGTCCGATTTTGACGTGTCGCCTATCTGTGGACTCATGACGTCCCGATCTACGTCACGGACATTGGTCAAAGTCCAAAAAGTATCTCAAGTCAAAAGTCAAATTTTCTCCCTTAACCAGGGGCAAAAAAGTCATTTCACATTAAATTTCCAAAATTACAATTTAACAAAAGTTCGGGGCATTACACATGTGGTGTTCGTAAGACAATTTTCTCCCAAAAACCTTAGATGCACACAAAACAAATCAGCAACTGTTTTATTTGGTCGATACTTCTATATATATATATTCATATATTTATATACATTCATATATGTATATACATTCATATATGTATATACATTATCAAATACAAAAAACGTTTTTGTCAAATTTTTCGTATGGGCTTCTTCAAGAGGGAAGTAGTTGGGTTTTGGCCCATTGATTGGGTTGGGTTCTTTTGATCTTTCGGCTATACGACTCCAAATGAGCAATAAACAGGTTGTCTAAGATCAGAATTCAAGACTTAATAAAAAGTCTGAGTCCTAAGCCCTTTAAGTTCAAATAACATTTTGTAATGGAAAAAATATATAAAATTTGGAAAGGGTTTGAAAAACATTGTCAATTGTAAGACCCAAGAATCATTGACAAGGAACCCCAATTGATAAATAAGAGATAAATAAAAGATACTTAAGAAATACTTGGATGGTGTTGAAAATAATTAATAAACGTTCTAATGTTATATGGTTATCAAACATACATATCAATGAAATTAATTACCTAATTCCCCGATTACATTTTCACTGATTACCTACGTCCCTATTATTTGTAAGTAAACATGTAGTCTTTCACTAATTACCTACTTCCTCATTATTTGTAAGTAAACGTAATATAAAATTTGGTACACCTATCTTTTGTTTAATTAGAGCTAGTTGAATTGAGGCAGGTTCCATAGCATATTTGTCAATGTATATTTGCCGATATATATTTTTTGATGTATATTTGCACATAATAAAGTGTTCAATAAGAAAAGATACTTGCTATATTCGAAATCGAATTGTTGGGCCTATGAAATCTGCACGCCAGGGTGAGATGAAGGATACATGCTAGGGAGCGGTTTGATTTTCACTCTTTCATTTTCCAAGTAGTGATGCTAAGTGATTATGAAAAAAAAAAAGTGATAAACAAAATTTTAAGATGGGAGCATAGACCATGGCTGTCTCAATCATGATTGTCTATAATTCTAGCAAACTAAGGGCACACTTGTATACCAAGATTAGAGAAGTAGTAATCTGAAAATAAGTAAGGGAAAAAGTGAGTAATCGAAGAGATATGTAATCATTCCCATTGAGCTATTTATTGATTACCTATTTCCACATTATTTGTAAGTAAACGTAACATAAAACTTGGTACAAAACTTGATACTCCTATTATGTTTGAATAGGGCATGTTGGATTAAGGGAGGTTCGAAAAGATGCTAATTACAGCTTCACAACTAGCGCATACTAGCTTATGGCTCTGCACCGCTGACTGGACGGGAATGGCTTCAAGAAATAGATTTACAATGTAAGGACTCGTCCTGGAAATTAGGGTTAAGACGGTGATTAGTGAAGGATTAGTGAGCTTAATCGGTGGTTAGTTGGTTACGAAAGGTTCGTTAGTGTAGAATGACGATTTTGCCCCTAGGTTAGGTAAATAGTTGACTTTTAGTTCAGGCGGTCAATTGGGTATTGACCGGTGACCGTGACCGTGACGTAGTCCGGGACGTCACGAATCCGTAGACAGGTGGCACGCCCGATTCCGACATCCGAGGAGGAAGTTATGATGTTCGGAAGGTTGAGGGAATTACCGTAATTTGGCTAAAATAGGGGAAAAAGTAGACTTTTCGTACGATCGGATTTTGACACGTTGACCTAGGACCGTTAGGTAGATCTCGTCATCCTGAGTTCAACGACAGGCGGCACGTGTTCATCGGACCTAGGATGCGTAAGTTACGGGTCTATAACGGTAAGGGCATAATTGTAATTTTGACTCAGAGGGGCATTTTGGTCTTTTGCACATTGGGAATTGTGCAACTGGATTGGGACAAGTGTACAGGTGAGATTGGGATTTTTGTGAGAAGGCTGAGGGGATGGTGACACGTGCAAGGTGTCTAATGGGTTCTAGGGTGCACGATTCCAATTATTTGGTTGTGTGTCGTGTTTGTTTGAAGAAGGGAGAACAGAGACTGGGCAGAGGGATGAAATCGATTGTTAGCCGGGAAGGTGTGAGCTTTGTGAGTGTGTGAGTGTGTGAGTGTGATCAGAGGGAGGTTGAGAGTGCAGGGTGGTGTTGAGAAGATGGGAAGGTGCAGTGTTCGTGTGTGAGGAGTGTGTGAGTCCACGGAAAAAACAAAGAGAGCTGAGGGACCTTGGAGGTGGTGTGGCTGTGTGTTGATCCAATTGGACTCGAAGGAAAGCTGGGATGACTCTGTGGACTTCAGGGAGTGCGGCGGCGAGCACGGCGGCGATCAACAGGCAGGTAATTTCTTCCCCCGTTAGTTTGCTCTGTTTTTCCGTGATTTTCAAACGGAAAGTCGTGAAGGTGGGAGCTGAGACGAGGTGTCTGGTTGGTCCTAGTCAACTTCTTACGTCCTTAGGAACCTGTTAATATCGAAGCCGTGACGGGGGAGGACTTGGGTGGCCAGAATGGAAAACAGGGGTTTGTACGGGTTTTGTTTCGAGGTTGAAGAAGACGGGTTAGAGGCTGTGTCGAAGTGTTAGAGTGAGGGGAATAGGTTGCTTAGGACTGGACGAAGAGACTGGTGAAGAGAGGAGTCGAAATGGTGAAGGAACGGTGGAGAACCGGGTACGCCAGTTCAGACCGGTTCATCCGTTGAAGAAGATGATGAACAGTGACTGTGTGCAGGCGCGTAAGGCCCACGCGCAGCCACTTTGGGCGGCGCGTGGAGGCGCGTGCAGTGGTTTTTGGGGAAAGTGTCAACTAGGTTTTTGGTCTAGAGGTTGTAACGAGTCTAGTGGAATAAGTTTCGGGTTATTCGGACGTCGTTTGAGGTTAGTTCCGCGAGGTTGAAGGTTTAGGGTTCCGGTTTGTTACGTTTAGGACCCGGGGATTTTTGGGGAAAATTAGGAGAGTCTTGGTAGATGTGTTAGTGACGTTCTTTGGTGACTTGTGACAGGATCGAGACTTCTCGAGGAAGCTGAGGAACGTACGGGACGTACGGGACGCGAGTGACGTGCCCGGTATCTGTGAGTGGACCCCTTCTCTAAACTCAAGCATGTATAACTGTTTTGCTATCATTATTTTATGGTTTTATATGTGATTTCATGGTTATTCTAATATGCTATGTTGATTTTACATAATTGCACGTTTTTCGAGAAAGTACGGTTTTTAGCACGTTTTACGAGGAAAGTTTGGATTCTGATTTCGATGCCATGATTTGGGGTTTTCAAATGATAAGTGATTTTTAATGACTATAAAGGGCTTTTGGAACATGATTTGATGATTAAGGTTTTCGGTTTTAGAATCGGATTTCGAGAATCGGAATTTGGTTTTAAAGTTGAAACGTGGAATCCCGAATTTGGGTTCGGAATGACGGTTCTGGATGCCGGAAGGGCTTCAGACCGGTGATTTCAGATTCGGGTTTGGATGTGGATTTAGAATGGTTTTCAAATGGTTTTGGATTGGATTTGCTAGATCTGATTATTGGGTTTAAAGACCCGGATTATGTTTGACGAGGGACGGGCCCGGATTGGGTTTAAAGACCCGAATTGAGTTTAAAGACTCGAGAGTTTAAAGACTCGGATATACTAATATTTTCCCCGTAGGCCTGTTGAGTTTAAAGACTCGGGAGTTTAAAGACTCGGATAGGTCCAGCAGGTTTGATTGGATAATGATTGTTTGAGACTTATGTTTTATGATATGGTTTCATGATGTTTATGACGTGATTTTTGTAACTGCTTTCAATTCTGTTTTGATGACGATTTTTATGTGATTTATAACTGTTTTCAGTAAATGGGTTATGCATGTGTGATTTCAAAACGGAGGGCTAAAACCCTGGTTTTCTTATGAAATGGTTTTTGGAAACTCTTCTTTTATTTATGGTCCACTCACACCTTTGTTTTTAAATTGCCCTCCAGGTCATGGAGCTAGCGCGGGGGTTGATGTTGAGGCAGCGTCGGAGGCATAGAACACTCGAGAGTGACCCCGGAGTGCTTTAAATTTTCCGTTGTGCGTGTACCTTGTTTATCGGTTTTCTTTCCTTTGTTTTTGGTACTATGCTCTGTAAAACTTTGACTTCGAGATGTTTAAATTTTCTCCTGCGTCTGGCATGTAATTCGGTGGGTTATCGTGAAGTTACTTTAGTTGCGTGTCGGGGTGTCAGACGGGAGCAGGATTTACCTCGGTTTTCGGGGTGGAACCGGGGTGGGTCCTGACATACAATCTTGCAACATTATGAATAATGTCATTTTAATTGACAAATTATAGCTTCAAGAAATAGTTTTGCGTTATTTGACAAAGATGTACGCCACAAAAAATTGAAAGTTGAATAAATCATTGTTGTAACCCAAATCTATAAAAGATACGTAAACAAAAGGATACACCATCTCCATCTCCATCTGCTTTTCACTATCCTTTTTATTTTACCACTTAAACCATTCAATTCAAACCTTTCATCTCCATCTAATTTTTTCTTTTTGGTAAGTGAGAATATTATACCAAGGGAAAACCTAGGAAACTAGGAAGCAAGGGCAATAAGCCCAAAGACGCATTAGGGGGAATTACATAGAAGGGATATTCCAAAATGAAGCCACTAAAGCGTTCGAATTAGAATCCTTAAAGTGAAATGTACACAATTAGTTTTTAATCAAACTAACATTATTATTAACAACAACCAAGGGAGAGCTCCTAGAGGACCCAAATCTACGACAATTATGTTCCATCCAAATACAATAGACTGAGAAAGCGAGAACAAGCTTGAAAAAAGTGGTGACCATCAAAGAACCCTTCCAACTCGCAGCAAAGGAGGAGAGAAGACTCTGCTAAGGAAGGATAGCCCAGTGAGTTCCACATCGATGTTGAACCATCCACCAAATAGAAGTAGAGAAATCACACTAAAAAAAGATATGAGAATGAGACTCATGCAATCGATTACACAACACATAAACAAGATTGAAAGAGCTCCACAAAAGCTTAACCTATCCATAGTGGTCAGTTTCACTTTGGAAGCTAGTCAGAGAATAAAACTAGTCCTCGGGATCCTACAACCTCTTGCTCCCGTCTGAAAACCTCTTGCCAGACCAGGGATCTTACAATTCCAACCCGGTTCGAATCCTTACTAACTAAACCAAATTAATTCTACCTTGCGGGGTTTCTGCCCGCATCCAACCCACTATCCTGATAAGTAGTGGAAATTACTAGCTCGCTTATACCCGATCTTGTTATCATTGGCGTTCACATTATAAGTCAAGTTGTTGGTTATGTAAATAAGAATACTTAACCTTTTATGTATTCCTTGTGATAGGTAAAACAATTACTGAACATAATAGTAACTATTAAAAATGGTATGAATTCTTAATTCGTCACATAACATAAATTACAAACTAAAGAATAATCTAAATACGATAGCAAAGGTACACGAACCACATCATAGGGCCATTTAACAATAAATCACCATGTGATAGGAAAACCAATATGCATAATCGATTTATAACAAAATAAATCAAGATACTACATCTCCCTTATATAATCAAGTTCCCCTAACCTTTCTCATTACTAAAATTACCATGAAAATATAATAATACTAACATAATCTTAGACTTAATTTCCTATAATTTTCCTTGAATTATTCACTTTTATAATATTAATATATTACTTTGGACAACTAAAACTATGCTCAAATGATGTCCAATTAACATAGAAATTACACCATTAAACTCACAAAATATATCCAACAACTTTCGTGTCCATCGAACAACGAGAGGACGACAGACGCGCCATCACGCGCCACCACGGCTCTCTGCGTGTGGGCCTCACGCGCCTACGTAGGGGGGGATTGTCTTCAACCTGTGTTCGACCCGCGAACGATACCCGGCTATATCTCAACCCTTTCTTGTCCATTTGCAATGATCCAACCAAAAAAGCTTACCTAATCTAGCTAAGAAATGGTTTTATGCAACCAGAAGGAGGTAATACTTACCAAAACTTATTGTTCGATCGCCTTGACACTTCGGCCATGGCTTCCAGGAACGGTCCACCATTTCTCCACGTCTAAAACCTCTCCTCTCAATCCCAAGAGGGCTCCACAACCTGTAAAAGCTTACTAGAATTCATGTTAGGCCTTTTTTTAGTCCTGAACTAGGAACCCGTTTTGGGAATTTCACCTGTTCCAGTACTTCTCTTATTGTTTCTCTTCGTTTCACTCTCTAAACTTCTCCAATCTTCCTTTTTCCTTCTTTCTCTCATTTTCCCTCCTTCTCTCTGTGTTTCCTCTGCTCAGATCGCTACTCCCTTCTTTTTTTCTCGTTTTTCTTTTCTTTCCCCATATTCGATGGCCCAGCACCGAATCTCTCCTCCTCCTTTACAACACAATACAGACATGTATATATAGATGCCCATGTCAACAAATTGGAGAAAACTCTAGGCCTTTTCAAAATGACCAAAATGCCCTAGTGGTCGAATTACTTTTTTACCCTTCACCTATTTTGACCCATAACTCTCTTATTCGATCTCCGATTTTGGCGTGCCGACTGTCTACAAACTCAGGATCTCGAGACCTTCCTAATGATCTTCTCAAAATTTCCAAATGAGGCTCACAAAAGAAAGTCGATATTTTGACTTTCTTTCGGTCAAAAGTCAACTTTTGACTTTTATGTGCAAAATGGGCAATTTTCATTCTCTGGAATACCCAGGGTGTTACAGATGTAACCATTGAACCAGATCAGGGACCTCCAAGGTGACATTGAACCATTGAACCTGATCTCATATATGTATATACATTATCAAATACAAAAAACCTTTTTATCAAATTTTCCATATGGGCTTCTTCAAGAGGGAAGTAGTTGGGTTTTAGGCCCATTTGTTTGGGCTGGTTTCTTTTGATCTTTTGGCTCTATATTTCCAAATGAGCAGCAAGCAGGCTTGAGATCAGAAATCAAGATCTAATAAAAAGTCCGAGTCCCAAGCCCCGCTAAGTTCAAATAACATTTTGTACTGAAAAAAATATAAAGTTTCTAAAGGGTTTAGGAAGTGTGAAATTCACCTTTGCAATTTGCATAGCGTGGGCAGCAAAGCAGAGCAGCAAGTTGTGGGCAGGCACGGGCCCAATGTAGGGGTTGGGTGGACTTTAGCCCATCCAAATTTTTACACAATTCAAAAAGTATTTAGTACAGCCCATCCGAAATATATTAAGCCCATCTGAAATTTAATTTAGCCCAACTAATTACATCAATCAATTTTGTGGTCCATCCAAAATTTAATTCAACCTAACGAATTACATCAACCCAATTAGATAAAACAAAAGATAACAAATAAACAAAAAATAAAAACTCACTCACAAGCAAGGATGAAAATATCGATATCGACGGATATATCGCTAGTCAAATTTACGGATATCTCGCCCCAAATATCGATATCGATATCGATATCGTTTACGGTCAACAAAAATGACGGAAATTCGATCTAAAAGTTGGAAATTTGAAATGAAATTTTGGAAAAAACTTAAGTACCCAATGATGGTTATATATGACTAATAAAAACTATAAAATGAACTTAATATAATAAATATATGATGAATAATATGATACAATAGAATTCTGCCGATGATTAGTAATAAATTTTTTTAAATTTAAATATAAATTGAAGTGAATTACTATAATTGAATGTTAATATAATTAAAAACATAACAATAAGCATAAAAAAATTTGAATGGAAGAAAAATTATAAAATGAGTAAATATATTTAAAATTGAAAAAAATAGAGTTAATATTTGTTCAAAAATTGGAAAGTATTGATGTATTTAAAATTGGAAAAAAATGATAAATATAGTTGAAAATAAGGCAAAAAATGAGAAAAAAACATTAGGAAGTTGGATAAAAACATTAGCTAGCAAACAAAAAATTAGCAAGTAGGATAAAAAAATTGCAAGCAGAAAAAAAAATTAACAAGCAGAAAATTAAATTAGCAAGCAGAAAATTAAAAAAAAACGTTAGAATGAGCCTGCCTGGGGTCGAACCCAGGTGGCTTGAAACCTAAAACCAGCACAAACCAACTCTACTGACAAGCCATATTATACATTAGTAAGCGGAAAAAACAATAACAAGCAGAAAATAAAATTAGCAAGCAGAAAATAAAAAGAATGTTAGAATTAGCCTGCCTGGGGTCGAACCCGGGTGGCTTGAAACCTAAAATTAGCACCAACCAACTCAGCTGACAAGCCATATTGCAAACATAAGCAACTGACTAATATATAAAGTATAAATATAAATATTAACTTAAAAGCAGTCATCCCCAACCTCTCGCGGGTCTGCGATTCGGGTTTTTTTGACCCGGCGGCATGACCCGACTGGTTTAAGCTCCTTTTACGTCCGATTTTCACCTAATTTAGGCCTATCTTGATCGTTTTAAGTAAATAATTAGATCTATATCCTTAAAACAAGAAAAAAGAGCGAAATTTCGTGAGATATCTTTCTCCCCCCCCCCCCCCCCCCTCTTATGTGTCGCCGGCCGGAAATCACGATATATCGACCGATATATCGTCGATTCCGGCGACATTTACATTCATGCTCACAAGCACTTTACAGCCCAAATCTCTAACCAAATTCTGATGCACATGCACTACAGTAAAAAACTGAGGGCAAAACAAATATATTTGTTTTGTCTCCTCAAATTCACTTTTCTTGTCTCCAAACAGAGAGACAGTTTGCTAGGAAAGGAAAAACAAGAGAACTGCCGAGTCTTTGGGAGGGAGGGAAAAGTGTCAAAAATCTTTCATTCAATCATTTTCTTCCAAATTTCCAATTCAATGAGTAAGTATATTTTTCCTTTTTCTATTTTTTCATTTCATTGTTAATATTTTTTTCTCTTACTTCTATATATTAGGAATGCTATTTAGGGATTTAGATCTAGTGGATTGAGTGTTAAGATTTTGATGAACTTTAAATAGATGATGAAGTTGTGGGTTTCATATTGTTGTATGTGTGTGGAACCCAAAATCACCGGAAGAATGTGGAGCTACCACGTAGCCCATAATTCCTGAAATGTCCAAATTGCGCCTGGCAATAATACTTAAAATTCAAGTACCGAACATAGCTCAAGCCCACAATGCTTACATAGCCCAAACATTGGGCCCAAATCAGGATGACATGTAGAAGCCTCTCACCCTCGATTTGAGTAACATGTGTCAGCACGCAAATCAAGGAGCATTTGTCCCACATCGAAACTATGGAAATTGAACTTCTCACTCACCCCTACATAAGGGGTACACATTTCTCAATAATGGTAATTCAATTCAACGCTACTTAAGCTCTTAAGATTTCTCTTTCGAAGCTGACTTAAGCATCAGAGCGTTTTCGGTTGAACCACCCTCCCGAGATTCAACCTTAACCCCGTTTGATTTTAGTTCTTGTGTGTAGGGATCGAGAAGAAACTACACAGAGCCGGACGATTTCTGCATTAACAACTGGTGCTTTCATTGAGAGCCGATTTGAGAAATACTAAAAGCGTGCTCCTTAATTTTTCCTCGAAAAAACTCCATTCTACTTTCAACACTTACCATTCCTCAGATGGCCAAAACACGCTGATCCGCACGGGCCTCTAAGGCTGCCACATCCGCTGCTGCGATTGCTGCCGTGAGTAAACCGATACTCAAGCTCCAGAGAGCCGTGGCCCATCACATCCGACTGAAGGCGCGCGACGTGTGCCCCGACATGCTACTCGTCACGAGCAAGCATCTAGGGGCTCACCTCCGTGACTTGGACTAATGCAATAGGTTGGGCAACTGAGCAACCAAGTTCGGGCCCAATTAGAGGTCCTACAACAACTATTGGGAGACATCGGGACATCCAGAACCTCCGAAAAGTGCAGTGAACCTCGCGGGGCACCAAGGGACATACCGAGAAGCGTTGACAAGGAGCATGTTCGCAGTCAGACAATATCCCGAGACACGTCGCAACCCGCAGGCCAACACCCAAGCTTCAGAGAAACGTGGCCCATCACATCCGACTGAAGGTGCGCAACGTGTGCCCCGACATGCTACTCGTCACGAGCAAGCATCTAGGGGCTCGCCTTCACGACTTGGACTAATGCAGCAGGTTTAACAACTGAGCAACCAAGTTCGGGCCCAATCAGAGCTCCTACAACAACTATTGGGAGACATCGGGACATCCAGATCCTCCAAGAAGTGCAGTGAACCTCGCGGGGCACTAAGGGATATCCCGAGACGCACCAGCAAGGAACATGTTCGCTGCCGAACAATGTCCCGAGACACGTCACTAAGTGACTCAAGGAAAGAAAGCTGCACCCCCAGACCAAAAGACCAAGAACGATCGAGGCTTCCAGCTCGAGAGCGACTTGGAGGACGCCATGGAGCAATTTCGCGCATTGAGTACCCGCGCAACACCCGACGGTAAGCAGTCTCTCGTGCGTCATGCACTCACTCAGATGGACTGACCCATCATAACTCAAGAAGCACAGACGATCGCAGTGAAGATGACGAGACCTGCTCGCCAACACGCTCGAGTGCCATTCCCGCTGCAACTTGAGGGAGTCGACGCCACTTGACCCACCGCGGAAATCCCCGTCACAAAGGTCCATTGCATGCTGAGGATGTCTGAGGGATGCTAGACCGATGCTTCTGAGGTGTTCAGCGCGACAGAGACTTGGAGGATGACCTTTGGCGCTAGATTCAGACGTCATCATATTCACCATTTGTGAGGGACATTGAGGAAGAGCAGTTTCCGCATCGATTTTCAACTTCCAACTTCAATCAGTACAAAGGAACCTCCGACCTAGTGAATCACATCAATTACTATCGGGGGGTCATGATACCTCACATTCATAACGACGCGCACATGTGCAAAGTTTTCCAAGCCTCGCTGCAAGGTCAGGCGACGACATGGTTCAACCATCTCCTCTGGAGATCAATCACTTCCTTCGAAGAGTTGACCCTTACTTTCGTGAAGGAGTACTCGTAGCTTCGCACCGTCGAATTCAAGGATGACCACCTCTTCACCATCCAAAAGAGGTCTAAGAAAACCTTGCGGAAATACATCTGGAGGTATTGCGAAGAGAAGTCCTGCATTATTGGTTGCAGTGATCTCGTCGCAGCCATGGAATTTAAGCAAAGCCTACCGCGGGAGAGCCAGCTCTACGGAGACATCGTCATGAGCAACGCCCGAAGTCTCACCAAGATACTGTCCCTGGCTGAGCGACATGCATGCTGGGAGGATGAGAAAAACACCACACATGCCGCCAACCACGTTGAGGAAGATGGACATCCCACAAATGTGTTTGCGCAGCCAAAGGATGATGCCCACCGCAGGAACTCAGTCGAGAAAGCCAATAAGCGCAAAGGGAACCCGTCATCCAACATGTTTGTGGGTGCAAATCCAAAGACACAATTTTCGCTACCTTTCCTTCAAATATACAATCAGATAAAGGAAAAATTATGGTTCGAGGAGAGGGCCGACAAGACAAAATGGTGTGCCTATCACAATTTCTATGGGCATGACATAAGCTCTTACCAGACTTTCGAAAGATACCTCTAGGATCTCTTGAAGGAAGGACACTGCACTGAGTATGTCAGAAAAAAAGGGCAACGGATCGTCTCGTAAACAAAGGCCCCCCAGGAACCTGCACAAAAGATTATTCGAGTGGACACCATCATTGTCGAGTCCGAGTTGCAGGAAACAACCATGAAATTGAATCGGTGACCAAGTCATCATCAAAGACACAAATTTTGTGGTTAAAATTTGGCTCAGTGCCTACCTTACTCCAAAAGCATCTTTCAATAAGATTCAAGATGTTTCGTTTCAACGAGTCTAATGAAATTGTCTTATCGCCTACGCTTTTGTTTAGAAAGCACTCTAAGTCTTCACCATGTGAAGCACTCTACGCCTTTGCCACACAAAGCACCCGAGTTTTCACCACGCGAAGCACCCGAGTCTTCGCCACACGAAGCACTCTAAGCCTTTGTCACGCGAAGCACTTTAAGCCTTTGCCACACAAAGCACACGAGTCTTCGCCACACGAAGCACTCCAAGCCTTTGCCACGCAAAGCACCCGAGTCTTCGCCACGCGAAGCAATCCAAGCCTTCGCCGCTCAAAGCACCCGAGTCTTCGACATGCGAAGCACTCCAAGCCTTCGCCATGCAAAGTACTCCAAGCTTTTGTGTGGCAAAGCACTCCAAGCCTTCGCCATGTGAAACACTCTAAGCCTTCGCCATGCGAAGCACTCCAAACCTTCGCCACGCGAAGCACTCTAAGCCTTCACCACGATAATTATTCTAAGTCTTCGCCCCGTGAAGCACTCCAAGCCTTCGCCATGCGAAACACTCCAAGCCTTTGCCACGCAAAGCACCCGAGTCTTCACCACGAGAAGCACTCTAAGCCTTTGTCACGCGAAGCACTTCGAGCCTTTGCCATGCAAAGTACCCGAGTCTTCGCCATGCTAAGCACTCCAAGCCTTCGCCACGCGAAGCACTCTAAGCCTTCACCACGCGAAGCACTCTAAGTCTTCACCTCGCGAAGCACTCTAAGTCTTCGCCTCGCGAAGCACTCTAAGCTTTTGCCATACGAAGCACAACAAGTCTTCACCATGCGGACCATGCCACTAATTTGCCACTCGAAGCGCTCAAGGCTCGTCCCAGCGAGGCACATGAAACCATCCAAGAACTTGACTTGGTGGATTCGAAAAAGTACTAAAAAAAAGCTTCCAACCCAACCAAGAGGAGCAACCACCCGGCCATGAAAAACAATGGGCAAATGTTTTAACATGTGAAGTCCAATTCTGCATTTCAGTGAACGGGATAAAGATTCATTCGATCATAGATCACTCAATTTTGCTCACCCTGACATGATCTTAATGGACCTAAAACGATATGGAAGTCAGCTTTCCAACGCCGTTGACCTCACTCAATTCCGAGTTGTGACGAGTTCCCAGCGAACGTTTTTATACACAAAGGTCAATTGCACGTACCAGCGCACGAGTACGAGATTCATTCAGTCATAAACCACTGAATTTTGATCATCCTGACATGAGGTCGACGGATTTAGAAATCTATGGAAGTCAGCTTTCCAACTCCATTGATCTCACTCAATTCCAAGTTTTGACGAGTTCCACGCGAACATGTTTGTACACAAAGGTCAAATCTGCCGAAAATCACAAAACACTCAAAAAAAATGGAAGGCTTCTATTAATGAAAATTAAAGAAGTTGGCAATTCACGATGGGCAATGCTCAAACATGTATTCAATGCTAAGATCAAGCTACGAGCCAAGAAAAATCATGAAGCTCATCATCAGGACCGGCACGACCTCAGAGTCTCTCCATCAACCTATGAGTAAGCCTTGGAGGCCTTCGATCATCCCATCGTGGACTTCTAGTGACACATCGTCCATGACCTTCTTCAAACAATGGGGGCAACCTCCTCAACATCACCTACTTGGCATAGTTGGCTTCACAAAATCAACTTCACCACTGCGTGACTCGGCGATGGCTACAAAGCAGCTTGACTTTCAACTCCAAGACGAAACAATGGTTTGGTGTCATGTGTCTTCACGCCACTTGGCTTCAGCGCCTAGATGATGGCATCTCCAAGCTCTCTTCCTTCAATTAGACGATGATGTATGACGTCTCGAGCTTTGCAGGGAGGCATGATCGATCCTTCATTCTATTGTTCCGCCTTACTACACCCCATTTTGAGCTCAACAAGGCCTTGAAGATCAAGTCTCTAAAAGGTCATCCGTCGTCCAAAGAAACTCCTTGGAAAACTTCAGTTACTTCATGGCACCACATGCACTTTACCTCGCGTCATGGGAAGCCTTGCTTTGAAGATGAAGCGCATCTCTCCTTGTAACTGCAACACACATTGTCTTGCAGTTGGAACAAGCCACATACTGGGTTAATGCATGTTGCACTCCAAGTGATGGGACTCATCGCCTTGCACTTGCAGCATGTATCGCTTTTCACTCTGCTGCACCTCGTCTTGCACTGTGTTGCACCTTATCTTGCACTCTGCTGCACCTCACCTTACACTCTGGTGCACATCGTCTTGCACTCGGTTGCACCTCACCTTGCACTCTGGTGTACATCGCCTTGCACTCTGCTGCACCTCGTCTTGCATTCTGCCGCACTTTGTCTTGCATTCTGCTGCACCTCGTCTTGTACCCTACTGCACCTCGTCTCGCACTCTGCTGCACCTCGCCTTGCACTCTGTTACACCTCGTCTTGCACTCTGTTACACCTCGCGTTGCATTCTGCTGCACCTCCCCCGTTGAAGGCCTTAATGTTGGTTCCGCCCGCATTTGAAGATGACAAGTGCGTCGATGCCCTAAGTTCTTCCATCCACAAAGCACTACAAGCATGTCAACCGAAGGAGCGTCTTGATGTCAAGTCTATCATCTCTTGAAGTCAGAAGCTCTAATAAGATCAGGACACGCCACTAGATGGTACTCCACAAAGTGAGATCTTTAAGACTATAACAGCAGTATGTCTTCATACATCTTGAAATGATCTTCTCGAAGAGTAGGGTGCACCGCTGCTTGAATCATTGCAATTAGACTCATACAGCTCTCTGAATGTGCAAAAATATAAAGCTCAACAATTAAAGAAATATTCAAAAGTCTCTCGTACAAGCGTGGCGCTTACTGCGACATCAGAGACTCACAAATAAAGGTACAACGAAATTGAAGATCAAGCGGAGTCCTACTCCCATATATAATTTATCGGAACCACAATACAAATTACAACCCTTAGGATTCCCAGGATTCCTAAGCGATGTGGGGGCATTTGTGGAATCCAAAATTACCAGAAGAACGTGAAGCTACCACGTAGCCCATAATTCTTGAAATGACCAAATTGCCCCTGGAAATAATACTTAAAGCCCAAGCACCGAACATGGCTCAAGCCCACAATGCTTACATAGCCCAAACATTGGGCCCAAATTGGGATGGCATGTAGAAGCCTCTCACCCTCGATTTACGAAACATGTGAAATCAAGGAGCATTTGTCCCACATCGAAACTATAGAAATTGAACATCTCACTCACCCCTACATAAGGGGTACACATTTCTCAATAAAGGTAATTCAATTCAACGCTACTTAAACTCTTAAGATTTCTCTTTCGAAACCGACTTAAGCATCAGAGCGTTTTCGGTTGAACCACCCCCCCGTGATTCAACCTTAACCCCGTTTGATTTTAGTTCTTGTGTGTAGGGATCGATAAGGAACTTCACAGAGCCGGACGATTTCTGCATAAAAAATGTACAATCCTCTTTGTTTTTTTTCCTTTTCTTTAATAGATGATGATGGATAGGTATGTGAGATAAAGAGACAACTTCTTATTATTCTTTTAGTTTTAAAATTTTGAGGTTTAGATATATAAGTTTGTTAAACACAAGTTAATTGCATTTTCATACTAATTAAATATGTTTATCTCACATATTTCATATAGGTGATCACTCATACCACGTTATGTCTAAACAATAAAAAAAAATCCAAGTCAAAAAGGAGCATTCTTGCATATTTTACAAAAAAGAGTGAGGGTGAATCATCAAATCCATTTCCTTCTCCAACTTTGCATGATGATGATGACGATGAGCAACAATCTTCTAAGTCTCGAAGAGTTGAGTCACCTAGAGTCAATCACCAAGTTGAAAGTGTTGACACCAATTATCTTGAAAGAAATCCTGGAAAGCGCTATTCAATATCGTTTTATCTCGTTAATGAACGGGATAATGTTAGAAGAAAATATATACTCAATGGGCCATATCAACCCGAGTTGGTTGAGTACTCACACACTTTTGATGAGAGGCAATTCCGTCAATTTCAAAAAGGCTGGTTCTCAAAATTTCCTTTGCTCGAGTACTCAATTGAAAATGATAAAGCATATTTTTTTTTTCCATGCTTTGTTTTTTTATAGTAGTCCATCAAGTCATTCTCTATTCACTTTTCAAGGTTTTAATACTTGGAAAAGGGTTGGAGGTGGAGGTGGCAAAATTCAATGTTTCTTTGTAAAGCATGTGGGTCTTTCTACTTCATCTCATAATGGTGCTATGCAAAAATGGTATAACTTACCAAGAACTAGTAGGTATATCAAGAGAGCTATGAATCCACAATCACCACAACATGTGAAAAATAATCGGTTGAGGCTTAAGTCCACAATAGTTTATGTGAAGTTACTAGCAAAACAAGCATTGAGTTTTAGAGGTGATGATGAATCGATAAACTCCTCAAATCGTGGAAATTTTATTGAGGTACTAAAGTCTTATGAAGAAATAGATGATGAACTTGCCAAACTTGCATTAGAAGCTCCTCAAAATGCTAGTTATCATTCCCCAAATATTTTAAAAGAGATTTTGAATATTCTTGCTAATAGAGTTAGAAAGAAGATTTGTGAGGAAATTAGTAATAGTTTTTATTGTCTTCTTGTTGATGAAGCACTTGATGAATCTAGTAAGGAACAAATTACTATTATATTAAGATTTGTCGATTGTCATGGTGTTGTTCGTGAAAGATACTTTGATGTGGTAAGTGTTGAAGACACTTGTGCTTTAACTCTCAAGGTAAAGATAGATAAAGTACTTTCTCAAAATGAGCTTCTAGTGAGTAATATGTGTGGTCAATGATATGATGGTGCTAGTAATATGCGGAGTCAATGGAATGGACTAAAATCATTATTTCTTCAAGATTGTTTATATGCATATTATGTATATTATTTTGCTCGTCGCCTCAAACTTTATTTGAATGCAGCATCTAAAGATGTTTCGGATATCTATCAATTTTTCTCACAATTGACTAATATTGTGAATATTGTTATATCTTCTGCCAAACGTGTTTCTGAGTTAAAATGTGCTAAATAAGCTCAACTTGTAGAAGAACTTGAATCTGGAGAAGTTGAAACTGGTTCAAGGGCTAATCAAATATATACTTTGCAACGAGCTGAAGCTATTCGATAGAGCTCCCATTTTGAGTCTATTAGGAGGTTGATTGCCTTGTTTAACCCTACAAGTGCAATTCTTCGAAACATGGAAAAAAATGGACTTAACAACAAAGTGTGTGGGGAAGCTAAAGGTGCGTATAAAGCTTTGAGATCTTTTGAGTGTGTGTTTAACTTGCATTGGATAATGTTATGGGCATCACTAATGTTCTTTGTAAACAATTTCAATCGAAATCTCAAGACATAGTAAATGCAATGAACTTGGTTTCAAGTACAAAGTCTCTTCTTCCAAAGTTGAGATAAAATGGTTGGGATGCTTTCATTGCAAGGGTGGTATATTTTTTTGTGAAAGAGAAGACATAAGCATTCATGGTTTCAATTCTCCATATATGGAAGGTAAAGATCGATCTTTTCAACAAAAAGACTTTATTACAGTTGAGCATTACTTACGTATTAACATATTTAATGGTGTGCTCGATTATCAATTGAGTGAGTTGGAAAGTAGATTCAGTGAGCAAGCAATAGAGCTCCTTACTCTTGGCTCGTCATTGGATCCTTATGATGATTTTAAATCATTTGACATCAAGAAGATATGTAATTTGGCAGAGAAGTTCTATTCTGGAAATTTCAAAGATTATGACATCCGCTTATTAAGAGAGCATTTACAACATTACGAATATGAGATATTTGATCTTTCACAATTTTAGAATATGTCTTCACTTTCTAGTTTATGTGAAAAACTTGTTACATCACGGAAGACATATTTTTTTATTGAGAGATTAATTCGGCTAGTATTGACTCTACCTATTTCTACTGCTACAACAGAGGGAGCATTTTCAGCTATGAAAATCATTAAAAATCAACTTTGAAACAAGATGGACGATGACTTTCTTGGAAATTGTATGATTCTCAACATAGAAAAGTTTTTTGCTGAATAGGCATTGTAATGCATTGCATATTTATTTTAGAGTATGTTATTTTTTCTTTAGACTTTTTATGTATAATAGGCATTTGTCATTAAGTTTTGCTAAATTCTACTTTACAACTTAGTTCACCTCATATTCGAATCCTGGGTTCGTGTCTAGTTGTGGGATGATGATGAAATTGTTTGACGCACATTGCCATTTGCAAGACCCAGGCACCCCAACTGATTAGAGCAACGCTTGATTTTGACGTTGTTCGTTTTACCGTCAATGGAGTCTCTGAGGTACCGTTTTCCATAACAAACCTTTTCCCTTGACCCATTTTCATGTGGCTGTTCAGTCCCCTGCAACACCATCATTCGAATTTTTTCTTTCAGAAAGAGTGGCATTTGGTCAAGCACATTAGGGAATCCTATCCTTACATAATTCCCTGCTTTGGTCTCCATCTCTGGTAGGTCTCTTAAGAGTTGAGAATCGAGATTGAAGTTTTCAATTGTATCTTCCTTTAACCTTTTCTTCTTTTTCATGTCTATAGGTATGTTGCAGAGAGAACACTCAATTAGCTTAACACTTTAAAACAATTCTTCGAATCTATACCGTCTGTTGCAGTTGGAGAGGTTGTCAGTTGAAGATTTTTCTTTTTTCCATCGTTAGTTTATGCTTATATCTTCTGTTTTTCTATATGCAACTTGAAGTGAGGTACTCCATTTTGATAATTCCCTAGGCTATCCCAATCATTTACACCCATATTCATAATCTAACTTGATTTGATTTGGGGAAGCCCAAAAATTTATGGCCTGGTTATTTACTTTGAAACGTTGGGGTATTGGGATGGAAATATTATGAGAGGCCTAATTTCAAGGTGAGACCTACACACCTTATTGATTCACACAAGGTAGATATGTGTACCCATACACTACATACCCTGTAAGAAAACATGCCATTAACTGTTTGAAAAGTTCAAGGAATCCTCAAATTTGTGAAAGGCTTAGGGATGGGACATATTTATGTCATTTCTCTAGTTAGGAAGTATTGCAGTAGCTCTAAGGTCAATTTCCTTTCCTCCCTTCCTCTTAGATGAAATAATCGATCATCTTAAACTTCCCTTGCCCTCATTGTATGGATGATTACTTGGCTCTTGAGATGGAACTTCCTGCTTTAACATTCATTATTTCTTAATAGCTACCCATTTGAGGGGATTTCCTTGCTATTTTATGAGAACATTGATGGGTTATTCCGTACATTAAGTGGAGGGGAATTTTATTGACAGGACCCACCCCGATTATCGCCTCGATAATCGGGAAGCATCCTGCTCCCGTCTGACAATCGAATCCAAAAGACCGGAAAACTAATTAATATTACAACACACCCATTGTCAGACCAGGGAGATTAAACAAATACAACCGAATGGACGTCAAGTCCACAGTTTCACAGAGCATTATATTACAAAACAAGTTTAAGCAACAAATCCTACTCTGTGAACTAACTACTTCGCAACGGAAAACTTTATGCCTCCGCCTCTGCCTCGGCGCTTGCCCCCGCACTTGTACCACGACCTGGAGGGAATTTAAAACAACAAAATGTGAGTGGACCGAAACATAAGTTTTACAGGAAAAACAGTTTTTCCGAAATCGGGTTCGCCCTCCAGTTTTGTAACACGCATGCATAACCAAATATTCAAAATTTGCATATTAAACTTTTGAAAACTCTTTTTCCGAACACAGGAAAAACGTTACAAAGGATCGTCAGAACTCATGTAAAAACCATTTAATAATGCCATATTTCAGAAACCGTCATTTTGAACGTTAATTTCACAAATCAAGTAAAACGTGAATCAATAACCACAATTATGCCGTTGGATCCATCCGAGTCTTTAAACTCAATATTAGGCCTTCCCGGGATATCAACGAGTCTTTAAACTCAAAACATGATTAATAGGCCTCGGGGGTATTATAATCATCGAGTCTTTAAACTCACGAGTCTTTAAACTCAATTCGGGTCTTTAAACCCAATTTTCGGGCCCGCCCCCGTCATCAACATACCGGGTCTTTAAACCCAAAACCAGATCCAACCATTAACCGAGTCTTTAAACCCAAAACCGTTTTTAAACACAATAAACCAGGATTCATCACAAACCGTTTTCCAACATCATTCCGAAAACATTTCTCATCATAACAGGACTTATGTCCGAATTCACATGCAAATTCCAACACATGCAATTTCCGAAAATCACTTCACCATTATGATCAAACATCATAAATCCATAACATGCATAGTCATATCCAGATACTTCATCAAAACATCACGCATGCATAAGTGAAAAACCGTAACCTCGAAATGCATGAAATACGATAAATATCTCGAAAAACGTGAAAACACGTAAAACCGATGTATCATATCACCATCATAAAACCATATGTAAAACCATGAGATAAATAAGCAAATAGTCATGCATGCCCAATTTAGAAATCAAAAAGTCCACTCACTGTTTTAGGACGCGTCAATCGCGTCCCGCGCGCGCCTCCGTAGCTTCGGAAGTGTCCGGGCCTGTAAAAACGTACAAGAAGGGTTACAAACATCCTCAATTAGCTCGTATGATTTTTCCCTAATTTTCCGGATTTTTCGGCGAAATAAACCTTAAGGACCTAAACTTCCGAGCTCCCGAAATTATCCCGAACGACTCCCGAACAACTCGAATCGTAAAGGTAAAATGCTAATTAGACTAAAAGGATTAATTCTCATGTTGACCGTGATCGGAGTTGACGTCACACGCGCCGTCACGCACCGCCCAAAGTGGCTGCGCGTGAAAGCCACGCGCCAAGCTACAGTACCTTCGTCCTTACCCGAATCGACTGATAAACGGGTCTATTACCCGCGACTCAACCCGACCAGTTCAAGCCCAATTCTCAATCAATTCCTCTCGTTTTTGATCCTATTATCTTCCCTAACCCATTAATTTCACGTCTGTACTAATTATTAACCTCGACTGTCCCTAAATCGATTCAACCCAGACTTGAACAGACGAACGGGTTTTCACCCAGAACTCACCCAAACTAACTCCATTCCCAAATTAGTTTCACCAGTAGCATAAGGAAACTTAGACGAACACAATGGCACTAACAATTCAACTCGCCGTTACCTGGAAGTCGTCGTCCTCAGCACTGGTTTTCCTCTGAAACTGAGACTCAGGTTCCCGGCCAACCTGTCCTCCTCCTCCTTCAATTCTTGCACGGTTGTGCTCGAAGTGGCCCCAGAAGTCTAACACGGCCCTTGGTTTCGATCAACAGGCTCCAGAAATTGAATGGGATTTTTCCCTCCAACTGGTTCCTCCCGGAACAGCACTCGGGTTCTAGGGCCAACAGTGGTCGTCCTCACTCAAATCTTGCACCAACGTGATTCTTTCACTCTCAGAAGTCCCTCAGTGTCCTTAGTTTGGTCCCAAAACCCGTAGGAATTGAACCCAGAAATTTCCCCCCAAAAACCCGAAATGTTTCCTCACGGTTCCTCTCACAGTTCCTCACACTCTCAGCTCCCAAACTGAACCAAAATGACCTCCCCACATCCTCTAACTCAGTTAATCGATCGAAGTGAGACGACAACCCGTGAGAATCCCTCAGCTGGTCACTGCGCAGTTGCCTCCCGCAAACAGACCCCAAGAACAAATTTAAAACCTCTCCCGTGCATTCTGTCTCTGCCCAGACACGCATGGATGCTTCCCACAATCTCAAAATTCATAAACTAAACCCACTCACCAGTCCACTTAGCCCTAAACAATTGCACGCACAAAGCTCCATGGCCGCACTCTGTTTTTCACGGTGGTGCTATAGTAACCGCCGTGAAAATGACCAAAATGCCCCTCTGTGCAATAATTACCAAATTGCCCTCCAACTTCCGTGACCCATATCTCGGTCATCCGACGTCCGTTTCATGCGTGCCGCCTGTCGTTGTTCTCAGGGCGTCGAGACGAACAATACGGTCTCCGAGTCAAATGAATATCAATTGTCAAACAAAAGGTCAACTTTTTCCCATATAACGTCCAAATTACGATAATGCCTCTGGACTTCCGAACATCATAACTTTCGCCTCGAGCGTCCGAATCGGATGTGCCACCTGTCTATGAACTCGTGACGTCCCGAACTACGCCACGGTCATCACTCGACGTCCGTTTGACCCTCCAATCAAAAGTCAACAATCTGACCACGCAAATCACAAGGGTAAAAACGTCATTTTATTCAATATTTTATAATATTACATTTCCAGAACGTCCGGGGCGTTACATTGATGGGTTAATACCTCCATTAAGTGGGAGAGAATTTTATGGGGGTAATCTCTTCATTAAGTGGAGGAGAATTAATATGATCTCTGGAGTTCCTCAAATGAAGACTTTTGATATCCCAATGCACATGTTATGGTTTGTGCATGGATGTGATTTTGGGTAGGTTCATTCATGTGCTTGAAAACAAAGAAGACTTTTGATCTCCCAATTTATTGTTGGAGATTACTATGCTCATGAGAGTTACCATGAGATTAATTAGAGCTAAATCTTATGCATGACTATGTATTGATGACTTCCTTCCATCCATTTCTATATAAAGGAGAGGGATTGAACATTCTCAATCATCCTTCAAGCAATAAGTTATCCACCAAAAGTGAGAATGAGAAGAGAGTTCCTCCTTATGTGAGAAATATAGAGATAGTCTCCTTTGTGAGAAAAAGAGAGAAAGTGAGATCCTCTTGAGTGAATCCAAGAGAGAGTTGTGTATCCGCCATTGAGTGAGATTGTACTTGTAATCCAATTATTCATAGTGAAGAATTTTGGAGCTGCTGTCCGAGTACGTAGGCACATTGCCGGACCTCGTTAAATTTTGGTGTTCTCTTTTACCTTTTTTACTGTGATGACCCGAAAATTCGAAAAATGAAAATTTTGAAAATTGGAAGGAAATGACGATTTTGCCCTTGATTATGGGGGCAAAAGTTGACCTTTTGATCGGGACCTTGTTTGGACTTTCCGTAAGTACCGTTGGATAGGTCTCAGGACACTGAATCAGTAGACAGGCGGCATGCGTTAATCGGAGTTCAGACGTGGAAGTTACGGATCTGCGAATGCTAGGGGTATTTTGGTAATTATGTGTGCAGGGGTAAAATGGTAAATTGATCAGTACTGGTTGATTCAGCCCAGTTAAGGACACCTATGCCTACCTATTTGGATGAGGATTTATTACCTAAGTGACATCTGTCACTTGCTAATTGAGGTTAGTGGTAATTGTGAGCGGTGAGGATAAATTGTTTAAAACTGTGTATGTGTGTGTGGAGAGAAAACAAAGTAGTTTGATTTAGTAGTACCCACACCACCATTCGAATGCATTGGATTCAATCAATTGAGAGCAATCAATTGAGAGAGGGAGAATAGAGAATGAAACGGAAGGGAGGTGAAATCGTGAAAGAAAACCCGAACTCGAAACTTACACATTCGAATTGATCAAACTTGAATTTGGGATTAAAGCTCACAATTGACCTTGGATTAAGTTTCTAGAGCTCAAGCCGAGTTGAACCCAATTAAATTTGAAAGGAATTGAAGTCGTTTTGCGCTAGAATAGAGAGAAGGAAGACTTGGGATTTTCGAGCTTGAGTCTTGGAATTGGGGACATGGAACGATGCAATTGATGTTGGAAATCTGTTTAATAGAATCTCACGAAGCTCCCTGATGCATCAATTGAAGGAAAACAATGAGAATTTATGGAGATTGGACGATGAATAGTATTCGGTGTTCTTCAAAAGTCGAGGTTGAATTAAAAGGATTAAGGTAAGTTTGATACAAATTGAGTTTACAGATCCTTAATTAAGCCTATTTCGGTGCTAATGGACGGTTCAATTGTGGAAATTGATGCAGAATTGATAGGAATTGAACCGGGTCACCTCGCGGGTTGCAGGATCCGTTTAGAGTTAAACGGGTGAAAGTGGTGACACTGTAGCAAGCGTGTGGGTTTCACGTGCAGTCACTTACGGCGATGCGTGAGGGCGCGATTTCCGAGGTGAGTTCAACATGACTTTTATTCTATGCAATATAACGAACATTTTTGCGTTGGTTCCGAGCTAATCGGACACCGTTTCGATATTGTTTCGAAGGTCCGAAGGCTTATGTTATGTTTTAAATTAATATTTAATTCCCGGAAAATTATGGGAAATTATATGATGTTAATTAAGTCACTAGTGACCCTTAATAATAAATTTGGGTAGGACTTGAAATTCCTGGAAGGTACCGGAAATTTTCGAAACGCGTGCAGCTCGGAAAACGAGTGGTTTGGACGGTGTGTGAGAGAACGTGTAAGACCCGTGTCCTGGAGGGAACGGTGAACGATCCCATATTCCTGCGAGGGGGAATGGTCTGGGAAGGGAATGGTGGTGTGCCTTAAAGGTGTAGGCACACACATATCTAGCACGAGGCCTTTTGGGAGCTTAATGGATTTGGGTTCGGTTGGAACTCCAAAGTTAAGCAAGTTGAGGTTGGTGCAACTCCATGATGGGTGACCCCCTGGGAAGTTGCACTGTGAGCTCCCGAAAATAAAACCGTGAGGGCAAGGGCAAGGAGGCCCAAAGCAGACAATATCGTGTTAGATGAGTCGGGTCTTGACCGACGAGGGTCGGGTCCTGACAGGACGTTTGTTTTATAAACCATTATGCATGCATAGTTAAATGTTTTACATGATTGATTGCATGATTTGAATTGCAATGATATCATGGTGATTTGGCATGATTATTTGTGATTTAATGATTATTTTAATCGATCTTTCGGGCACGTTTTACGAGAGATGTGCAAGTGATGTTTTGGGCTAGGCCCGGAGTCAAAATGGTTTCAAAAAGAATATTTTGACTTAGTTGGTGAGTCAAGGATGATTTCTGGATTATTTTAATGTTTTCAAATGTGATTTTACGGATTTACGTGTAAATGGCATTTGGGCTTGAGACCCTGTTGGGAATGCTTTTGACTTGGTTTTAAGTCATGGATATGATTGATATGTGTTGCGGTATGGATTGTGTTTGTGATTGTGGATACTGGACCATGTTCTGGATGGTGCGAGTGCAGTTCCTAGACGTGACTCGGATGTTGCGTGAGTGCAGTTTCCGAGTATGTGGTACGTCTAGATGGTGCGTGTGCAGTTCCCAGACATGACTGATATGACTCGGATGGTGCCTGAGTGCAGTTCCCGAGGTTGGCCTACACGTAGTGCGGATCTGACTGTGTGATTGTTGGTGCACTTGTGAATAGTGCAGATTGATTGATTGATTGTGCACTTGTGAGTGGTGTTGTTTGATGTTGATTGTGATTACGTACTGGTATTGAGTACGGGTTTTTGGTTTGTGTGGCCAGGTGATTATGTTTTCACATGTTTAGCTTGAGAGTCGAGATTTGATATGTTTCATGTGATTTTGCTGGAAATCCGGTGATTGTTATTCATATGTTTTACCCTATGCATGCATGGTTTGATAAACTGGAGGGTAAATGTTGTATTTTGAAATGTGTTTTAAAGGATATTATTTTTGTCCACTTACACCTTTTCTGTTTTGATGATCCTCCAGGCTGTGGCACGACGTTCGGGGCTGATCGAGAGGTGGAGGCATGAGCGGAAATCAGTGTAGTTATCCCTTGTCTGACAGGTACTGGAGGGTAGTTTCGGGACTTCAATTGACTTGTCAAACGGGAGCAAGACCGGACACGGTTATCAAAGTCCAATTGGGACGGGTCCTGTCATTTACTTTCACTTTATTTATGCCAATTTATTTACTTAATTTATTTTGAGGGTGGAAAAATTTTAATCCTAATTATTATAATTATCTATTTGATTTGTGCATCTTTCCCAATAAACATTGTTGATGTAAGAAATGGATCAACTTAATCCTGCCCTACCGAGCTTCCTTCGTGATTCCTCTCCACATATTGTGGCCTGCACAGGAAGAGGGTAAATGCAAAGGGACACCGGTGTGGTGCCGGCCGAACAGTCTCTGTTGATACCATATCGACCGACCACCCTAGCACAGGACCCACCAGGGCAGGAGAGCACCAGCCGATCGCCTGATCGGCACCCTCACGGCCCACGGCCCGCCGATCGGCACCAGACTGCAGACATGCCACTCGGCACCTGACAGTGAACAGAGGACATCTAGCTGCGACAGTCACCTAACCAACTCTGCCATACCAACTCCCTGACGGAGGCAGGTTGGGACTCCAGCTGGCGCCTCCTCCGGATGTCCAGGGCTTATCAGACGACTCACGGCCATAAGGCACAACCTGCTCCGGAACAGTGGCTCACCTACCGAAACAGTAGCCCAACAACCGCAGTTATGGCTACTATAAATACCCCAGAACCCTTCACAAAGGTAAGACACTCAGAACCGATCCAGAGCACTGTATTTACTTGCCTCTCGGCACTCAGATACTAACTTAGGCATCGGAGCCCCTTCGACCGGCACCACACCGGTGTCTAGTCCTTGCAGGATACTCGCCGAACGGCCACGCCCCAGCGGACCCGAAACACCACGCGGCTGGTCCCAGAACCCCCAGCGGGTCTCATCGAGTTGGTCATTTCAGGATCAAACAATTGGCGCCGTCTGTGGGAAGATTTTGTAAACACCCACTCACTCACATACCGTTGCTCAACCCACTGCCGACGAACAATGTCTGCCGAACGGGATGACTGTGAGCTCAACAACACACCCCAGGGAGATCGCAACCGAACCCGAGCCGGCCTACCTTCCGATGACATGCTCGAGATGCTGAGAATCCTCCGGTCGGAGGTTGCCGAACTCAAGAAGAGCAATGCTGCCATCGAGAGCAGGAACCACGTGTGGGGGGAGCAACATGGAAGCACCCTGGCCATCCTGCAATCTACACGCGAGGAACTGGAGGAACAGCGGGAGGCAACCAAACGGGCCTTGGCCGCTGCGTCGCGTCGGCAGGGCTTCGACGCCTGCCGAGTCGAGATCAGTGACACCTGCCGACCGGAAGCCTCCGGGCGATTGCTCTTCCACCAGACCGACCTGCCTGGCCCCTCGGGAACGCAGATCTACCGTGACGCTCGCGAACTGCTCGACAAGAGACAGACACAGGCTCCGGCTAATCGTCTGACTTACCCGACTCACGACCCCCGCATCCAGGCGCACCCGCCCCTTCCCGTGCTATCCCAGGGCGCCCGGTCACGATCTGGATCGGCGCGCCGACCCACGCAGCCCCCGCCGCTCTCCCCTCAGCCTCAGGGCAACCCCTCCTCGCCGATCGGCAGACACCAGCCGGAAGACAACGCCAGCTCAACCACGGCCTCGTCCGGGCGGCGACCGGTACAACCCGAGAAGCCCAGAGGCGGCAGTGCAAATCATCCAATCGGCGACCGCCCGATTGGGGCAGATCGACCCGACCAATCAAACGAGGTGATTCGGGAGCTCCTCCAGCGGGTGCGGGAATTGGAGGCCGCCAGACCCAAGGTTGGGACACTGCCCAGACCCCGGCCCAACATTGGTCCCTTCACGGACCGCATCATGCGGTACCGCCATGAGACGGAGGTCAAGCCCTTGAAAATTGCTCCATATAATAAACAAGGCGACCCAGACACCCATATCAACAATTACAACTCAGCGCTCGCCTTCAGGAATCTCTCTGACGAGGCGCAGTGCTTGATTTTTAGCTCTACCCTCACTGGGGCCGCACTCAATTGGTTCTATCGCCTGGAACCACAGTCTATCGACTCGTTCGACCGCCTACAGTCTTCCTGAACCAGTTCATGATCCAGACGGATCGACTGCTCACAACCGAAGACTTGGGAACCCTCCGGCAGGGAGATAGCGAGCCCCTGCGCCAATATGCCGCTCGTTTCAGCCTGGAATACTCCAAATGCCACGAGACGGACGACAAGGCCGCCTACCGCGCTTTCCGCAACGGGCTGCGGGAGTTTACCTTCAAGTACCATGCCTTCACCCAGGGTTGGGACGATTACAACGAACTCATGCGACAGGCAGCAATACACGCCAAGGCGAAGCACTTCAACTCTCCCCAGGTCGCATCCCGGCCTGACGTAAATGGCTCGCGCCCTCCACCTCCCAGCAACCAGCAGGCACGGTCACCTCCGCCGACCAATAACGCACATACGGATCACCGATCTGACTCACACTCCGGTAAGCGGAAATGGACGTACAACAATGACCATCGTGGGAGGGACAAGTACCACAACAAGGGGCAGGGATCAGGCCACCACCAAGCAGGCAAACCCTACACGGGGCCAGCCTCAAAGTACGAAACCTATTCAATCCTGAACACCTCCCTCGAGAACGTCTTGATGAGCATCGAGGACACCATCCCCAAGCCACGGGCATGACCGCCCGGCCCCCGCCCGGGCGTCCAATCCAACTTGTACTGCCAGTACCACAAGTTCAATGGCCATACCATCGACGAGTGCGTAGCTTTCCGCGACATTGTGGAAGCACTCGTAAGGGAGGGGAAGATCAACCAGTTCCTCCAACACGCACGCCCCGGACCGGGACTGCCACAAATCAACACGATCAGCGGGGGCCCCACCATCTCTTCCTCCTGCACCTCCAATCGGGCCAAGAAGAACTTCTTGCGCGCCACGACATCCAACCACCAAATATTCAACATCACGGATGGGCGTGCGGCCAAGGTCGCCCGGGCAGGATGGACGTCCATCACTTTCTCCGAGGAGGAAGAGCGGGGAGTTATCTTTCCCCACGATGACCCGTTGATCATCCGCGCTCAGATCGCCAATTTCAATGTTGGGCGAATCCTGGTGGACACTGGTAGCTCTGTGAACGTCCTCTTCATGGACACTTTCAACCAATTGGGCATCACCTCCGCAAGCCTCACCCATGCTGGTTCCCCACTGCTCAGCTTCTCGGGCGATTCTGTCATGCCCCTTGGCACCATCTCCCTGCCTATCTCCCTGGGGAGCGCGCCCAAGATCGCAACAGCCATCACCACCTTCCTGGTGGTCGATTGCCCCATTGCTTATAACGTCATTTTGGGTAGGGGACTCCTCAACCAGCTCAGCGCCGTCATCTCCACTCGGGCCCTTCTCATGAAGTTTCCGACCGTCATGGGCACTAGCCAAGTCCGCGGTAATCAGCAATCCGCCCGCTCCTGCTATCAGACCGCCCTGACAAAGCTCAACCCATGCGACAAGCGGGAGACCATGGCCGTCGCCGAGGCTGCTTACGAGGCCGACCCTGTCGACTCCGAGCTCCTTGAACAAATACGGGCGGGTCCCCACGAGGACCCGCGCGACCTCTCCGCCGTCTCGCAGCCGCAACCCGTGGAGGATACGGAGCTGATCGCCCTTTGTCCGCATAACCCCGAGCGGCAAGTGAAAATTGGAAGCACACTCGCTCCCGAAATCAGGACACAACTCATCCAATTCCTCCGGGACAACATCGAAGTCTTTGCTTGGTCCTACGCCGACATGCCTGGCATCTCCACGGATGTCATCTGCCACAGGCTTAACATCAGCCCCTCCTTCAAACCAGTCACCCAGAAGCAGCGGACTTATGACGCAGAATGACAGCTAGCCATGCAAGAAGAAATCGTTCGGCTCAGCACCATTCACTTCGTACGCAAGGCCATTTACGCCACGTGGGTCACAAACGTCGTACTCGTCAAGAAACCCTCCGGATCCTAGCGGATGTGCATCGACTTCACGGATCTCAACAAAGCCTGCCCGAAGGATAGCTTCCCGCTTCCTAAGATCGATCTTTTGGTCGACGCCACAGCTGGCCATGAACTCCTCAGCTTCATGGATGCGTACTCTGGCTACAACCAAATCCGGATGCACCCCGACGACCAGATCCACACCAGTTTCCGCACTAATCTAGGAGTCTACTGCTACAATGTTATGCCCTTCGGGCTCAAGAACGCCGGTGCCACCTACCAACGGCTTGTCAACTTCATGTTCGCGGATCAGATTGGCAAAACCATGGAGGTGTACGTAGATGATATGCTCATCAAGAGCCGGACGGCCGACCAGCACGTGCCTAACCTCCACAGGATGTTCCAGGTCCTGAAGCAATACAAGATGCGGCTCAACCCCGCCAAGTGCGTCTTCGGTGTCCGTTCTGGAAAATTCCTCGGCTACATGATCAGCCAGTGGGGAATCGAGGCTAACCCCGAAAAAATCAAGGCCATCCTGGACATGAAGCCCCCGCGCACACTCAAGGAAGTCCAAACCCTTACTGGCCGGATCGCCGCTCTCACCCGGTTCATCTCTCGGGCGACAGACAAGTGTTTACCATTCTTCAAGGTCATGAAGACCCAGGGCCGGCACATCAACTAAGACGCGACGTGCGACGCTGCCTTCAAAGCTCTCAAAACTTACATGAGCACCGCGCCCCTACTTACCAGACCTACCACCGGGGAACGGCTCACCGTCTATCTTTCTGTCTCCACATCCGCTGTCAGCTCCGTCCTCGTCACCAGTCGGGACGGCGCGGAGTTCCCAGTGTACTATGTCAGCAAGGCGTTCCAGGACGCGGAGACCCGGTACAACGACCTGGAGAAGTTGGCCTTTGCCCTCATTGTGACGGCCCGGCGCCTCCGCCCATACTTTCAGGCACATCCCATGTTAGTCCTCACTAACAAACCCCTTCGCCAGGTGCTCCAAAAGCCAGACACTTCGGGACGGCTCATCAAGTGGGCGGTAGAGCTTAGTGAGTTCGATATCGCTTTCGCCCCGCGACCGGCTGTCAAAGGACAGGTCATCGCCGACTTCCTTTCCGAATTCACTTACAACACAACGCAGCACATGCCTGACACTTCGGACCCCAACATCGCGGCACCCGCCGCTCCTATCTGCAAGTCGTCAACCCCGTCCACTTTGGACCCCGCCCAACCGATATGGACTCTTTACGTGGACGGGTCCTCCTGCCATACCGGCTCCGGCGCCGGCCTAGTACTCAGCACGCCTACCCACGAACGGCTGGAGTACGCGTTGCGTTTTGGGTTCCAGGTCTCCAACAACGAAGCTGAGTACGAAGCCCTCCTTGCTGGCCTCCGTTTGGCCACCGACCTCCAAGCACAACAGCTGCAGATTTACAGCGACTCCCAGCTCGTTGTCCGACAGATCAACAGCCTCTATGATGCCAAAGACGCCTCCATGACCCGATACTTGGCAAAAGTGCGGTCCCTACTCCGCCGCTTCCGCGGCTACGAGGTCATCCAAATACCACGGTCGGAAAACAGCCACGCCGATGCCCTGGCCCGCCTGGCCTCCTCCATCGACGACAAGATAGGCCGCCGTGTTCCCGTCGAATTTTTGGCATCCCCAAGCACAAACGAGCAACCAGTCCTAGCCGCAACACAGGAAGCCTCTTGGATGGACCCCATTGTCCGGTACCTCACCATGGCCGAACTCCCGCCCAACCGCAACGAGGCCCGACGCATCCAACGCCAGTCCGCACGATACACCATGGCGCATGGCCACCTATACCGACGGGGATTCGACACCCCCCTCCTCAAGTGCCTCCCTACGGACCGGGGCATTGCGGTGCTCCGAGAAATTCACCAGGGAATCTGCGGTAACCACTCCGGACCCAGGTCCCTAGCACATAAAGCCTTCCGGCAGGGATACTATTGGCCCACAATGCGCGCCGACTCTATGGCCATCACCCAACGGTGCGTCCCATGCCAACGGTGCGCCCCTGTACCTCATTCTCCTGCTGAGCGCCTTACTCCCATGCTCAGCCCCTGGCCCTTCTCTCAATGGGGTCTGGATCTCATCGGCCCCATGCCACGAGGAAAGGGCGGCGTCAAACACGCAATCGTTGCGGTGGATTATTTCACTAAATGGGCCGAGGCAAAGCCCCTCAAAACAATCACGGCCGCCCAGGTCGAGAGCTTTGTTTACCAGAACATCATCTGTCGCTTTGGTATCCCCCACACGATCGTCACGGACAACGGCACTCTGTTCGATTCTGCCCGTTTCCGACACTTTTGCGACACCTATGGCATCCAGCTCTGATTCGCCTCGGTGGCACATCCACAGGCTAACGGACAGGTGGAAGCCGTAAACAAGCTCATCAAACACAACCTCAAGGCTCGACTCCACGACACCCCGAAAGGCCAATGGTCCGACCTCCTATCCGATGTTCTCTGGTCCTACCGGACGTCCTACCGGACATCGACACAGGAGACACCTTTCGCCTTGACTTTCGGGACTGAAGCTGTCGTTCCCGTGGAAATTGGGGAAACCTCTTACCGAGTACTATCCTATGATCCACAAGAGAATGCGGAGCTCCTCACACAGAATCTCAACTTCATTGAGGAAAACCATGAACAAGCCAATCTCCGCAACCTGGCACACAAACAGCGAGTTGCTCGCTACTACAACTCTCGCATTCACGGACGCAGTTTCCAGGTCGGTGACTGGGTCCTTCGCAAGGTCAGCTTGGCCACTAAGGAGCGTGCTGATGAGACACTCGGGCCCACGTGGGAGGGCCCCTACCTAGTGACCCGAATTTGTCGACCAGGCACTTATGAGCTTCAGACTGCAGATGGACGTCTGCTTACACACCCGTGGCACGCGGATCATCTCAAGTTATTTTATAATTAGAAACACACCCCATGTACATTACGTTACGCTTTACTGTAATTCGACTTGGCTATCTCCAGTCGAACTTGCCTTTCCGGCAAAATGTTCTTTTATTTATCCAAGTGTTAGCCTAGTACTCAACTACAACGTGGCCTATTCACCATTGCCGATCGGCACTCCCGGTGACCAACACGGCACCTACTTTGCATACCGCCGCAAGCTTACTTGGTCCACGCAGTCAAGTTCAATTAGCTTTCGTTATTACAATTTTATTCGGTGGTTACGTCCAGTACGGTCTGGGTTTATGGTCATGACCGTGGATCGGCATGCCTACACATATGCGCAAAAATGCCAAGTACTCGCCTGTCGGCAGTCCTCATTTCAAAAAAAAAAATGCCAAGTGTGATACATATCAACTTTGCCAAGAACAATTTTATTACTCTTCAAACTTCCGAACTACATGCTACACGGGGCATCCCCCGGATTACAAAAACAACAAAAGCATACAAAAACTATCTACACGGCCCTCGGCCTCACACTACCACCACCTCCTCGTCTGCCGCCTCAGCCTGGTCGGCAGTGGACGCCTCTGCAACTTTCTCCGCACCGGCCGGCCGCTCGCCCTCGGCATTCGACGGTTGCCCGTCCAGTGAGAAAGTCTTGGTCAGCGCGGGGGGCTCATCCAGCCACGGGAAGTTGAGAGGGACCACTGGATTGAAGTACAACACCCGTTGTACGCAATCATCTTCCACCTCGGCAAGCGCCAGGTCGAGATGATTCGCGTACACCGGGTCCGCCATGAAGTCCTCCAGGGTCTTCTGCCGATCGGCAGATAGCAGGACGCGAAGCCGCTCCACTTCCCCCTGCAGCTCCCCCATGACTTTCTCCTGCTCGTTCAGCTGCTGGGAGAAGGCGTGCACCGTTTCCTCCCAGTCCGCAATTCCCCTCTCGGCAGCCTCCGCCCGGGCCTTCTCCCGCTGGAGCTCCTTCTCCAGCTCGGCCACCCGCCTCCGCGCAGCATGACCCTCCTTCTCCCGGGCACGCAGCCTCTCCTCCCTCTGCCGCGCGACGTCCTGCTCCGCCTTCATCCTCTGTATTTGCCGGGAGGCCTTCTGCAGGGCCACGTAGGTCTGCCCAAAGCACTGCCGAACCATGCACACTTGTCAGCAAACATATATCCACTAAATACAAACAAAAACAAAAAGCCAACTCACACAAATACTCACATGGGCTTGCTCGGCGAGCAGGGCCGCGAACCGACCCGGGTGGGAGCCAGTGCCGATCTGCTCAATCTCTGCCGGCGTCACCTGGGAACCGAGCACAAAAGCATTGACAACCGGCGCCAATGACCTGTGCACCTGCTGTGTGACCGGCACCCACGCCTCCCCGGGCCTTGCCGACCGAACAACCTCCCCCGTCTCCACGGGATCCATGAAGACGGCAGCAATGCTGGGTACGCTGTTCGGCACCCTTTCCTTGGCCAGCGGCGGCATCTCCACCCTGGCCTCCTTGGCTTTTTCCATCGGCGCCTCGGGAGCCTTGAGGGCCGCCTCCCTCTTGCGTCGGCGGTCGGAGCCCTCTCCCTCCGACACCCCTGCCGCCGGAGGAGACTGCCTAAGCCGCGCCGCCTTCAGCTTCCTCTGGCTCTCCCGGGCTTGGTCCAGCCCGCCGATGAGGGGCCGCTTCAGTCCCCGGACGGGACTCTTCGCCTGCTCGGCACCTTGCCGCGGATCAGGCCTCGTCGGCTTCGGCGGCCCATTTGGCCGGACACCCAAACTGGACCCCGACGGGGGCTCCTCTCGGCCGGCACCCCTGGGCTTCACTGCCACGGTCTTTTGCCTCCGCGGCTGTGGGGGGGGGTTGCCTCCGGCTCCTTGCCCTTTCCCTCGGCAGCCGAGCCATGCTTCGCCACCGCCTCACTCATCTTCTTCTGAGCGGCTTGTTCAACTTGGGGGTGCACTGCAAAACAAAACTGTTAGTGCCCCGGCATGCCTACATACTATAACTTCAGCACTACTTGCTTACCAGGTGGCGAGATGAGACCCACGACAAGCAGGTTCGACGGAAACTTCAGGACGCACCGGCTGCGTTCCAGGTCGGACAGCTTCTCCCGCACCAGGTTGCACGCCTCCCAATCCTCTGCTGTTACCGTTGCCTTGGACGGACCTGCACACACAACAAACACCATCAGTCTCCGTGTCGGTAGCCACAATTGACGCCTTATGACTACTAGCCGAACGGTAGACCAACAACCTCCAGACTGGAAGTAGCTGGGAATCCTCGCGCGGACCCCACTGACGTCCCCTTCCCACGACCGCGATACCCAGCAGAACCGATGCCTCCAGCTCTTCTGCGACGTCGGCACATCCGTGATGAACGCCCCCCGCGCACTCTTGTGCAGGCACTCCATCTGGTACCACCCCGACCCGTAGGTCTGCCGCTTGAAGCGGTACAGGGCTCACAATTGCCCCCAGGTCGGCTCCGGCAGTCCCGCCAGTCGAAACGCCATGTACAGGCTGATCAGGATGATCCAGCCGTTGGCGTTCAGCTGCCCCAGGGCTAGGTTCGCCCTCGCCATCATATCCTGAAGCCACGGGTGCAGAGGTAGCCTCACTCCGTGTTCAAAGCAATCGACGTAAAATAGTGTCGACCCTTCCGGAGGACTGCTCGGCTTCTTGCTGTGCGGGGGAACTGTCATCTTAATCTCCGCCGGCACGTTGTACAGCTCCCGGAACCGGTCCAGGTCGGACTGCCGAATGGTGTTCATCTCGTAGTCCACGGCATACTCCACCTTCACCACACCATCGGCGAGCTCGTCTCCGTACCGCTACCTTCAGCCTCGGAATCGACGGTGGCGACGGGGGGAGTACGGGGAGATGCCCTCCTCTCACTTGGCCGATCGGCACCCGAGGTGCTGCACCCGCCCTGCTGCCTCACCTCCTTCTGCGGCAACCTGAGAGCCTCATCCAGGCTGTCACCACTGCTGGACGACGAGGTGCTGCTAGTGGACCCACTAGTAGACTTTGACCCACTTCGCCCGCTCGGCACGTCGTCTGCCGAACTGGACGGTGTTTCCCCGCTAAAAGCTTGTGGGGACCTAACCCCAGATCCACTGTTTGACTCTGACTCTGACATCTACAAATTACCAAAAGAAAAGAAGCTACAACTAAGCACCTACGCTACGGAACACATACTGAGCAGAGATGCCGAACGGCAGAGATTATACCTTTCAAAATTTTGCTCGGTCGAATTGGTCTCACGTGTCTTCTTTTGGATCGGCAGTCTCCAATTCAGTCGGCACTTGCACTTTTTCCACGGATGCTCTAAGTCAAAAATGAAAAAGACAAAGGCTCCCGCCCCCCTTTTATAGGCCCCTGATCTGCTTCGAGATCCGCGCTTCCGATCTAACGGTCACCAGGTCGATACGGCCACCTTTTAGCTACGAATACATTGTACTGTATACCCATCGGTATCATACAATCTCAACTACACATGTACATACGTACATTACTACCGGTATGCACACATACCGCATGCCGACCGGAGCCTCTCGGCATCTATCCCGGCGGCATGCTTCCTCTCTTCGTCGGCAAGCACACTACTACCGACGTCTCCCTGCCATTCCCCACGGCCGCCTCTCCACGATCCTTCAGTCTTTACGGTGGGCAGCTTGCGGAACTCGGCACCGGGGACTCCTGTCACATCGGCCATACGGTGCACCTCCTCGGTCCAAGACTTGGGGGGCTACTAGGGATACGGGGCGCAGCCCCTGGTCGGTCGACAGGTACCGGCCGACATCGCAAGTCCTCGACCGAGGAAACCCACCTCAGTAAAAGACTTAGGGGACTTATGTTGATACCATATCGACCGACCACCCTAGCACAGGACCCACCAGGGCAGGAGAGCACCGGCCGATCGCCTGATCGGCACCCTCACGGCCCACGGCCCGCCGATCGGCACCAGACTGCAGACATGCCACTCGGCACCTGACAGTGAACAGAGGACAGCTGGCTGCGACAGTCACCTAACCAACTCTGCCATACCAACTCCCTGACGGAGGCAGGTTGGGACTCCAGCTGGCGCCTCTTCCGGATGTCCAGGGCTTGTCAGACGACTCACAGCCACAAGGCACAACCTGCTCCGCAACAGTGGCTCACGTAGCGAAACAGTAGCCCAACAACCGCAGTTATGGCTACTATAAATACCCCAGAACCCTTCACAAAGGTAAGACACTCAGAACCGATCCAGAGCACTGTATTTACTTGCCTCTCGGCACTCAGATACTAACTTAGGCATCGGAGCCCCTTCGGCCGGCACCACACCGGTGTCTAGTCCTTGCAGGATACTCGCCGAACGGCCACGCCCCAGCGGACCCGAAACACCACGCGGCTGGTCCCAGAACCCCCAGCGGGTCTCATCGAGTTGGTCATTTCAGGATCAAACAGTCTCTGATGCCTAAGTCAGTTAAGTAGGAGGGTACTGTTGTAATTTAGACAGCGTGAGGGCAAGATTGTCCTTACCTTTTTGAGGGGGATGCCCTTGTATTTATAGTAGCATTGAATGTGTTTGTTGGTGTTTGTCAATGTGGGATAAATGTTGCTGCCTCTAGGAGTTTGACAGGTGTCTTGTGGTGGTCCCAGATAGCATTTATGACTTGTCAGTAAGCCTGGCCGACCAGATTTGGTCTTCCTATGTCGTTCTTGGCTTTGTTGGCGTAATTTGAGGCTTGCCAGGGGCTGGTAGAGCGGGGACAGGTCAGATCAGTTCGGGCCTTTGACCAGGCCGACCAGTTTAGGTATGAACAGAAGTCCCCCAAGTCGTTGACTGAGGTGGATTGCCTCGGTTGAGGGCTTGTATTGTGATTGTCGGCCTGTTCTGGTGCGTAGTATACCAGTCCCCAGTCCCCCAAGCCCTTGAAGGAGGAAAAAAGCCGAAGGAGTGGAGTTTAAAAACTGGTATTGGACGGGTGTAAGTGGTTGGCCGATCGGCCTGGGGGTACACTGCAGGCCGATCACCTTGATCGGTCAGCATGTGCGGGACCTTACACGATGAGGTGACCGATCGGCCTATGGGGTACCCGGAAGGCCAATCACATGTCACTTGGGGTGACAAGGTGAAGGGTGTCACCTTGGTCAGTCGGCTTGCGCGAGACCTTACACGATGAGGTGACCGATCGGCCTAGGGGGTACCCTGAAGGCCGATCACATGTCACTTGGGGCGACAAGGTGAGGATGTCACCTTGGTAGGTCATCCTGCGCGGGACCTTACACGATGAGGTGACCGATCGGCCTAGGGGGTACCCTGAAGGCCGATCACGTGTCACTAGGGGTGACAAGGTGAGGATGTCACCTTGGTCGGTCAGCTTGCACGAGACCTTACACGATGAGGTGACCGATCGGCCTAGGGGGTACCCTGAAGGCCGAGCACATGTCACTTGGGGGTGACAAGGTGAGGATGTCACCTTGGTCGGTCAGCTTGCGCGGGACCTTACACGATGAGGTGACCGATCGGCCTAGGGGGTACCCTGAAGGCCGATAACATGTCACTTGGGGGTGACAAGGTGAGGATGTCCCCTTGGTCGGTCAGCTTGCACGGGACCTTACAAGATGAGGTGACCGATCGGCCTAGGGGGTACCCTGAAGGCCGATCACATGTCACTAGGGGTGACAAGCCTTAACTGACCTACAAAACCTAACACTCGTCACACCTTTCGACTGATAATTCCTGGAATTCTCCTATCTTGGTCGGTTAGGTAGGACCCCTCATCGAAATTGTCGTTGATCTGACTGACGACCAGTTGGGAGTCGCTGAAAATGCATAGCTGCTGGGCCTCCATGTCTCTGGCGAGACGGAGGCCAGCCAGTAGAGCCTCGTATTCTGCCTCATTGTTGGATGCGCGGAAGCTAAACCTTAGAGCGTACTCTAACTTGACTTGGTCGGGGGAGGTAAGTACTAGGCCTGCCCCCGATCCGCTGTGGCAGGCTGAACCGTCGACGTACAGCGTCCAACACGGCCGTGTGGGGTCGATGCTAGAGGTAGATGGCCCTGTTCCTTCCCTGGCGGGAAGATCCTGCTTGCTAGTATCCTCAGGTGGCATGCACTGGGTGGGTTGGTAAGAGTAGTCGGCGACGAAGTCAGCCACTGCTTGTCCTCTTTCGGCAGTTTTTGCCACATAGTTAATGTCGAACTCGCTGAGCTCAATAGCCCACTTAATCAGTCTGCCCGAGATGTCGGGTTTCTGGAGGACCTGCCGGAGAGGTTTATTAGTGACGACCTTGATTTCGTGTGCCTGAAAGTACGGGCGCAGTCGCCGTGCCGTTACTACCAGTACAAGTGCCAGCTTCTCCAAGTCAGGGTATCTTGTTTCTGCATCCTGCAGAGCCTTGCTGACGTAGTAGACCGGGTTCTCGGTACCTGCCCTCCGGGTGACGAGGACTGAGCTCACTGTGGAGGTGGATACTGATAGGTAAAGGAAAAGGTGTTCCCCCATCTCTGGTCGGGTTAAGAGCGGTGCGCTGCTCATGTACCGCTTGAGCTCTACGAATGCCTTGCTGCACTCGTCTGTCCAGTTGATTCTTTTTCCCTTGCTTTTCAGTGCCTTAAAGAAGGGAGTGCATTTATCCGTCGCCTTGGTTATGAATCTTGTGAGGGCCGCTACTCGCCCTGTGAGGCTCTGGATGTCCTTGTATGTCTGAGGGGGTTGCATGTCTATGATAGCCTTGATTTTTTCAGGGTTGGCCTCGATTCCTCTCTAACTGATCATGTACCCTAGAAACTTGCCCGAACCCACGCCGAAAACGCACTTGGCGGGGTTGAGACGCATCTTGTAGTGTTTGAGGACCTTGAACATTCTGGCCAGGTTAGGAATGTGTTCGCCTGCCGTCCTGCTTTTTACAAGCGTGTCATCCATATATACCTCCATGGTTTTGCCAATCTGGTCGGCAAACATGAAGTTAACGAAGCGTTGATAGGTTTCCCCCGCGTTCTTCAGGCCAAAGGGCATGACATTGTAACAATAGGCTCCCAAGTTGGTCCGGAAGCTTGTGTGGATCTGGTCGTCCGGATTCATTAGGATCTGATTGTAGCCCGAATAGGCGTCCATGAAACTGAGCAACTCGTGCCCCGCCGTAGCGTCTACCAGCATGTCGATTTAGGGAAGTGGGAAGTTGTCCTTCGGACATGCCTTGTTTAAGTCATCAATACACATTCGCCAGAGTCCCATAGGTTTCTTGACTAGGACCACGTTGGCGACCTATGCAGCGTATATGGCCTTCCGGACGAAGTGGATCGTGCTGAGCTTCGTGATTTCGGCCTGCATGGTCATTTGCCTTTCCGCATCATAGCTTCGTTGCTTCTGGGCGACCGGCCTGAAGGTGGGATCGATGGTGAGTCGGTGGCAGATCACATCGGTGGAAATGCCTGGCATGTCCGCATAGGACCATGCAAACACTTCAGCGTTGTCCTGAAGGAACTGGATGAGTTCGGAGCGGATGTCGGGGCTGAGTTTCGAGCCGATTCGAACCTGGCTGTCCTTGTGTTCATTGGAAAGAGGGATTGTCTCTGTCTCTTCCACCGGCCCCGCATAGGGCGTGTGAGCCAAGTCGCGGGGGTCTTCCGGGGGGCTGTCCCTGAGCTTTTCCATGTATCCTGCTTCCACAGGGTCGTCCCCGAGTGCCGATTCTGTGACCGTGAGCGTCTCTGTTGTCTCGGTCGGCCTCTGGTTGGTTTTAGTGAGAGAGGTGGCATAACATATCCGGGCTGAGAGCTGGTCTCCCTGTACCTGGCCCGGTCCCAAAGGTGTTGGGAATTTCAGAAGCAGGAGGTGGGTGGATACGATGGCTCGTATCTGATTGAGCATGCCCCGACCAAGAATCGCGTTGTAAGCTGTTGGACAATCGACCACAAGGAAAGTAGTCAGTGTGGTGGTGGTGAGGGGCTCGGAGCCCATGGTGATCGGTAAAGTGATAATCCCCCTAGGGAGGACAGAATCTCCTGAAAAATCAAGAAGAGGCGTGACCTTGCGGTCTAAGTCTTTCTCGTTCAAACCTATTCTTTGAAAAGCATCCCAAAAAAAGTACGTTGACCGAACTACCGGTATCGACGAGAATACGGCCCACGTTGCAGTTTGATATTAGCGCCCGGACGATCAGGGGGTCGTCATGCGAGAAAACGATGCCCCGCTCCTCCTCCTCTGAGAAGCGGATAGATTTCCACCCGGCCTTTGCAACCTTGCCGGGTCTGCTGGCGCCGATGCTGAGTACCTGGCTGGATTCAAAGCCCTGTTGAAGTCCTTCCTATCCCGGTTGGAGGTGATGGGGGAAGACAAGGTCGGGCCTCCACTGATGGTGTTGATCTGAAGGCGCGCCGGGGCGGCTTGTGCTCGGGTCAGAAATTGATCGAGTCTGCCATCGCGGACTAGCTGTTCAACTATGTCCTTGAAGGCGATGCATTCTTCAATGGTATGTCCATTGTACTTGTGGTACTGGCAAAAGGCCTCCTTGTTGACGACAGGTCGGTAGTTTGGGTTTCTTGGCTTGGGCTTCGGGATCATCTCCTCCACACTCAATAAGACATTGTCGAGGGTCATGTTTAGGATCGTGTATGTCTCGAACCGGCGCCTGGGGCCTGCGCCTTCGGCTACCAATCCTCTGCCCTCCTGGGGGTTCCTGCGGTGAAAGTCGCGGTCGTTGCGACCGGACCGTCCCCTCTTCTCCTGATTGCGAGAATCAAAGTGAAGCTTCCTCTTCCCCTTCTCAGAACGATGGTCATCGTGACTATGGGAGTTTGGTTGCGCTCTTCCCGAGTTTGTGGCCAGGGGGTTGGGCTGAGTGTTTCTGCTCTCCTTTGGAGGAGTGTGGAAGAACTCGGCCTTCGCATGGATGCTGGCCCTCCGCATAAGTTCGGTGTAGCTTCCCCACTCTTCTGTATGGGCCGCATATTTGAAAGGAGACTCCTTGAGACCGCTCTAAAAGACATTGAATTCGGCCTTGTCATCTGTATCCTGGCAGCGGAAGTACTCCAAACTAAATCTTGCGGCGTATTTTTGGAGGGTCTCGTCCTCCCTCTGCCTGATGGAGAACAGATCGCCCGTAGATACGAGCCTGATGGTTTGGATCATGAACTAACTTAAGAACGTAGAATGTAGATCCTCAAGGGAATTGATCGTGCCTGGCGGCAGACGGTAGAACCAGTTCAGGGCCGCGTCGGTGAGGGTGGAGCTGAAAATGAGGCACTGTTCGTCTTCCGAGGCATCGCGGTATGCCAAGGCAGAAGTGTAGTTGTTCCAGTGGGTGTTGGGGTCTCCTTTTCCGGTGTACATGGCAATCTTGAGGGGCTTGATCCCAGTTCTGTGACGAGAGCGGAGGAGTCTTTCTGAGAAAGGGCCGGGGTTGGCCTTCTTCAAGGCTGGCGCCTTGCTCCTATCTTCCTTTGCCTCCAAGGCACATACTCTTTTCAGGAGGGCCTCAATCTCTGCGCTCTGATCGCTGGGCAGTTGGGTAGAAGTCTCATTCGGTCGTCGGCCCTTGTCCTGTAGGACCTTTGCTTCTCTGCCCTGGGAGTAACTTCTGACCCTTGAGTCTGTCTCTTCTGGACGATGCTCCCGCGAGTGGGTCTCGTTCTTCCTGGTTGTTTGGCAATCCCTGTCCCTTGGCCTATGGTCCGGGTGTTCCGCAGCGACCTAGCGATCGACTGAGCTGTGATGCCGTACTGACGAAGTCCTTTCATCTGACGTTTCGTATGAGAGCTTAGCTGGCACGACTTGGCGTTCTTCCAGCAGCTGTCGGGCATCCCGGTAGATCTTGGTTCCGGAGGGTCCTGCCCCCGTCGGTTGGATGAGGAGGCGACCGGAAGAAGCAGGGTTCAGCCTTTGCTGTCTTCCCGGCTGGTCTGATGACCTTTCGACTACAATGTGCGCAGCACGCGGCTTGTCTGCCTATCTCTCCTCGGCCTGTGAGCGGTCAACTAGTTCCTTTCCCGGTTGGCCCTCGCGTTGGGACATCCTCATGAGGGCCACCGTGTTTGCGTACTGCTCCGTTAGGAGTTGGTTCTTCACGTCGATTTTGGCATTGTGGGCCTTCAGCGCGGCCACCTCGCGCATCAAGTCGTCCAGAGTCTGCGATAGGCATCTGGGACGCTCCCGGTTGTGTTTCCCCGAGTGAAGGGGGTGTGATTGAGCTCTCCTTCGTCCCGTTCGTCCGACATGGCCCTTGGCAAGATTCGGGACGGCTGATCTGATGAGTGAGAGCGTGGGATGTTGTTTCAGGTTCCCACAGACGGCGTCAATCTGTTGATGCAAGAAATGGATAAACTTAATCCTGCCCTGCCGAGCTTCCTTCGTGATTCCTCTCCATATATTGTGGCATGCACAAGAAGAGGGTAAATGCAAAGGGACACCGGTGTGGTGCCAGCCGAACAGTCTCCGATGCCTAAGTCAGTTAAGTAGGAGGGTACTGTTGTAATTTAGACAGCGTGAAGGCAAGATTGTCCTTACCTTTTGGAGGGGGATGCCCTTGTATTTATAGTAGCATTGAATGTGTTTGTTGGTGTTTGTCAATGTGGGATAAATGTTGCTGCCTCTAGGAGTTTGACAGGTGTCTTGTGGTGGTCCCGGATAGCATTTATGACTTGTCAGTAAGCCTGGCCGACCAGATTTGGTCTTCCTATGTCGTTCTTGGCTTTGTTGGCGTAATCTGAGACTTGCCTGGGGCTGGTAGAGCGGGGACAGGTCAGATCAGTTCGGGCCTTTGACCAGGCCGACCAGTTTAGGTATGAACAAACATTAATGAGAAAAGCTTTGGATTTTCCATCCTTACATTACCACTGCTATCTCTTTTACTTATTCTAGTTCTTTATGATCCGGCCATGTTAGTTCTTGAGTTCAAATGATGCTCATATCGTAATAATCTAATTCTTTGCACTAACAAAATTTATAGGTTCCAAAATCTCTATACAGATGATTAAGTGCACCTATAAATTTTTACAGAATCATGTAAACATTTCAGATTGGCTTGGACAGAGGTTCGCAAGGAAAGATGGTTGATTTCACAGATCAGGTTCATCAATCCAACCTATCCTCAGTTCTCTCCTCACTAATATTCATATAAGTTGGTCATTTTTTCTTATGGGAACCAATTGTGGGTAACTCTGTTCTGCTTCTGTTGCAATGTCTTTGAAATGTTATATTATCATCCATTGCTTCCTCTTGTTGCGGTGGGGAGCTCAGATGTGCATGGTTAAGTTTTTATCATAAAACACTAGAAGACATTATTTCTCGAATTATACCTCATAAGAGCCTCAAAACGCTTAGTTTATGCAAGACTCTGAAGAAATGAATATAGGTTTAATAAGAGATGGGTATGGGAAATGAGCATCAAGCGCTTAAAGAGATGAAAAGGAAGCACCAAGGTTGGCAAATTCAGGAACCATCTTAGCTCAACCTAGTTTAAGAACCATGATTTGGAATCAAATTTATTATTGTAAATATTAATTTGGGTGTTGCTTAATTTAGGTGTTGGTTGGACATGATGTTAGAAATCAAAAACCAATTTGTAGAGTATATGTACTACAAATCTGTTATTATGTCTAAATCGCATGTATCCAAATCAAGCTGTTAATAACAGTTTGGTTTGAAACAGTTTCATTTCTAATTTTAAAAATTTTAAATTGTATCAAACCATTAAATTGTTAACCTTTTGAATTTGAATATGACCAATATCCACATCGAACTGCACTATACTCACCCCTACTTACAGAGAGGCCAGGTTATTCTAAGGTTTTATAAGGAGGATCTTATCCTCCATTTTGAAATTCATAGTTTGCCCACGAGCACAAAGAGGGGCTACTGGCATATGGAATCAATTTCATGCCTTGGTCTAATAAAGGGAATATTATTATCAACTCAACCAATCCTCATTGTCATATCATGAATTTAATTTATATCAAAGTATGATTTCAGTTTATGAAAAGAAAAGTAACAAAAAGAAATAACATCAAAATGATAATCCACAAATCAAGTCTTACAAGAAAACTAGTTTTATAGAAATCAAATATGATAAATAGAATTAATTCGATTCATAAATATATATATATATATATATATCCAGATTCCAACTCACCAGAATCACTGTGAAAACCCTAATAACAAAAATAAGGTAAAAAATAAAATAACATATAAAAAGTAGGCCCCAGGGTTCAGATGACGAAGCCACAAGATGATGTTTAAACTGATTATTTTAAGAAATTCTACGATCATGTGCTATCTTTGGGGCTTCACGTGTTCTTCTAGAAGATGATATTAAAAGTAGGCCCCAAGGTTCAGATGCCGAAGCAGCTACATGTTACACACAAAAGAAACAATTCTAAATTAATTTAGAGTTGCAATGTAAAATGAATATCAATAGATTAATTTACCACCACTACAAAAAAAAAAAAAAGTGTCTTTTGCGATGTGTGCCTCATGTCGTGAAAAATAGAATATGCAACGTAATTGGGTTTTTGCGACAATTTTGCGACGAATACACATCTATCGCAATACAGTGGTGTCGTAAATATTTTGGTTATTTATTGCGACGCTAGTACTTGTCGCTTAAGACATTCACGACACTAACCGTTTTGTTGCAAAAATTAAAGCATTGGATTTAAACTATACATTTTTAAAGGACTATTTCTTGCCGTCGTAAATGTTAATAGCAATAACCTTTTTTTATTTACACGGATGGGACGGCCCTAACCCATTCATTCTATATTGGTAAAACTTTAACATAATTAATAATAATTTTATAAATGAATAAATATCTTAAAGTACTTAGACAAGTGATAGAAAAAGAAGAATAATGAAAATTGTATCCAACTTTATTAAGCTTGAAAGCAATATACGACAAGACAAAGATCCAACAATCTTTTCAAGTACTTATTCACTTAAATTTGAAAGTCTGACTTCATCAAACTTGAAAGTAATCCAAACATTTTTGGTTCTACATGACCCAACAATGTTTAAAAGAACAAATTAAAAATGAAAGGCTTCAATTTATTCTTAATAAAAAGTTAAGAGAACAAACTGCATGGGCAAATTTAATACCTATTCACTTCCTCTCTTAAATGAGTTAGCTTGGTAACCAATATGAGCCTTCAAGAGATGTGGAGTTGTGCACTCATAATTTCTTCCAGTTGAGTATCTTATCCAAGAGGCAATAAATCTTCTCCCTTCCCTGGGTCCACAGAATAGTTCAATCACATTTCAACTAAACCACAATGCATGTATAAGCATAATCAAACAATAATAACCAATACTTACTTGATATAGTACTTCATCAGCAACCCTTTTTCCAATTCCTGAAATATAACTCAACAAACATGTAAAAAAACAAAAAAAAAAAGAAAAGGGAGATATTATTTACATATACTGTAAACACATGAAAGAGCATTTTCGTTGGCGTGTGCATGAAAGAACTTGAAAAACAGTTTGATATGATATAGTATACTTCTCTAGATGATTTCCAACATAGGGTCATGTATACTTCTCTAGATGATTTCCAACATAGGGTCAAAACGAAAACAGTTCAGAAAACATCACTCATATTTTTTATCAACTTAAAGGTATACAAAGTGAAGTCATGTATAACACTTAATGATTAATAGTGAATCTCTGTGGTAAATGATTTCATTAAATGAGCCACTCAGGGAAAAGTTCCATACATTAGGAAAATGCTATACAAAACGGAAGAAAACTTCATAAGTAATAGCAAAACAAAAGGAAAACAAGAACTTGTAGCATGCATAGGAATTGGATGGCAATATTATAACAAATATATTCTGTTTGCAAAAACTAGGTGCCTAATAAGAAACTATTAGATAAATGGATGTGCATATAAGAGCTCTCAAAGAAAAAGGATAAAAAAATCCCTTAAAAATATTCAACAAATCCATAATCACCATCCAAATTCTTCAAAAGAAAATGAATACACTTTGAAACCATACCTCTTTTCTTCTTTCCTCTGGTGAATTCCTTGGCTCTTTCAACTGCTGCAACAACCTTATTCTGTAGTACTTTTCTGTTTTCCTCAAGTATCTCAAGCGTCTGTACAATGCAAAAAGAAGTATTTCAATGAGGAAATAAGCAACAGTTATAGATGAACAAAAATAGCAATAAACACCCAAAACCAATCTCATCGAGATGATCATAATAGGTATGTCATCACTAAGAGTATATGTGGCAATCCATGCCAAAAATCAATTTCACAATAAGTACTTAACTTTATATGTGCTATATTGAGCATTTACGAAGTCTTTGCAAACCAATCTAATTGCATCAACCAGTTCAAAGACACTAAAAACAATACAAGGGAAGATACTTCATGTGCCATCATCCTCCCAATCTAAACTATTCACAAACAAAAAGAACCATTAAACATACCAGGATATACAATCACACACAGAGACACACACACACACACAGAGTAACTTTACCAAAATTAAAAATCAAACAAACGCGGAAGATTGAATCTTAACAACAAAAAAATAAAAAATAAAAAAAGAGAAACAAGACAGTAAATAAACTGAAAAGTTTGTAGCCTAAACCAAAAGTTGTGAGATTTGAAGATCCAAATTCGAAAACCTAAGAACTCAATGCATCATAACCCAAAATGATCAATGCGAATAAAAATAGAGAGAAATTGAAAAAAAAAAAAAGTAGAGAACAACATATTAACCTTTCCTCTCCCAAAATTTGATGGATGAGGTTGACCTTGAGTTGAGACAACAAAAACGACGATGAAACTTTGATTGGTTAAATTGGAAAACCAGCAAAATTGAGCAACATCAGAAACGTGAAGAACATTAAAATACCAGAGAGGACAATATATTTTCCAATCCCTGCATGAACAACAACAGAAAACAGGTTGAAAACACACTTGAAAACTCATTGACAACTATGATTGTTGAACAAAAATATAGCTGACAGATTGTTTTAAGAGTTCATAGTGGAAAACGCCTACAAACTGACATTCATGAACGCATCCAAATATTCATCAACATCCAACAAAGAACAACATAAAATTAGCAGAAAGGAAAAAAAAAATGTACCTCACAATGCCACCAACACCCTGCACTGTTTATCCGGTCCCTAGAAAAAATTCACATGCCAAAGTTTGAAAATAGCTGAAAAAAAAAACACTTTATTAAGGCATCATTATTATGCAGCAAGTGCCAACAATTAAAATTAGCAATAAATAATTTGAAAAACAATAATCCACCTGACAATCAGAACAACATCTACTGTTAGGTTATTCAATCCCTGGAAAAAAATCAAGATGGAAGAGTTTACAAATAGCGTTAATAGAAACCCAATAAACTTGACCATAGACTAAAAACCCAACACTGAATTCTACAAACCACAATTAAACCCAATCCCTAAACAGTTGAGAGATATTACCTAGAAAAATCATTCAAGCATTTAATCAAACACTTGGAGTGCATTAGTCATCACTCAAATCCAAGAGCCAATTCATTCCAAAAAAGCTCAATTGAACTTGTATACAAATATAAAGGGTCCTAATCTAGTCCTAAACCAATCGTTTGCAGCTAGGAGCTAAGATTAGAAACTAAAGATTTTGTGAGGTGCATCCTCTGAGGTTCGTTAAACATCATAGCATAGCCAAGAACTCAATCATCTATCATAGGAGAGACTTCAAATTTCCAAATAACCAAAGAACTCAAATCCACAACATCTTTCACCGTTCTAAAAAACCCACAATCATCTATCACAATCCCAAGAAGTCAACAAGAATTAAACCCAATAAAACCAACGCAAAATCATTTCAATTAGTACACTAGTAACCTGGACAACCGTGTTTGATTAGTATCCCATTGAGAAGCATGATGCTTATGACAGTGGCTCCCTAATAAAAAGCCTGGAGCACCTTCGCAGCCTTCTTGAAAGGAAACTGAGAAGCCTAGAACAAACAACGAACAATCTATGGGGCAGAAATTAAAATACAAATTGAAACTCTACAATACCAGAAATTGTAAAACCCAAAATTGAGAACGACGCCGCCGTGTCCAAATCTAAGATCCATGCCACAACTGACGTTAGCGAATGCCACCATCAAGATGCCTCCGCCCATCGCCTTCGAGACTAGAGAGTCACTTTTGCCTCCACTGCGAGCCGGTGATGGCTCCATCCGGAGTTCTCCAAGCGTCCTTCGCGGGTCATCGAAGCCTCCTTCGCGGGTCATCGAAGCCTCCTTCGTCTATTGCCTCTGCAAAGCATAGCCCGTCAATCTCCTCTACGAAGCCTCCTACATCCATGACCGGGCCTCCCTCACCCCCTCTTTGTCTCAAGTATCTAGAATTTGAGATTTAAGCAATGCGGAACGAAAAGCGGGGAGACGAGAGTGAGAGGGAAATGAAAATATTTCATCTAACCATGGCGCTTTTTATTTTTACGACGGATACTTTAGTAACGTCGCATATAAACATTTGGTCTGGATATTTACGGCATCAATTGCGACATAACTTAAAATCACGAAGTAAATATTTTCGCGTATTTTCACTCGCGTAAATTATTGGGCTTTTACGTGGGCAACATAGTTTGTCGCAAAAAAGTAACGCAAATAGGCAATTTTCTTGTAGTGCACGTTATAAAATGAAAGAAATATAACTAGATAAGGTTACAATGTGAAAAAAAAAATACTAGACTAAATTAATTACAACATATTATACTAAGTTAGAACGTAAAATAAATACCCATGTGCTAATTAAAACAGAGTTACAGCGTGAAAGAAATACTACTATATCAAGTTATAATCAACACCAAGACTGGTTGAATTATCTACTTTATTTACTACATTCACATGAGTATCGTAAGAAAGCCCACTAAACACAAAGAAGAAGAATCAAAGAAAAAGTTTTTTGAAGAAAAATTTCGTTCGAAACAAAATCCTTTTTCTATTTTTTCAAAAGAGGATCAAAATCTGACAAACAATTTGTAATGTAAACGTCAGATTATATTGCAAGAAAGTACAGTATTTTTTTCCATCTTTTATGAAATAATTCATAATTTCACAATTCTTTTCGGGAAACATAACAAACCTATATACTAATTAAACACAGTTTAAACCGACACGAAATATCTTTTATAACATTAATGAGAACAACAAATTTAGAAACTAAATATTCTATCTCCTCTCAACAAATTTGAAGGTGACCTGTCATATTGTCTTCTTTTTTTCCTTCGTACACAAGGAATTTTAGGTGCCCTCAATAAATATAGTGAATTAATATATACAAATTAGATTTGAATTAAGACTGTTCTTATCCTAACCATTCTCTAATTCTATCCAGTTATCTAGTTCATCTATAATTTTAATTACTAGTTACCTATCATATATGCACAACCCCATGCCACCGTCATATATATTTCTATAAATACCACCTTAATTTCTCAGTGTTGCACAATTTAGATTTCACCTTCTCTTTTGAATTGAGGTCTGCACATTCTCTCAATTTAATTTTTTTTAAATCTATTTTCTTTAAAATTTTCTTCAATTTTTTTATTTTCCGTAATATTATATTTAGTTTCTTAGAACTTTCTTTTGTTTTCATAGGTTTTTGAACACGATGGGGAGAACAAGGTCATTATTAGTGTTGTTGGTGGCACTGCTGTGCTTATTAGCAATGGTGGCAGCAGGTGAAGGCCAATACATGGCATACAAGGACCCGAAAAGGCCCTTGAACTTTCGAATAAGGGACCTTATGAAGCGAATGACGCTAGCAGAGAAGATTGGACAGATGGCGCAGTTGGAGCGTGCTAATGTGACGGCGGAGATCATGAGGGACTACTCACTAGGCAGCGTTTTGAGTGGTGGAGGAAGTGTCCCAAAACCACAGGCGAGCCCGCAAGATTGGATCAACATGGTCAATGAGTTTCAAAATGGTTCACTTTCTAGTCGCCTGGGGATCCCTATGATTTATGGCATTGATGCTGTTCATGGACACAATACTGCCTATAGAGCCACAATATTCCCACATAATGTTGGACTTGGAGCCACCAGGCAAGTCATTGTTCTCTGAAAATACATACTTCAAAATAAGTAGAACAAAAATTCATGATTATATATATATATATATATATATTAACATACAAAAATGCTTACAAATTTATGCATGTGACAATTAATTTGATTAAAAAATTACACAATTTATTTGTCCAAATAAAAAAGTAAAAAATATACCTTACTTGTTAGAAATATGATTTTATTTATGTGTTCTTAAGACAATTAAATGTGTTATTTCTTAAGTTTAAAAGCAAAATTTTAAAATTGTAATTTTACTCTGGGGCATTTTATATATGTTTATGATTTGACCTCTTTGTCCACACAAAGAACCAAATTAAGGTATTGTACGGGCTTTTCAGAGAAGCCCAAACAAATTGAAAATTAAATAATGAGCAATTAACTCAAGATTATTTTGTTTTGCTTAAGGTGATTAATTTCAGATTAATTTGTTAGTCATAAGCAATTAACTCGATATTTCAGTCAATATTAGGATTTCATACTAATTGATGAACAGGCTAGGGTATATTTGGTTGTCTGCTGGGTATTTTGTCCTTATTTAATAAAAATTTAAAAATTCTAAGTTATTGTATCGTCAAACAGGGATCCAGAGCTTGTAAAGAAGATCGGTGCTGCAACTGCGCTTGAAGTGAGAGCTACTGGGATTACTTATGCGTTTGCACCATGCATTGCGGTATATACATATATATGCTATCAAAACGTTGCACATGCAGCTTTAATTATGAAGTTGTAATTAAACATTTTTCTTGGTGTAATTAACCTCTTCTCTTTTCTCTTATATATAGGTCTGCAGAGATCCGAGATGGGGCAGGTGTTACGAAAGTTACAGCGAGGATCCAGAAATCGTTAAGAAAATGACCGATATCATACTTGGATTGCAAGGCGAAATCCCAGCCAGCTCGCCGAAGGGTGTTCCTTATGTGGCTGGAAAGTAAGTCAAAAGTTTTTTTTTAATTTATTTATGATTAGGGTTAGGGTTTAGGGTTTAGGGTTTGACATAAAAATGTTTTCTTGTGTTTGATTTATGATAGAGATAAGGTGGCAGCTTGTGCAAAGCATTTTGTGGGAGATGGTGGGACTGTGAAGGGCATCAATGAGAACAACACGATTATTGATAGGCATGGATTGTTGAGCATTCACATGCCTGCTTACTACCACTCTATCATCAAGGGTGTCTCCACCATCATGGTCTCCTTCTCATCCTTGAATGGAAAGAAGATGCATGCCAACCATGAATATGTCACCAAGTTTCTCAAGAACACCCTTAAGTTTAGGGTACGATTCATAAACTATACGTACATACTCCTTTAAAATGATAAATTTGAATATATATATATATATATATATATATATGTATATACTTATATAGTACTGACTAAGACAGTAAGACTTGGTTATTGTTCGTAAAAATTTCAGGGTTTCGTGATCTCCGACTGGCAGGGCATTGACAAAATCAACTATCCGCTGCATTTTGATTATCCGGAAGCAGTTCTTGCTGGGATTCAAGCTGGCATTGACATGGTTTGTTGTTTAAATATGATGTACAAGTCCAGGGGCGAAGCCAACTTCTATTTTTTACGAGAGTCGATAATATATATTTGTATCTTGGGTGGCTTGCTCTTCAATATTCTAAGGCTTTTTTATATATGTGCAGGTTATGGTTCCCTTCAATCATACTGAGTTCATTGACATTGTGACTGACCATGTCAACAACAAACGTATTCCCATGAGTCGCATTGATGACGCAGTGAGGAGAATTTTAAGAGTCAAGTTCGTGATGGGTCTGTTTGAGAACCCCTTGGCTGATCCGAGCTTTGTTGACAAACTTGGGAGCCAGGTAACAACCACTTTTGATCTCTTATACTAAAACTTTTTAAATACCTAGCTAATGTAGATCATCGCGATGATCATTCTTCAACTTTAGTAGCGTGGACGCAGAAAAACTAAAACACACATTTTAGGACAATTTTAGCAAATTTATATGATGAAGGTGTTTTTTAGAATAATATTATTTGTATATACTAAATTAACCATATTTAGCAATCAATTATGAATGATATTATTTTAATAAATTAAATCACTTAGTGCACTCATCTCACAATTGATTGTCACATTTAAGTGTGTCAGGTCAATTTAGTGTGTCCAAATAGCATTACTCACAAAAAACTAACGTCTAGCAGAAAAAATAAACGGCATTTCAGGTGATCATATAAACATAAACACTTTCCGAAGAAGTACAGCATTTTAATTTTTATGAAAATTTCAACATGTTTATAATGAAGATGCACATACCTTTATAACGGGCAGGTTCATAGAGATTTGGCAAGAAAAGCCGTGAGGAAGTCACTTGTCCTGTTGAAGAACGGTGAGAATGCAGATGCACCGCTGCTGCCGCTGCCTAAGAAGGCGGAAAGGATCCTGGTTGCCGGAACTCATGCCAACAACTTGGGCTACCAATGTGGTGGTTGGAGCGTCACTTGGCAAGGAGTTAGTGGCAACAACTACACTGCTGGTTGGTAATTAACTTTGTATTTCATTAATTTATTATTATTATTTTTTTTTTACATTGTATGAGATGTCCTTATTACAGACTAATTTCTATTTTTATGGGACTCCAACATCTACATGAGGCGGATTTCGGACATGGATGATGTTATCATTTTTGGTAGCCAAAAAAGACGGTTAATTAGTGAGATTCAAATACTAAATTTGGAAGCAAAATAAACTAGTGTTGGACCCACTAAATCACCTTTCGGAATTTTTATTTAATTTTATAGTTGGTTGTCAATTAATTTTACTTCTCTACAAGACAAATAATGCACGAATTTATATGTAGTCCAGTCGTGACGTGAAAGTTAATTTATCTTTTATCACACAGGAACCACCATCCTGAATGCCATCACATCAGCTGTTGATCCCACCACAGAAATTGTGTTCAGTGAAAACCCTAGTGCTGATTTCGTCAAGGCAAACAACTTCTCTTACGCCGTCGTTGTCGTCGGAGAGAAACCCTACGCCGAGACGAAGGGGGACAGTTTGAACTTGACAATCGCAGAACCCGGTCCATCGACCATCACCAACGTCTGTGGCGGAATCAAGTGTGTGGTTGTGGTCGTGTCGGGCCGTCCTGTCGTGATGCAACCTTATGTTTCATCGATCGATGCTCTGGTGGCGGCATGGCTGCCGGGAAGTGAAGGACAAGGAGTTAGTGACGTTCTGTTTGGTGATTATGGATTTAGTGGAAAGCTTCCTAGGACTTGGTTCAAGACAGTTGATCAACTCCCAATGAATGTTGGCGATATACACTACGATCCTCTCTTTCCCTTCGGTTTTGGACTTACAACTGATCCGGCTCATTATAATTAGTTTCTCTTTAGTTTTTAAATTACATGCTCAATTATATATGTCTTCATATACTACAACATTTTAAATTTTATGTTCAATTATATATTTATTGAATTATAGGCGTTTAGCATTTTGGAATATAACGCCAGGTGATCAATTTGGTCAGTGGTTATAAGTGGCATGTTTTGGTGGTGGTGGGTTCAATGTTCAATAATCATTTTTCATAATCACCCTCTGTTATTTTTTTTTCTTTCTTTCTTCCCTTTCTCTTCCATATTCATCACTCTCCATTTCTTCTTTCTTCTTCCATATTCTTTCTCCAGATTTGTTTTCAGAAACAATAAATTCATATTTTTGAAATTTTAACAAGTTGATTATGGAAAGTACATCAAATTTTGTATATAGTCAATCTGGTAATTCTCTCTCTCTAGATTTTCTTTACATTTTTTCTAGATTCTTTTTCACATTTTTTTCTAGAATTTTCTTCCTATTTACCGATTGTTGCCAGCCGATTTTTTTTCTTCCTATTGCCATTAATTGTTTCGTTCAAGTTCTTTCATACTCTAATTATCAATATCGGACCAAGAACCAAGACATTAATTAAATATGGCTTTGGGTTCAGTTGCTGGTGTGACGTGGGAAGGCCTCTTCATATACAATTTAAATTCGAAAGCAACCTAGATTCTGATGCTGTGAAGTTGTAAACTAAATTGAATTTTTCAAGATAGATGGAATTTTGAACGGAGAGAGTAAAACGCAAGAAATCAGAAAAGAAGAAGGGAGGAGTATTTTTCCGGGTAATTGAAATTTTGAAAGGAGAGAGGGAGGAGAAAAAATATAGGAAGAGAAAAAGAAGAAGGGAATGAGTTAGAGGCAGAATGAAGAGACGAGTAGAGGTGGAAGAACCCAGGACCGGTTGGAGGAGAAAAAATCGGAAGAACATAGAGAACTCTTGGGAGAAAACAAAATATGGTGCTTTGAAACTTTTTATATAAAATAGATAACAATAAATTGTATCTATAGGATTAATTTGAATGGCCACGATCAAATGGTCGGCACAGCTCCGGAGGAAAAGGATCCGGAGAGAATCCTTTCCCTATTTTATGTCAATTAATCATTTTCTTGGATGGAAATAATGAGTGGGCATATTTTATATATATTTAATATTTTTAAATAATTTTTATAAATTAATATAATTAATATTGAGTTAGAAAGCCTTATTTAAATTTTTCACAGTGGGACGGCCCTGTGTATATATATATATATATATATATATGAAAATGATTTTCAAACTCTCATTCTCTCCTCATCATCTTTTATTTTTTCTACATGTCGGATTATGTAATTTTAATTATTTCTATCTATATATCGGCCAGACTATGTATTAAAAAAACAAAATACAGAGGCTCTACCATCGGATTGAGAAAATTTTATTCTTCTGCATGTGGGCAGAAAAAAACTGAGACTCGATCGTCACATTGAGAAAATAAAAATACAGAATCAAATGACAAAAACAAAATAATCAAGGCATGTAGAAAGAGAAGAATAAATGAGGAAATCAATTTCCTCTTCATAATATATAATATAAGAGAACGCAAATAACGTTTTCCCACTCTTACGGGTGGGAGGACCGCGAATAGCTCCTTGTTACAAGTAATGCCTTCAATCTCTACTTATGGATTATTAATTTCACCTCCATATCCCCTATGAATATATCCTAATTAAGTGGGTGTGGATCACATTCACATTCTGTTACTTTGTACACGTAGTTGATTAATTTCTTTTGACAATTCTGCAGATTTTTCCCTCCGTTCTTTCAATATTGATTCCACATATATACAGTTTCTGATCGATCGATGATCAAGACGAGTTCATTATCAGTCCTGTTAGTGGGACTTATTTTCCTATTCATGTGGTCACAAGTGACGACATCAGTAGAAGCAAGCGCTGCACACAAGATGAAATACATGAACCCTAAATTTAGTATAGAGGTCTGAGTAGAGGACCTTCTGCCCGAATGACGCTCAAGGAAAAGCTCGGACAAATGGTCATGAGGGAGTACAACATTGGCAGTGTGCTGAGTGGCGGAGAGAGCGTGCCACGGACGCAGGCTACGGCCAAGGATTGGGAGGACATGATCAACAAGTTTCAAACCTGGTCACTTACAAGCAGACTTAACATCCCTATGATTTATGGCATTGATGTTGTTCATGGGCACAACAATGCATACAAGGCCACAATCTTTCCCCATAATGCTGGCCTTGGAGCTACTAGGCGAGTAGTTTGATTAGTATAATGTGGGTTTGTTTTTGTTAGATACAGAGAAGAATTCAATAAATTTTTACTTATCGTAATCCTAATTTATTTTCTTGTCGTTTTATCAGAGATCGAGAACTTGTTAAGAGGATTGGTGCTGCTGTTGCACTTGAAGTTAGAGCAACCGGCATTCAGTATTCATTTGCCCATGCATTGCGGTAAGGTGTTATTCAATTTCTTTCGTTATTGAACAAAACTTCGACATTGACTGTTTTTGAGATTGTTTTTGAAAATCGAAACCATTTTTTATAGGATTTGGTAGAAAAATTTAAGAGTACTTTTGGGCCGTAAAGTTTATTTTATTTTTATTTAGGAGCGCTTGTAATGTACGTACTTCTTGATCAAGAAACACTTTGGAGTTCTTTCCAAGGATCACTAGGATTTCTTAAGAAAATTTTGACATGTTTTATATTAAAACGCTTTTGCTATTAGCGTTTACTTATCAATAATGAAATGTTACTCTTGTTATAAAGTTTGTATCATTTAAAGGTCTGCAAAGATCCACGATGGGGTAGGTGTTACAAGAGTTCAAAGATCTCAACATCATTAAACAAATGACATATTTTTTGAATGGATTGCAAGGTGAAATTCCACCTGGCGCGCCAAAGGGCATCCCTTATGTTAGTGGATCGTAAGTTAAACTAGTATATACTTTAGTTATATCTTTTGATTCAATTTTGTAATGGGACGAAGTTTACATTATGCACATTGATATCGATCTATTCCAAATCTAAGACCTCCTACTTATCGTGAAGGGAGCAATATCATTAGAGTATAGCAGTATGTGTCTTATAAACTATACCTACAAGTCCATCCGTATAATGAATATGGTCTGCGGTGTCATATACAATTCTAGGTATGTAGCTGTTACGTACATACTTACCTTTCTCCTTCTCTCCTTAACTTTTCGTTTTCGGTACACACAGGGATAAAATAGCGGGATGTGTGAAACACTATGTCGGAGACGGAAGCACCATGAAGGGCATCAATGAGAACAACACTATCATTGATTGGCAAGGATTGTTGAAAATTCACATGCCCGGTTATCCCGAGGCTATATCCGAGGGTGTGGCAACTGTCATGGTGTCCTATTCGAGCTAGAACAGAGTAAAGATGCATGCCAACTATGACCCCGTCAACAAATACCTCAAGGACACCCTTAAATTTAAGGTACTCTCTTAGTGACATGAAATGTTGTTCACCAAATTATGTGAAAAGTGCTTTATCATTTATAGAAACCAAACAAATGTTCTAATTAAGAACCACCATGTTGTTGTTGTTGATGATTTTAATTTTCAGGGTATAGTCATCTCTGATTGGCTGGGTGTTAACAAAATATTAAATCCACCCTTTACAAATGTTTCCAATTCACTCCTTTGGAGTATTCGAGCTGGTCTTGACATGGTCAGTTATTATGCTAGTACGTTGTCATGGTAATTTGATCATGCTAGCTCGTTGTCATGGTAATATCAATGCTACAATAATAGCAAAACACGTTATGTCTACAAATGAATATTAACACTAATTTTAATTTGTCGCTTAAATAGAAATATTTGACACAAATTTCATCTTAATTTTTTTAAATTAAAAAATAAATTTATGTAATGTCACTTGACTCTAACCGTATCAAAATTTTCATCGTGACAAGAGTAATTTTCCCAGCGATCTGCTTCGGAGAATAGTTTGCGGGAACAATTTCAGGGGAAATTTCGAGAAGCTGGCGCAAGATTCCGAGAAGATTGAGCTGAGCTTGGGGCTGTCATTGTTAAACCATTTATATTCGTTTGAGTGATTTTCCAAGTCTTGGTTGGATCAGTCGATATGGTATCAACATAAGTCCCCTAAGTCGTTGACTGAGGTGGATTTTCTCAGTTGAGGACTTATAAGTCAGGCCGATACGTGTTGACCAATCAGAGGGGTATCACCCCCAAGTCCTTAAGTCCTGGAGTGAGGAAGCGTACCCAGTTCAATAGCTTGCACTAGTCCCTGGAATGTGGGCCAATTGCAATATACCGACGTGCAAATTTGATCGGTAGCTGCTGACAACGTTTTGCCGATTGGAGCATGTTTCCCGGAGGAAGTCGAGGAATGCGTCTGATCGGTAGTTACTTATAACATTTGTAGATCACAACATACGTCCTAGAGGAAGTCGAGTAGTGCGTCCAATCAGTAGGAACTAATAACATTTGTTGATCGGAGCGTACTTTCCAAAGGTAGTCGAGTAATGATACAGCTTAAACTACACATTTAAATAAACCCGTAATTCAAGTATATTCAATTTAAACTTTTTTTGTATAGATATAGTATTTGGTAAATAGGGATCGTTCTTAACCGGAGAAATCAAGGAACGTTAAATAATGGTTAGTGAAAAAGAATAATAAATAATAAATTAATAAATTAATTAAAGAATTAAATGGTTTGAGGGGTTTTGGAAAGATTTGTAGCCGAAAATATGTTTTTGAACAAATCAAGAATTAAAATGTGAATGCTCATGCTAATTAGAACTTACAAAACATAGATTAGTTTCATAGACAAAACCGACAATTTTACGTAAGTAAATTCAAATTAACAATCACATTATTTAAACTACTCCTTCAAAAGACTTTTTTCAAACACAAATTTTACTAACACTCTAACATTTTGCTCATATTGAACCAATCATGAAATCCTACATTCATCATCTCAATTACATGTATACATTTTTCAATATTACAAATGCACCAAACATCAGTCATAAACACTTATAATATGATTCACCTTACATTTTTTATTTGAATGCGCGTCAAACATTTAAATCTCTTCAATCCTATTCTAAGTGCATCGAACAACTGTCATAAACACTTAGCGTTAAATTGAAAGTTAAGCACTAAAACGTATGAAGTAAATGAAATTCAAAAAGTAAAACACATGGAGATTGTATTCACATTTACAAATGTTTAAAAAGAAAATATCAACACATGTATTGAATTATAAGTAAACTGAAATAATAACAAAAGTTTTAAGTATATGGAACAAAGTTACACTTCGGAATCCAAGAATAACTTGTGATTCCTAGGTGGATGGAAATAATAGAATATTATTCACAAAATTCTCTAACAGCAGAAGGAACCTTGTGAAGATGGAGGAAGAAACATAAGGAATTACAAACTTAAATTCTATAACTGCCTCAGAAATACTTGGCTTATGATTTTCTTAAGGAAAACATAAAGTGTGTACAAAGAGAAGTCAAAGAAAATTTTAGAACAAAGTCTAAGAAAAACTAAGAAAGAAGCTAAGCAATATCTAAAAAGTCAACTGAAGTTCCAAAATTACCCTCAGCACTTGCCAAACAAGGGATAACCGCACTTGTGCCTACTCATGTCTCCACCTCTCGAATAGCCTCGGTCATCCCGCCACTTGACTACGCCCAAACTACGCATTAAATTAAACACGTAATTTGAGTGTTGTGGCAATTTAAACCCTTTTTGTGTAGATGTGGTATTGGTAAATAGGGATCGTTCTTAACCGGGGAAATTAGGGAACATTAATAATGTGTTAGTGGGAAAGAGTAATGAATAAATGAATAATGAATACATTAATGAATTAAATAATTAAATAATAAAAGAATTAACAAATTAAAGAATTAATGAATTAAAGAATAAAAGAATTAAAGAATTAATTAATCAAAGAATAATAAACTAAAAGTATTAAAGAATAAAAGAATAAAGAGATGAAAGAATCAAAGAATAATAAACTAAAAGTATTAAAGAATAAAAGAATAAAGAGATGAAAGAATCAAAGAATAATAAACTAAAAGTAGAAAAGAAGAATAAAAGAATAAAAGAATAAAAGAATAAAGAATAAAAAGGATAAAAGAATAAAATAATAAAAGAATAAAGAATAAAAAAGAATAAAAGAATAAAAGAATAAAAAAATAAAAGAATAAAGAATAAAGAATAAAGAATTGAAAATGAGAGTTTTGAAAAGAGTTGTAAATATAAAATAAAGAAAACAAGTAAAAATAATTAAATACTTAATTTTACTTCTACTTTAACCTTTGTACTAGTGAACTTTCTTCAAACACATATTTTTACCAATACTCTAACATCATGCTCATAATGAACCAATCACGAAATCATACCTTAATCATCTCAAATACATGCATATATTTTTCATATTATAAATGCACCGAACAGCGGATTATTACTTACAATATGATCCACCTTAAGTAAGTGATTTAATGCGCCGAACAGCGATCAAACATTAAATCTCTTCAACTCTATTCTAAATGCCCCGAACAGCGGATCAACATTTAGTTTCGAATTGAAGTTTAAGTACTAAAACATATGAAGTAAAAGAAACTCAAAAAGTAAAACACATGGAGATTGCATTCTTACTTACAAATGTTAGAAAGAAAATACCAACACATATATTAAATTATAAGTAAAACCAATAACAATAACAAGAATTTAAGTAGAGAAGTATGGATTTTCACAAGAATCACCGAACAGCGGCAGGAAACTTGTGAAGATGGAAGAAGAAATACGAGGAATTCGGTCTTAAAACTCTTGAATTGCCTTAGAATTACTTGGCCTAGGTATTTCTTAAGGAAAACATAAAAATGTGTTTAAGAGATCTCAAAGAAATGTCACAAGAACAAAGTAAAGAAGAGATGAAATTAAGAAAAATAAAAATAACATAAATTAAGAACAAGAATTAAAAGAAAGCTAATTAATAAGAAAATCTACAAGAAGTTAAAATGGTCCCCAAAAATGTCTCTCAAAAGAGAGAAACAAAAGAACTAACTAAGAACTAGAACTAAGAAAAATGAAAGAAATGGAAGAATGAAACTAATTGGGGACTCCCCAAATACATGAAATGACCTCCCTATTTATAGGGGAAAAAAGCTAATTACACACTAAAAAAAATAAATAAAAACAAATAAAAGTTAAAAAAATATTAAAAAGTGAAATGATGAGATTGGGTGGTGTTTGTGGGGAAAAGATGTTAAAAACAAAGGAAAAGCTTGAAAAACAGCAAGAAAATCCATTAAATTGCTGCTGGTGGATTTTTGGCAGAGAATAACTGAAGAAAGGGGCAAAATTCGGTCAGAGGGAGCTGGAAAGTGGAGGCGTGGCCGACATGTGTGCGCTGGAAAGGAAGAGAGAAGCCGGCTGGGCGGTGCTGAATGGGTGGCCTGGAGCTCGGCTGGCGCGCGCTGAGGAGAAGGGAAGCAGATCGGCAGGCGCACACCGAATGGGATTCTGGGCTGCTGGGCTGAACGAGCTGATGCGCTGGGCCTCAGTTCTGGGTCGCGCGGCGATGTGGGCTGGGCTTTTTTTTTCTTTTTTTTCTCTGTTGGGCTGCAGCACTGAATGGAAAATTGGTTTGGGCTCAGGATTTGTTTTGGGCTGCAAAATCAATTAATTAGAATTTATTTCACCGAAATTCGTCCATAATATTTTTGTTAAAATTCCGATCGAGACGATTCTTTCGCCAAAATACTCCAAATTACAAACTTTATTTATTTAAACAAAAATAACACAAAATAAATTATTTTATCTATTTATTTAATATTTTAATATTAAAAGCTAAGTATAAAGGGTATAAAATAATATAAAATAATGCTTATTTGATGACCTATCAAATACCCCCACACTTAAACTTTGTTAGTCCCTAGCAAATACTAAAATTAAACTACAAAATCAAAACAAGTAACCTTTAACCATTTGTCTCAATATTTCATTATTATCATGTCATAAAAGATTTTCACTTAAATCATTTAAGCATATGGAATTCAAGAGTTAATACATGGTGACAAAATGTTTCAACAAGTAAGATAATGAGCAAAATTGGTGAATTGGATCACAACATGAGTAAAACAAGTATGAATCAACTCACAAGGATATGCACTCATAAATTCACTCAATTTTGTAAGGGTTTGTGTTTGCACTCAAAGTATGTGAGAAATACTCACATAATCGAAATGAAGTACTTTTGCAAAATCTCAAACAAACACCTCAAGATAAAAACAAAACATACTTGCACAAATGAACCAAAACCATAAGCTTACTCAAGTGATTAACTCAACTAATCAAATTTTACCATCTTAAGGATCATAAGGTCTTTACGAAGGTTGTAATGGGGCTAAGTTTAGAGGCAAGGAAAATATAGGACAAGTGGTGCTCAATTCGTTCCAAAACTTAATAGACTCCCAAAACGTATCATAGCTTCCCAACCTTAGTGCAATGATGTCAGTAATCCATCCCTTCGAACATAGGCCTAATTCCATCATGTTGGGCCTCACAATCATTCTTTGTGTCGGATTTACAAATGTAAGGGACTTAACTCAAACATTACATAACCAAACCTTATTACCTTGATCGAGACTCAACTTTTTTTTTTCTTTTGCTTTTTTTTTATATCAAGGTAATAACATGTGTCAACAATACAACAAAGCTTGAGTAGGTAAATCCAAATAGTTCACATAAAAGTCTTTTCAACATCATCATTTTCTCCTTACACAATCTTTATATCTTCAACCGAGTTCTTGGAACAAAGGTAAAAGATGTCTATACTAAGCTCAAGTGTTTAGATAATCATGGTGATGAAAGAAAGGCTTAATGTGGGCTTCAAAGGGTTAAAACTAAGGGGATCGCAACTTGTGCGCACAAAATAGGGAACATGGATGTTTGAATTTGTGGTGTTAACCCTAATGCCTTAATCATATCCAAAATCAGAGAGTTTATTGACTTAAAAGCTTTGAAAATCACATAGAATAAGTTCTAGTACTCTAGAGTTCATTAAAAGCTATGGCAAGCAGTTATGAGGCATATGTATATCAATTTAAACAAAGAACTTATGAATCACTCATCAAAGATGTATATAAAGTTCTAAAGCTCACATAAGGTTCATATGATTCATACTTATCTTATCATGCTCGTTTATGTGCCAATTTACATGCATTATCTTCAAGTTATAACACTTAATCACAAAATATTAACAAACAAATTCAAGTTGTAGTGATTATCTTTATGGCCATAACATATTCCTTTCTGTTCATTTATGTCATTGACAAGTTAAATGGCAACTTAAGACTCATAAAAACACTAAGTTAAAACAAAAAGATTCAAAAAAAACAATAATATTTTTTTTTTCATTTTTTTACCCTTTTTTTTAATTTTTTTAATTTTTTTTTGAACAATTAAAATTGTAAACCATTCCCCCACACTTAAATTCTACATTGTCCTCAATGTAGGAAAATACGAAGTAATTAAACATAGAATCAAAGTAAGGAAGATGATTTACGAAAATAATAGGAAAACATTAAATAAACAAAATAAAAGAGAGTGAAGGGTAGAGGATAGCAAATCTGTATTGATGACTCCTTCACATCCCGGGAACACATTGGGTTGCCTCCCAACAAGCGCTTGAAGTTTAACGTCCATCCAGCCTAGACAGAGATGCAAGTTAGTTAGTCAGAGATGTACGTTAATTAAGAATGCAAGTTAGATATGCAAATTAAAGTTAAGGATGCAATGTGAGTTAAAGATGTAAGTTAGAGGAAGAGTGCAATGCAAGTTAAACTAAATATGCAAGTGAAGTTAAAAATGCAAGTTAAATGAAAGATGAAATGCAAGTTAGAATGAAAGATGTAAGTTAGTTAAACTAAAGATGCAAGTTAACTTTGTCATGACAAATAATGTAAATTAAGATATAAACAATATTTACATGTCGGGGGAAGTCAAAGATATATATGGTTCACATAGCCTCAAAGTTTAAATGGAGACTTATACGTCCGTGCGGCTCAAGTAAATATCTTGGATTAATTCAACTGTTTGGGCAAGTTCAAAGGTGACCAGGTTAGAAAGAATACACATAAGAGACAGAGCTAATTTCAAGACGTCCCGAGGCTTAAACTCCATTGATGTCCCTTTCTTAGACCCAAAACCCGTTATGAGTACCGTCTCTTGTCCTAGACATCACCCTCAAAAATTTCTTACTCCAGAGGAATTAAGATGACTCAAGTGTTAACAATCACCGTGAGTGAGAGTTAACAAAAGAGTCTTCGCCGATAAAGATCAAAATCTAAATTTCAAAACACAAGTGATCTACATATAGCCGAGACTGATGCATGAATGCAATAACTATTTACAAGTATGTTTTTATGCACAATTTACAAATATAACATGACAATTACATATGAACAATTTATACAAGTATGAACAATTTATTTACAAGTATGGTTTCATTCACAAGTAATGATATTTACAAAACAAATTCTCATTAACAAACTAATATATGTATAAGATTTATTTAACCATTGAGATTTACACTAACACAAAGTGAAGATAAGAAATTTAAATTTATTATTTTTTAAAATTTATGTTTTTTTCGGAATTTTAAAAAAATAAATAAATGAAGAATTTTTTTTTTTTTATGAATTTTATGCTTTTTTTTTTATTTACAAAAACAATATAAAAATAAAAATAAGGAAAAGTGAATAATTACCATAAGCATTTATGAACATTTAAAAAGAATGAACATTATGTACAAGTATGAACAAGAATAATATAACAAGTAAGAGAATTATAAACAAACATAAATGAAAGTCTATTATGAACAAGTATGTATGTATATTATAAAATATAAAAGTTATGAACAATTTATGAACAAGTATAAAAGGTAACAAGTAACATATATACAACATTTATTTACAAGTATGAATTAACACTAACATAAAGCTAAGATAAGATTTTTTTTTTCAAATTTTTTATTTATTTCGAATTTTTTTTTAAATTTAAATTTAAATTTTATCAAGACATAACCAAATAAATAATTACATAAGAATAAAATAAGTGTAATCAAAAAGTTAATGGAATAAAAAGTTAATGAAATAAAGTTAATGGAATAAAAAGTTAATGGAATAAAGTTAATGGAATAAAAAGTTAATGAAATAAAAAGTTAATGGAATAAAAAGTTAGTGGAATAAAAAGTTAATGGAATAAAATTAATGGAATAAAAGTTAATGGAATAAAAAGTTAGTGGAATAAAAAGTTAGTGGAATAAAAACTTAATGGAATAAATTTAAAGTTAAAGGAATAAAGAAAAAGTTTATGGAATAAAATTAAAGTTAATGGATTAAAGAAAAAGTTAGAAAGTGTAAAGAAAAAAAAAATAAAATAAATTAAAAGTAAGGAAAAGTGAATATGTACAATATGCATTTATAACAAGTACAAATTAAATTAAATTATGAACAAGTATGATAAAATTTTAAATTTACATAAACAATTTGAATATGAACAAATATATATATAAAAAAATTATGAACATTTATGAACAAGTATAAATTAGAAACTATGAATAAGTAAAGTATGAACATTATAAACAAAAATAATAAGAACAAAAATAAGATGGATAAATAAAATATAAACAAGTAAGTAAGGGTTATAAACAAATATAATATTAACAAAAGTAAAATTTATAAACAAGTATAATATGCACAATTTATATACATACACTAACAAATTAAAAATGATTTTCAATTTCCCCTGCAACGGCGCCAAAAATTGACTACGCCCAAACTACGCATTAAATTAAACACGTAATTTGAGTGTTGTGGCAATTTAAACCCTTTTTGTGTAGATATAGTATTGGTAAATAGGGATCGTTCTTAACCGGGAAAATTAGGGAACATTAATAATGTGTTAGTGGGAAAGAGTAATGAATAAATGAATAATGAATACATTAATGAATTAAATAATTAAATAATAAAAGAATTAACAAATTAAAGAATTAATGAATTAAAGAATAAAAGAATTAAAGAATTAATTAATCAAAGAATAATAAACTAAAAGTATTAAAGAATAAAAGAATAAAGAGATGAAAGAATTAAAGAATAATAAACTAAAATTATTAAAGAATAAAAGAATAAAGAGATGAAAGAATCAAAGAATAATAAACTAAAAGTAGAAAAGAAGAATAAAAGAATAAAAGAATAAAAGAATAAAGAATAAAAAGGATAAAATAATAAAATAATAAAAGAATAAAGAATAAAAAAGAATAAAAGAATAAAAGAATAAAGAATAAAGAATTGAAAAGGGGAGTTTTGAAAAGAGTTGTAAATATAAAATAAAGAAAACAAGTAAAAATAATTAAATACTTAATTTTACTTCTACTTTAACCTTTGTACTAGTGAACTTTCTTCAAACACATATTTTTACCAACACTCTAACATCATGCTCATAATGAACCAATCACGAAATCATACCTTAATCATCTCAAATACATGCATACATTTTTCATATTATAAATGCACCGAACAGTGGATTATTACTTACAATATGATCCACCTTAAGTAAGTGATTTAATGCGCCGAACAGCGATCAAACATTAAATCTCTTCAACTCTATTCTAAATGCCCCGAACAGCGGATCAACATTTAGTTTCGAATTGAAGTTTAAGTACTAAAACATATGAAGTAAAAGAAACTCAAAAAGTAAAACACATGGAGATTGCATTCTTACTTACAAATGTTAGAAAGAAAATACCAACACATATATTGAATTATAAGTAAAACCAATAACAATAACAAGAATTTAAGTAGAAAAGTATGGATTTTCACAAGAATTACCGAACAGCGGTAGGAAACTTGTGAAGATGGAAGAAGAAATACGAGGAATTCGGTCTTAAAACTCTTGAATTGCCTTAGAATTACTTGGCCTAGGTATTTCTTAAGGAAAGCATAAAAATGTGTTTAAGAGATCTCAAAGAAATATCACAAGAACAAAGTAAAGAAGAGATGAAATTAAGAAAAATAAAATAACATAAATTAAGAACAAGAATTAAAAGAAAGCTAATTAATAAGAAAATCTACAAGAAGTTAAAATGGTCCCCAAAAATGTCTCTCAAAAGAGAGAAACAAAAGAACTAACTAAAAACTAGAACTAAGAAAAATGAAAGAAATGGAAGAATGAAACTAATTGGGGACTCCCCAAATACATGAAATGACCTCCCTATTTATAGGGGAAAAAAGCTAATTACACACTAAAAAAAATAAATAAAAACAAATAAAAGTTACAATAAAAAAAATATTAAAAAGTGAAATGATGAGATTGGGTGGTGTTTGTGGGGAAAAGATGTTAAAAACAAAGGAAAAGCTTGAAAAACAGCAAGAAAATCCATTAAATTGCTGCTGGTGGATTTTTGGCAGAGAATAACTGAAGAAAGGGGCAAAATTCGGTCAGAGGGAGCTGGAAAGTGGAGGCGTGGCCGACATGTGTGCGCTGGAAAGGAAGAGAGAAGCCGGCTGGGCGGTGCTGAATGGGTGGCCTGGAGCTCGGCTGGCGCGCGCTGAGGAGAAGGGAAGCTGATCGGCAGGCGCACACCGAACGGGATTCTGGGTTGCTGGGCTGAACGAGCTGATGCGCTGGGCCTCAGTTCTGGGCCGCGCGGCGATGTGGGCTGGGCTTTTTTTTTTCTTTTTTTTTTTCTCTGTTGGGCTGCAACACTGAATGGAAAATTGGTTTGGGCTCAGGATTTGTTTTGGGCTGCAAAATCAATTAATTAGAATTTATTTCACCGAAATTCGTCCATAATATTTTCGTTAAAATTCCGATCGAGACGATTCTTTCGCCAAAATACTCCAAATTACAAACTTTATTTATTTAAACAAAAATAACACAAAATAAATTATTTTATCTATTTATTTAATATTTTAATATTAAAAGCTAAGTATAAAGGGTATAAAATAATATAAACCTGAAGGGTCAATAAAAATATAAAAGGTGTGAGTGGACAAAACAAACTTTTATAAATACATTTATTAAAATACATTCTTACCCTCCAGTTTCACAAACATGCATGCATATCATAAATCATGAGTAAAATATATCTGTGCACAAATGTTTATTAATCACAAATCTCAATAAAACCACGGGACTCATTTTCATATCCAATCTCATAGTCACGTTATCCCTGCAATGCGTGCAAATTAATAGGCTTAAGGACCGCTCAAAATCCGAGCATGGCGCTGTGAACACATCACCAGTCGACAATCCAGATCGTCGTGAACACATCACCGACCGATCTCCATATAATCCAGCACATCTAATCTGAGTCGAGCCTCCCTCGGATGCACGACAATAGACCGTGCTACGTGACCTCTCTGGGCGAACACATCCCATCCCGGAGGCGAGCGTTATCTCCAGGGTTCATTCCGGGGAAACACATTCCCAACCGGAAGCCCTAATATCCACAACACAGTGTGCACTTCGGGGAAACAGATTCTCACCCGAAAGCCCTAAATATCCGCAACATATCACCACCATGAAAATCAGTGAAAAACAGTTGCATTTGAAATCAAAACCATTTTCAACACAGGGTCTCAGCCCAAAACATAGTTTCCTCAAAATCCGTAAAACCAGAGTCCCGATTATTTCATAAATCCGAAAACCATCAATATCATCATGTAATCACATGGAAATACCAATCCAATCAAAATCACATTTCCATTGGGTCTCAAGCCCAAAATATAATTTTCACGCAAATCCGTGCAATCGCAACCTCAGTTGCCATTTTCACATAAATCCATAGAATATATCCATCAAATCAATCCCTAACTCATAATCCGAGTCAAAATCAATCTCAAATTCTGGGCATTCACCCAAAACAACAGTTTCACAGTTTTCTCGAAAATCGTACCCAAAACAATATAAAACAATATAATATTTCCGAAATTCGGAAATCATCATATTGAAATTTCAATTCATATAATAAAGCATTTAAACATATATGCATGCATTCTGGGTAGAAAACAAAAGTCCACTCACACACCGTCCATATCGCTCGTTTTCCGAGCTGCACGTTTTTCCGTAATTTCCGACACTTTTCAGAAATTCCAAGTCCTGTCCAAAATCATTATTTAGGGTGACTAAGGACTTAATTAACATCATATTAATTTCCCATAATTTTCTGGGAATTAATTACGAATTAAAAATGTAATATAAACCTTCGGACCCTCGAAACAATATCGAAACGGTGTTTGATCGACTCAAAACCAATGCCAAAATATTCGTTACATTAAAAGGAACAAGTTTCATGTTGAACTCACCTCAAGATAAGCCACCACGCGCCCTCACGCGCCGCCGTGAGTGGCTGTGCGTGGGTGCCACACGCCTACTACAGTGCAGGGCACTGTTCATCTTCTCAACCCGGTTATCTGATAAACGGGTCCTACAACCCGCAATGCAACCCATTCAGAAATCCACCAATTCTGCATCATTTTCACCAATTAAAACGTCTAATTTCATCGGTTTAATACTAATTAAGGTTTTGTGAAATCAATTACATCCATAGTTGGCCTAAACTAATCCAACTTAATACAAACTTTCGAAGGATGTTCATCGTCTGAGTTCATCAAATCATCATTCAATCTTTCAACTAATTAGTTAGACCGCATCGTAGACTCATTTTAAAGATAATTTTGAATTCAATTTCGAAAGCTTTTACCTCCAATCACCTGAACTCAGCCATTGTATTTCCAAACTGTGGCGGGTCCAGTTCTTGATCAATTCTCTTCGATTTTGATACGGTCTTAATCAGAAGGGTTCCAGGAAGCTAACACGATTCTCAGTTGTAGTCATCACGGCCTACAATGTCGAATTCGATTTTTGGGAGCATTTGAATTCCCACGGGTTTGGTTCTTCGGGTTTCTTGTACGGTTCCAGGTAAGTAACCTTCTCTCCTTCTCTGTTCTTCCTCTCTAATTATCTCTTTATTCCTCTCACAAATCGATCAGACAGGGAGATTGAGGTCTGCGGGTTTGGGCATACCACTACTCTGTTTTCTTCACAAATACACACACATACACTTATACGTACTCAAACCAAATCAACATTATCCTTGCCACTAATCTCCCTTACCAAGTGACAGATGTCACTTAGAGGCAATGCCACGCCCAATTCAATAAGTACAGATGTTCATTGTTTGGTTAAAACAATATTCATATAGGTGAATCAGCCATCATAGCCAAATTACCATTTTGCCCCTACCATAACAAATTACCAAAATGCCCTTCATGTATCTAAACCCGTAACTTTGTCATCTGAATTCCGATTGACGTATGTCGCTTGTCTACGGATTCAGCATCTCGAGACCTACCCAACGATCTTTTTGGCCAGTCCAAAAAGTCAACTTTCGACCCTTATAACGAGGGGCAAAATCATCATTTCCTTCAAATTTTCCAAGTTTTCCTTTTTCGAATTTCCGGGTTGTTACACGATGCATACTTCCCGGAAGAAGTAAACTCGTGCATCCAATCAGTAGCTATGAATTACATTTGCCGATCGGAGTATGCTTCCCGGAGGAAGTCGAGTAATGTGTATGATAGGTAGCTACTGATAGCGTTTGCCAATCGGAGCATGCTTCCCGGAGGAAGTAAACTTGAGCATCTAATCGATAGCTATAGATAATGTTTGTCGATTGAAGCATGCTTCCCGAAAGAAGGCAAGTAATGCATCTGATCAATAGCGATTGATAGCATTTGTCGATTGGAGCATGCTTCCTAGAGAAAGTAAACTCGTGCATCCAAGCGGTAGCTACGAATAATGTTTACCAACCAAAGCATGCTTCATGGAGGAAGTCGAGTAATGCGTCCGATCGGTAGTTAGTGATAGCGTTTTTCGATTGGAGTATGCTTCCCGGAGGAAGTAAACTTGAGCATCCGATCAGTAGCTATGTATAGCGTTTGCTGATCGAAGTATGCTTTCTAGAGGAAAATCGAGTAATGCATATGATTGGTAGCTAATGATAGCTTTTTTCAATCATAGCGTGTGAATGAGTGCATGATCACATGAAATGATGCTGCATGATGATGCATATGTGCTGAAATGCGATGTTGTATGCATGATGCTCATATGCCATGGGCAATAATAAGAGCATGACGATGCATATGTGCCGAAAGGCGATGTTGTATGCATGATGCTCATGTGCCATGGGCAATGATGAAAGCATGATAATGCATATATGCATATATAGAGTTTTTGAGAAGTTGATACTTACGTGTTTTGTTGTTTTTCGGATGACCAAGTGTTGACTGACGGGACGGGGGGTAGACCTTGCGTCAAGTGGTAGGCTGACCAAGGCGAGGTTGATGGCCAACCAAGGGTCCATTGGCAGGACAAGAGGGAGGTCGCATTAGGGATGGGCATATAGAATCGAAACCATATCGTTCCAGATCGGATCAAACCGAAAAAATACCGAATAGTAAAATCGATGTGATGATCGGTACAGTATTGAACCGGTACCGATTCAAGTTGGTACAGTTTCGATTTCGAGGTTTTGAAAAATAGCTCTGTACCGATACCGAACCAAATTAGCATTTCTATTTTTTTAAAATAACTAAACTGTTTTCCTATTGATTGATATAACAATCATATACTAAAAACTATTATGAGTTCTTTGTAACCTAATGATAATTAATTTATCTAATTAAAATTATCTTGTCTACCATACTTGAAAATAATCTTATTGGACTACATTAGAAACCATTTTTCTACACCTAAATACTAACAACACTAGTAGTCACCTAAAGAGTTGACATCATAATTCCTTATTAATAGTAGAAACAAAAAAAAAACTTTCTAACCGAGTATTTGTTACACTAAAAACCATAATTCCTCATTAGCATTCACCTAAATCCTAAGTCCATAAAATTTTGATTCAAAATCAAAACCATATTGAATTTAATCAGTACGGTACGATCCGGTATCAATTTCAAATTGTGAAATATCGAACCATACCGAACAGATTAAAATTAAATGGTATGATTTTGGTATCACCAAATATCGTACCATACCAAACAGTGCCCAACTCTAAGCCGCATCAAGGCGGTAGGACAACCAAGGTGGGAGTTGGCCAACCAAAGTGAAGGTTGGATGACCAAGGGTCCGTTGATGGGACGAGAGAAAAGTCGCATCAAGGTAGTAAGTCGACCAAGATAGGGGTTGGCCGACCAAAGTGAGGGTTAATGGACAAAAAAGAGTGCTAGGCTGACCAAGAAGGTGTCTGGCCGACCAAGTAAGTGTCTAGCCAAACAAGGAGGTGTCCAACCAACCAAAAAGGAAACCAGGTCAACCAAGACAGTGTCTGACCAACCAAGGAAGTGTCCGACTGAACAAAGAGGTGTCCAGCCAACCAAAAAGGGTACTAAGCCGACCAAGAAGGTGTTCGGCCGACCAAAGAAGTGTCTAGCTGAACAAGGAGATGTTCCGCCGGCCAAAAAGGGTGTCAGGTTGACTAAGATGGTGTTCGGACGACTAAGGAAGTGTCTGACCAAACAAGGATGTGACCGACCGACCAAAAAAGGATGTAAGGCCAACCAAGAAGGTGTTCGACCGACCAAGGAAGTGTCTGGTCGAACAAGGAGGTGTTCGGATGACCAAGGAAGTGTCTAGCTGAATAAGAAGGTGTTAGGCCTATAACGACCCGTACCGAAGTTTTCGGGAAATTCAAGGGGAATTGACGATTTTACCCCTAGATAGGCAAATTTTGACCAAAAGTTAACTTTTGACCCAAGAGGTCAGATGGACCTGGACCTTTACCTTGGGCAGTTGTGTAGGTCTCAGGATTCCAGTTACGTGGACAGGTGTCATGCCGAATTTGGAATCCGTTGACGATTTTACGGGTCAGAGATGTTTTTAACGGATTTTTGGTTACGCATTTATCGAGACAAGTTGACTTTTGTTTAATTAAGTGGACTAGATATTTTCTTCAGGTTCATTGGATTAGTGAAACTTGTCACTCGTCCATTTATCTTTATCCCTTATTCATGCATCTTCATTCCTTTGTTTTGAGCATACCAAAAACCCACCCTCATTGCGTTTTATCATTTTTAATCTTTTCCATCTTCATTTTATCTTATGGGACTAAGGTAGTTTGGGGAGGGAGTGAGATTGTGGGATTGAGGAATGGAAGCTAGGCACAAGATGGAGCTCAGAAGCTTAAACCCGGGTAACCCGTGCACCCTTAGATTTGGGTTTTGGTTTCTAGTTGTTGAACCATTAAAATGAGATTCACATCATCATCCTTGCACCCTTGCGAGCATGCTGAGCTAAAAACCAGGGAGGTTGGACGTGAGGACTGGTTCTGGGACAGGTTCAAAGTTCGGTCGAACAAGTTTGAGCTTGGCTAAGGGGATTCGAGGTGAGTTTCGTGGATTTTAGGTCATAATCTTGTTTCTGTGCTTAATTAGAATTGAATGGTGTGAATTTGGGGAAGAATGGATGTGATTTGGATGTGGTTACATCAGGTCTAAAATTCAGTTCAGGCGACTTGTTACAGTCTCGCGGGTCGACCAACGAGAGATAGAAGATGATGATGTCAGGCCACGTGGTAGATAGAGGTTGGTGCCACATAGTGAGCTTTTAGGGGCCCACATGTCAGGATGGCTTCAGCAGTTGACATGTGGTAGTGGTTTTTGGTGCCACATGGCACATGTTAGGGGTGTCATGTGGCAAGTCCTGTCAGAGTTGTCAAGGTGACATCAGCAGGTGATGTCAGCGTTGACTAGCGCATTAGTTGACCACCAACTTTGACCCACGAGTGTGGGGGTGTGGATAGGAATTTCAAGGTGAAATCGATCTTTTTCAAAAAAATTTGACATCCTGAATCCAGTAGTGGTGGTTTCAGGCCTGTCGGAGGTTGTTTGATGGGTGTTTTAGCTGTTTTTCTCCTCAATTTACGTGCGCATGGCACATCCTATTTCGAGAGTGATAGAGTTTCAATATGAGGTTAGGTGGATGTTAGTGACCTTTGGGTATCCTTTGTGACATGATTTGATGCTCCAGGAACCTTAGGAAGTGTGCGGTTCGGAACGGAGCGCGTTCGAAAGTACGTGAGTGGACCGTTGCTTTCTAAATTGTTGTGCATGCATTTTTTACTATTTCAATGCTTTGAGTACGTTTTCTGGTTATGAATGATTTGGTATGCGGAATTATGGTTTTGGATAATGATTTGTTATTTTGGAACATTGGTTTTATGGATTTGTGTGCGTAAATTATGTTTTGGCCTTGGGCTGGGTGTTGTCGTTTTGACATAGAGTCCGAGTCCATGATATTATAACTATAATAAAAGAGAATTGGGAAGAGTTACTATTCACCTATAGTGCACCGGTGATTTTACCCTCCCTTTTTTTTGTTTTTCTATGGTATAAATAGTAAAATTACTTTTTTGCCCTCTATGGACAACTATTGTTTCATTGTGTTGACAACTTGCTTCTTCGCCAATTTTCTTCTCTAACTCATCGTACGCATCTCTCATCATCGCACTCATACCCATTTCTATCTCCACCGAGTTCGGCTTTCTATCTTCACGGCGAGCGACATGAAGGCATGTGATCCTCTTTCATTCCATCACAATCCTCTATCATTTAGTGACAACTTCGAGATTTGGAGGTAAGATTTTTGTGACTCAACCCATCGGTTGGATATCGAAAAAAATTCGACCCAACCCATCTCTATCTCCACTAACTTCGACTGTCAATTTTCGCGACGGGGAAGCGGTCAAGGATCTTCAATTCATTTTCATTTAGCCACAACTCCCAGATTTCGAGGTAAAATTTCACCTATGGTATGTGAATCGATGATTCTTAACCTAGCCCGATTGTAAATTGATCTTGCATGTTGGTTTTTTTGCAAGGATTGGGGAAGAATGTATTCAATTTTGATGTTCAAGATGTTTCATAATGCTTCAAAGACGTAGAGCTCTCAAACGGGTAATTTAAGAAAATTAGGTATTTTATTTGTGGTGGACAATTTCTCTTCGTGTTCAGTTGGTGGATTAATTAATACTATAAGGTCTTAAGTTTTGGTTTAATTAATACAGGATTCAGTTAGATTGTTGACTTAAGTATGGTGGGTTAATTGCTTTGCATGTTGGGTTTTTGGAAGGATTGAAGAAGAATAAGAAGAAGCTGGCGTTGGGTTTGGGTGATTTGTGAGATACGCCATCCAAGCTTAAATTTCTGCGCTTTCTATTTGAATAAATTTATGTGCTTTTTGTTTGAATAAATTTATGTGCTTCTGTTTGAATAAATTTCAGTTTGATTGTTTTGGTTATAACAAGGTTAAATTTCAACATGATTGTTATGAATTTTTATTTATAAATATATGACAGTATTTTGATAATCAATTTTTCGAAGGATGAAGATATGGTAAGGATGTATATGCTTATTTTTGTGAGATAGTTTTAGTATATTGGTGTATGTTCACTATATGGCGTGTCACATGAGATATCTTTTGGAGGTTGCTTTGAGTTATGCAGTTGATGATACTATTATGTCTCCCTGATATTTGATGATCTCATTTGATTATACTCTTATGTCTTCCTGATATTTGATGATCTTAGTTGTTTATACTAATCCAAATGACCTTGAGATGTATATTTATACTGTTAGTTTCTTGAGTGGTATTCTCTCTTTAAAAGCTTAGTAGTGCCTGAAAGTTGTATTCCATTTTTCACCTAGAATCCAAACCAAGAATAGATATCTTGATACCTTTAATAGATGTTGAAACAACAATACTAATTGTTGCAAGATTGCAACTTTGTAAACATAAAGGTTCACCCTGTTTTTTCTTTTAAAATCCAACTTTTTTCATTTAGTAACTATTTCTAGGACCTTATCATCTTTGTGATATTAGAAGCATTGGTATTTGTTCTTGAAAAGAAAAACTTGAGGTGATGTTCTTACACTGCATCCCTTTCCTTGGTTGAAGTAGAAAATATTACTGTGGTTCCAACTTGATAATGGGACCTACTTTGTCAAATAAGTTTTTGGCATGGGAAAGAAGGTTCTTTATGGCTAAGTGTTTTGCTGAGGACTATTCAAGGGCTGTATTATGGAGGTGTCTTCATAGAAGGTAAAATGTAGTCAATTTTTGGGTTTCAATAACATCAGATTTGGAGATTATTTTTCTTTCTTTCTATTTTCGTTTCTATTTGTTAAATTTCTATTTAGGGTGCTTTCAGATGTAGTGTGTTAGTAGATTACTGGTACATTGTTTCTATACCAGTTAACTTTATTGGGAGCTGATTATATCTCCATTCTTCACGTACCAATGGAGCGTCTAAGCAATCTCTTCAAAGGAAGGCATACACCAATTCATTGTTATAGTATTTTGATGAATGAAGCTACGAGTTTTGTGAATTTAGTTTGATGTTTATGAATTCTTGCTTTTTTTATTGTTGTGGAACAAAAATATCTAGCTAACAACCTAAGCCTTCCTCACTAAGATACAGGGACAAGAAAAGTAAGTTTAACATTAATTTGTTTATTTCATAAGTAGATTAAAATTTATTTGCTTAATAATTTTCGTGTTCTAAAAACTTATAATCACCATTAGTTTTTAAGTTTTCTGCCTTCTTCATGTAAGTTGGGTTTTGCTTTGGCAGGGAATTTCAAGGAGTTTATTAACTCAGGAAACACCTCTTCCATCTCTGTTGACTTCTCTTTTGACTTTAGACACTGCAACAATGAAGTGAACAAGCAAAAATCACTCAATAAACTTGCTAAAGTTCAAGTTGTCTTAAAGGGCATCAAACACGTATTGATGTTGCACTTTGTTGCATTGCTAAACTGCATTGTAATAGATTATGAAGTTTTGCTTTTGCGATTTTTTTTTGGTCAAACTTATGGGCATCAAACACATTTTGCGATTGTTATATTCGTTTTGCTTCCCAAGAGTCAAATTTAAGTTTAGGGAATTGTTGTGTGCAGGGTTTCAAATAAGTTCCTAGAAATGAAAAAAAAATGTTATACTGTAACGACCCATCCCGAATTTCAGGATTAGATTAGTGACTAATCAAGGATTAGTGAGGTTAATCGGTGATTAGTGAGGTACTTTCGGAAGGACGGTGCGAAATGATGATTTTGCCCTTAGAATGGGCAAAATGTTGACTTTTCATTCTAGTAGTCAAATGGACTTTGGCTGATGACTGTGACGTAGTTCGGGACGTCACGAGTTCATAGACAGGTGGCACGTCCGATTCCGGCATTCGAGGAAGAAGTTATGACGTTCGGAAGTTCTTGGGTATTTTAGTAATTTGGTGAAAAGGGGCAAATAGTTGACTTTTGACTTGGGAGGTCCGATGGCTGAGAGCCGAGGACGGTTACGTAGATCGGGTCGATACGAATCCATAGACAGACGACACGCCAAAATCTGACTTCGAACGGGAAAGTTATGGGTCACGGAAGTTCGGTTACACTATGCATGCATTACAAGGCGATGATTAGGTGGCAATATTTGATTTGTTGACTTTTAAGTGGGACCCATGGATGAGTGACAAGTGTCACTCATCCCATTGGTCCTTAACCCCAAAAAGTGGATCTCATTCTTGATTGGTGGGTTTTGGGATTAAAATAATATTATTATTTTTATTATTTTATAATTTCCACTTCTCTCATCCCTTAATCCCAACCATTCATCTTATCTTCCCCTCCTTTATCCACCGTCCATTTCTCCTTCTTCATCAGACTTCATCATTTTCTTCTTCTTCAAACCCGATCACCCATTTCCCTTCCACCTTCTAAACGCACGACACAAACATACCACCCCACACCCCCAACCATTTCTGTGATGACAGAGAGAGAGACTGAGAGGGAGGTCATGGATGAGGCTGTGATGGCAGGAGTATGGTTAGACCGCCAGGGACGGCGGAGGAACGGTGAACCCGCGCGGGTACCATTCCAAACTCAAATTCGAAGTTCTATTAGGGCACTAGGGAACCATTTCTGGCGAGTGGATGATGCTTGTGAGGTTCTTGTGAATTGAAGAGGGTCAAAAACGAAGGGTTTCGACGGAAGAGCAACGCAGACCGACGGCGGGAAAAGGTATTGACTTTGGCCCGTTTTGTAGATTTTAAAATGGTAGAAAGATAGGAAATGAGATTAGGAAGAGATTAGGATCAAAATGGAACGAAATGGATTAAAAATGAACGAGTTTGGGCCCTGGATCGGTTTGGTCCAGACCGGTCCAGTCCGGTTCAAACCAAAGAACCCGGTCCTTCGCGAGGTAGATGATGAACTGTGTTGGGCGCATTGCTTTCACGCGCAGCCCCTTTGGTAGGCGCGTGATGGCGCATGGGAGTCTGATGAGGATGACTTCAACATGAATTTTAATCTATTTGATGTAACGAACATTTTGGGACTGGTTTCGTGTCGATCGGACATCGTCTCGATAATGTTAGGGACATCCGAAGGTTTAGGATAGCGATTAAAAATAGTTAAAAATTCGGAAAAATTACGGGACTTCAATGAGAGGTTAATAAGGTAGTTAGTAACCTTATAGATTGATTTGGACAGGTTTGGGAGTCCCGATGACGACAATTAGCCCGGTGAGGCTTACGGCACGCAAACCGAGGTGGCAGCTTAGGACGGTTTGTGAGTGGACCTTGATTTCTAAACTGTGATGCATGCATAAATGTTTTATATGTATTATGGATGTGATTCTATGATGATAATTTGGATGATTATGATTTATATGGTTTCACGCATTTCGAGGCGATTTACGTGCTTGCACGTAAATCGAGGTTTACAGTTTTGCACTGATTTTCTGGGCTTATAGTTTTGGAAATGATTTCATGAAATGGTTTTGGATTTGAAAAGGTAAACTCGGATTCGAGACCCATTTGTTTTGGAAACCCTCGGACTCGAAGTCCATTTAGTTACGGTCTCGGGTCAGAGGCCCAATTGGTTCTTGAATCGGTTTCGGATTTGGAAATATGGACCGGGCACGAGACCCATTTGATTTATGAACTCTCGGACCTGAAGTCCATTTGATTTAACAAGGCATCGGGCCGGAGGCCCAGTTGGTTTACGAATCGGGCTCAGAGCCCAGTTGACTTACGTATCGGGCATGAGGCCCATTTGGTTTACAAAATCGGGCACGAGGTCCATTTAGTTTACGAAATCGGGCACGAGACCCAGTTGGTTTACGATTCAGGCCGGATGCCCAGTTTGTATGTGGATTCCGGCTTAGGGCCCAGTTATGTTTTTAGATTGTGATTTCAGGTTAGGGACCCATACATGGATTTATGGTTCATGACGGTTTATGGCGACATGCATGAACCCTTGAAAGGTTGTTATGGTTCATGACGATTTATGGGGACCAGCATGAACCTTTGAAAGTTTTTTATGGTTCATGACGGTATATGGGGACTGGGCATGAACCCTTGAAAGGTTTTAAGAATGATTTCAAATGGTTTTTCGTATACCATCATTTATATATGGATTGTCTCCTCCAGGGAGGGTCGTTGGCCTGGGTGGACCCCGGAGTAGTCACGGAGCACTGACTGAGTGGAGTCGCCCCCGTTGGGTTCCTTACTCTCAGAAATGCTATGGATTATAACACCCAGAGAGGGTCATTGATCTACGGACATTGACATGGGTGGACCTTAGGGATACTTGGGTTTCGAGACCCCAGGTAGCACCTGCGTAGCTCTAGATACCGTGATAGGATTGGTTATATGATATTGACAAACATGATTTATTGATTTGCGAAATTGTGTTATGATGATAAATGGATTTGGGTTGAGTTCCCACATATGTTTACTATGTAATGGTTCTCTGTAAATAGTTTTGGGCAGGGGCCCGTATGATTATGGTTGTTTAAACATATGTGGTTTGATAAATGGTTTTACTATGCATGCATGCTTCTTAGTGAAGGGAATAAAGATCTTTTATGAAATGTGTTTTTCTAAACTTATTACTTTTTGTCCATTCACAGTCTTTCTGTTTTGAATGCCCTTCAGGTTGAATACGGTGCGAACTGTAGCAGAGACTGAGACATCACATACCTCCTCAGGATCTTGGCATACTTTGGAAGCCTGCGGGCTAAAAGTTCAAATTTTCCTTGGTGTGACACTACGTGTCAGACGGGATCAGGAGCATCCCTCGTTAATCCCGGGGAGGATTGGGATGGGTCCTGACATGTACCCATTGCAGATTATGTGGGTACGGTGTATTTAGAATAATTGGATTTTTGATGGAAAAAGGGAGATGAAGGTTTGGACAAGATTCCCTAAAAAAAATATTGTTCCTTTTGCAGATTATGTGCATTTCAGTAGACATTCTGTTTGTTATAACTTATAAGTGATGTCAATTCGTTTTGCATTCAACTAGAAATTGGAATTGTATAAGTGGTGAAATTGTCTTTTGGTTTTTTTTTTATTCATGAATTTTTGTAGTCCATACTTTTACATTGCCTTATAATTTGATGGTGACAATTGCTTTACTAACTATCTTTTCGGACCTGGTAACATTTCTCTTTTGATTGTATTGCTGATCCACTTTGTCTCTTCAACAGACATACTTTGGATTCAAAAGTGCTCTTACTGAAATGTAAATGAGCCTATTGGTTTTCAATTTCAATTACGAAGATTATATCTTTAGCTAGGCCTGGAATGTAATGTTTATCAGTATAATTAGCTTTGGGCTATCAACCATTTTCTGGCTTTTGGCTCATTTGAATTGTTTATTTGTAGATATTCCGCTTGAAATTATGATTTGATCATTCTGAGTTCATTTCAACTTCATTTATGTGCTCAGGGTTATTATGCAGAAGGTAAAACTAACTTAGTATGTTCTGTTGAAGTGAGTATTTAGATTTCTCATGTTCCTTTTATCTAATTGAGATGGCCCGTTCGATTTTCACTTAATTCTCATATTGTTTTGTACTTAGTGCTCAGGGTTATTATCTTCAATAATTTTTGTTTGCTTATAATCTAATGGTTAATTTCATTTTGGTTCTTATGTGTGTTTATATTAGAGCTTGATTTTTTTTTTTCGATTTTTCACGTTATGATTTATTAATGTGTACCATTTTATATAGAATTTATTATTAATTGAAAAGTCTAGCAGCAACACGCGGGCATTCCCTGCTAGTATATTATAAATGATGTTTTGAGTATTGGATTTGGACTATTGCCACGATTGACCATCCTCGGGCGATTACCTTTCCCGAACTAACGTTGGAGTGTGTCTTCATCAGCTTCCTGTGGGCATATATTTTCCACATTGATGTTGGAGTGTGTCTCCGTCAACATCTTTGGGGCTTGTATTTCTTGAACTGGTGTTGGAGTGTGTCTCCGTCAGCATCTTGGGGGCTTGTATTTCCTGGACTGGTGTTGGAGTGTGTCTTCACCAGCTTCCTTGAGGCTGTCTATGCGTAGTGCATGGATCAATTAGCATGGCCAGGTATGAAAGATGGTGCATCTTGGTTTCTGGTTGTGGTGTCCATGACATGACCCATCCCAATCTCCCTCGATTATCGTGCGATGCGTCATGCTCCCGTCTGACACCACGTGCTAGACCAGGGATAAACCATAACCCGCTCGGGGTTATTAGAATGCGTAGTGACTTGTGGAGTACGCAGTGGCATATGATGTCTCAGTCTCTGCTACAGCCCGCATCCGCGATCAACCTGAAAGATAAAAAAAACATTAAAAGCTGTGAGTGGACAAAAGTAATTAGTTTATAAAATCATTTAGCGAAAAAACATTTATACCCTTCACTTAAAATACATGCATCAAAAAACACGTAATCTCCATTACTTTCTTAAAATCAAATCATATTACTTTTCAAATCAATACTAGTGAAAAACAACTGTCATATCTTAAATCATCATCATCAGTCACGATATCCAAGCAACACGTGTACATCCATGACTGTTCACGTCCGAGCACGTCGTCGTGAACACATCACCGGCCGACGTTCCACATATCGTCATGAACATATCAACGGTATCGATCTCATATAACATCAGCACTCCTGAGTCTAGCCTCCCTTAGCTGCACGACAACAAGCAGTGCATTGTGACCTTTCTAGGATCACACATCACACAGGATGGTCGACGTTCGGAGGCGAGTCTCAATCATCGGGACCTCTCTAGGGAAACATATTCACGTCGGAGTCCTTCTCCGGGGAAACACATTCTTACCGGAATCATATCAATCTCATAGGGTCTCAGGCCAAAATGAAATCTCAACAGGATCACAAGCCCAACATATCATCTCAATAAGGTCACAAGCCCATAATATCATCTCATAAACCAGAACTGTCAGGACCCACCCCTAATCCCCCGGGATTAAGGGCTAAATCCCGATCCCGTCTAACCTACGCATGCCACGAAGGCTAAACCAACGTCCAACCTTCATGCGACACGTAAGTCGGACAAGGGATTCTCGATCCAACCATCCGAAAAGGTAACCGGTCTTCCCAGAGTATGCCGAACTACTGTGGATCGCAGGTGTGATGTCTCCATCTCTCTCTCGACCAACAGCCTGTACCGAAACAACCTGGAGGGTATCAAAAACACGAAAAACTGTGAGTAGACAAAAATAAAATATACGTTCAAAAACAGTTCTATAAAACATAAGTACATTTTTACCCTCCACGCAAAAACCAATGCATGCATATCCAATTCATGTCATAAAACCATGTAAGAAAACCAAACACAGTTTCTTTTTCCAAATCTCGGGCCTCAGCCCAAAACTGTCAGGACCCACCCCGGTTTCACCCCGAAACCCGAGGTAAATCCTGCTCCCGTCTGACTCCCCGACACAACACCCAGGAAATCATCTACAACTCAGTCAGACGCAGGAGTAACTATATAAAATAACCCGAAGTTATAATGTACAAAGCATAGTACGAAACACAAGGAACATAAAAACCAATAATTTACACGCACACGGAAAGACTTTAAACCACTCCGGGACCTCTCACGTGACTTCTATGCCTCGGACACTGCCTCGACGTCAAGACCCCGCGCTCGCTCCACAACCTGGAGGGCAAGTTAAAAACACAAGGTGTGAGTGGACCATAATAAAAGAAAAGTTCTAAAACCATTTATCAGAAAAACAGAGTTTAACCCTCCGTTTTGAAAACCACATGCATAACCCAGTTATCAAACCAAATTACCATAAACCACATCATAAGAAACAGAAACACTATAAAACAGTTAGAAAAACTACAGCCTGTGAATCATAAAACCGTGTCATAAACCACGAACATGAAATCATCATTTTCCGATCAAACCTGCTGGACCTATCCGAGTCTTTAAACTCCCGAGTCTTTAAACTCAATCCAGGCCTTAATAATATCCGAGTCTTTAAACTCACGAGTCTTTAAACTCAAAGGCCTACGGGGGAAAATAGCAATATATCCGAGTCTTTAAACTCCCGAGTCTTTAAACTCAATCCGGGCCCGTCCCCCGTCAATCAATATCCGGGTCTTTAAACCCAATAACCAGATCCAGCAAATCCAATCAAAACCAGTTGAAAACCATTTCCGTATTCACATCCAAACCCGAATCCGAAATCCCCGGTTCGAAGCCCTTTCGGCGTTCAGAACCGTCATTCCGAACCCAAATCCGGAAATCCACTTTTCAATCTTAAAACCAAATCTCGTTTCCCGAAATCCGATTTTAAAATCGAAAACCTGAATTGTCAAACTTATGTTTCAAAATCCCGTTATCACCATTGAAAACCAGTTATCATTTGGAAATCCCAAAACCACAGCTTTATTTTCAGAAATCAATATTTCTCGTAAAACGTGCCAATTACTTTACTTTCTTGAAAACCCGTGCAATGATATAAAACCACATCATAAATCCAACATATATAAAACAAGTATAGAAAAGCAGTTATGCATGTTTGAGTTTAAGGAAAGGGTCCACTCACAGTACCGAGCCCTTAATAGCGTCCCGAACGTCCCGCACGTTCCTCAGCTTCCTCGGGAAGTCCTGATCCTGTTAGCAACCACCAAAATACGTCACTAACACGTCTACGAAGGTTCACCTAAATTCCCTCAAAAATCCCCGAATCGAAAGCGTAATAAACCGGGACCCTAAGCTTTCACCCTCGCGGAACTACGTCGATTCGACGTCCGATGAACCCGAAACCACTTCTAATGAACTCAACACAACTCCTGGACCAAAAACCATGTTGACCACTTTCCCCAGAACCGCCGCACGCGCCCCCACGCGCCGCCCAAAGTGGCTGCGCGTGGCCCTCACGCGCCTGCTACAGTGCACCTTCAACCTCACGTCGACCCGGATCAACACAGTAGTCTGCAGCTTGAACCGGCGTCAACGGTTCTCCGCCATGCCTGCACCAAAACACCTCCTCTCTTCACCAACAGCATCGTCCCATCCTAGACTACCCCTTCCCGTACTTCACTCACCTCGACTCACCCTAAACCTCATCGACTCGAACTCGAACAAAAACCCATACACTGCCCTGTTTCCTTCTCCGGCCACCCAGGTCATCTCCTTTCACGGTGGCAACACCAGACGGTTCCTAGGACCCTTCTAAACCTAACTCAACTCACCTGGACCGTCGACTCTACTCCAATCTTCATGACTTTCGGTTTGAAAGTCACGATTAAAACAGAGTACATCCAGACCCGCCGTCGTGCCAACCTCCACCGTGCACCTCCCGTCACGGCAGCTCAACCAAACGACGCCCTGGACTCAACTGAACTCCCTAGACTCTCCTAGAATCTTCGATTCAACCTCTCAAGCCACAACTTCCGATTTGACGTTCACGGCCAAAACAGAGCATAGACACGGGGAAATAGAAATTACCTGCAACCTGTCGCCGTCGTGAGCTCCGCCGGTATTGGTTGACTCCTTGCACCCCTCACGACACCACCGCGGTCTTAGTTGCCCCGTACACGGCTGCCACCGCCACGATTTCTCCACACTCTCTGATTTCCTCCTTGTTTCCCTTTGATTTTCTCGTGGCCCGCAGCTCCCACACACACACCCGCTGCACCCCTCAACCAACTCACCAGCTTCCCTTCGATCCCCCGTCCCTCACTCACTCACCAGAACTCATCAACTACCACAATTACCCTTCAATTGTCCTTCACAATCTCCCTCTGTTTCTCTCTGTGTCAAAGAACACGAACACACATAGCACGGGTGCACCCCAATAATAGAACCGTGCACACATACTAGAATCCCCCAGAACCCACTACACACTTGCCACATGTCACCATCCCCCACTCTCTCTCACACACATGGCCCTATCTCAGCCCTTCATCTGCTTCTCTCTGTACAAATCCCCAGGTGCAAAAAGACCAAAATACCCTTCTGTTTAACTCAAAATTACGTTTTTGCCAATAACTTCCTAGACCCATATCTCGCACCCTGTAAGTCTGATGAATACGTGCCGTCTGTCATCGAACTCAGGACGACGAGATCTACCTAACCATCCTCGGTCAACATACCAAAACCTGTTCGTAAGAAAAGTCAACTTTTCCCCCTATTCTACCAAAATTACGATTATGCCCTCCACCTTCCGAACATCACAACTTCCTCCTCGGATGTCGGAATCAGGCGTGCCACCTGCCTACGGATTCGTGACATCTCAAACTACGTCCTGGTCACTGGTCAACACCCAACACCCATTTGACCACCCGAACTAAAGTCAACCTTTTTGCCCAAGTCAGGGGCAAAATCGTCATTCTAAACTTATAGACCTATCGGGACCACCTAACCACCAAATAACCTCACTAATCCCACTTTAATCACACTACTAATCTCGGCTCTCGGGACAGGTTGTTACAAAAACCATCGAAAACCATTATAACCATATCACATTTCTATTCATCGAACCTGCTGGATCTATCCGAGTCTTTAAACTCCCGAGTCTTTAAACTCAATCCAGGTCTTAATATAATCCGAGTATTTAAACTCCTGAGTCTTTAAACTCAACAGGCCTACGGGGGAAATGTCAATATCCGAGTCTTTAAACTCCCGAGTCTTTAAACTCAATCCGGGTCTTTAAACCCAATCCGGACCCGTCCCCCGTCAATCATAATCTGGGTCTTTAAACCCAATAACCAGATCCAGAAAATCCAATCCAAAACCGTTTGAAAACCATTTTCCATTTCCGAATCTGAATCCGCAATCTCATCAGGATCCCGAACCCAAACCCAGAACCCATATCCATCTCCTTTCCATATCTGAGTCTGAAACCATCATTCCGTAAGCCGGCATCCGGAATAACCATTCCGAACCCAAACCCAGAATCCACTTCTAAGTCTCAAATCGAATCCCGAATCGTCATCTGGAAATCCGATTCAAAAACTCGAAATCACGTTTCTCAAAACCACTTTTTAAAATGGGCTTCAAGCCGGAAAACACTTTTCCGAAATCCATCTTAAATCATTGCTATTAAATCATATTTCAAGTCCCGAAAGCAAATCATTAAAATCAGGTTCAAATCACAAACTTGATCGAAATCTCGTAAAACGTGCATTTTCGTAAATACCTCGAAATTCGTGCAAAACCACAAACCATCAAGATCATAAAGAAAAATCATAGAATCACGTATGAAAACATATTAAAAACATATATGCATGCATCAAGAGTTAGAAAACAAAGTCCACTCACAGACCATTCCGACGTCGCCTCGAAACGCGCGCACTTACGCCGTTCCCGGCCATTCCGTTATCCTCGGCTTTCCCGAACCTGTCAAAATCCCATACCAAGGTCACTAACTACTTCAAAAAGGTCATACTAAAGCCCCATAATTTTCCCGTATTTTTTTCTATTTTTAATCGAGCCCTAAAACCTTCGGACATCCCGAAACATATCGAGACGATGTCCGATTGACTCGAAACTAGCGCCAAAATGATCGTTACATTAAATACTTTAAAACACGTGTTGAACGTGCCTCGAAAAGAGGGCCCACTCGCCCTCACGCGCTGTCCAATCGTCCTGCTTGTGAAACCACGCGCGATTACTGTTCATCGTCACTGACCTTAGGTCGACCCGGTTTAGACCGGGTTGGACCGGTTCTCTGCAACTCGACCGGCGTTGCCAGTTCCCGTCCAAGTCTCAACCGTTTTTCCTCCTTTCAATCCTATTAGCTTTGTCCCACTCCCAGCACCTAATCTACTTGGTTAAATTAAAGAATAAGGTACGGTATCTTACCTCCTGGTCGAACTTCAAAACTCAAACCTTCCCCGTCTCTGTTCTCATGTTTCCGGCCACGGCTATCCTTCGTTCCACTTCCATTGGCTTCCTTTTATCATCCACAACCTTACCTAAAGAACCAATTGAATCAATTGTCACTAAATCACACCTTACCATTTTTGAATTCAAAGCTACCATTTACACGGTTTTGCACTTACCGTCCCTAAGAAGGCTCGAAAATGGGCAAGATCGACTCCTAGTATCCTCTAGATTGTCCTTTGATCAATCACTTGGGCTTATTCGTCCTTCACTTGGTTCCATTAACTGCAAATTCAAACAGGGGACTTCTCTGTTTTTGGGTTTATCCCACCTCTCACACCTCTCTTCACGCAGTCTTTCTCTAAAACACAAACACTCAAGTCTCAAGCACGACTCAGAGTACTCACTCACCAAGCCCCTGGACTCCCACGACTCACACACAGCAGAAGGCTGATTTTTGTGCTTACTTTGTCTCTGTTTTTCCTCAGTTTCACGATTTAAACCCAACACAAACGATTAAAGTGTAACCGTGAAAGTGGCTAGAAGCCACTAGACTTAGTCCAGGTGTCCTCCAACCTGTGGTCCACACTTCTTGATGTAGCCAAGTGTCCCTTGATCACTGGGCATCAATCCCTAGGCACAAAATGACCAAAATGCCCCTATGAGTCCAAATTAACATTTTGCCCTTCACCTTTCTAGAACCACAACTTAACCGTCCGACGTCCGATGACAGCGTGCCGCCTGTCGTTGTACTCAGGAAGTCGAAATCTATCTAACGGTTCTTGGTTTGCGTGAAGAAAATGTGTCGTGCAAAAAGTCAACAAATTCCCCTCTTTTAACCAAATTACAAAAGTGCCCTCAACCTTCCGAACATCATAACTTCCTCCTCGGATGTCGAAATCGGGCGTGCCACCTGTCTACGGACTCGTGACGTCCCGAACTACGTCACGGTCATTGGTAAATGCCCAATTGACCGCCTGAACTAAAAGTCAACATTTTGCCCATTCTAGGGGCAAAATCGTCATTCTGCACCAAAGTCAAAAAGTAACCAACTAACCACCGATTTAACTTCCCTAATATGTTACTAATCACTTCGCTAACCTTGACTCCCGGGACGGGTCGTTACAAGAACTGGGTCACAAGCCCAATATATTTCACATTTGACTATACTCTAAGTCAAACCATAAAACACCTAGGACACATGCCCGAATATTATTTCCAAATCTGAAACCATTTCACTATTCAAAGCACTGTTTAAAACCACTTTTGGCTGTAATACAAGTCAAAGTCAATAATCAACTGGGTCACATGCTCGAAATAGCATTTCACGCATCTCCGTGAAATCATTCAAAAGATAGTCAAATCCTTGGTTTCACGTGTCAGGATCGGTCCCAAATCCCCTGGGATTAACGTGGGACACGCCTGATCCCGTTTGACACGGAGTGTCAGACCAGGGAAATCCCGTCTCTAGCCCTCACCGGGCGTCCAGTGCACGTCAGGATCGAAGGAGGAGGAGTGTGATGTCTCGTCTCTGCTATAGCCCGCATCTACGATCAACCTGAAGGGCATTAAAACATCAAAAGTCGTGAGTGGACAAAATAAAAATTTTCATTAAAAACATTTTCACATAAAGACATTTATGCCTTTCACTAAAAGCATATACATGCATTCAAAAACCATTTATCAAACATTAATAAAACCACTTGAAAATATTCTCAAAACCTTTCAAGGGTTCATGCCGGTTCCCATAAACCTTCATGAACCATAAATCCATTTGGGTCCCCGACCCGAAATCACAACCTTAAAACCATAAAACCATACATGTGGGAACTCAGCCCAAAACCATTCTATAAAACATGGAACACAGGGGCTCCGCCCCCGAATCACTTTCTGTAAACCACATACATATCTACATACGTATAACCCATCCGTGACACTTCCGAGAAGATGCCAACTCGGGGCACACAGCCTCTAGGGAACACATCCTCGATATATGTCACGATATCATCGCTATACTAGTATGCACACTACTCGGGGTATCACTTCGAGTCTTCCCCCAGGAATTCTCCATCTGGGAGGCTCAATCTTCGGACCTAGTCCGATCATCTCTCCGGAATCTGGTCTGGGACCACAACATAATCGTAACCCCCACTCCTGGAATGGGATCCCTATGGGGATACCCATTCTGGTATGTGGATCGTGACTTTCCAGGTCGACGTCTAGAGGAGACCATATAAACCATGGAGGGTTCATGCATTTCCAAAACACTTTCTTTCTTTCTTAAAACATTTCTCAATTGGGTCTCATACCTAAAACATTTCAACAAGATTCCTCGAATCCAATTCAAATCCATTTCACAGGCCTCGACCTAAATCCATGGTTCAATAGGGTCTCATGCCCGAATTCTCATTTCATAAACTGAACTGGGACTCAAGCCCGATGTTACAATCAATAGGGCCTCAAGCCCGGTACCACAGTTAACTGGGCCCTAAGCCCGAACCGTAAAGAAACGGGACCTCAAGTCCGATTTCACAATCAATAGGGCATCAAGCCCGATACTACAGTCAAATGGGCCTCAAGCCCGAGATTATAACCAACTGGACCCTCGGTCCGACCGTATAACTCAAATGGACCCTCGGTCCGATTCCCTGTCAAATCAAATGGACTCCAAGTCTGATAGTTCGTAAATCAAATGGGTCTCGTGCCCGATTTCAAATTTCCAAGTCCAAAATCCATTAATTAAACCCTCGTTGAAAACCTAGCACGTATAAGCATCGTATAAAACCATAAATCTGGAAATATGTGCAAATACGTAAATCCTAGGCTACCACAAACAAATGCACTCATGGCATCACAAAAAATATATTAAAACACTTATAAAACATTTATGCATGCATCGAATTCGAAAGAAGGGTCCACTCACAGACCGTCAGAAGTCGCGCCTCGATCCGCGTGCCATAAGCGTTTACCGGGTCAAACTTCACCTCCGGGATTCCCTAACCTGTCCAAATTAATTCAGAGGGTTACTAACTACTTATATAACCCCTCACTAAAGCCCCGTAATTTTCTGGAATTTCTAACTATTTTTAAACGTGAACCTAAACCTTTGGACAACCCGAACTATATCGAAACGATGTCCAATTGACACGAAACCAGTCCCAAAATGTTCGTTACATCGAATAGATGATTTGACATGTTGAACACTTCCCCAAAGGAAGGTTCACGTGCCTTCACGGGCCCAAGAATGGTCCTGTGCGTGGGCCTTACGCGCCAGGACTATTCATCTTCTTCTCCACGCGTTGAACCGGTCCGGCCGGTTCACTCTGTACAGCTGGTCTAGCTGGACCGACGTGACCGGTCCGGCCACCCTACTCCCTCATTTTTCGCCCAATCTTCTCCTTTTCAATCCCATTCTTCCTATTTTCTCATTTCCTACCATTTTCAATCCCTAAACCTAAGTTAAAACCCTTCAATACTAACCATAATCAAAGGGCCTCACGACCTTGTTTTTCCCGGCCACCCTCATGGCTCCCTCAGCCGTGAACCACGCTCATAACCATCTTAAAACTTCCCTACCAACTCACTAACCAACCTCTAATCATCCAAAAGCATCCATAACGTACAAATCAAATTAAAAGGGGAAAATGGCAAAACCGAGTACTTACCATTTCTCAGCTGTGCACGGCGGCCCAGCCACCTCCTGCCCCCTTCCTCAGCAACCTCAGCCTCCTCTCACTCTCATGGTGCTCCAGGCATGCTCATATGGGGTGAAGGTTTGGATTGGTTCAAGGTGGGTGAGATCGAGTATGGGGGATGGAAAATGATCGATGAAGAGGAAAATGTGATATGCATAAATGAAAATGGGTGGGCAATGGATGGATGACAAGTATCATTCATCCATTGGCCTGCCCCAAAATATCTGGGCCCCACTAATTGCCAAATAGTCTTTGTCTCGTAAAACGTGCAATAGTACGTTCGTACTTCCGTGAACCGTAACTTCCTCGTCGAACGTCCAAATTCGACGGGTCGCCTGTCTATGAATTCGTATCATCTCAATCTACGTAACGGTCCTCGTCCCTTGGTCATCGGACCTCCCGGGTCAAAATTCAACTATTGGCCCCTATTCAACCAAATTACCAAAATGCCCTTGGACTTCCGATCGTCATAACTTTTTCCACGAACGTCGGAATCGAGCGTACCACCTGTCTATGAACTCGTGACGTCCCGAACTAAGTCACAATCATCGGCCAAAGTCCATTTGACCGTTAGAACAAAAAGTCAACGATTTGCCCATTCTAGGGGCAAAATCGTCATTTCGCCCGAACCTCCGCTAATCCTCGTCTAATCTTCGATTAGTCTCGCTAATCCGTCATTAATCCTTAATTAATCTCATTAATTCGGGACGGGTCGTCACAATCTCCCCCCTTAAAGAATTTCGTCCTCGAAATTCAAATTGACCCGATTCCACATCCAAATTGTGGAATCCAACCATGTCCCTCGACTCAGATCGCTGCACCCACACACAAAGGGACCAACCAGTGTACACCCGTACACCAACCAGTCAGACAAAACTTGTCTGTATCCAAATGTACCACTAATACTCATAACGCAATGACTACATTCGACCCCGTCGAATGACTGAAACTACTTGTTTTGAACTGACACCACTTGTCAAATCAACCCTTTCGTTGACGCAACAACTCCCTGGTTCCTTTCTCACTCACCAGTCTAACCTGGTATCTACTCCCACTGGGAGTCACCTGACCCCACTCAACAATCTATGTTGACACATCCCGACAATCTGTCACCACATGGCAGTTGTCAGGACCCACCCCGGTTTCACCCCGAAACCCGAGGTAAATCCCGCTCCCGTCTGACTCCCCGACACAAGACCCAAGTAAAACTCACTCAAACCCAGTCAGACGCAGGAGTAATTACAAAATATCCCAACCTTATCGTTTACAGAGCATAGCACTAAATTACAAGGAAAATAAAAACTGATAAAGTACACGCACACAGAAGCCTTTAAACTCTTCTAGGATCCCTCACGTCACTTCTATGCCTCGGACACTGCCTCGACGTCAAGACCCCGCGCTCGCTCCACAACCTGGAGGGCAATTTAAAACAGAAAATGTGAGTGGACCAGAAAGTACGAAAAGTTCAAAATCACTTAAAATGAAAACCGAGTTTAACCCTCCGTTTTAAAACCACATGCATAACCAACAGTTATGAACACAGTTATAAAATAATCATTATAAAACATCATAAGGAACAGAAACACTATCAAATATCATAAGAAACCATAACATGAGTATCAGAAAACTGTATCATAAACCATGAACATTAACTCATAAATGTCCCGATCAAACCTGCTGGATCTATCCGAGTCTTTAAACTCCCGAGTCTTTAAACTCAACCCAGGCCTTAATCATATCCGAGTCTTTAAACTCCCGAGTCTTTAAACTCAAGGCCTACGGGGGAAAATCAATATATATCCGAGTCTTTAAACTCCCGAGTCTTTAAACTCAATCCGGGTCTTTAAACCCAATCCGGCCGGTCCCCCGTCACATATATCCGGGTCTTTAAACCCAATATCCAGATCCAGCAAATCCAATCCTAAAACCATTTGAAAACCATTTACCAATCCACATCCAAACCCGAATCCGAAATCACTGGTCCGATGCCCTTCCCGGCATCCAGAACCGTCATTCCGAACCCAAATCCGGAAATTCACTTTCCAACCTTAAAACCAACTTCCATTTCCAAAATCCGTTTCTAAAACCACAAACCTTGATCATTGAAATCATGTTCCAAAACCCACTTATAACCATTGAAAACCACTTATTATTTGAAATCCCAAAACCATAGCATATATTCCAGAAACCAACCATTCCTCGTAAAACGTGCTAAAAACCAATTTCCTCGAAAAACGTGTAATAATGTAAAACCAACCAAACATATTCGATAAACATAAAATCATGATTAAAAACCATAAGACAATTATAGGAAACAGTTATGCATGCTCGAGTTTAGAGAAGAGGTCCACTCACAGTACTGAGCCCTACTCGCGTCCCGAACGTCCAGCCCGTTCCTCGGCTTCCTCGGGAAATCCCGATCCTGTCAAACACCGTCAAATTACGTCACTAATACGTCTACAAACACTCACCTAAATTCCCTAATCACTCACCCTTGCACCCAGATCGATCAATTCCCCTCAATTCTCACACTCTGTTTTCTCTGTGTTTGTCGAAGAACAACACACACACACGGGTTCACCCAAATAGTTAGGACCGTGAACACACAGGATCGCACCAGAAGCCTCTACACACCTGCCATGTGTCACCATCCCTTCAAACTTTATCCCATCTGTTTAAACCCCAGCCGTCCATTCTTTTCTCTCTGCACAAATCCCCATAAACCCAAAAAGACTAAAATACCCTTCTGTTTAACACATTTTTACGGTTTTACCGAAACTTCCTAGACCCGTAACTCTCGCCTCGTAAGTCCGATGAACACGTGCCGCCTGTCATCGAACTCAGGACGACAAGAACTATCTAACCATCCTAGGTCAACCTACCAAAACTCGATTATACGAAAAGTCAACTATTCCCCCTACTTTACCCAAATTACGGTTAAGCCCTCAACCTTCCGAACATCACAACTTCCTCCTCGGATGTCGGAATCGGGCGTGCCACCTGCCGAAGGATTCGTGATGACCTAAACTACGTTCCGGTCACTGGTCAATCCCCAATTGACCACCCGACATAAAAGTCAACATTTTTGCCCGAAGCAGGGGGCAAAATCGTCATTCTAGGTTCCCGGACCCCTCGGGACCACCTAACCCCTGATTAACCTTACTAATCACACCTTAATCACTCTACTAATCCCAATTCTTGGGACGGGTTGTTACAATCTACCCACCTAAATAGAATTTTGTCCCCGAAATTCCACAGCTAGTTCCCAACACCTAGGGTCTCCTACCGGTAAAGAACAACCTCTCCTAGGTTTCCTGTCTATCATCTCCACCTTGGGTATTTCACTCCATCCTTAACTACGGTTACTACGGCCCACCCTAGCTATGTAACAGCTACATGGTGTACGCAAGGGAAACTCTATGAACAGAAAAACAAAGGTATAATAAAATACCTTATTTCACAGTACCCGACAGAAGTCATAGAGTACATCCTCGTATACAACCACCCATCTCCCTCGGCTACTATTCCGGCCACGGTCGGACTAACTTCACAAAGTCCTAAAGGCAAACTCTAGCTTGTGGGTTCTCTCCTTCAATAATCTCAGATCGATCAGTTATAGTCACTCCTTTCCTCTACTTCCCGTCAACCTGCTACGGAACTTACTATACACTCCAAGTCCTCTAGGAAAACTCCTAGACTCTACCCCGAAATCCAACAACCAAACCAACAGAACAACCAAAAGTGAAACAAATACCTGTCCCCACATCTGGTATCGACTGATCCTCCTGCTGAGTCATCGAGAACACCCGGGCCTGAGATCCTGACGCTCTACCACGTCCCCTCGAACTACTCGTGGCTGTGCCACCACCTCCTCTAGTGCCCGCTGTCCCTGATACTGTACTCTGTCCGGACTCCGCTACTCCTCTGCCTACACCACCTTCCTGTGGCAACAGTGGACACTCACGTCGGAAATGACCTCGCTCCCCGCAATAGAAACACACATTCCAGCCTGGTCCACTGCTCGGGTCTCCCCGTAGACGCTACCGGACGTCGCACTCGCTTGCGGAGTCGGCGGTGCTCGGTAACCCCCAAAATCCTGAACTCTGGGCACTACCAGGCCTACCAAAACGATCATCGCCCGACGAGGACGATCCACCGAAGTTACCCCTTTTCGGTGTCCGCTGGCTCGAAACTCTCCAGGAATAGATAGTTCCCGGCGTCGTACCGGGCAAACTATCCTCAACTCGTACCGCAGCATCCGACAAGTCTCGGAGGGTAGCAAAAGATCCAGCCGTCACTACGGCTCGAATCTCACCTCGCAAACCCAACTCAAACCTACGGCACTTCTCGGCTTCAGTGGCCACAAAAGCAGGAGCAAACCGAGACAACATCTGGAACTTCCGTTCATACTCTGCCACGGTCATATTCCCTTGCTGGAGATGCAAAAACTCTGCCTCCTTGGCATCCCGGAAAGAACGAGGATAATACTGCTCCAGAAACCGTTCCCTGAACGTCTCCCAGGTCACACTATGGATATCCCAACCGGACAACTCGAGGGTATACCACCACTCGTACGCCGCACCATCTAGTAAAAAGGTGGCCAACAACACTCGCTCCCCCGGCGGACAATGCATCACCGCGAAAATCCGCTCAAGTCGGGTAATCCACCTCTGGGCTTCCTCAGGATCAGCCCCGCCACTAAAAGTAGTAGCCCCGAGCCGCTGGGCTCGCTCAATCGTGGCACTCTCCGTCTCTCTGGCTACTTCTTCAGGTTGTGGAGAGGGTCTACGTCTCGGAGGCATCGTCAACCGCACGCTGAAAGAGGCATAGAAGTAGTCAAACAACTGAAACACAACCTCACAAACCGACAGACCCGACAAACTCGACAAACCTATGCTCTGATACCAATTGTCAGGACCCACCCCGGTTTCACCCCCGAAACCCGAGGTAAATCCCGCTCCCGTCTGACTCCCCGACACAAGACCCAAGTAAAACTCACTCAAACCCCAGTCAGACGCAGGAGTAATTACAAAATATCCCAACCTTATCGTTTACAGAGCATAGCACTAAATTACAAGGAAAATAAAAACTGATAAAGTACACGCACACAGAAGCCTTTAAACTCTTCTAGGATCCCTCACGTCACTTCTATGCCTCGGACACTGCCTCGACGTCAAGACCCCGGCGCTCGCTTCCACAACCTGGAGGGGCAATTTAAAACAGAAAATGTGAGTGGACCAGAAAGTACGAAAAGTTCAAAATCACTTAAAATGAAAACCGAGTTTAACCCTCCGTTTTAAAACCACATGCATAACCAACAGTTATGAACACAGTTATAAAATAATCATTATAAAAACATCATAAGGAACCAGAAACACTATCAAATATCATAAGAAACCATAACATGAGTATCAAAAAACTGTATCATAAACCATGAACATTAACTCATAAATGTCCCGATCAAACCTGCTGGATCTATTCGAGTCTTTAAACTCCCGAGTCTTTAAACTCAACCCAGGCCTTAATCATATCCGAGTCTTTAAACTCCCGAGTCTTTAAACTCAAGGCCTACGGGGGAAAATCAATATATATCCGAGTCTTTAAACTCCCGAGTCTTTAAACTCAATCCGGGTCTTTAAACCCAATCCGGCTGGTCCCCCGTCACATATATCCGGGTCTTTAAACCCAATATCCAGATCCAGCAAATCCAATCCTAAAACCATTTGAAAACCATTTACCAATCCACATCCAAACCCGAATCCGAAATCACTGGTCCGATGCCCTTCCCGGCATCCAGAACCGTCATTCCGAACCCAAATCCGGAAATTCACTTTCCAACCTTAAAACCAACTTCCATTTCCAAAATCCGTTTCTAAAACCACAAACCTTGATCATTGAAATCATGTTCCAAAACCCACTTATAACCATTGAAAACCACTTATCATTTGAAATCCCAAAACCATAGCATATATTCCAGAAACCAACCATTCCTCGTAAAACGTGCTAAAAACCAATTTCCTCGAAAAACGTGTAATAATGTAAAACCAACCAAACATATTCGATAAACATAAAATCATGATTAAAAACCATAAGACAATTATAGGAAACAGTTATGCATGCTCGAGTTTAGAGAAGAGGTCCACTCACAGTACTGAGCCCTACTCGCGTCCCGAACGTCCAGCCCGTTCCTCGGCTTCCTCGGGAAATCCCGATCCTGTCAAACACCGTCAAATTACGTCACTAATACGTCTACAAACACTCACCTAAATTCCCTAATCACTCACCCTTGCACCCAGATCGATCAATTACCCTCAATTCTCACACTCTGTTTCTCTGTGTTTGTCGAAGAACAACACACACACACGGGTTCACCCAAATAGTTAGGACCGTGAACACACAGGATCGCACCAGAAGCCTCTACACACCTGCCATGTGTCACCATCCCTTCAAACTTTATCCCATCTGTTTAAACCCCAGCCGTCCATTCTTTTCTCTCTGCACAAATCCCCATAAACCCAAAAAGACTAAAATACCCTTCTGTTTAACACATTTTTACGGTTTTACCGAAACTTCCTAGACCCGTAACTCTCGCCTCGTAAGTCCGATGAACACGTGCCGCCTGTCATCGAACTCAGGACGACAAGAACTATCTAACCATCCTAGGTCAACCTACCAAAACTCGATTATACGAAAAGTCAACTATTCCCCCTACTTTACCCAAATTACGGTTAAGCCCTCAACCTTCTGAACATCACAACTTCCTCCTCGGATGTTGGAATCGGGCGTGCCACCTGCCTAAGGATTCATGACGACCTAAACTACGTTTCGGTCACTGGTCAATCCCCAATTGACCACCCGACATAAAAGTCAACATTTTTGCCCGAAGCAGGGGGCAAAATCGTCATTCTAGGTTCCCGGACCCCTCGGGACCACCTAACCCCTGATTAACCTTACTAATCACACCTTAATCACTCTACTAATCCCAATTCTCGGGACGGGTTGTTACACTCCCCCTATCTGAATCATCAAGATCACGACCCAGATAGACACTGTGTCCCTGACTATAACGTCACAATCCTAGATCGTCACAACGATCGACAACCAACTCCCACAACTAGACAGATCAGTCAACGACGAGACACGTCGAGACTGCGGATTCTCACCGATTACCTTGTATCGATCCTTGTCATTCCACCTAGGAAAAACCAAGGATGATCCAAAACAATGACTCCAATACTCATCCTACGTGGATGCAACAAAACTCACTGCACTCACTACGCCATGTGACACAACATCGTCTGCCACCAAGCAGAAAATGAGAAATTCCGTTTACTTAATTTGAATACGCAACTCCCCCTGATGATCCCACAACACACATGGGTTCACCAACCAATACACGCTCAACGTACTGGTAACTATAGTCAATGTCTGCCAGAGCAGAAAACAAGAAGTCAACCCCAATAACTCCGGAATACCTATCACCAAAAACGAGCACCACTCTCGTTCCCCAATCATAACTCTCCTCGAAACTAAGGTTCCAACCATGTTGGAAACAGACATGCTCCCAACGAGATGTCAAGTCTAACCACTAGACTTCCTACCTCCTCAACTCACTTGGACAACCACGTGTCCACAATCAATCCGTTATTGTTTCGTTCGTACATCCCAACCTTTACAGGTTCAACACTCAGTTTTCCAAGTTCTCAATTATACCATTTTAATCCACTCATTACTGGTTATCTCACCACTATTGGGACCTATCCCAACACATTACAATCTTAACTAGATCCCATCCAGTCCATCACTCAACCACTACCAAATCTCAAAGACCGAACATATGTCCATCATGACGGAGTCACACCCCAACTGGTGGCTCATCGTCAACACCATCACCGACATTAGCACCAGCGCTAGTATCAGCACCAATACACTAGCAACCACACTAGTATCAGCACACAGGCATCCATACTAGCATCAGCACAAAAGTACCAACATACAAACATTCATACTTGCACACCGTGTGCAATTATGACAACTCTAGATCTTCGTTCATACCGAACGACGATCCTGCACCTCTATTCGTACCTCCTATATCTCCGCTCATACCGAACGCAATCCCGTACCTCACAACAATGGGTACTACCATTCTGACGACCCACATCAGGATAATGAACGTTCCCTGAATGTCCCCTGATCCCTAAGTATTGTAACCACACTAAATACCCTCGATAACTAGTCATCTCCATATGACTACCGACTAACTGTCATTGTTATCGAGACCCGCATCCATACATCACACTAATACCCGATCCAACACGGGATTCCATAATTTATCTCAGAACCGTATCCGTAGATCGGATCCCATAGTTCTGACTAGACTCACTAGAGTCATCCACATGGTCATCCATGACCTCAGCCGCTCGTCGCAACACAAGTTGTCATCCACTAGTCACAATTAAGGTTTACTTTTTTTTTTTCCATATACTAGGGTTCCACAATTTTGCCCTATGGTTCCACCGAACCCAACAGCTCTCCGTAATATAAAAGCCACAACCTGACCGACCCCCGCGGTCTTGACATCGTATAGACGTCAATGTGGGTTCCACCACTAAGGTCATCGGCCAACTCCGATGTACCAACATCCCTCACACTAGCGATCACCAAAAAGGTTCACATTTTAGACCATTACTCAAATGAGGTTCCCCGAACCTAGCTGCACCTAGCAGCACCAAAATCTAATATTACATGACCGAAACCGACGGTCCCACATTACCAGTTCATCACAATCAACCCCACTTGGGTCAAATCACGTTAATGCACAACGTATCGGGCCAAACATACTCTATCCACGATTAAAAACCAAAAACTATCTACCAGGTTGATAACGAACTGCAGTCCAAAGAAACATCACACCCTCGACCTGCGCGCACAAAAAGAGCAACCCTGCTCTGATACCAAGTTGACAGGACCCATCCCAATCCACCCGGGATTGCCATGGAAAGTGCCCTGCTCCCGTCCAACAAGGGGTGTTAGACAAGGGATAACCAAGAGTAACTGCCCAAACGGGACATCCAGAGTGTGCAAGGATCGATGGAGGAGGTGTGCAATGTCCCAGTCTCTGCTGCAGTCGCATCCGTAATCAACCTGAAGGGCATTAAAACCAAAAGCTGTGAGTGGACAAAAATGAATAAGTTCATCAAATACATTTATAAGACATTTATGCCCTCCAATAAAAACGTATGCATGCCACGAAAACCAGTAACCAAAACGTTTACTCAACCGAGCCTTTAGGGCCTTAGCCCAAAAACCGTTAACTTACAACCAAGTGTGGGAACTCAGCCCAAAACTGTGGAATACCACTACCAGACATATTAAAACCATGTGGGCCACCGCCCAAAGCCATAAATATAAATCCATAAATCCAAAACCATTTAGGGTCCCCGACCCGACATACCATTTCATAACCAATAATCCATTTTTACCATATAACACATATCCAACCGATAAGCCATTTTATAGATTCATTAATCCATATTTACCATTACCATCACCAGCATCCCTGATGCTTAGCGTCCCAGATGCTTGACGTCCCGGACGTCATATCTCACGGTATTAAGCAACGCGTGCTGCCCGGGGTCTCACCGGGTCCATATATCTGACATCCCCGATGTCTGACGTCCCTGACGTCAATCATAGCAATCTTGCTCCTGAGTCATCATACGGTCCGGCTGCTCCGTATAATGACCCCTCGCAGGCAATGCACCGTGACTTCCCCAGTGTCCCAGACACCTGGAGGAGACCATCATATATCCTTGTATCAAGATGGTATATGGAAAACAGTTTTATTTATTCCTTTTATCACAACATTACAATGGGCCCTGCCCGAAATTTCCATAAAACAACATAATTCCATTTAGGGTCCCTGACCCGAAATCACAATTATTAAACATAGGGTCCCTGACCCGAAATTACCATTATAATCCAACTGGGCCTCATGCCCGATTTTATGAACCACTGGGCCCACGGCCCGATTTGTAAACCACTGGGCCCACGACCCGACTATATAAACCAACTGGGCCCCTGGCCCGATAATATCACTCAAAATGGGTCTCAGCCCGATTTCATAAACAACTGGGTCCCTGACCCGATAATATCACTCAAATGGGTCTCAGCCCGATTTCATAAACAACTGGGCCCCCGGCCCGATTTCATTAACCCAAATGGACTCAAAGTCCGAGGTTTCCAAAATAATTGGGCCTCAAGCCCGAGTTCATCTTTCCAATTTCAAAACCATTTCATCATATTGTATCCAAGACCATAAACATGGAAAATCCGTGCAAAATCGGAAAAACCTCGATTTACGTGCAGGCACGTAAATCGCCTCGAAATACGTGAAACCGTACAATTTTCCAACAATCAAATCAACATCATACAATCACAATCATAATCCATATAAAACATTTAAGCATGCATAGAATTTATAAAACCAAAGTCCACTCACAGACCGTTTAACCGTGTGCCTCGATACGCGTGCCATAGGCCTTCCCGGGCCACACCACTATCACCGGGACTCCCAATCCTGTCCAATTTACAATAGAGGGTCACTAACCTCCACATTAATATCCTATCAAAGTCCCGTAATTTTCGCGAATTTTTAACTGTTTTTAAACTCGATTTAAAACCTTCGGACGTCCCGAACAATATCGAGACGGTGTCTGATCGACACGAAACCAATTCCAAAATGTTCGTTACATTAAATAGGACAGAAGTCATGTTGACCTCACCTCGAGATTCGTGTCCACGCGCCGTCACGCGCCGCCGTGAGTGGCTGCGCGTGAAACCCACGTGCCTGCTACAGTGTATCGTTCTAACCCGGTTCTCTGGTAAACGGGTCCAATTAGCCCGCGAGACGACCCGGTTCCAATCCTATCAATTCAGCCTTAATTACATCAATTGATCATTCAATTAGTTTTGTTTTAAGTTCAATTTAAGTTCTGTAAACTCAATTACATGATTACTTACATCAAACCTCACGATCGAAGATGAACACTCGAAGAACACTCCGAACACTGTTCATCATTCGAACTCCTTCAACCTCGATTGATTTCCTTAAATTGGTTCAACCAGAAGCTTCCATGGACTCAGGTAAACACTCTCCCCAACTCAATTGCATCAATCCAGTGCTCAATCTCCACGACTCAAACTCGATAGCCGTACACTGTGCAATAATGGAACTTCATCAATCTCCAACGTTTTCCTTCAATTGATCCTTCCAGAAGCATCGTGGGATCCTCAGGAATATAATCCCCAACTCAATTTCATCCATCGAAGCCTCCAATTCCTCGACTCAACCTCGAATTTCTTCCTCTGTCACCAAGTGTGTTCAGAGCCAATACGTTGCCAATTCCCTTCGTTCTTTCGACGATTCTGATCGTTGTGATCCCAAGAAGCTCGAAGTGAGCTCAATTTCGATCCTCATAGCCAATCACTCGACATTTGAATTTCCCCCCAATTTTCTAAATTTTTGATTCTCTGTCTCCAGCCTTCAATCGATCCCCAGTGTTTCCCCAGTTTAATCCACTCTCACAATCTCACAATTCTCACTCAAAACCGGCAGTGGAAGAGAGTCCAATTCTCTCAATTCCGTTTCCCCCAAATTGTGCACGGTTTGAAAGAAAAACAAAGAAAAGGAAGGAAAATGATGAAGGAGGAATTATGATGTTGTAATGATAGTGTTGGGAGGGAAACATGGATCAGATTTCCAGGGATGGGTGACACTTGTCACTCATCCGGATGTGCACAGTCATCAGTTACTATTCATTATTATATTATTATTTTAATCCGAGCCTCGGTTCGTAAATTCGTTTCCCTGACCATAACTTCATCGTCGAATCTCCGATTTTGGCATGCCGCCTGTCATTGGATTCATATCGACGATACCTATGTAACGGTCCTTGGCCCTCGTCCATCGGACCTCCCGGTCAAAAAGTCAACATTTGACCCCAATTGACTAAATTACCAAAATGCCCCTCAACTTCCGAACATCATAACTTTCTCCTCGAATGTCGGAATCGAACGTGCCACCTGTCTATGAACTCGTGACATCCCGTACTACGTCACGGTCATCGGTCAAAGTCCATTTGACCGCCCCGGTCGAAAAGTCAACATTTTACCCACGACCAAGGGCAAAATGGTCATTTTGCACATTTTGTCCGATTTCGACCCACTAACCACCGATCAGCCTCACTAATCAAGATTAATGACTAATCTAATCTCGGAATTCGGGACGGGTCGTTACACCTATGGCTATACTGAATATTGATACTCGAACGAATCAACTCTCTCAAATTCGTATACTCAAAACTGACTCTAAAGAGAGTCCCATCACTCCCTATCAGTTCAAACTCGTCGAATACCTATCAATCTGTAACTATCACAGGTCACAACCATCGTGACCAGTCGACAACTCCCGGCTCCACTGTGGTCCTCTCGTTTCCCTAATCTCGACTCGTTCTTGAGTCCTCGCATCGTATCTCGTGTAACGACCCGTCCCAAATTCCATGATTAGATTAGTGACTAATCACAATTAGTGAGGTTAATCGGTGATTAGTTAGGCTAAATCGGACGAACGATGCGAAATGACCGTTTTGCCCCTAGCGTGGGTAAAATGTTGACTTTTCGTTCGGGCGGTCAAATGGACTTTGACCGATGACCGTGACGTAGTTCGTGACGTCACGAGTTCATAGACAGGTGGCACGTTCAATTCCGACGTTCGAGGAGGAAGTTATGACGTTCGGAAGTTTAGTGTCAGGACCCACCCCGGTTTCACCCCGAAACCCGAGGTAAATCCCGCTCCCGTCTGACTCCCCGACGCAATACTCAAATAAAACTCACTCTAACCCAGTCAAACGCAGGAGTAATTACAAAATATCCCAACCTTATCGTTTACAGAGCATAGCACTAAATTAAAAAAAACAACCGGTAAAGTACACGCACACAGAAGCCTTTAATTCTCCTAAGATCCCTCACGTCACTTCTATGCCTTGGACACTGCCTCGACGTCAAGACCCCGCGCTCGCTCCACAACCTGGAGGGCAATTTAAAACAGAAGATGTGAGTGGACCAAAAAGTACAAAAGTTCAAAAACCATTTTATAAGAAAATCGAGTTAAACCCTCCGTTTTGAAGCCACATGCATAACCAACAGTTATAACACATTTATAAAATACTCATTCTTAAACATCATAAGAAACAGAAACACTATAAAATATCATAAGAAACCATAACATGAGTATCAGAAAACTGTATCATAAACCATGAACATTAACTCATAAATGTCCCGATCAAACCTGCTGGATCTATCCGAGTCTTTAAACTCCCGAGTCTTTAAACTCAATCCAGGCCTTAATCATATCCGAGTCTTTAAACTCCCGAGTCTTTAAACTCAAGGCCTACGGGGGAAAATCAATATATATCCGAGTCTTTAAACTCCCGAGTCTTTAAACTCAATCCGGGTCTTTAAACCCAATCCGGCCGGTCCCCCCGTCACATATATCCGGGTCTTTAAACCCAATATCCAGATCCAGCAAATCCAATCCCAAAATCATTTGAAAACCATTTACCAAATCCTCATCCAAACCCGAATCCGAAATCACTGGTCCGATGCCCTTTCCGGCATTCAGAACCGTCATTCCGAACCCAAATCCGGAAATCCACTTTTCAATCCTTTAAAACCAAAGTCCAATTGTCAATTTCGATTTCAAAACCAAAACCTTGATTCTCCAAATCATGTTCCAAAATCCCTTGAAATCCCGAAAACATTTCCAAAATCACCCTTTTCTCGAAAAGCGTGCCAAAACCGTCTTTTTCTCGAAAAACGTACTAACACATAAAACCATCATAACATATTCAAGAAACATCTAGTCATAAGTAAAAACCATAAAATACATTTATAAAAACAGTTATGCATGATCGAGTTTAAGGAAAGGGTCCACTCACAGTACTGAGCCCTACTCGCGTCCCGAACGTCCAGCCCGTTCCTCGGCTTCCTCGGGAAATCCCGATCCTGTCAAACACCGTCAATTTACGTCACTAATACATCTACCAACACTCTCCTAAATTTCCTCAAAAATCCCCGAACCGAAGACCTAGAACCCCGGGACCCTAAACCTTCACCCTCGCGGAACTAAACTCAAACGACTTCCGATTGACCCGAAACCAACTCCATTGAACTCACCATGACTCCTAGACCAAAAGTCAAGTTGACCGGTTTCCCCATCGCCGCCGCACGCGCCCCCCACGCGCCGCCCAAAGTGGCTGCGCGTGGCCCTCACGCGCTGCTACAGTGCACCGTCTTCCTCAGACAAACCCGGTTCGCCACAGTGGTCTGCACTCAGACCGGCGTCAGCGGTTCACCGCCGTGCCTGCACGATTTCCTTCCCTTTCTTCACCTAAAGCTTCGTCCCGTTCCAATATAACCATCCCACAGCTCCTCAGACCTCAACACCGCCTCAATCCCGTCGACTGAAGCTCGAAACCAGACGGCCAACAACCCCTGTTTCACGATCCAGCCACCCAGCTCACCACCCCTCACGGTGGCTTCACCAAACTCTTCCCTGAACCTCACTAAACCTAAACCAACTCTCTTAAACCTTCGACTCAGCCCCAATCGTCACGACTTTGGGTTCAAACATCACAGCAAAACAGAGCACCAGAGTGTCTGCCGTCGTCTGAGCTCCGCCGTGTACCTCCCCGTCACGGCGACCAACCTAGTCGACGCCTAGGACTCTCCTGAACCTCGCCCTGACCTCCAATTCCCTCGACTCTCACCCTAGACCCACGACTTCCACGTTGAACCTCAACGGAAAACAGAGTACCGAAACGGAAATGAGGAAATTACCTGCCTCCTACTGCCGCCGTGAGCTCCTCCGGGGCTGGTCGACTCCCCACAGCCCTCACGACACCACCGCGATCTTCGTTGCACCGTGCACGGCCACCGCACCACCACAAGCCCTCAATCTTCTCCGTTTTCCCCCCTGAGTTCCTCCCTGGTTCCCGTGGCTCCCCACTCGCACACACCACGATTTCTCACCTCCCAACCGTCTCAACTGCTCTCTCCCACTCTCTAATCTCCCTCACACTCTCACAAACTCACCAGCCACCACAATCAGCCTTCCAATTCTCTCAATTTCCTCCCTCTGTTTCTCTCTGTGTGTCGAAGCACCAGAATGCATAGCACGGGTGCACCCCAATTAATTGGGCCGTGAATGCACAGGATTCCACCAGAATCCTCTACACATATGCCATGTGTCACCATCCACTCCACACACTCCCACATGGCCTAATCCCAGCCGTCCATTCTTGTCCTCTGTGCACAAATCCCAATGTGCCAAAATGACCAAAATACCCTTCTTTTAAACACATTTTTACGGTTCTACCGAAACTTCCTAGACCCGTAACTCTCGCCTCGTAAGTCCGATGAATACGTGCCGCCTGTCATCGAACTCAGGACGACAAGAACTATCTAACCATCCTAGGTCAACCTACCAAAACTCGATTATACAAAAAGTCAACTTTTCCCCCTATTTTACCAAAATTACGGTCATGCCCTCAACCTTCCGAACATCACAACTTCCTCATCGGATGTCGGAATCAGGCGTGCCACCTGCCTATGGATTCGTGACGTCCTAAACTACGTCCCTGTCACTGGTCAATCCCCAATTGACCACCCAAAATAAAAGTCAACATTTTTGCCCAAAGCAGGGGGCAAAATCGTCATTCTAAGTTCCCGGACCCCTCGGGACCACCTAACCCTTGATTAACCTCACTAACCACACCTTAATCACTATCTTAAGCCCGACTCTCGGGACGGGTTGTTACATTTAGGGGCATTTTGGTAATTTTGGTTAAATGGGGTCAAATGTTGACTTTTTGACCAAAAGGTCCGATGGCCGAGGGCCGAAGACCGTTACGTAGATAAGGACGATACAAATCCATACACAGGCGGCACACTGAAATCGGACTTCGAACGAGAGAGTTATGGGTCACGGAAGTTCGATTTCACTATGCACGAACTTCGAGACGGGGATGATTTGGCGAAATCTGATTGGGCAGATATTTTAGTGGGTCCCATGGATGAGTGACAAGTGTCACTCATCCTATTGGCTAACTCCCCCAATTGGTGGATCTATATAATAAAATATTATTATTTTAATTATTTTATAATTAAACCTAACAACCATTAATCCTAACCATCCATTCCAAATTCATTTTTAAATCCACACCCTCCATCCCATCTTCCTCACATCCGATCAGCCTTCATCCTTCATCCTTCACCCTTCACCATCTTCATCATCACTTCATTCTTCTTTGTTTTTCCTAAAACCCGAAACCCCCCCTTCACCATTTTCTTCATTTTTCTCCAAGAAGCACACACACATACCACCATTCCCTAGGAGATAATATGATAGTGAGGAGTGTGAGAGGCGGAGGGCTGAGAGGCTGGACGGTGGCAGGCGACGGAGGACACGGCGGAGCCGAACCCGTGAGGTAAGAAAACTTCAAAATTTTGAAATTGTGTTTTAATGGTTTTTAGCTGATTCCAAGGATTGGGTTAGGTTGCTGGTAGTCCTAGGAGGTCAGTAGGATTGGTTTTGGGGCTTGGGGTGGCCTGGAACGGCCGTGAACGGCGGGGGAAAACTCACCCGCCATAGCCAATCTTGAAGGGTTAGTTTTTGATGTTTCCCTTCCATTCTAAGGTCCTAGAACTCTAGGTTAGGGAGAGACGAAGAGAATGGGACAAACGGGAACGATTTTGGCGGCCGGACGGCGGAGAACCGGCCGGGTCAAGTCGCGGGTCCCGGCGACCCGGTTGCAGGGTTCGGGTCGACCCGTCTAGTGGTTGAAGGTGGTGATGTGGCATGATGACGTGGCACCTGTCAGATTGTCAGGTGACGTGGACCACTCATCAGCCGACACGTGTTACATTTCAGTGCACAGTCAGCACTGACATGTCAGTGGCGTGGCCCAATCAGGAGCTGACACGTGGCACTGACGTGGACCAGTGCCGTGATGACACGTGGCACATGTCAGACTGCCACGTGGCACTGACAGCACAGTGACGTGGACCAATGGGAGCTTGGCACGTGGCACCTGTCAGATGACGTCAGCATGACGTCATGCTGATGTCAGCGATGACGTCAGCAGGTACTGTAGCGGCGCGTGAAGCCCACGCACAGCCACTTCAGGCGGCGCGTGAGGGCGCGTGGCAGGGAATCTGGGGAAGGTTCCAACATATGAAATCATCTATTCGATGTAACGAACATTTTGGGACTGGTTTCGTGTCGATCGGACACCGTCTCGATATGTTTCGGGGCATCGGAAGGTTTAGGTTCGGTTTTAAAAATAGTTAGAAAATCGGAAAAATTACGGGGCTTTAGTGAGAGGTTAATTAAGTAGTTAGTAACCTTCTATTACGATTTGGACAGGTTCGGGAGTCCCAGTGATGGTGATCGGCTCGGGGAGCCATATGACACGCGTATCGAGGCGCGGCAGCTCGGACGGTCTGTGAGTGGACCTTGTTTTCTAAATTGGTGCATGCATAAATGTTTATTATATGTTTTAAATGCTTGTTTGTAATGCCATGGGTGCATTTGTATGTGGTTACGTATAAGCACGTATTTCAAGGTTTCGGCCTTATACGGTGCTTGTACGGGTCTGTATTTCTGTATTGATTTAAATGAACTGGATTTGAATTTCAAAAGGATAAACTCGGGTATGAGACCCATTTGGTTTTGTCTCGGGCATATAACCTCGGATTTCGGGCACGGTGCCCAGTTGATGTCCTATGTTCGGGCACGAGACCCAGTCACTTTACGGTTTTGATTTCAGGTCAGGGAATCTTAAATGGATTCCCAGGTTCATGACGGTTTATGGGAACCGGCATGAACCCTTGTTATGGTATCGTGGTTCATGACGGTTTATGGGAACCGGCATGAACCCTTTTTGGTTATTACGGTACATGACGGTTTATGGGAACCGGCATGTTACCTCGGTTATGTTATTACGGTACATGACGGTTTATGGGAACCGGCATGTTACCTGATTATGGATATTATGGATCATGACGGTTCAGGGGAACCGGTCATGAATGTTTATGTTATGTATATATATGTTCATCTACCTTCCTTTACTTCTATTATCTCCTCCGGGGAGGGTCATTGGCCTGGGTGGACCCCGGAGTAGTCACGGAGCACCGACTGAGTGGAGTCACCCCCAGTTGGGTTCCTTACTCTCAGGAAGGCTATGGTTACTATTACCTCGGGTAGGGTCAGTGGTCTGCGGACATTGACCTTGACTTTGAGATGACTCGGATTGAGACCCGGGTAGCACGCGCGTAGCTTTGGATACCGTGACAGGATTGGTTGTGTGACTTATATGTATATATGATATATGATATGTGGTGTGCACAGGTGTGCACAGGATTTGAGCAGTGGCTCGTGTACTTGGTTTCTTTATGGTTTGGGGCCGAGTCCCTTATGGATTTGGGCAGTAGCCGTATGGTCGTTTTCATTGTGGTCCTTTCGACCTTGGTTTATATCTGCTTTGGGCTTAGTCCCACATATGGTTTGTTTTGGATAAATGGTTTTCGAATGCATGCATGCTTTTTAGTGAAGGGTACAAATGTCTTCCTTATGAAATGTTTTATAAACTCTTGTTTTATCCACTCACAGCTTTTAATGTTTTGACTGCCCTTCAGGTTGACATCGGATGTGGACTGTAGCAGAGATCGAGATATCACATACCTCCTCCGGATCCTGGCGTACTCTGATAGCCCGGGAGGGCAAAGGACGAAAAAATCCCTTGTCTGACACTTCGTGTCAGACGGGAGCAGGGTTATCCCGCACTAATCCCGGGGGGATTGGGATGGGTCCTGTCATCTTGCATCACTCAACGATCTCCGCTAACATCTAGACTCACCTCGAGTCTCCAAACTGTCACTATCGGATCCAATCTGATCGCCACACATGTCCATCTAGGACTCTATCCAATCTGCAACATTCTCGTAATCTCGGGACACTCTCAACCAGACATATCGATTGACCTTGGTCAATCCTATCGTCCAACGTGCACAACACACTGGTGCACCCACATCACAACACATCGGGGCGCCACCCGACCTACTTAAGGACTGCACTCTAGCAACGTCCAACCACATACTACTGTCTGCGTTCCAACCATGGTCCAGACCCTAACCGTCCATCACCAGGCGAACATCAATCCATCACCTCGGACACTCAAACACCATCTACTCGTCAAGTCAATCAAATTTATTTCATAGCCTAGGTGCTCGGTTCTTACACCCTCTTTGAACTCCTAGCTGTCATATCACTCCTCTTCGTCCCACCTAAGAACGAATCCAAGATGATGACATCAGAGTTCATCCAATGTCATCCTCTAGCACCCAGTACTATCTGCTAAAACGTCACACTCAGTGACTTGGGAATATTCGCATCCAATGCGGAATCAAGCATTCTTCTCAACGTCTCAATCACAATTTCTCTTGATTCCGAAGTTCCAATCTCGTAGGAAACATGCTTCTCTTCTAATTACTTAACTCACTCATCACATGAGTAATCCCACGTCCTATAGACAATCAATTTCCAAATCTCCAACTCAGGAGGTATGGTCAACCGCAGTCAACCAAAAACAATTTGTAATGGACTCTCAAGTCCTCAGCTCAACTGGACACCATCCACGCGTCTGTGAATACTGTTTATGTAGGTACACTCATTCCGAGTGGAATTAACGCGACCCAAGGTTAAACCTTGCATACTATTTATGAATGTGCATAAACAACCTCCAACACTCACATCCCGTACCTTAAATCATCCTGATCCAACTCTGAGTCATGGGATTGGTCGGAATCCAATGACATCGGTCGGTAGGCTAAATAGATCGCAACGTCTGTCGTGATCTGAAGCCAAATCTCTGCGAACTACCAAATCTAACCAACCGACTCATACGTCATATGACGTCACTCACGTCATCCATTCATACCTGAATCTCACGTTTCACTTCAATAGTTACAACTTCTGAGCACACCCTCGCGACTCAATCTCGTAGCACTGGGGGAACTAGTCTCCATTACTGGGGAAACTTGACAGGACCCACCCCGATTATCACCTCAATAACCGAGGTGAACCCTGCTCCCATCTGACAACCCAACACAAAAGACCGAAACGACCTCACGAAAAACTACAAGTTATACTGTCAGACGAAGGAGAAATTAAGAACAACCCAGAGTCAAACGTTATACAAAGCATAGTACCAAATAAAGTAAAACAAAGCTACACACAGAGTACACGCACAACGAAAAACTGAAACCACTCCGAGAAAACGCTCGAATACTCTATGCCTCTGACGCTGCCTCAACGTCAACCCCCGCACTAGCTCCACGACCTGGAGGGCAATTAAAAACCAGAAAGTGTGAGTGGACCATAAAGAATAAAAGTTTTAAAATCCATTTACAAAAACAAACCAGGGTTTAGCCCTCCGTTTTGAAAACATGCATGCATAACCCAATCCGGGCCCGTCCCCCGTCAATCATAATCCGGGTCTTTAAACCCAATAACCAGATCCAGCAAATCCAATCCAAAACCGTTTGAAAACCGTTTCTAAAGCCATATCCAAACCCGAATCCGAAATCACTAGTCTGAAGCCCTTCCGGCGTCCAGAACCGGCATTCCGAACCCAAATCCGGAAATCCACTTTTCAACTTTAAAACCAAAATTCCGCTTTACGAAATCCGATTTCAAAACCGAAAACCTTGATCATCAAATCATGTCTCAAATTCCAGTTATACTCCGTGAAAACCATTTATCGTTTGAAATCCCAAAACCATGGCAACATAATCAGAAATCAAGCTTTTCTCATAAAACGTGCCAAATACGTAGTTTTCTCAAAAAACTTGCAAGTATATACAATAGTTATAGAATATTCACATAATCATGAAATCACATATAAAACCATAAATCAAGTAATTAAAAGCCGTTATGCATGCTCAGTTATAAGGAAGAAGTCCACTCACAGTTACCGGGTACGTCACTCGCGTTCCGAACGTCCTGTACGTTCCTCGTCGTCCTCGGGGATTCCCGATCTTGTTACACGACACCAAAATACGTCACTAACACGTCCTCTAAGGTTCTCCTAATTTTTCCCAATTTTCCCGAACTTTGAACGTAACTAACCGAGACCCTAAACCTTCAACCTCGTAGAACTACCCAAAACTACGTCTGATCGTCTCGAAACCTATCCCAAAAGACTCGTTACATCGATTAGACCAAAAACTATGTTGGAAGGTTCGCCATAATCCTCCCCACGCGCCGCCCAAAGTGGCTACGCGTGGGCCTCACTTGCCTACACACAATCACTGTTCATCTTCAACCTCGAGACCGTGCACTGTTCTAGACCGGCGTGGCCGGTTCTCCGCCGTCCGTCCACCATTTTCCTTCCGTTTTCCTCCCCTAGCTTCGTCCTACCTTAAGCAATCCATTCCCCTCAACCAAATACGATGACACGACCTTTAAACCGTCGTCCCAACTCGAACCCGTGACCAACAAAAACCCCTGTTCTTCAATCCGACCACCCGTGCCACCCCTATCACGGCTTCGACACCAAAAGGTTCCTAAGGACCTAAGGAGTCGATTAGAACCTACCAGACACCTCGACTCAGCCCCTAACTTCACGACTCAACGTTTGAAACCGGACGGCAAAACAGAGCAAGCAACAGAGGTTGAGGAAATTACCTGCGCTCAGGCCGCTGTCGTGAGCTCCTCCGTGCCTATGCGACTCCTCTAGTCCTCCTCCGTCCTCTGGACACCATCACCAGTCTCGATTGATCAAACACGGCAGAACCACCACCAAACACCCTCTCTGTTCTCTGGTTTTCCCACTCACCGCACACACTCACTCGATCCTTCAAACCTCCCCAGACACTCACCAGCTTCACAACCCTTCTCTACTCACTCTAACTGAGTCACCAACACTCACAATCTTGCCCAGAAACCGATCAATTCCTCCCTGCCTTTCAGTCTCTATTTTCCCTCTTCGAAAGCACGACTCACACACTCTGCATAGTTTTAATTTTGCCCGTGCACCCTAGAACCCACTACACACACCCCACGTGTCCTCCATCCCATGGCCCAATTCCAAAATATCCAATTGCACCTATACACTTGTCCTCATCTCATTTGCACAAATGCCAATGTGCAAAAAGACCAAAATGCCCCTACTTTTACAAATTACCATTTTGCCCTTCGTCGTTCTAGACCCGTATCTCGTTCGTCCAATGTCCGATGAAGGCATGCCTCCTGTCTTTGAACTCAGGACGACGAGATCTATCTAATGGTCCTAGGTCTACGTGTAAAAATCCTGTCGTGCTAAAAGTCAACTTTTTCCCCTTCGTTTACTCAAATTACGGTAATGCCCTCAACCTTCAGAACATCATAACTTCCCCCTCGGATGTCGGAATTGGGCGTGCGACCTGTCTACGGACTCGTGACGTCCCGAACTACGTCACGGTCATTGGTCAATGCCCAATTGACCACCCGAACTAAAAGTCAACAATTTGCCCAACCTAGGGGCAAAATCGTCATTCTGCGCCCAAGGTCTAAAAGTAATCCACTAACTACCGATTAACCCAGTTAAACCACCACTAATCACCTCACTAATCCTACCTTCCAGGACGGGTCCTTACAAAACTGATCTCCATCACTGGGGAAATTGGTCTCATTCACTGTGGAAACTGGTCTCCATCACTGGGAAACTGGTCTCCATCACTGAGGAAACTGATCTCCATCACTGGGGAAATTGGTCTCCATCACTGAGTACTCCATGTACCTCGCACTGAGCCACTCGGGTTCTTCTCTATCCCACCTCTCCAGGTATATCCTACTCGTCACAGTCACCTCACAGAGGTAAAGTGGCAAGTGTGCCAACATCCCAACGTCAGCGTCTCATTCTACGATCGCACTCAGTCGTAACCGAGTCAAATCCAGAATCTATCCTCGTATTGTGCGTTGCTCACGTACCTTATCTCATCGTCATGACCGATGAATCCCATCATCACAATCGTCACGGCAACCTGAGCCTATCCAACTCGATAAGACTCGACTACGTCAATCGATAGCAGTGTCTGCCACAACCTCGTACAAACCAAACTCAAAAATGCTCTGTTATCGAGACTCTGATCCATGTGGTAGTCTCACCGCCGGTACTAACCTCTCAACGCACAACATCCACCGATCGGTCCACCTCAAGATCCGATCACAAGTACCACACTCTTGGTAACTTGTCTAATCCATCGCCAACTAGGGTTACCACAAACCCGGCTGCCCTCTGCAGTCCAACCAGCCTGACCGATCCCTCGCCTCGACTTCAAAGGATCGTCTTACTCCGATACTGGTGCCCAACCAACCAGTAACCACAACCCGAGGACCTCGTCCTCTCGTAACTCTACGGCTCTCAACCGGTGGCCTCCATAAGAACTTGGCCATACTCCGTACCTAACGCTGCCCAACGGCTAGACGTTGCAATCGTATCCTATCGCGTCACACCACAACTACTCTCGCATTTCCTGCCACTCGACATCCAGGAGGGATTCGACACATCGAATCATGGCAACGCATGCTAAACAGAATCACACGTTTCTATTCCCAACCGTCGTGACTGTAGTCGTACAGGGTTATCGTAAATTGGGCGGCCCTGACCTCTGACTACCACTGGTATTAATCTGTACATCCTCTATCCGACACAACCCCACCGTCGAGCGGTCACGACTCTCAAGTCGTTCTACGGTCTCTACTGATCCACTGGATCCTAATTCCAGTACCACTACGGCTCTAAGCCGTCGGATTCACACGAATACTGATCCAACCTGGGATCAAACATCGAAACACGTGGCCTCCAATGCCAATCATACCTCAAACTATTGTATCAAATTTTATTCCGCACGTGGTGCTTCCTACTCATACCCTAACTATCAGGTTGATGACGGGCTATTACGACTTCAGAGACATCACATCCTCGACCTGCACGCACTCCACGCTCTGATACCACTTTGTCAGGACCCGTCCCAAATCCCCTGGGATTAGCGTGGGACACGCCTGATCCTGTCTGACGCGAAGTGTCAGACCAGGGAAATTCCATCTCTAGCCCTCAACGGGGCATCCAGAGCATGCCAGGATCGTAGGAGGAGGAGTGTGGTGTCTCGTCTCTGCTACAGCCCGCATCTGCGATCAACCTGAAGGGCATTAAAACATCAAAATCGTGAGTGGACAAAATAAACATTTTCATTAAAAACATTTTCACATAAAGAAATTTATGCCCTTCACTAAAAACATATGCATGCATTCAAAAACCATTTATCAAACATTCATAAAACCAATTGAAAACATTCTCAAAACCTTTCAAGGGTTCATGCCGGTTCCCATAAACCGTCATGAACCATAAATCCATTTGGGTCCCCGACCCAAAATCGCAACCTTAAAACCACAAAACCATACATGTGGGAACTCAGCCCAAAACCATTCTCTAAAACATGGAACACAGGGGCTTTGCCCCCAAATCACTTTTTGTAAACCACATACGTATCTACATACGTGTAACCCATCCGCGTCACTTTCGAGAAGATGCCAACTCGGGGCACACAGCCCTTAGGGAACACATCCCCGATATATGTCACGATATCATCGCTATACTAGTGTGCACACTACCCACGGTCTCACTCCGAGTCATCCCCCAGGAATTCTCAATCTGGGAGGCTCAATCTTCGGACCTAGTCCGATCATCTCTCCGGAATCTGGTCCGGGACCACATCATAATCGTAACCCCCACTCCTGGAACGGGATCCCTATGGGGATACCCATTCTGGTATGTGGATCGTGACTTTCCAGGTCGACGTCTAGAGGAGACCATATAAACCATGGAGGGTTCATACATTTCCAAAACACTTTCTTTCTTTCTTAAAACATTTCTCAATTGGGTCTCATACCTAATTCATTTCAACAGGATTCCTCGAATTCGATTCAAATCCATTTCACAGGCCTCGACCTAAATCCACAGTTCAATAAGGTCTCATGCCTGAATTCTCATTTCATAAACTGAACTGGGACTCAAGCCCGATGTTACAATCAATAGGGCCTCAAGCCCGGTACCACAGTTAACTGGGCCCTAAGCCCGAACCGTAAAGAAACGGGACCTCAAGTCCGATTTCACAATCAATAGGGCCTCAAGCCCGATACTACAGTCAAATGGGTTTCAAGCCCGAGATTATAACCAACTGGACCCTCGGTCCGACCGTATAACTCAAATGGACCCTCGGTCCGATTCCCCGTCAAATCAAATGGACTCCAAGTCTGATAGTTCGTAAATCAAATGGGTCTCGTGCCCGATTTCATATTTCCAAATCCAAAATCCATTTATTAAACCCTCGTTGAAAACCTAGCACGTATAAGCATCGTATAAAACCGTAAATCTCGAAATACATGCAAATACGTAAATCCTAGGCTACCACAAACAAATGCACTCATGGCATCACAAAACATATATTAAAACACTTATAAAACATTTATGCATGCATCTAATTCGAAAGAAGGGTCCACTCACAGACCCTCCGAAGTTGCGCCTCGATACGTGTGCCATAAGAGTTTACCGGGTCAAACTTCGCCTCTGGGATTTCTGAACCTGTCCAAATTAATTTAGAGGGTTACTAACTACTTATATAACCCCTCACTAAAGCCCCGTAATTTTCTGGAATTTCTAACTATTTTTAAACGCTAACCTAAACCTTCGGACAACCCGAACTATATCGAAACGATGTCCGATTGACAAGAAACCAGTCCCAAAATGTTCGTTACATTGAATAGATGATTTGACATGTTGAACACTTCCCCAAAGGAAGGCTCACGCACCCTCACGCCCCAAGAATGGTCATGCACGTGGGCCTCACGCGCCAGGACTATTCATCTTCTTCTCCACGAGTTGAACCGGTCCGGTCGGTTCACTCTGTACAGCTGGTCCAGCTCAGTCCAGCTGGACCGGTGTGACCGGTCCGGCCACCCTACTCCCTCATTTTTCGTCCAATCTTCTCCTTTTCAATCCCATTCCTCCTATTTTCTCATTTCCTACCATTTTTAATCCCTAAACCTCAGTTAAAACCCTTAAATCCTAACCATAATCAAAGGGCCTCACGACCTTGTTTTTCCCGGCCACCCTCACGACTCCCTCAGCCGTGAACCACCCTCATAACCATCTTAAAACTTCCCTACCAACTCACTAACCAACCTCTAATCATCCAAAAACATCCATAACGTACAAATCAAATTAAAAAGGGAAAATGGCAAAACCGAGTACTTACCATTTCTCAGCCGTGCACGGAGGCCCAGCCTCCTCCTGCCACCTTCCTCAGCATCCTCAGCCTCCTCTCACTCTCATGGTGCTCCAGGCATGGTCATATGGGGTGAAGGTTTGGATTGGTTCAAGTTGGGTGAGATCGGGTATGGGGGATGGAAAATTATCGATGAAGAGGAAAATGTGATATGCATGAATGAAAATGGGTGGGCAATGTATGGATGACAAGTTTCATTCATCCGTTGTCCTGCCCCAAAATATATGGGCCCCACTAATTGCCAAATAGTCCATGTCTCGTAAAACGTGCAATAGTACGTTCGTACTTCCGTGAATCGTAACTTCCTCGTCAAACATCCGAATTTGACGTGCCGCCTGTCTATGAATTCGTATCATCTCAATCTACGTAACAATCCTTGGCCCTCGGCCATTGGACCTCCCGGGTCAAAAGTCAACTATTGGCCCCTATTCAACCAAATTACCAAAATGCCCTTGGGCTTCCGATCATCATAACTTTTTCCACGAACGTCGAAATCGAGCGTGCCATCTGTCTATAAACTCGTGACGTCCCGAAATACGTCACAGTCATCGTCCAAAGTCCATTTGACCGTCTAACAAAAAGTCAATGATTCGCCCATTCTAGGGGCAAAATCGTCATTTCGCCCGAACGTCCGCTAATCCACGTCTAATCTCCGATTAGTCTTGCTAATCCTTCATTAATCCTTAATTAATCCCATTAATTCGGGACGAGTCGTCACATCATGCCTCTCCGTGAAACCATTCAAATCACATGCACATAAAATACTCAGGCATGCATCATATTTATAAATCAAAAGTCCATTCACAGACCGTCTGTGCTGCGCGCTCACAATCTACGGCGTAAGCCAATCAGGGGCTAATGTAACATCTCTGAGACATCCAGACCTATCCAAATCATACTCAAAGGTTACTATCAATATATACAAGTCCAAACCATAAACCCCCAAAACTCCCAGAATGGTCAACTTGTCCCGAACACGTTTCCCGAGGCTAAAATCCTCCAAATCACCTATCAAATGACCGACGATCGACCTGAAACCACCACTATTGGATTCAAATCTTTGAAACCTTTCAAACAAGACCCGTTTGACCTCGAAATTCATGCCCACGCGCTGGTTAAAGTTTGGTCAACAAAAAGTCAACGGTCAACGCAAACGTCAGCGGTCAACGATCAATGCTGACGTCAATGGTCAAAGTCAACACTAATGTCATCAATCAATGGTCAAAGTCAACGTTGACGTCATCGATCAACGGTCAACGTCAATGTTAACATCATCGATTAACAATCAAAGTTATCGATGATGTCATCGTCCTCGTCGGAGAAGACGACTAGTGCCGCCATGCACCGCCGTCTGGTAGTTGAAAAACTGCCATTGTTGGCCGGTTTTTCAAACCTCCATAGCTCTCTCATTTCTCAACCAAATCCTACGTTCTATATATGGAAATATATCTACTCGAGCCAAGGAATCTAAATATGAACCCAGAATTGAGAGAAAATACCTAGTTTTGATGATATGGGTTCCCAAAGTTTCGACCAAACTTTGAACTCATGTTCCAACCACTCCCGTCATACAAAACCTTCCATTTTCGATCCTACAGGCTTGTATGAGCTCCAAGAACATGAATATGGGCTTAGAATCGATCCAATACATCAAAACCAAAACCCAAAATCAACACCCCCACGACCTACCTTTGTTCCTCGCGATTCTGGCCACCATCACTGTAACGACCCGTCCCGGGAGTCGAGATTAGATTAGAGTTTAATGACGGATTAACGAAGAGAATCGGTGTTTAGTTGGACACTTTTGGACAGACAGCACAGAATGACGATTTTGCCCATAGAATGGGTAAAATGTTAACTTTTAGTTTGGATGATCAATTGGGCATTGACCGATGATCGTGACATAGTTTGGGACGTCACGAGTCCGTAGACAGGTGGCACGCCCGATTCCGACATCCGAGGAGGAAGTTATGATGTTCGGAAAGTTGAGGGCACTTTCGTAATTTTGGTTAAAAGGAGAAATTTGTTGACTTTTTGTTTGATCATTAATTTTCACGCAAACTGAGGACTGTTAGATAGGTCTCGATGTCCTGAGTACAACGATAGGCGGCACGCTGTCATCGGACATCGGACGATTAAGTTATGGGTCTAAGAAGGTGAAGGGAAAAATGGTCATTTGGACTTATAGGGGCATTTTGGTCTTTTTACAACCTTGGGAAGAGTGCCCAATCAGCTAAGGACACATGGGGAGTTGGGATTGGATATTTTGATTGTGTCCACAAGGTGTGTGACACCTGGTACAATCCTAGAGGCTTCTAGCCTATTTTGTGCACGGTTTAGTGTTTTAAATGGTTTGTAATCGTGCAAGAAGAAAACAGAGACTGAGGGCCTTGAGGTGAAAATCGATCAGTGTTCAGTGTGAGTGTGTGCTGGCTTTGAGTGAGTGATCAAAGCAGGTCTAGTGTGAGTGTTTGATCGTATTGAGAAAAACTGGGTGTGACTGTGTGTGTGAGGTGAGCAGGAAATTAGTGAAAACAGAGAAGGTTTGGAGGATCGTGGTGCAACCACAATCGATCATTTTGATCCAATCGGGTTCGAGGGATTGCTAGGAAGGATAAGGACTGCCTTTTGAACCCAGAGGAACACGGCGGCGAGCACGGCGGAGGTCGGAACACGGGTGAGTTCCGAGTTTGCCCTGTTTTTCCGTTTAAGTTCAAAATGAAAGTCGTGGGTTTTGAAGCTTAGTCGAGCTGTTCTATTGGTTCTAATAAGTGTAGGAAGTCCCTAGTAACCTGAGGGGTTGAACCAGTGGCTGAGAAGACGACGGGTGGCCAGAAAAACCGTGACTGGAATTCCAGGGGTCTGGTTCGAGCTTTGGACGGTGAATTTTTGTGCTTTATTTCATGATTTAGTTAAGGGAATCAATCATACAAACAAGGACGAAACTAATGGGATTGAAATGACTGAAAATAGACAGGAATTGAGTGAGAACCGGCCAGGTCGGCTCGGTTCGACCGGACTGGTTTGAATCGGCTGGACAGAGGTTGAAGATGACACTGTAGCAAGCGCGTGAAGCCCACGCGCAGCCCCTTTGGGTGGCGCGTGGGGCCCCTTTTAGGGAAGGTTCCAACACAACTTTTAAAGTATTCGATGTAACGAACATTTTGGCGTTGGTTTCGAGTCAATCGGACATCGGCTCGATATGATTCGGGTTGTCCGAAGGTTTTAGGCCTCGGTTAAAAATAGTTAAAAAATACGGGAAAATTATGGGGCTTTAGTATGACCATTGTGAAGTAGCTAGTGACCTTACTATGGGTTTTGGACAGGTTCAGGAAAGCTGAGGATAGAGGAATGGCCGGGAACGGCGTAAGTGCGCGCGTATCGAGGCGACGTCGGAATGGTCTGTGAGTGGACTTTGCTTTTAAACTTATGATGCATGAATATATGTTTTCATACATGATTCTATGATTTGCTTTATGATCTTGTCGTTTACGCTTTTGCATTTTTTTCGAGGTATTTTACGAGATTTCGCACGATCTTGTGATTTGACTATGGTTTTAACGATTTGATTTCAATGATTTGAAATGGATTTCGGAAAAATGATTTCGGGCTTGGAGCCCTGTTCATGTGATTAAGATTTCGGATTTGGTTTTCGAGATTTGGAAAGGATGTCTGGATTTGGGTTCGGGACAGTGGTTCGGGATGCCGGCTTACAGAATCATTGTTGCGATTTCGGATGAGGATTTTCTATGGTTTTCAATGATTGAATGAAAAATGGTTCCCCCCCCCCCCCCCCCCCCCCCCCGAGGCCTTTGATTGTGTTTTGAGTTTAAAGACTCGGATATCCCGGGAAGGCCTGGCTATTTGCGCATTGTGTTTTGAGTTTAAAGACTCGGGCGCACTTGAGATCCAGTAAACTTGTATGATTGATGTTTTTCACTGGTTTTGGGCAGTGGCCCAGATGAATTGATATGATGAGTTTTGGGACTGAGTTCCCGGATTTGAGATTGATTTGAGATTTGAGGCTGAGGCCTGGATTTGAATAGTGGATTTGATTCGGGTTTCCAAATGGTTGTCAATGATGGTTTTTGATATGAATGGTTTTCATGGCTTGGATTTGATATGCATGCATTGGTTTTTGCGTGGAGGGTAAAATGTACATTGTTTTATTGAACTGTTTTTGAATTACACTTTATTTTTGTCCACTCACAGTCTTTTCGTGTTTTCGATACCCTCCAGGTTGTTGCGGTGCGGGTTGTTGGTCGAGAGAGACGGAGACATCACACCCGCGATCCACAGTAGTTCGGTACACTCTGGGCAGTCCGATTACTTTTCGGATGGTTGGTTCGAGAATCCCTCGTCCGACTTACGTGTCACATGCAGGTTGGACCTCAGTTAGCCTTCGTGTCATGCGTAAGTTAGACGGGATAGGGATTTAGCCCTTAATCCCTGGGGATTAGGGGTGGGTCCTGACAATCACGACGGCTCTGCTGTCCCTTGCCGTCCACTCAACCTCTCTCTCATCCTCTCAGTCTCTTTGTGGTCTCAAGCAAGGAGATGGAATGATGAAGGTGGTGGTTTGGGTGGGTAAAATTTGGGATGAAGAAATGAAGATGAGGATGATGCATGAATTAATTAAAAGGGGCCATAGGGTGGGTGACAAGTGTCACTCATCCTATGATCCAAAAACTGATATTTTGGGGCCTACTAAAGACAAACTAATTTGAAAACCATGCAACCGTAAAACGCAATCAAACCTTCCGTGACTCGTAATTTTCCTGTATGATGTCCGATTTCGATGCGCTGCCTGTCTCCAGAATCGTATCTTCACAATCTACGTAATGGACTTCGGTTCACATGCATTTGACCTCCCAGGTCAAAAGTCAACTTTTTCACCCTTTCTAGGGGCAAAATTGTAAGTTCACCTCAATTTTGATAATCCTCGATTAATCCTTAATTAACCCCGTAGGTTCGGGACGAGTTGTTATAGTCCAGGTACCTATTTCCCAATTGTTGTTAGGGGTTACCTTAGGCCAGTGTGGGCCCTAGATGTGATATACAGTTTGATATTGATCTTGCGTTTTCGAATGGTTTTTTTGTATGCATGTATTGTTTTCAAAAAGAAGGTGAGTACTGTTTTATTGATAAATGTTTTTTGAAAAGGTTATTTATTTTCGGTCCACTCACAAGTTTTATTGTGGTTTTGGAAACCCCTCTAGGTTGGGGCTTAGGTATCGAGGCTACTTCGGCAGCGAGAGGCATTACGTGTGGCTGCATACAAGATGGACTTTTGGTATGATTGTTTTGTCATTATTTAGTCGCTCTAATTGGTTAGTAAGTAGTACTGCTTGAGCAAGTATCATTGGTTTGACACTTGTGCAAAGGCATTTTGGGTATTTTGGTTTTTTTTGTGTTAGATAAGAATAGGACCTGAACACATGCGTTTTGGAATTTTCGAGTCGGGTCCTGTCACGGCTGATTGAGGGTCCATTGGTAAGACTAGAGAATGAGCGCATCAAGGTGATAGGCCGACCAAGGTGAGGGTTGGGCGACCAAGGTGAGGGTTGGGCAACTAAGGTGAAGGTTGGCTGAACAAGGGTTCGTTGGTGGGATGAGAGGATGACCGCATCAAGGTGATAAGCTAACCAAGGTGATTTGATCGAATCAAGTGACAGGACCCACATGACATGTAAGGCTAAATCGACGACCAACCTCCATGTGACACGTAAGTCGGACAAGGGATTTCCAACTCACCATTCTAAACTCCCGAACTTCCCAAAGCGCGCAGACTCTACTGTGGGTCACGTATGTGATGTCTCCGTCTTTCTCGACCAACAGCCCGCACCGCAACCGCCTAGAGGGTATCGAAAACACAAAAGACTGTGAGTGGACAAAATAAATAATAACTTAGAAAACAGTTCAGAAGAAATTACATTTTTACCCTCCACGCAAAAACCAATGCATGCATATCAATTCATGTTATGAAATCATTTCATATCAAAAACCATCAATGATAACCATTATTGAAAACCCGAATCAAATCTATTATTCAATTCTAGGGCCTCAATCCAAAATCACAAATCAAATCCGTTATTCAAATCTCAAGGTACTGGAAGTCGATCCCAAAACTCATCAAATCCAAATCATCCGGGCTACTGCCCAAAACATCTGAAAATCAGTGAAAACCTAGTGAAAACATCAATTATGCGAGTTGCTGGATCTCAAGTGCGCCCGAGTCTTTAAACTCAAAACCATGCGCATAATCAGGCCTTCCTGGGATATCAACGAGTCTTTAAACCCAAAACACAATCAACAGGCCTCGGGGGGTATCATAACCGAGTCTTTAAACTCAAAACATATACCGAGTCTTTAAACTCAAAACATATCAATCCAGGGCCCTCCCCCCGTCAATCAACCGAGTATTTAAACTCAAAACCAGATCCATTGGTTTTTCTTTTCTTTTTCCGGGTCTTTAAACCCAAAACCATTTTTCAATCAACAGTGAAAACCATAGAAAATCCTTATCCGAATTCGCAACAATGATTTCGTAAGCCGGCATCCGGAACCACTGTCCCGAACCCAAATCCAGATTTCCCCTTTCAAGTTTCAAAACCGAATCCAAAACATCGTTTTCGAAATCCAGTTCCAAAACCGAAAGCTCGTTTCCGAAATCACATGAACAGGGCTCCAAGCCCGAAATCATTGTTCTTAAATCCCTTTCAAATCATTGAAATCAAATCATACTTCAAATCTCAAAATCAAATCCTCAAAACCATGATCAAATCATAATATAAAGCGAAGCCTCGTAAATCGTGCAAACACGTAATAATCTTGAAATACGTGCAAAACCGTGAATCATCAAGATCATAAATCAAATCATAGAATCACGTATAGAAACCATATAAAAACATATATGCATGCATCATAAGTTCGAAAGCAAAGTCCACTCACAGACCATTATGTTGTCGCCACGATACGCGCGCACTTATGCTTTCCCGACTAATCCACTATCCTTGGCTTTCCCGAACCTGTTCAAATCTCATAAGAAAGTCACTAACTACTTTATAAAGCTTATACTAAAGCCCCGTAATTTTCCCGAATTGTTAACTATTTTTAATCGAGGCCTAAAACATTCGGACACCCGGAAACTTATCGAGACGATGTCCGATCGACTCGAATCCAGTCCCAAAATGTTCGTTACATCGATTAGAGTGAAAACCATGTTGAACACTTCCCCAAACGAGGCCCCACGCGCCGCCCAAAGGGGCTGCGCATGGGAGCCACGCGCTGGCACTGTTCATCATCGTCAACCTCCAGCCAACCCGGTTCAGACCGGTCCAGACCGATCTAGTCCAACCGAGCCGGCGAGGCCGGTTTTCACCCATTTCCAACCTTTTTTTTAGTCTTTCCTTCACTAGTAGTTTCGTCCTTCGGTTTAGGTTTGATTCCACTAATAAAAAACACGAAATAACACTGTAAATCATACCTCCCAATCCTTGAACTAAAACTCAGAAATTCCAGTTTCCGATTTCGGCCACCACGATGCTCTCCAGTCACAGTTTCAGGTTCCTGGGTGTCATCACTATCTCTAAACGTCAAAACGAGCATCACAGTGACTCAACAATAAGCTAAACTCGTTGACTGATCAACTGAACAAAAAGGAAAAACAGAGCATCCGATGTTCCTTACCTTTCCTCTGTCCTCCGCTATGACCTCCACCGTGTCCCCACGTCTTCCTGAGGTCACTTCCTACTCACTGAACACATGAGCACCTCTAATTCCACTCACCTCACTCCCAAACTCACAGAAACCCGTACGTTGGTTCTCTCTGTTTCTCTGGTTTCCTTCACCTTTCACACACACTCAACACATTAACACGCTCACACAATCACAATTACGCTTCTAGGCACTCACTCAATCACCAGGAATTCACACGACTCACACACACACACACACACACACACACACACACACACACACTGGAATTTGATCGATGTACTCCCTGTCTCTGTTTTTTCTCTCAAACTCGTATATCACTTTAAACTCCCGTGTTCAAATTGTGAGGCGATGACAAAGGTTCCACAGCCTTCCAGTCTAGGCCAAGTTTCCTCCATCTGATGGGCACACTCATCCAAGTAGCCAAGTGTCCCACACTAACTGGGCACAGATCCCTAGGCACAACAATGACCAAAATGCCCTTTATTGCACAATATTCCATTTTTCCCTTTGTATTCCATGACCCGTAACTCTATTTCCCGAACTCCAAATGACACATGTCGCCTGTCGTTGGAATCAAGGACTCGAGACCTACCTAACGGTCCTCGGAATAAGTGAAAAGTATATGTCATTGGAAAAGTCAACAAATTGCCCTATTTTAACCAAATTACCAAAATACCCTCGAACTTTCGAACATCATAACATTTTCCTCGGCTGTCAGAATCGGACGTGCCATCTGTCTATGTACTCGTGACGTCCCGAACTACGTCACGGTCATCGGTCAAAGTCCATTTGACCGCTCAAACAAAAATTCAACATTCTTGTCTAATTCTAGGGGCAAAACCGTCATTTCGCACCGTCCGTCCGAAAGCATCCAACTAATCACCGATTAACTTCACTAATCCATCATTATCCACTAATCTAATTCTGGTTTCCGGAACGGGTCGTTACATCAAGAATGTGAAATCTCGCACGATAAGGTGGTCAATTAGCCTAGGAGATATTTGTAGACCGACCGAGAACCACTTGGTGCCAAGGTAAGTGTATGTCACCTTGGTCGGTTAGCTTACGCGAACACTCGCATGATAAGGTGGCCAATTGGCCTAGGAGATGTCTGTAGACTGGCCAAGAATTACTTGATGCCAAGGTGAGTCTGTGTCACCTTAGTTGGTCAGCTTACGCAGACTCTCGCGCGATGAGATGGGCGATCGGCCTATGAGATATCCTTGGTGAAGACGAAGGAAGACCGAGAGCAATTTTGATGTCGCAACCCAAAGTTATTTTGATCTTCACATCAAGCTTGGTATTATTAAAAATGAGATAAAAGTCCCTAGATTAAGACGTATGTTGTTGTGTAGTTGTTGATTTGAGAAGGGCCCACATGATCAATTGTTTGAGCTTGTAATAATTCCTAACCGATCAATATCATTTGACTTTGTTGCCACAAATTCAAGGAAGGGACAACAAATTATGTGACGCCCCGGAAATTCGAAACATGAAAATTTGGAAAATTTTGAAGAAAATGACGATTTTGCCCCCGGAATTGGGCGAAAAGTTGACTTTTAATTTGAGCGGTCAAACGAACTTTGACCGATGACCGTGACATAGTTCAGGACGTCACGAGTTCATAGACAGGTGGCACGCCCGATTCCAACATTCGAGGAGAAAGTTATGACGTGCGAAAGTTGGTAAAAGGGGCCGAATGTTGACTTTTTGATCGGGACATTGTTTGGACTTTCCGGGAGTACCGTTGGATAGGTCTCGAGACGCTGAATCCTTAGACAGGACGCATGCGTCAATCGGAGTCCGAACGAAAACGTTATGGGTCTAGAACGATTAGGGGTATTTTGGTAAATTGTGAGAATAAGGGTAAAATGGTAATTTTCAGTGAGGAAGTTAATTACACAGTGCAAGGTATTATATGATAAGGTATTAAATGAGATGGTGTGGCTGATTCAACCTATGATAGTTGAATGTGTGACACATGTCACTTGTGATGCTCACTTAGTGGCATTTAGTTGCCATTTGGTATAATTAACACATTAATTAAACGGTGGAATTGTTAAATATGAACTATTTGTAATTACCAAAAACAAAAACAGAGAACAAGAACCCGTCCAACTTGTGTAGTCCAATTCATCCAAATTGCTTGATTACGATTCCATTGTTGAATTGAGGATTGAACAGAGAGAATTATGCGAGGAAATTGAGTGAAAAACCGAAAAGAAAGGGGGCTGGGAAATCAGAAAATACCCGAAACCTTGAATTGATGATTTCGAATTGAATTTCTTGTTGGAGGCTTAATTGATGGAAATGAACGTTTGAGTGAGCTTACTGGACCTAAGACGAGTCGACTGGGATCAAATTCGAAGAGAATTGGCCATGAATTGCTCACGAACTGGACCCGCGACAGTTCAGACATACCCCGGCTGAGTTCAGGTAATTGGAAGTACGAATTCATGAAATTGGTTTGGAATTCGAGTTTAAATTAAGTAGAAGATACTTCCTGTGCATTCAATTGAACGAAATAGTGTGAAATGAGATGGAACCCGAATGAAGACCCGTCGGGTGTTCTTATTGAGTCGAGGGCTTTGGGGCTTTGATTTCTTAAATTGAAGTCACAGACCCTTAATCCATATTAACTTGATGCTAATGAGTGAAAGAATGAAAATAATTGGAGTCGAATTGGCTAGGAATGAATCGGGTTGAATCGCGGGTCATAAGCTCCGTTTACCAGGTAAACGGGTAGAAAAGAGGACTGTTCATTGTCACTGTAGCACGGCGCGTGGACTCACGCGCAGCCGCTTGTGGCGGCGCGTGAGGGCGCGTGGCACGTTTTCTGGGGAAAGTTTCAACAGGTGTTTTACTCCCTGTAATGTAACGGACATTTTAAAATTGGTTTCCCGTCGATCGGACACCGGCTCGATAATGTTTCGAGGGTCCGATGGTTTAAATTATATTTTAAAATAATATTTAAATCCCGGAAAATTAGGGGAAATTAATATGATGTAAATTGACTTGTTTATAACCTTGAATAATGATTGTGAGCAGGATTCGGGATTCCTGGCACGTATCGGAAATTACGGAAACGCGTGCAGCGCGGGAAACGTGCAATCGGACGGTGTGTGAGTGGACGTTTGTTTTATAACTTGATATGCATGCATAGTTAAATGTTTTACATGATTGATTGCATGATTTGGTTTGCAATGATGTCATGATTTGTTTGGATGATTATTTATGATTTAATGATTATTTTAATCGGTAATTCGGGCACGTTTTACGAGGCAATGTGCAAATGATATTTTGGACTAGGCCCGGAGTCAAAATGATTTAAAAATGAATATTTTAATGAATTAATGAGTTAAGAATGATTTCTGGATTATTATGATATTTTCTATGTGATTTTACGGATTTACGTGTAAAGGATATTTGGGCTTGAGTCCCGGTTGGTAATGATTTGACTTGGATTGAGTCATGGATTTGATTGACATGTTTTGGGATATGATCCCGGTTGGTTTTCCTTGTGATTGTGATTGTGACTATGGATGCCCAGACGGTCGGAGCTAGGGGATTACCTAGTCGGCCGGTGCTTGGGGATGTGATGGTATGATTGTGAGTTCTTATGGTAAGCCAACTTCTCGGATGCGACTGAGCCTGGATGTACCACTCGGATGTGTCTGAGCCTGGGGATGTGTTCGCCCAGATGTGACTGAGCCCGAGGGTTGAGCCCAGATGTGTCTGATCCCGAGAGTATGGCTGGATGTTGGCCTACGCGTAGTGCAGACGTGATAGTGTGATGGTTTGTGCACTTGTGAATAGTGTGGATTGATTGATTGATTAATTGAGTAATTGATTGTGACCTTGTGCAGAGTACTGTTTGATGTTACGTACTGGTATTGAGTACGAGTTCTGGTCTGTGGGGCCAGGTGATTATGTTTTCATGTGTTTGGCCTGAAAGCCGGAAGTTTGACTTATTATATGGTTTGGCTAAAAGCCAGTATTTGTGTTTCATCTGTTTTCCTATGCATGCATGATTTGTAAAACTGGAGGGTAAAGGATGTCTTTTCAAATGTGTTTTAACGAATATATTTTTGTCCACTCACACCTTTGTTTTTGATGACCCTCGAGGCCGTGGCACAACGTTCGGGGCTGATCTCGAGGCGGAGGCATGAGCAGAAATCAGTGCAGTTATCCCTGGTCTGACAGGTGCTGAAGGGTACTTTCGGGATTTCAGTTGACTTGTTAGACGGGAGCAGGACCGGGCACGGTTATCGAGGTCCAGTTGGTCCTGTCAAATTGGTATCAGAGCATTTGGTTATTGATTTCTGTGGTTACGTCATGCCTCTGAGACGTGCGCCCCGTGCACGGCCTGAAGATAAGAGAGACGAGGATTGGGTTAGAGAAAGCCCAGATATTGAGAGAGCTCAACGGTTGGGAGCCACGGTGTTTCGTGGTGATTCGGGCCCGGATGGTGTCTATGATTGGATCACTCGTTTGGAAAGAATTTTTGAAGTCATGAGGTGTCCCTCGAAGAACATGGTGTTATTAGCCACTTTTCTTTTGGATGGCTATGCGTATAGGTGGTGGCATGGTTTACAATTGACTGGATGGGATGCTCGTACCTTAGCATGGGAAACATTCCGGGAGCGATTTTTGGATCAGTTTTACCCCCGCTCTTTTCGGAATGCTAAAGAGGTTGAATTCCTCCAATTACAGCAGGGAAATATGTCAGTAACCGACTATGAACATAAATTCTTGCACTTATCAAGTTTTGCTCCTATGTATGTAACAACTGAGGAGGATAAGTGTCGGAGATTTGAGCAGGGATTGAGAAATGCAATACGAAGCGCTGTGACCGTAGGCTCGTATTCCACTCTGAGAGAATTATCTGATGCTGCTATCCGAGTGGAGGCTAGCTTACCTATGCAAGAACAATCTTTGAGTTCTGGACGACGTCGAGAGCGTCACGTTACTGAACCAGTAAGTCAGGAAACATCAAAGAGAGTTAGTCTTCATTCCCTTGTATCGAGACCGCAGACAGTGGTTCAATCAAATAGGACTTTAACCCAGTCAATGAGTAAACAGCATGGTAGAGCAAATCGCCTTAGTACTGCCCTCTATCACTGTTGTAGGGAATTTGGGCATTTGCGAAGGAACTGCCCCTATCGACTTAAGCGTAGTTGGGAATAAATGTAATGTTATATGATTTCGCGATGCCTTGTAAATATTTTGTGATATCTACTCGTGTTGTTATGTTGTATTATATGTTTTGCTTATGTCGGATTTGTACTTGTTTCTGATGATTGATTTTGACGAGGATATGTTATCATGTGATCTGGTTGTGTCGGACTTGATGAGCTATAGATGGGCATAGTAGGCCTAAGAGAAAACTTGACCCGAGGATAGGGGGTCGGAGATGTGATTTTCGGATATTAGATATTGAATGGGATTCAGGGGGGAATCCAGACTTGCGTTCGCGTGTTTTGCAAGATCCTGAATAGGATGTGGTTCTCCTAGAGACGCACATATTAATTTTGGACTCGAGAGGAGTAGAGATATTGAATTTGGACTCAACAGGAGTCAAGAGTTGGCTTAGGACTCGGAATGAGTCAGGATGTGTTGTGCGGGCTCTGGATGAACCGGGAAAAATAGAGAGAGTGGTTATGGTTATACCTAACGAATGGGGGTTCAGATGGGAACCCGAGATAGTGAACTAGATGTGATTGGAGTCTCCATGGTTGTTGTTGGAGAGTTGTTTGAATTTCGGGGACGAAATTTCCTAAGGGGGGAAGGTTGTGACGCCCCGGAAATTCGAAACATGAAAATTTGGAAAATTTTGAAGAAAATGACGATTTTGCCCCCGGAATTGGGCGAAAAGTTGACTTTTAATTTGAGCAGTCAAACGGACTTTGACCGATGACCGTGACGTAGTTCGGGACGTCACGAGTTCATAGACAGGTGGCATGCCCGATTCCGACATTCGAGGAGAAAGTTATGACGTGCGAAAGTTGGTAAAAGGGGCTGAATGTTGATTTTTTGATCGGGACATTGTTTGGACTTTCCGGGAGTACCGTTGGATAGGTCTCGAGACGCTGAATCCGTAGACAGGCGGCATGCGTCAATCGGAGTCCGAACGAAAACGTTATGGGTCTAGAACGATTAGGGGTATTTTGGTAAATTGTGAGAATAAGGGTAAAATGGTAATTTTCAATGAGGAAGTTAATTACACAGTGCAAGGTATTATATGATAAGGTATTAAATGAGATGTTGTGGCTGATTCAACCTATGATAGTTGAATGTGTGACACATGTCACTTGTGATGCTCACTTAGTGGCACTTAGTTGCCATTTGGTATAATTAACACATTAATTAAACGGTGGAATTGTTAAATATGAACTATTTGTAATTACCCAAACAAAAACAGAGAACAAGAACCCGTCCACCTTGTGTAGTCCAATTCATCCAAATTGCTTGATTACGATTCCATTGTTGAATTGAGGATTGAACAGAGAGAATTATGCGAGGAAATTGAGTGAAAAACCGAAAAGAAAGGGGGCTGGGAAATCAGAAAATACCTGAAACCTTGAATTGATGATTTCGAATTGAATTTCTTGTTGGAGGCTTAATTGATGGAAATGAACGTTTGAGTGAGCTTACTGGACCTAAGACGAGTCGACTGGGATCAAATTCGAAGAGAATTGGCCATGAATTGCTCACGAACTGGACCCGCGACAGTTCAGACATACCCCGGCTGAGTTCAGGTAATTGGAAGTACGAATTCATGAAATTGGTTTGGAATTCGAGTTTAAAATAAGTAGAAGATACTTCCTGTGCAATCAATTGAACGAAATAGTGTGAAATGAGATGGAACCCGAATGAAGACCCATCAGGTGTTCTTATTGAGTCGAGGGCTTTGGGGCTTTGATTTCTTAAATTGAAGTCACAGACCCTTAATCCATATTAACTTGATGCTAATGAGTGAAAGAATGAAAAGAATTGGAGTCGAATTGGCTAGGAATGAATCGGGTTGAATCGCGGGTCATAAGCTCCGTTTACCAGGTAAACGGGTAGAGAAGAGGACTGTTCATTGTCACTGTAGCACGGCGCGTGGACTCACGTGCAGCCGCTTGTGGCAGCGCGTGAGGGCGCGTGGCACGTTTTCTGGGGAAAGTTTCAACAGGTGTTTTACTCCCTGTAATGTAACGGACATTTTAAAATTGGTTTCGCGTCGATCGGACACCGGCTCAATAATGTTTCGAGGGTCCGATGGTTTAAATTATATTTTAAAATAATATTTAAATCCCGAAAAATTAGGGGAAATTAATATGATGTAAATTGACTTGTTTATAACCTTGAATAATGATTATGAGCAGGATTCGGGATTCCTGGCACGTATCGGAAATTACGGAAACGCGTGCAGCGCGGGAAACGAGCAATCGGACGGTGTGTGAGTGGACGTTTGTTTTATAACTTGATATGCATGCATAGTTAAATGTTTTACATGATTGATTGCATGATTTGGTTTGCAATGATGTCATGATTTGTTTGGATGATTATTTATGATTTAATGATTATTTTAATCGGTAATTCGGGCACGTTTTACGAGGCAATGTGCAAATGATATTTTGGACTAGGCCCGGAGTCAAAATGATTTAAAAATGAATATTTTAATGAATTAATGAGTTAAGAATGATTTCTGGATTATTATGATATTTTATATGTGATTTTACGGATTTACGTGTAAAGGATATTTGGGCTTGAGTCCCGGTTGGTAATGATTTGACTTGGATTGAGTCATGGATTTGATTGACATGTTTTGGGATATGATCCCGGTTGGTTTTCCTTGTGATTGTGATTGTGACTATGGATGCCCAGACGGTCGGAGCTAGGGGATTACCTAGTCGGCCGGTGCTTGGGGATGTGATGGTATGATTGTGAGTTCTTATGGTAAGCCAACTTCTCGGATGCGACTGAGCCTGGATGTACCACTCGGATGTGTCTGAGCCTGGGGATGTGTTCGCCCAGATGTGACTGAGCCCGAGGGTTGAGCCCAGATGTGTCTGATCCCGAGAGTATGGCTGGATGTTGGCCTACGCGTAGTGCAGACGTGATAGTGTGATGGTTTGTGCACTTGTGAATAGTGTGGATTGATTGATTGATTAATTGAGTAATTGATTGTGACCTTGTGCAGAGTACTGTTTGATGTTACGTACTGGTATTGAGTACGAGTTCTGGTCTGTGGGGCCAGGTGATTATGTTTTCATGTGTTTGGCCTGAAAGCCGGAAGTTTGACTTATTATATGGTTTGGCTAAAAGCCAGTATTTGTGTTTCATCTGTTTTCCTATGCATGCATGATTTGTAAAACTGGAGGGTAAAGGATGTCTTTTCAAATGTGTTTTAACGAATATATTTTTGTCCACTCACACCTTTGTTTTTGATGACCCTCGAGGCCGTGGCACAACGTTCGGGGCTGATCTCGAGGCGGAGGCATGAGCAGAAATCAGTGCAGTTATCCCTGGTCTGACAGGTGCTGAAGGGTACTTTCGGGATTTCAGTTGACTTGTCAGACGGGAGCAGGACCGGGCACGGTTATCGAGGTCCAGTTGGGACGGGTCCTGTCAAATTATGATGTGTGGTGGAGATAATATAATATCATGTTGGGTGTGGATTCATAGGAGGGATGCCCACCTTGTCTTTCCACTTGTTGACCTTTCCATGTTTGATAAGAAAATGGCAATTTAACAAACATACAACATGCACAACCATGCATATGTATATATATATATATATATTGAGTGGGGTATCATGTATGCCCACATTTACCTAACCAAAAATGATTGATACCCACCAAGAGGAATTTGATGACTATCGAACATGAAAATATGATGGCTGATCGGTTAGGTGACCATGCTAGCTTCCCGTGTTAAGGCCGAGCAGATTGATGGTTTTTGGAATGAAGATCGATCTATGTAGACAGCATACGAGCTTTCCCAGGGGGCGTCTGATCATGATGAATGAAGTTTTGTTGTATCTTTGGAAGTGGTGGCCGATCGGCTAGGACATCATGTGAGGTCTCGCCACGAGTGGACGATCAAGGTTGATGAAGTATTATTGTAACTTTGACTCAAAATGATAAACCTAGTCAGAACTGCGTTGATGCAATGGATGAGTCTCTCCATTAGGAAGCTGGGATCGGAACTAGGCGATATCCGATCCCCCAGGGACTAACATAGGACACGCCTGATCCCGTCTGACATGGAGTGTCAGATAAGGGAAATTCCAACTTTAGCCCCTCGGGGCTTCAGAGTACTCCAGGATCCGGAGGAGGAGTGTGATGTCTCAGTCTCTGCTACAGCCCGCATCCGCTGTCAACCTAAAGGGTATTCAAAACATTAAAAACTGTGAGTGGGCTATTTGATTTCTAAAAGATTGCATGTATAACTGTTTTATATGCTTTAATGAACATGTTCCTCTTCGGGGTCGGTCCCCCCGCTAAAGATCGAGGCACCCAGGCATTGGGCCCGCTCGATACTCGCAGTATCCACATCTCGCACTATCTCCTCCTCGGCACGTGCACAGTGATCTCGTCGTGGAGGCATATTACTCTGAACTCTTATGTTTAACGTTATTTTATTTTATTTGAAGTATTTTTAATTCAGCTAAGGGTATTTTTGGTATGTTTGGAGTCGTTGTCAGACGGGAGCGGGACACATCCCCGGGTGGTCCCAGTGGGATTGGGATGGGTCCTGCCACGATCAGTTTGCTTGTGCCTTTGCTGTGTGTATATTTCTTGTGCCTTTGTTGTGTGTATATTTATAAATAAATATAGAAGAGCGGGGGAAAGAGCTAAGATATGTATTGGGACTTCAAAGTGCACTTTCTTGTTAACCTTTCCATTTATATACAATATATGTAGTATATCACATGGGGGTTGGCAACTTTTCCTACTATATAATTAAATATACATATATATTTAAAGAGTGGAAAGATATTTCTAGTGACACACCCCGACCTAGAAATTCCATTTATGGCACGGAATTTGAGGCGTGCTGGCTGACATATAGACGATGACGTTCAGATGACGAAGCCATTTAAACTAAAAAAGACGCATTTTGGGGAATCGGGCGAGCCCGACGAGTGTGTGTGTGTGTGTGTGTGTGTGTGTGTGTGTGTGTGTGTGTGTGTGTGTGTGTGTGTGTGTGTGTGTGTGTGTGTGTGTGTGTGTGTGTGTGTGTGTGTGTGTGTGTGTGTGTGTGTGTGTGTGTGTGTGTGTGTGTGTGTGTGTGTGTGTGTGTGTGTTTCTCAATCTTCAAAGTGGATGGACATTCTCTGTGGGTGAAAACTGAGACAACCAACAAGCTTGTGTTTGGGCTTATATTTGGGCCTGTGTGGGATTAATGGACGGGATTGGGCCTTGAGAATTCTGGCTTTATGGGCCCAAACTGATAATATCTTATTGCACTTTTAGTTAGGCCCTAATTGACAAGACCCATCCTGATCCGCGGGGAATCATAGGGGAATGTGTCATGCTCCCGTCTGACAATCATACTCTAAATACCGGAAGTACCCTTAATAGGTTTGAATATCAACATACAGAGGACACTACCACATTGTCAGACAATGGATACGTATCTATTATACATGATCGAGCATATATATATATATATATATATATCTCAGTACAATACAAGTACTAAAACCTACCCCGTGGGGTGTCAGGTACGCAACAGTACTATTTATGTCTTAGCCTCGGTATCCGCCCCTATTTCTATATCACGGCCTGAAGGGTCAATCAAATAGTAAAAATGTGAATGGACCAAAAATTAATAAGTTATAAACTCATTTTGAAAACATATACAGTTTAACCCTCAGTTTTACAAACATGCATGCATTTTAGATAAATCATATGAAAACAAGTCAAATCATACATACATATACATACATCTGGACACACATATTAGTAAAACACACAATATAACCAATCCTCAGGCATCCGTGATGCCTCGACATCCGCGATGTCTATATCAAAACCAGTCACGATTTCCAATGCTACGCGTGCAACTCGGGGTTTCATCTTCGAGTACTTCCCTAGGACCCAACTCAACGTCGTCTGGGTGATATCAACATGGGGTGCCTGCCCGAATCTACTGTGTCCGGGACGATATCATAATCAAGCACTCCTGATCCTGAGCCTCTCCTCGGAGTCACTCATCTCAGGTAGTGCACCGTGACTACTTCAGTATCCTCGATGTCTGGTGGAGACTAATCAACTCACACAGAATGGTATATGTGGAATCTTAACCAAATCCGATGAAAAATCATATTAAAATCATTTATTGCTCAAACCAGATTAAATACTGTTCAATTCGGCCTATGCTCGAGATATAATTCTCACAAATCTGTTCCACAAAAGCCACCCGAAAATCGTGTCCAGATTTTGTTTATAAAACCTCGTTTATCGTTATTCAAATTGTCAGGACCTGACCCTCCTCAGCCAAGACCCAACTCTAGGATAACGATAAACCAGGCCAAGACCCGTCCCTCCTCGGCCAAGACCCTTCTCGCCCTCACTGTTTTGTATTCGGAAGCTCACGGCACACCTTCTCAGGGGGTCACCCATCATGGAATTGCACCAACCTCAACTCGCTTAACTTTGGAGTTCCAACCGAACCCAAAGCCACTGAGTTCTCAAAAGGCCTCGTGCTAGATAGGTGTGTGCCTACACCTTTAAGGCACACCATCATTCCCCTCCCAGACCATTCCCCTCACAAGAGTATGGGATCATTCACCGTTCCCTCTATGACACAAGTCTTATAATCCACCCCACTTAGGGCCCAGCGTCCTTGCTGGCACACTTCCCGGTTGGGTTTTGGCTCTGATACCATTCTGTCAGGACCCGATCCTCCTCGGCCAAGACTCGACTCTAGCATGATATTCTTCGCTTTGGGCCACCTCGCCCTCACTATTTTATTTTTGGGAGCTCACGGTGCACCTTCTCAGGGGGTCACCCATCATGGAATTGCACCAACCTCAACTCGTTTAACTTTGGAGTTCCAACCGAACCCAAAGCCACTGAGCTCCCAAAAGGTCTCGTGCTAGATAGGTGTGTGCCTACACCTTTAAGGCACACCACCATTCCCCTCCTTGACCATTCCCCTCACAAGAATATGAGATCGTTCACCATTCCCTCCAGGACACGGGTCTTACACAAATCCAGTAGAAATGCATTTTTTTCCTTTTAATTTCCCATTAACTCTAAATGTAAGTCAAATCATCATTCCATCGGGTCTCAAGCTCAAAACCTCATTTTCACGAAAACCCGTAAAACGTTTCATAAACCGATGATTACAATCCACATCATCATTCAATAACATTGTCAAAACATTTCAACGTAAATCATGTAATAAAGCATTTAAAACAGTTATGCATGCATTCAGTTCTAAAATAAACAGTCCACTCACACTCAGTCCACGCTGCATGCTAAACCTCAGCGTTATATCTATCACCAAGTTAGTCCAAAGTCTCTGGGCCTATCTGCATCATGTATAAGGGTCACTAATTTGCTATAAAAGTTCATATGCTAAACCCTCACAAAGCCTGATACCAGAAACGCGTCTCCCACACGCTTCCTGAAACTAAAAACCCCTAAATGCCAACCAAACGGTCTCCGATCGATCTAAAGCCACCATTATTGGATTCAGAACGTCGAACCCTTTTGAAAAAGACTGATTTGACCTTGAAATTAGTACACACGCGCCCCCACACATTGGTTAAACTTTCGATCAACGCTAGTCAACGCCCAACGCTAACGTCATCAGTCAATGGTCAACGGCTGACGTCAACCTAATAGGTCTGACACCTGACACATGTTACTCTATGATTGGTCTACATGTCCCCTAACACCTCTAACATCCTACCATGTGGCACCACCCGATTGGTCCACGTGGTGACACGTCAGCTGCTGACTATGTCTGAAGCTTGCCACGTGGCACCAACTAATTGGCCACGTGGACTGACAACTTCTGACAGATGATGACGTGGACTGTCACGTCATCATCGTCATCATCGTCAACCTTGACCCGACCTGACCCGCGACCCAACCATTTTCGACCATTTTTATTCCTACATGATCGTAATGATCCCAGGAAGGGACCTATGGACCTAAAATCAGCTAAAATAGTCTATAAAGTACCTTCCAAGTTTGATGCAATTCGGGCAAGCTTCCAATCTGATTTCCAGGCGATTCTGGCCATCTCAATCCTTCTTTTTTGTCCCTATGTGATCGTATAACTCCTAGGAATCATTTTCAATCATTAAATCTGACCAACAAACCCTAAAACTTGAATTTCGATTTTGAACCCAAAATTCTTACCTGTCAAATTTCAGGCCACCATGCACGGTTGTCCAACCCGTTGCCACCATCCTTTTCGCCTGGTCTCACTCTCTCTCTCTCTCTCTCCCTTTCACTCCAGTAGCATAAGATGAAGTATGGTGAGGTTTGGGGTAGGTTTGGTGTTTGTGTGTGTTTTAGGTAACAGAGAACAAAGAGAGGATGAAGGTAATACATTGAACCCAAACATTTGGGGGCTTCGGCCAATTAGATGAGTGACAGTTGTCACTCAACAATTGGTCCAGGTCTGATATTTTGACCAATTAAATCTAGCCAACTATACAATTTCTCGAAAAATATGAATAGTGCCGATTTTCTTCCATGACCCATAACTTTCCCTTCGAACGTCCGATTTCGATGTGCCGCCTGTCTACGGACTCGTGACGTCTTAATCTAGGTAACTGGCCTCGATCAAAGTCCAAATACTGTTTTGGGTCAAAAGTTAACATTTTCCCTAACTAGGGGCAAAATGGTCTTTTCACATTAATTTTCCGATTTTACAATTTATGAAAAGTTGGGGCGTTACATTAGTGACCCTAAAGAAAAGCCCAAGCTTAATCGTTGCTAGTGATGAATGTCAGGACCCGACCCTCCTCGGTTAGGACCCGAATCATCTAGCACCATATTGTCCGCTTTGGGCCTCGCCCTCACGGTTTTGTTTTCGGGAGCTCATGGTGCAACTTCCCAGGGGGTCACCCATCATGGAATTGCACTAGCCTCAACTCGCTTAACTTTGGGGTTCCAATCCTCCCCAAAGCCACTTGAGCTCCCAAAAGGCCTAGTGCTAGATAGGTGTGTGCCTACACCTTTAAGGCACATCACCATCCTCTCCCAGACCATTCCCCCTCGCAGAAATGTGGGATTGTTCACCGTTCCCTCCAGGACACGGGTCTTATAATCCACCCCCATTAGGGCCCAGCGTCCTCGCTAGCACACTTCCCGGTTGGGGTCTGGCTCTGATACCAAATTGTCAGGACACGACCCTCGTCGGTCAGGACCCGACTCATCTAGCACCATATTGTCCGCTTTGGGCCTCGCCCTCACGGTTTTGTTTTCGGGAGCTCATGGTGCAACTTCCTAGGGGGTCACCCATCATGGAATTGCACTAGCCTCAACTCGCTTAACTTTGGGGTTCCAATCCCCCCAAAGCTGCTTGAGCTCCCAAAAGGCCTAGTGCTAGATAGGTGTGTGCCTACACCTTTAAGGCACACCACCATCCTCTCCCAGACCATTCCCCCTTGCAGAAATGTGGGATTGTTCACCGTTCCCTCCAGGACACGGGTCTTACAATGAAGCTCTAGGGATGACCCAAGTCTTGTGAGTAATTTGTTAAGAATGAGTTAGTTAGTTAGTTAGGCCCAAGTGGTGCATAGCATATTAGTCCCCGGGGTATTGATGAGATAGTGTTTAGAACCCAATTAGGAGTCGCTAGTATCATGTACCCGTCTGTATGGCCACAGACCATCCTCCACGTGATTGATCACTCGCGCGGCTCGTAATACTAGTTAAAAGTGCGCCAGCTTTTTCCCCGAGCTCTAGGGGACATAGGGTGATAATGCAAGGCACTCAGCTTTCACGTAGTCGTGGTACCGAATAAGGATACTCAGTGTATGTTCTGAGTATGAGACTCGAGGCGACTCATGAGCATTTATGATGTGGCTGGATTTTGTGACATATTTATGGTTTCAACATGGCTCATCTGATTTGTTCGTTTAAATTATTATTTAATGATTGATATTATATTTCTCGTATTACGTGCAAGTATGTTATAACTATTTTGAGTTTTATATTAAAACAAGGGTTAAATGTTGTTTATTGAGAAATGGTTTTACACTGAAATAAAAATTGAGCCCACTCACCCTTATGTTTTAAACCCTCAGGTTTTTGTGGCGCGCACGTACTACGAAGAGTTCAGATGCTGCTCTGACACTCACTCTTGGGCATAGAGTGAAGGTGACAGTACAATCGGGTATCAGCAAGTAAAGTTGTTTTGTATGATCATCAATTATGTACGTCCATGCTTTAAGCTTTCATTATTGGGTATGATGTCAGGACCCGCCCCAAATCCCCCGTGATTAACGTGGGACGTGTCTGATCCCGTCTGACACTAAGTGTCAGACCAGGGAAATTCCCGCTTCTGCCCACTCGGGGCTTCTAGAATATGCCAGGATCTGGAGGAGGAATGTGATGTCTCGGTCTCTGCTACAGCCCGCATCCGCGATCAACCTGAAGGACATTCAAAACATCAAAACTGTGAGTGGATAAAACAAATAATTTATAAAAACATTTTCACAAAAAAAACCTTTATACCCTTCACAAAAAAAAAAGAATGCATGCATTCGAAAACCATTTCTCAAAACATTCATTTGGGCCTTAGTCCAAAATCCAAATCAAAACATATGGGAACTCAACCCATACCAAATCAAGTGGGAACTCAGCCCAAATCGGACACACGTGGGTCTCAGCCCAAAACCATCTCATATACATATACATATATACATATATAACCCATTCTAGACATTCTTTGATGTCTACTCAATAACCCGTCACGATATATCTCTAAGTGTGCACACTACTCGGGGTCTCACTCCGAGTCTACCCCCATGATCTACGATGTCTGGGAGGAATCGTCCAAAATTCAGGATCTACGACGTCTGGAGGACGGTCTGCGAACCCAATCCGAGACTATACCATATCTCTCACTCCTGGAATGTGCTCCATCTTGGAGTCACTCATTCCAGGCAGTGGATCATGACTCTCCAAGATCAACGACGTCTGGAGGAGACCAATACGCTCATAAAGAGGGTATATACATATAGCGTGAAAACCACAAATGGGACTCACGCCCGATACCACAAGTCAACTGGACCTTTAGCCCGATTTCGCAATTTAACTGGGCCTCAAGCCCGAACTCAAAATCAACTGGGCGTCAGGCCCGATACCTCAGGGTTAGTCATGATTCCGATCATAGTGATGCGTGCAACCATCAGTCCAGGACTGCTCTCAATCCTGGTATGTCGTCGTGAACATATCAACCGCCGCGACCACCTCTAGATAATGGTGCACACATCACCGATCGATCTCCTATACCGTCAGCACTCGAAGTCGAGCCTTCAGTGCCTGCTCGACAACGGGACGTGCATCGTGACCTCTCCGGAAGGAACACATCCCCAGTCTAGAGGCGAGCAACGTATCGTCCGTCGTCGTGCACATAACACCCGTCGCGACCACGACTCAGACCCGTAGGTCGTCAATAGAGCCACATGCCCGAGACAATACCAAAACCAAATGGGTCTCATGCCCGGTTTCACATTTCTAAATCCAAAACCTTTCCATCAAATCACCACAGAAAACCTGGCACGCATATGCACGACATAAAACTGTAAATCTCGAAATGCGTGCAAATACGTAAACACACAAATGCACTCATGGCATCACAAAACATGTATTAAAATGCTTATAAAACATTTATGCATGCATCATTTCATAAAAAAAAGTCCACTCACAGACCGTCCGAGCAGCTGCCTAGATATGCGCGCCAAAACGCCTTCCCAGGTCAAAAGTCAACTTTTCTCCTCGTTCAGGGGCAAAATCGTAATTTCACCCTGAAAGTCCGTTAATCCTCGACTAATCCCCAATTAGCCTCGCTAATTCGTCATTAGTCTTAATTAATCCTTAAAATTAGGGACGGTTCGTGACATATGCGATTAACCTATCATGACCCCAAACGTGATCACTAGGAACAATAGCAAAATTTAAAAAGATTTACGGTCTGAAATGATTCACTGGGAATGAAAATACAATAAAAGTGTCAACTACTAGCTAGGTACTATACTAGCATTACATATTTTCTCAAGCGAGAATAATGATTAAACTTGAGGTGCCGCTTCATTAAAAAATCTTGCTAGAAAAATAACCTTTTGAGATAAAAATCTAGTCGAAGAAAAACGAGTGCAGCATTCAACAATGAAGTGATAAAGGTTAATGATGATTCTGTCGTTGAGAGTAAATGATCATGTATCTGTGGAATTGCAAAACAAAGATGAAGAATATTAGTGCTTGGGATTATGAATTGACTTATTGAAATAATGACAGTCTTATTAACTAGAAGAAAAATGAACGGAAAGCCAAAGCAAATAATTTAAAGGTTTTTTACTCAAAATGTCCCCTGAACATTAAGCGTAGTCTCAAAATGCACTATGAACATGATTCTGACCCACGTTGCCCCTGAACACATTTTCAGTTTCAAAATGCCCTCTGGTCGTCAAATTTCACGTGGGTCCGTTAATTGAAGGGGCATAATTGTTCGACCAAAGAGAACTTGCAGTTCATTTCAGGGGATAATTGAAGGGGCATAATTGAAGGGGATTAAAGAAAAGGCTAAGCGACTGCTGTTCAGTCGACAAGGAACGAGGCCTCGTCGTCTATAGAAGAAGATGAGGAAAACGGGCAGAGCAGAGATCGGTGCCCAGGCTTGAATTGAGATCCAATTTCATCATTACTATTGGGCATTAGATTAAATATGCACTAACTGTAAAGTTATTGTTTTTGGGCATTTGGTGATGGTAATAGCCATTGTTGTTCTATTACTACCTATTATATGATACCTAATACTTAAAATGGAAGTGTTTATGATTTGATTTACCATCTTTGGCCTTGCATCACTATCTTTTGCTTGATTGCCTGACCTTTTGTGAATGATTTGCTGCAGAAGATCTATCAATTTTTGCTCTTCAAGATGACAGAGTTTTTGAAGTTCTGGGTGAGGCAGTTGGTGTTCACAAAGCAATTGAACTAATCGCATCTCATGTTAGGAAGTTTTTAGTTGATCGTAGTATAATTCCAGTATTTGAAATGCATGTAAGGCTTCCTTCTCTATATGAACTTACTTTCAACGTTTGTGTTGAATGAAACATGTGATGATTGTTATTTTGTGCCAGATGCAAATGGGAAATCCTCAGATGGAACATGCGCATCCTCATCAACAATGGGGGCTACCTCAAGGTCTTCCCCACAATCCTAGAGGGGGTCCTGGATATGGGCCGCCCAATCCCCAATACATGCCACCTACTTGACAACATTATAATTACTATCCACCTACTAACATGCCGCCGCTTATCGAGAAACAACCTCATCATGGTATATCATCTTATGGAAGAGAAACTCCCATGGGTGCCCATCAATCATCAAATGCTCAATCAGCACCATAAATGGTCACACATGTATCGTGTTTCTTTAACTTATTGTAATCAACAAAATACTTGCTCTTTCTTATGTTCCAAATATGTAGCTGATGTTGGTGATAGTAACTGTTCTTGTTTTGATAGATCACACAGTAAATGCAAATTCCGCTATCATATGATGATGTTGTTATTGGCACAGCTGGTGCAAGTATAAGCTATATTTGACGAGCTAGTGGGGCAACTGTTACAATACAGGAGGCCCCTTCAATGGACGAAATTGGATCTCAATTCATGCCTGGGCACCGACCTCTGCTCTGCCCGTTTTCCTCTTCTTCTTCGATAGACGACGTGGCCTCGTTCCCTGTCGAATGAACTGCGGTCGCCTAGCCTTTTCTCTAATCCCCTTCAATTATGCCCCTTAAATTATCCCCTCGAATGAACTGCAAGTTCTCTTTGGTCGGACAATTATGCTCCTTCAATTAACGGACCAGTGTGAAATTTGACGATCATGGGGTATTTTGAAACTGAAAACATGTTCAAGAGGCAACGTGGGTCAGAATCATATTCAGGGTGCATTTCGAGACTACGCTCAATATTCAGGGGGCATTTTAAATATAAAAAAAACTAAGTTTAGATAAGAAAATTCGAGAAGAAAGACCCCAAAAAAAAGCAGCCTAAAGCTAATAAAGAAAAGCAAAGGAGACGAGAAAGGGTGAAACCGTGAAAGGGTGGGGAAGAGAGGCAAGCAAAAAACAAAATAATAATAAAAAATTAATATTAATTAGAAAATTAAAAAATTAAAAAAAAAGTACTGCGAGAAATAATATGGGTAAGCTTGTTTACGCAGTAGTATCTTTTTATTATTATCAACCGTTGGATTAACTAGGCTGATCTAACGGTCAGAATGGCCCAAAAAAATGCAATTTACCCGATGCATCGAGGGCGCATCAGAATGTTCGAGTTGGACTAAACCCTAAAACTGTTTTTTATCGTCTTCAACTTCAAGCCATCACACCCTCACTCTCTTTTACTCTTCTACTCAACCAACTCAAAACCTTCAAACTCGAAAATCTCAGTCACTCTCTCCCCCACTTCAATTTCATTTGACAACTAGAAGAAGAAGGAGATGTCGCTGCGAGTTTTGAACCCAAATGCGGAGGTGCTGAACAAATCGGCGGCTCTGCATATGAATATCAACGCAGCCAAGGGCTTGCAGGACGTCCTCAAAACCAACCTTGGCCCCAAGGGCACCATCAAAATGTAAGCCGCATACGTCAAGCTATTTCCTTTTTCTTTTTTCTCATTTTCCTGCTAAATTCTTCTGATTTTCATATCAAAATCGTTTCTTCTACTATTCAGGCTTGTTGGTGGAGCCGGAGACATCAAGCTCACTAAGGATGGCAACACTCTGCTCAAGGAAATGGTATGGTTCTTCAATTTTTTAAGCCCTAGATCTCTGGCTGATACGGTCGCCTTGTACGAGGCTTTCATACCCATCATTTGTATAGTGTGTGTAAATTTCTAAGGTTTAAGGATTTTTAGATTGGATCAAAATGCGATATGAAGTAGTGTGTAGTAACTGGGTTCTGTTAATGCATTTCCTTTTGTACTTACAACGCTTACCATTTTCTCCAAATTTTCGTATGGATTTGGCTGTTAAATATATTTATCCAGCCTACTTCCTCATACGGTATGTATTTCATTATTTTGCTTTGTTCACTGGTGTTTTGTCATATGGTTGCAGCAAATTCAAAATCCTACAGCTATTATGATTGCAAGGACAGCTGTTGCCCAAGATGATATAAGTGGTGATGGCACCACGTCTACTGTCTTATTCATTGGAGAGCTTATGAAACAATCTGAAAGATACATTGATGAAGGTTGGTTTTCAAGGACTCACAGTTACTAGTAAGCCATGATGGAACAATGCCATCTTGTTCTTCATATAGTCTATGGATATTTGCACCTTGTGGTTCTGCAAAATTTCTTCATTTCTTCCTTGTATATTCCGTGTTGTTGATGTAGCAAGTTTATGTTTGGTCCAGGGATGCATCCACGTGTCCTAGTTGATGGTTTTGAGATTGCCAAAAGAGCAACACTTCAATTTCTTGAGAAATTTAAAACTCCTGTGGTTATGGGCAATGATCCTGACAAAGAGATTCTAAAAATGGTAGCAAGGACAACATTGCGAACAAAGGTATCTAGTGTCTTATTTATTTATTTTTACATGTTATTCATGATATGAATCTGACTTGTTTCTATTCTGCAGTTATATGAATCATTGGCAGATCAGTTGACAGACATAGTTGTTAATTCGGTAAGTTGTTTGTGGCTTATGTATAGCTGCGCAAAGATTGTTATTTCTATTAGGCATCTAATTTCCCACTCGTTCTTATGGATTCTAGAATTTATTGGAAGGCTCTTGCATCGTAATATGTGACAAACAATGGTCTTATAAATGACAGGTTCTTTGCATCCGTAAACCTGAGGAAGGCATTGATCTGTTCATGGTGGAGATTATGCACATGAGACACAAGTTTGATACAGACACACGCTTGGTATGTTAATATCTTTGTCTTCTGTTCTATCCTTCTGATTCTCCTTCTCTCTTAATGACTACAAGTGGCAATCCTGGGTTCCCAATCTTCTGTGAAGGGTTCTGAAATTGGTTAAGATAATGATAGACTTTTTCCTGTTATGTATATTCATTAGCGTAACTATGTGCATGAGGTTTATTATTGGTAGTGCCGTAGGTGGTTTTTTGGTATGTTTAAAATAATATTTAGGGTAAAAACGTATGCTTTAATTGGCTCACTCTCTTTGCACTTCTTTTACTCAATGATCGATAAATGTCTCTTCTTTGGTAGTAAACAAGATGAATATGTTCTGCCTAAAGTTGTTCCCAATGACCCCCATATCATTGTGTCAAAAAATTTGTTCCCAATGTTACATCTATTGAAGACCTCAGGAACTTGCATGTTATGAGTGCTACTGTTGGTAGTATAACTTAAATCAGCACTTTAATAAATCTTTCTATTCATTTTTGTTTATTTTTTTTCACTTCTAATGATGGAATTGTAAATCATAGTTCTGCTGCTTAGATCCTCTTTAGGTTTCAGTTACCAAAATGGTGCAAGCTTAGTTAGTGTTTTTTTAACAAAATAGAAGAATTTGTTATTCTGCTTTTTCTCAGTAAATTTACGTCCTCTTGTAGGTTGAGGGTCTTGTCCTTGATCATGGTTCTAGGCATCCTGATATGAAGCGTCGAGCAGAGAATTGTTACATCTTGACAAGCAATGTTTCTTTGGAGTATGAGAAAAGGTAAACATAAAGCTTTGATTAAATAATTGTTACATTTTGTCTTCAATAGTTTCTCTCTACTCTCACTTGTCATTCTCTTTCATTTGCATAATTATGTTAGAATGTCTTTACACAATATGCTTTTATCCAAACGGGTATGAACAGTGGAGATTGTTTTTATATGTGAAGTTCCTTGGTTTTCACGATCAATTAATCTATAGGAAAAAGTCATTGTGTTAAGGCTGTTTTCTTTGAATTGTATTTTCTATATGTCATACACCTGTTGCATGTGCGACTTTAAAATTGAGGTAGTTGTCTTTTGGAAAGATGACATCCTCTTTTCTTATGTATATTGTTTCCTGATCATGAATTGACGGTGTTCATCTCAGTGAAGTAAATTCAGGCTTTTTCTATTCAAATGCGGAGCAGAGAGAAGCAATGGTTATAGCTGAAAGGCGTCAGGTTGATGAAAGAGTTAGAAAAATCATTGAGCTGAAAAATAAGGTAGCTATTCATTCTGTAAGCATGATATCCATGAAATACCCCACCATATCTTCAGCACCGATTCTGAAATATTTTCCATATTGGGTGATTTGCAGGTTTGTTCAGGGAATGATAATAATTTTGTCGTTATCAATCAGAAGGGAATTGATCCCCCATCCTTGGACCTTCTCGCAAGGGCAGGGGTAAGTCATTGCTTATTATTGTTCATCTTGTCTTCTCCCAATTATTCTTCACGATATCTTTTATATATTCCCATTTACCTCTGGCCAAATGTGCATGGGTTGGTTAAACTACTACTTAGAAAATTTCATTTTGTTAAAGATCTTGGAGACCCCTGTAAGACTATGTTCTATAAATATATACAGGGAACCAATATTCTGAAAACTGTCTATGCAACTTAATGGTTGCATTTTTTATCTTTAATAACATGAACCTAAGGGGAGTATGTTTGGTGTCCTCATTGTTGCAAGCTGGTCCATTATTCTCTATTTCTTTTGTAAAAATGTTGGAGTTGAGATTATGAGGCTTGAAATCATTGCTCTTAAGCTATGATTTATCATTGAGGCTTTTCCTAAGCCGTCGGGAACATGCATTTTATAAACATGTCAATATGAATCAAAGAGTACCAGATAGAGAGCACCTCCGTATTATTGTTGTTTGACGTGAACTCACTGTTTTTTGGCTCAATTTTTGTTCTTGTTTGGTACTTTTCTAATGCCATATTCTTTTTTTTAGATTATTGCCCTGAGAAGAGCAAAGAGGAGAAACATGGAACGATTGGTTTTGGCTTGTGGAGGGGAGGCTGTAAACTCTGTAGATGATTTAACTCCTGATTGCCTTGGTTGGGCTGGACTTGTATATGAGCATGTCCTTGGGGAAGAGAAGTACACATTTATTGAAAATGTGAAGAACCCTCATTCTTGCACAATCTTAATCAAAGGTACTCTCTATTGGTTGTTTCACCTCCCTTCAATACATACAACTTTTGTTATTTATTCTGTTTTGTTTTTATCTGGGACCATAATCATCTTGGACCCATCTCTTGGTAATGCTTACATGATACACATCATTCTAGTCCCTTTGGCACGTCACTTGGGGATGTAATCCCAATTCCCACTTCTAATGGTGCAGGGCCTAATGACCATACAATTGCCCAGATTAAGGATGCTGTTCGTGATGGCCTGAGGGCAGTTAAAAATACAGTTGAAGATGAAGCTGTCATCTTGGTAAGTTTTAGGATCTCCTAGGAAATCTTTCCATATTTTTCTCTCTATCTGTCCGTTTTGTTCTGAACTGTGCAGTATTATCTATGTTGTGTATGCTTTGGCCATAAGTTTGGCTTCTAGTATATGTATCAGATTGTGATTTCTGTATGTTTTTTGTGTCATAGGGCGCTGGTGCTTTTGAAGTTGCAGCCAGACAATACTTAGTTAATGAAGTAAAGAAAACTGTTCAAGGGGTAAGTGAATATATCCCTAATTTCCCTCATGAAAATACTTCTAAACCTTTCTAGCTTTCGAAGCTTTTTATCTCTCATGTTCCCATACTCTACTTGGAACAGCGAGCTCAACTTGGTGTAGAAGCGTTTGCGGATGCTCTCCTTGTGGTGCCCAAAACACTTGCTGAGAACTCTGGCCTTGACACGCAAGATGTGATCATTTCCCTCACGGTAATTGCTTCTTTGAAAGTTACCTGAGTTGTTTCATTTTGCTATCTTTCTTGAGTTGATTGAAAATAATCATGTGGATTGCTTGTTTAGGGAGAGCATGATCGGGGAAATGTTGTGGGACTAAATCATCACACTGGAGAACCCATTGACCCACACATGGAGGGTATCTTTGATAACTACTCGGTGAAGCGACAGATTATAAACTCAGGGTACGTGGCATGCTTTGAAGAATTCAACCTCATTCGTACTGTTTTTTTTTTTTTTCCATAATCCGTAATTGTTTCTCAAACGTCTTTTTACAGTTTATGTACCCTCACTGATTCGTTTATTGTATACAGACCCGTGATTGCATCTCAATTGTTGTTGGTTGATGAAGTCATTCGTGCTGGGCGTAACATGCGAAAGCCAACATAGCCTTAGATTTATGATTTTGGCTCTCTAAAGTTACCCTTTTTGCCTTGAATGCAATGAATTGGTTGAAATTACCTTAATAGTTGGCAGAGGGCAGTTGCAGTGGGGAGGATTTTTAGTACCTGAATTCGCTTCATGTGCTGGGGAATGTTTCTTATGAACGAGGGATTTGTGTAATATACATATATCATCTAGTTTTGGTATTCGGATCCTCTTGGTTTTCCCTTTCAAATTGATTTGTTTAAACCCAGTCATCTGACTTCTCACTGACTAAACAAATTTTGGTTAAACATCCTTGGTTTCGCTGTACCTTAAGATTCAATGATCCAAATTGTTTATTTTCCCTCTTTCCATTTAAACTTCATCAGTAAGTGAGAATTTATATATTCTATAATTTAAAATTTCATATTTACAATTTTCTGATTTGTAAATTTTAGTGTTTGGATATCAATTTTTAAAATCATAGATGTAGAAATGGTAAATTTTCCTTGTATTATTCACATAGCCTACGGCTATATTTATAGATGTTTATAACAGATAAGGTTAGACAGTTATTTCTGTCTTAAACTTATCTTAACTGCTATTAACTACCTAGGACAGATGTGTGAATTTAGTGTGTGCATGTCTGTCTTAATTCTACAGGTCCAAATGTCTAGTGTCTACAGCTATACAAGTTTAGCAGTCTATAGGGATTAGTGTACACGGTTTTACATCCCCCCGCAAACTAGGCACCCTTGGAGTGACAAGTTTGGACGCAAGTTGTTGGTGACGGGAAATAGGGAGTCCCTTTGTGAAGAGGTCAGCTAGTTGATTTGCTGAAGGGACAAAGAACACGGTGGGTGCCAGCGGCAACTCTTTCACGTAGGAAGTGGTAGTCAATGGCAATGTGCTTGGTACGAGCATGGAAGACCGGGTTTGCTGTCATGTGGGCAGTACTCATGTTGTCGCAGTAGAGAAGCAGGGGCAACTGGGGTAGAATTTGCAGGTCTTGTAGAAGGCTTAGGATCCAGATCGTGTCGGCACAAGTATAGGCTAGGGCCTGGTATTCAGCCTCTGAACTGGAACGAGAAACAGTTTTCTGTTTCTTGGCACACCAGGATATGAGGTTGGAACCTAGGAACACGCAGAACCCACTGACTGAGCGGCGGGTGTCAGGGCATCCTGCCCAATCGGCATCTGAGTATGCTTGGAGGGTGAGGGGAAATCTGCAGCGCTGAATATGAAGACCTGTGCCTAAGGTGCCTTTGAGGTATCTGATGATGCGCTTTACAGCAGTGAGGTGGGCATCGGTTGGCTTGCTCATGAACTGGGCAACATTCTGTACAGCATAGGAAATGTCCGGCCGTGTGAGGGTTAAGTAGAGGAGGGTGCCAACCAGTTGTCGATAGGTTGAGGGGTCTGTTAGGGGCTGTCCAATAGTGGCAGAAAGGACGTGTTTGGAGGCTACAGGGGTAGGGGCAGGTCTGCAATCAGCGAGGCCGCTGCGGTGGAGAAGTCCAACAGTATATTTGTCTTGGGTGAGGGTTAGGCCAGTTGTGGTGGGTCGAGCTTCAATGCCCAGGAAGTAGTGGAGTGAGCCCAGGTCTTTTATGTCGAAGGCTTTTGCTAGGGAAGTCAGAAAGGTGGACAGGGCCTTTGGTGAGTTGCCGGTTAGGATGATGTCGTCCACATACAATAGGAGGTAGAGGACACATGGTGGGCGATGAAGAACAAACATAGAAGGGTCTGCCCTGCTCTGGTGAAAGCCATATTGTAGAAGAAAACTGCTGAAACGGGCAAACCAAGCCCGAGGGGCCTGTTTGAGGCCGTAGAGTGCTTTATGTAGCCGGCACTGTAACGACCCGTCCCAAATTCCAGGATTAGATTAGTGACTAATCACAATTAGTGAGGCTAATCCGTGATTAGTTGGGCGAAATCGGACGAACGATGCGAAATGACCGTTTTACCCCTAGTGGTGGCAAAACGTTGACTTTTCGATCGGGTGGTCAAATGGACTTTGACCGATGACCGTGACGTAGTTCGTGACGTCACGAGTTCATAGACAGGTGGCACGTTCAATTTCGACGTTCGAGTAGGAAGTTATGACGTTCGGAAGTTTAGGGGCATTTTGGTAATTTGGGTGAATAGGAGGTCAAAAGTTGACTTTTTGACCAGGAGGTCCGATGGCCGAGGACCGAAGACCGTTACGTAGATGGGGACGATACGAATCCGTAGACAGGCGGCACGTCGAATTTGGACGTTCGACGGCGAAGTTACGGTTCACGGAAGTTCCAAGTTACTATTCACAGTGACACGTTTTACGAGACAGAAAGTACCGTTTGTCTTTAGTGAGCCCAGTTGCTTTTCAGCAACCAATGGATGAGTGACACTTGTCACCCATCCACTGGTTACCATCCCACATACATGCATCAAACCCTTCCCCGTTCATCCATTTCTCCCATTTTTCCCAAACCAACCCGATCACCATTTCTCACCCAAACACCAAACCCTTCCCTTGTGACCATAACTGAGACCAGAGGGTGAGAGAGAAGGACTAAGGACGGCAGCAGGTGGCTGGAACCGCCGTGGGCGGTGGCGGGAACCTAGAACCCGAGCGGGTACCCGGTAAGCCCATTTTCAATTTTTGTGTGAATTTTGTTGTTATGGGTCGATTTGGACGATTGGTTTGAGTTAAATAGGTTGCTAGGGAGTTGTTAGAGAGGTTTTGGTGGTGGTTGGACGTCGGGGAAGCCCTGGGAGGTTTCGGGAAAAATCGAACCGTGAGGTTCAAATTGGACCGGTCGGATTTCGTAGGTTTTAGGTAGTTTTGTTAATTGGGTTAGATAGGAAATGAAGAAATAGGAATTTAGGAATTGGAATGGAAGCAAACGGACCGAAAATGAGGGAGTCGGAGCACTGGACTGATTACGCCGGTCCAAGTTGCAGGAAAAACTGGACCGGACCGGTTCAGACCGGTCTGACCAATGTAGGGGATGACAGGTGACATCATCCTGCTGACGTCATCATGTCAGGGATGACGTCATCATTGTCAGATCTGACAATGTCAGCTGACATGTCAGAAAATGGGCCAATAGGAGTGCGACACGTGTCACATGTCAGTGCACAGTCAGCACTAACATGTCAGTGACGGGGCCCAATCAGGGGTTGACACGTGGTACTGACGTGGACTAGTGCCGTGATGACACGTGGCACATGTCAGACTGCCACGTGGCACTGACAACACAGTGACGTGGACCAATGGGAGCATGACACGTGGCACTTGTCAGAGTCTGACATGTCAGACCTGACAACTGTCAGATGACGTCATGCTGACGTCAGCGATGACGTCAGCAGGTACTGTAGCTGGCGCGTGAAGCCCACGCGCAGCCACTTCAGGCGGCGCGTGAGGGCGCGTGGCAGGGAATCTGGGGAAAGTTCTAACATACGAAATTTTCTATTCGATGTAACGAACATTTTGGGACTGGTTTCGTGTCGATCGGACACCGTCTCGATATGTTTCGGGGCATCGGAAGGTCTAGGGTAGGTTTAAAAATAGTTAAAAATACGGAAAAATTACGGGGCTTTAGTGGGAGATTAATTAAATAGTTAGTAACCTTCTATTACGATTTGGACAGGTTTGGGAGTCCCGGTGACGGTGATTGGCTCGGGGAGCCGTATGGCACGCAAATCGAGGCGGCAGCTTGGACGGTCTGTGAGTGGACCTTGTTTTCTAAATTGGTGCATGCATAAATGTTTATTATATCTTTTCTTACTTGTTTGGTGATGCCATGGGTGCATTTGTATGTGGTTACGTGTAAGCACGTATTTCGAGGTTTCGGCCTTATACGGTGCTTATACGAGTCTGTATTTCTTATTTGGTTTTAATGAAATGGTTTTGGATTTCTAAAAGGATAACCTCGGGTATGAAACCCATTTGGTTTTGTCTCGGGCATATGACCTCAGATATCGGGCACGGTGCCCAGCTGATGTCCTATGTTCGGGCACGAGACCCAGTCACTTTACGGTTTGATTTCAGGTCAGGGAACCTTAAATGGATTCCCAGGTTCATGACGGTTTATGGGAACCGGCATGAACCCTTGTTGGTTATTACGGTACATGACGGTTTATGGGAACCGGCATGTTACCTGGTTATGTTATTACGGTACATGACGGTTTATGGGAACCGACATGTTACCTTGGTTATGAATATTATGGATCATGACGGTTCAGGGGAACCGGGCATGGATATTATGTTATGTATATATATGTTCATCTACCTTCCTTTACTTCTATTATCTCCTCCGGGGAGGGTCGTTGGCCTGGGTGGACCCCGGAGTAGTCACGGAGCACCGACTGAGTGGAGTCACCCCCCAGTTGGGTTCCTTACTCTCAGGAAGGCTATGGTTACTATTACCTCGAGTAGGATCAGTGGTCTGCGGACATTGACCTTGACTTTGAGAAGACTCGGATTGAGACCCGGGTAGCACGCGCGTAGCGTTGGATACCGTGACAGGATTGGTTGTGTGACTTATATATATGTATGTGATGTATATATGATATATGATATGTGGTGTGCACAGGTGTGCACAGGATTTGAGCAGTGGCTCGTGTACTTGGTTTCTTTATGGTTTGGGGCCGAGTCCCTCATGGATTTGGGCAGTGGCCCGTATGGTCGTTTTCATTGTGGTCTTTTCGACCTTGGTTTATATCTGCTTTGGGCTTAGTCCCACATATGGTTTGTTTTGGATAAATGGTTTTTGAATGCATGCATGCTTTTTAGTGGAGGGTACAAATGTCTTTTATGAAATGTTTTTATAAACTTTTGTTTTGTCCACTCACAGTTTTTAATGTTTTGACTGCCCTTCAGGTTGACATCGGATGTCGACTGTAGCAGAGATCGAGATATCACATGCCTCCTCCGGATCCTGGCGTACTCTGATAGCCCGGGAGGGCAAAGGTCGGAAATATCCCTTGTCTGACACTCCGTGTCAGACGGGAGCAGGGTCATCCCACGTTAATCCCGGGGGGATTAGGATGGGTCCTGTCAACGTGGTATCAGAGCATAGGATTGCTCGTAGGATGCTTATCAGAGCGGGGTTGTCTCTATTCGAGCAACCGTGCAGCTCTTGGAGTATGTACACAGGTCGAGGATGTGATATCTCAATGGGCTACAGTTCGTCGTCAACCTGATGTTGAGGTGCCGGTGCAATAGTTAGTAGGATTGACTCGTGAAATGTCTTGGCTCGGCATTTGAGGCCGGGGTTGCCATAGTTCTGTCAGGGTTGACAGTGTGAGACCCTACGGAAGGGATGACGTACCTGTACGTTAATGTTTGGATCGTGAGATGGTTCGTTGGGATCGTTTTCACGATGTCGTAGGATCGGTTCCGACGACTGATTCGAGGTTGTGACCATTAGATGGTCGGATCATGTTGAGTTAAATGGATTTACTACAGTCGGCAGTTAGCAGCCGGATTCAGGGAATCCTGGTTGGACTTACGGTAGGATTGGATTGACGTCTTTACGATGTCAAGACCGCGTGGTCGGTTAGATTGTTGATTTTACTGCTTTTCTCTGGTGGGTTCAGATTGACCCTAGGTGTGATCGTGGAACCCTACTTTAAGGAGTATGGTTCGGAAATGTGAGTTGACGAGTGGTTTGACTTGGACGACTATTCAGATTTGGATTCGTTAGTCGGTTTAGTCATGTCAGTTGTGTTGGGACTGCACTCTGCAGTCGAGGTTATGGTAATCGATTAGACCGGGGTGGTTGTCGTGCTACCATAGTTGTGATGGATTGTTGGTGCAACTAAGGTCACGGGCGACCTGGTAGACGACATTGGCTTAGTCGAGTTACGACTGGTTAGAGTTCGGTTGGACAAGTTATCAGGGTTGGTACTTGTCGATGGAATCCCAGGGTTAGGATGCGGAGTCTAGATCGCTATATCTGGTCGTTAGGTCTGCATGAGTTTGTGGCAGGCGCTACTACCAAGAATGGTTGTAGTTACAGTTGTTGGGAATCGGGGACGTTTTCCTTTTCTCGTATGCGTTATCAGGGTGACTGTACCCAGAGTTGTCGGGTACGAGGGAGGCAGAGTTTCTCCTATATGAGTAGAGGTACGGGATCGTTGCTCGGTATGAGCGGAGATCCAAGGTGTCAGTTTTGCACACGGCGTGCTGATACTGACACTAGTGTTGGTGATAGTGCGTGGTGCTGGTACTAGCGCTGGTGCTGGTGCCGGTGATCTTGATGACGGTGAGTTACGAATCGAGATGTGACTCCATCGAGATACATATATGTTCAGTATCTGTAGTTCGGGAGTGAATCACAGATAGTGACGGACTGGATTAGATCCAGCAGTAGTTGGGACTCGTGGTACGAGATGCGTGTGTTGGATGCCGTTTAGGCACATTGGTAAATAATATACAAGGTTTAACCTTGAGTTGGGTGAATTCCACTCAGAATGAGTGTGTCTACATAAATAGTGTAAACCGACAGTCGAACTTGGTAGTGAGTTTGACTCGTTATGGTCGTATGGTTAATGTCCTAGTGTGTCGGTTCCGATATGATTGGAACTTCGAAATCGCGAAAGGTTGCGATTGAGGTGACGAGAGGAATGTGGGTTTTCCGCATTGGTATTGAGTATGTCGACGTCGGGTGACTGAGATTTCTCATTCTCTACTTAGTGGTCGACGATGTTAGGTTACATGACGTGGTGAGTGCAGTGAGTGTTGTTTGCATTCACGTAGGATGGATTATTCGATCATTCTTGATTTTTCCTCTGTGGAATGACAAGGATCGATACGAGGTAATCAGTGAGAACCCACAGTCTCGGCGTGTATCGTCGTTGACTGATCTGTTTAGATGTGAGAATTGGTTTAGGACTTTGGGTATCGCTATGGATCTGGATCGTGATCTTGATGATCCAGATAGGTGGAGAGTTTATTACTCTTACTTGGATAGTTTGAGTTGAGGATGTTGGGACTGAACTTCTTTTCGAAGTGAATCCCTTATGGTATATTACTCAGGTGTGTAGTTTTCTGACGAGGTCAGATTTTGTCAGACATAGTACTAGTGTTGATGTTGGGATTGGCTTCCCTATGAAGTCAATCAAAGGTATTGAACAGGTATCCGATAGGTTCGGATATGGTGCGTCTCGGTAGACGAGAACGAGATTTCAGGTTTTGGAATCGGATTCTGGGTGACGATTCAGGATTTGGTTCTAGAGCTTGACTCTGGATTTTCTTTTATGGATTTGGGTTCGGAATGGTTATTCCAAATGCTAGCTTACGGAATAATGATTTCGGATTCGAATTTGGACATGATTATGGATATGATTTCTGGGTTTGGATTCGGGATTTCTTACGAAATTGCGGATTCGGATTTGGAATTGGAAATAGATGTTGGGTCGGAGTTTCGATTTGTCTAATACTGGATTGGACATATGAACTCCATTATAGCAACGTAATTGACTACAACCTAGGTGGTTGTGGGATGATTGATGGGTAGTTGTATGTACCTTGTACGTGGTTCGAGGTACGATACCAGGCAGACTTGTGATGCCTGGTGACGGTATTTAGGTTATACTAGGGGTACAATCGTGAGTGTGTTGGTAGTCGGCTTAGCTCCGATACCATTGGATTAGTTGAGGACGTGGACCGGACATTGGATACTGTGCATTGGGTCATAGTAATTCTGAGGGGTCCAGTTACACGCAGGTCGAGTTAGATGTTGGTATACGTATACTCAGGTTGAGTAAGTTGGAGGTTAGTATAACCACGTGTGAGGATAGTGTCAGTTTTCGACTGACGACTGTCAAGTGGTGACGGTCTGTCGGAGGTGTCAACGTGGATCGTTGAGTGAGGTCTGATGACTCCAGGTGGGAGCAGACGTCAGGATATATTAGTGATTGAGAAGGGAACCGTCGAGCTGGTTGTGTCAGCGAAAAGGGTAGATTTGACAAGTGGTGTCAATTCGGAGCGTATGACTTCTGTCATTCGACGTGGTCGAATGTAGTCGATACAACGTGAGTGTTAGTCGTACGTCTGGTTGCAGACGGTTATCGTTCTGGTTAGTGGGTGTACGAGTGTACACGAGTTCGAGGTCGATTCTACTTTCCACGGGGTGGATGTGGAATCAAGATAGTTGGAGTTTCGAGAACGAAACTAAATTAAGGAGGGAAGAACGATTAGATTAGGTCGGTTAGAATTTTGAGGACGAAATTAATTAAGGAGGGAAGGTTGTAACGACCCGTCCCAAATTCCAGGATTAGATTAGTGACTAATCACAATTAGTGAGGCTAATCCGTGATTAGTTGGGCGAAATCGAACGAACGATGCGAAATGACCGTTTTGCCCCTAGTGGTGGCAAAACGTTGACTTTTCGATCGGGTGGTCAAATGGACTTTGACCGATGACCGTGACGTAGTTCGTGACGTCACGAGTTCATAGACAGGTGGCACGTTCAATTTCGACGTTCGAGTAGGAAGTTATGACGTTCGGAAGTTTAGGGGCATTTTGGTAATTTGGGTGAATAGGAGGTCAAAAGTTGACTTTTTGACCAGGAGGTCCGATGGCCGAGGACCGAAGACCGTTACGTAGATGGGGACGATACGAATCCGTAGACAGGCGGCACGTCGAATTTGGACGTTCGACGGCGAAGTTACGGTTCACGGAAGTTCCAAGTTACTATTCACAGCGACACGTTTTACGAGACAGAAAGTACCGTTTGTCTTTAGTGAGCCCAGTTGCTTTTCAGCAACCAATGGATGAGTGACACTTGTCACCCATCCACTGGTTACCATCCCACATACATGCATCAAACCCTTCCCCGTTCATCCATTTCTCCCATTTTTCCCAAACCAACCCGATCACCATTTCTCACCCAAACACCAAACCCTTCCCTTGTGACCATAACTGAGACCAGAGGGTGAGAGAGAAGGACTAAGGACGGCAGCAGGTGGCTGGAACCGCCGTGGGCGGTGGCGGGAACCCAGAACCCGAGCGGGTACCCGGTAAGCCCATTTTCAAACCTGTCCAAATCGTAATAGAAGGTTACTAACTATTTAATTAATCTCCCACTAAAGCCCCGTAATTTTTCCGTATTTTTAACTATTTTTAAACCTACCATAGACCTTCCGATGCCCCGAAACATATCGAGACGGTATCCGATCGACACGAAACCAGTCCCAAAATGTTCGTTACATCGAATAGAAAATTTCGTATGTTAGAACTTTCCCCAGATTCCCTGCCACGCGCCCTCACGCGCCGCCTGAAGTGGCTGCGCGTGGGCTTCACGCGCCAGCTACAGTACCTACTGACGTCATTGCTGACGTCAGCATGACGTCATCTGACAGCTGTCAGGTCTGACATGTCAGACTCTAACAAGTGCCACGTGTCATGCTCCCATTGGTCCACGTCACTGTGTTGTCAGTGCCACGTGGCAGTCTGACATGTGCCACGTGTCATCACGGCACTAGTCCACGTCAGTGCCACGTGTCAGCCCCTGATTGGGCCACGTCACTGACATGTCAGTGCTGACTGTGCACTGACATGTGACACATGTCGCACTCCTATTGGCCCATTTTCTGACATGTCAGCCGGGAGGGCAAAGGTCGGAAATATCCCTTGTCTGACACTCCGTGTCAGACGGGAGCAGGGTCATCCCACGTTAATCCCGGGGGGATTAGGATGGGTCCTGTCAGGCACACATGGTGAGGGTGGTTAGGATCAGTGAAGCCAGGGGGCTGAACCATGTAGACCTCTTCATTTAAATGGCCATGGAGGAAGACATTGGTGACATCGAGTTGACGGAGGGGCCAGCCAAGGGAAACAGCAATGGATAGGACCACACGGATTGTGGTTGGTTTTACAACCGGACTGAATGTTTCATAGTAGTCTAGGCCTTCTTGCTGATGGAAGCCTTTGGCAACAAGTCTGGCTTTGTGGCGTTCGACAGAGCCATCAGCACGTTGTTTGAGTCGAAAAACCCACTTGCAGCCTACTGCATTGGCATGAGGGGGGAGGGGAACCAGGGACCAAGTTTGCTGCTTCATCAGTGCATCATATTCTGTTTTCATTGCATCTGTCCATGCAGCAGATTTGGAGGCTTGGGTGTAGGTGGTGGGTTCGGCTGTTGCAAGTTTGGTAGTGTTGTAGGCCTGGGGCAGGGGATATCGGGAGGTGAAGAGGAGATTTCTGGACTTGGAAATTCCAGCCTTGCTGCGAGTAGTCATAGGATGAGTATTGGGTGGTCGGGAAGGGTGGGAGTGTTGGGAGTTTAGACCGGGAGGGGGAGGAGGGGTGGTGGAGGATGACAAGTCGTGAGAAGAGTTTGCTGGTAGTGAGAAGGGTGGGGAGGTCTGTCGGGAATTAGTAGTGGGAGACCGTGTTGGTGGGACCGGAGAAGGATGAGAAAGTGGGATGGAGACTAGAGGGGTGAAGGAAAGAGGAGGGGGAGGTGTGGAGGACTTCGGGAAAGGGAAGTCAAGTTCATTGAACACCACATGACGGGAGATGTAGACTCGACCTGTTTTGACATGAAGGCAACGGTATCCAGCATGATGGGGGCTGTAGCCTAGAAAAACACAGGGTAGGCTGGGACTTTGGAGTTTGTGTTTGGTGTACGCACCAAGGAAGGGGAAGCAGGAGCAGCCAAAGGTTTTTAGAATGTGGTATGGAGGTGGACGGGCATATAGTTTGGTGTATGGTGATGTCCAGTTGAGGGTAGGTGTGGGAAGGAGGTTGATGAGAAAAACTGCAGTTGTAAGGGCATCTGCCCAGTAGGAATAAGGAAGGCCGGCTGTATGGAGGAGTGTTCTCCCCATTTCTGAGATGTGACGGTGTTTACGCTCAGCTAACCCATTTTTTTGAGGGGTGTGGGGGCAGGAAAAGCGATGGTGAATGCCATGAAGGGAGCAAAAGGCTTGGAACTGGTGGTTGGTGTATTCAGTGCCTCCATCACTTTGAAACTGAGTGATGTTGGTGCGGAATTGAGTCTGAACATATGAGTAGAATTTAGTGAAATGGTTGAAAACTTCAGATTTGTTGCGTAGGGGAAATATCCAAGTGAATCTAGTGTAGTCATCAGTGAATAGGACATAGTAGCGAAAACCAGAGACAGAAATGACAGGAGACATCCACACATCAGAATGTATTAAATCAAACGGTTTTATTGATTGATGTACAACAGAGGAAAAGGAAAGTCTGGTGCTTTTATTTAGAGCACATTAATTACAAAAGGGTACAGAATTGAAAGGTACAGGGGAACATAGGTTATTCTTGGTTGTCACCATGCGAAGCACTTTGGATAAAGGGTGTCCAAGGCGCTGGTGCCAAAGAGAGGGAGCAGCATGAGTGAGGAAGACCTGGGGTGGGACTTGTTGTGGTGATATCCTGTAAAGGCCATCTTTACAGGGGCCCTGAAACAAAACTTGATTAGTGTGAAGATCCTGGATAAGAAATTGGTGGGGGAGGAAAGTGATTTTGACTTTGTGATCTTGAGTGAACTGAGAGACAGAGAGAAGATTCTTTTGTATAGAGGGAACATAGAGAACATTAGATAGATTAAAATGAAAGGGACCAGAGGAGAATTGGACTGTACCAGTTTGCTGGATGGGGAGTGTGTCACCATTGCCAAGCATGACCTGATCCGGGGTGGATGGGGAAGGCTGAGAGGTGCAGGGAGGGTTCATGGTGACGTGGTGAGTAGCACCAGTGTCCGGGTACCAATTTGGGTCTGGTACGTTTGCTAGATGTAGACCTGCGAAGGCCTGGGACAAATTGTGGTCTGTGGACTGGGACAGATTGGGGCAGTGAGCAGCAAGATGGCCGAAACGGTTGCAGGACTAACATTGGGGGCCAGTGGGGCGGTTGATGGGAGAGGGGGAGGAGCCTAGTACACCGGGGGAAGGATTGGGGGAGGAGTAGCGGTGGTTTCCACGGCGGTTTGGAAACCGGGAGCCACGGCCTGGTCTGGGTCCTTTCTGAAAAGCAGAGCGGCCACGGGAAGGAGCATAGTGCTGTGAGGCCGTGTATAAGGCTGTGGGTGGGTGGACAGAGGCAGAGTGTAGGGTGGAGGCTTGCTGTGCCTCAAAAGACAGTAGACGGGCTCTAAGATCATTGAAGGGAGGGAGGGGAGGGAAGTTAAGCATGGCTGTCACAAGCATGCTGTATTCTGGGCCAAGACCACGCAAGACAGCCGTGACTAAGTCACGGGAAGAGAAGGGTTCATTTATTGCAGCAAGAGAGTCTGCAAGTGTTTTGGCTTGAGAGAGATATTCAGAGATGGAGAGGGAGCCTTTTGTGAGAGACATGAGTTGGAATCGGAGGTTAGTGGCATTTGCTAGTGACTGTTGAGAGAAATTCTGGCGAAGGCATTCCCAGATTTCACGGGAAGTGTTTAAGCCAACAACTTGGGACAGGACTGGTTCTGTCAGTGTGGCTCGAAGCATGCTGATGAGGGTTTGGTCAATCTGGTACCACTGTTGGTACGTAGGATTAGGCAGAAGGAGTCCAGAGTTAGTGAGAGCAGAGGATGAGGCATCAGATTGGGGAGAGGATTCAATGGTGGCCGATGGTTGGAGGGTTGGAGAGGGAGGGGAGTGAGTTCCATCAATGAACCTCCAGTAGTTGTGTCCGATTAGAAAGGGTTTGATCTGGCTTTCCCAGAGAAGATAGTTGGATTCTGTGAGTTTGATAGAGACTAGGGTTGAAACATGATTCGGGGAGATTGAGGGAGAGGCACAGGAATCACTAGCCATGGTGGGAGAGGAGGGAGGATCAGAATTGAGGGGATTAGCCGTGAGGCTCTGATACCATGTAGAAATGGTAAATTTTCCTTGTATTATTCACATAGCCTACGACTATATTTATAGATGTTTACAACAGATAAGGTTAGACAGTTATTTCTGTCTTAAACTTATCTTAACTGCTATTAACTACCTAGGACAGATGTGTGAATCTAGTGTGTGCATGTCTGTCTTAATTCTACAGGTCCAGATGTCTAGTGTCTACAGCTATACAAGTTTAGCAGTCTATAGGGATTAGTGTACACGGTTTTACAATAGAAATTATAATTTGACTTGTTTTAATTTATTATTTGAAAAATTATGTCTTGAGACATAATTTCAACTTATTATTTAAATGCTGTTTTTCGCTCTCTCCTCCGTCATCCTTAGCGTCGCAGTGTGGTGATGACTAGCGCTCAAGAAGGATTTTTGGAGATGGGAATTTGCTTATCTCGGCGTTCTTCGTCAGTGGCTCAGTTTCTTGGGCCCCTTTCGCTTTTTTTCCCTTCGGCTCCTCTTTTTAACCCATTTTCTTACTGACAACCCCACTCCATCCTTTCATCCTCATCATTCGTCTCCCCCGACTCCATTGCCTACAAATATACTTGGATGTCTCTTGGCTACCCCATCGGGTACTGGCTCCACGGCTCCTCACTTTTAGCCCTTCGCCAAACTTTCGATTTGGGCATTTGGGTTGAAAAATTTGTCTGTATTTCTAGATCTAGCTGATCGCTTGAGTATGGTAATTCTTGGCGGTAATACTCTATTGATCAGTCTCTCTGGCCCCAGACTGGATTGTGTTCCTTTGTGGTGGCTAGTTATTAGGCTGCAGCGGCTAGCGGAGGCTTCTTTAGCATCTAGGATTTTTTTTTGGTTTTGCTTTTGTTGTGGGCTCTAGTTAAGTTCTAGGCTAAATTTATGTTGGGCTGTTTTATTTGTTTTGGGCATCTTTGTTTTTTGGATTCGTTCTATTAGTGTTGCTTGTATTATTAGACTTCTCTACAAAATGAATATTAACTCATTTGACCCAAAAATACATGGTTCCCATTACTTTTTTTTATATACCTAAGTTGCCTTACAATTTTCATAGTAAAAATCTTTAGTCACAATAAATTTATGCGTACTCTAATTTTCTTCCGAATGCTGAGGTTGGCGTATTCTTTTCTGGCTTCTGGGGTTTGTGTTTAGGAATAATCAGACAAGAGAACATGATATTGAATTATTTTTTTTAAATAGCACATTTTCATAACCAATTAATTTTTATTTTGTTTATAAATTAGTAAACAATAACAATAAAAATCAATCACATTACTATTTTTATTCTATATGGTAAGTAAATAACTCAATGAAAATGATTATCTTTGAATTGCCTACGCTCATTACCCACTAGCGAGTATTCCAATTCCTAATAAGCAAAATTGCCCTATGCATGTCACTCGCCATATATTTATCAATCGATATGAAATCTTCTTTTTCTACAATGATTCAGTGCAGGGATTTGACAAACTTAGTAGCGTATTTGATGTAACGAATTTGAAAAATCGGCTAACCATGAAAATTCTGGATCCTGTGAAGGAAAATTTGGAGGAAAAATATTGAATTAAAGGAAAGAATTTAAATCCATTTGAATTTGACAGAAATTGGATGGTAATTTTAATTTTGGGGTCGAATTATAACGTGTTCCCTCCGCTGGTTAGTTCGAGAGTGCAGTCTTAACAAACAAATATTCCTAACCCGGCTTCAAACATAATTCCAACTTACAGAAACAAGGAAAAAAAAAAGAAAAAAAATGAAAGCCAGCCTGAATAAGCTTAAAATTAGCCTATATATGTAGCCAACAGCATAATCCAACTTCACAACTTCACTGTTCCATGAAACATGGTTTAATAGTGTCATGGACCGACCATGGTTCATACTTCCGAATCTTTTTTTTTTTTTTTGGGACAATCATACTTCCGAATCTATGATCACGAAAACTACAATCTTACACAGCAAATACCACAATGGATAACGCTAGCGAGTGGTTCAGCATCTATACTAGATCTAAAGCCTGTACCAACAACCTACTTTGTACAAGATTTGACACTTCCATTGGGGATCGATAGGTTAATTAAGGCCTTTACCGCATGCATTTTCCAAAGGGAAAGGGGAAGCTCCTAATTCTGGAGTCAATTACATGGCAAAGGTAGCTATTTGCTTTATTTCAGCAACAGGTTCCATTTCAAAATTCCCCGCCTGCGTGAATTTAACAAAATGCTGCAGACCGAGTGCCGTCTTTCGTTTATTGAACCTTACTGCACGAACCAAAACAAAATTATTGTTCATAAAAGGAGTGTTTGGGACTCCTAACATGCTCGCAATTAACCTAATCGACTGCATGAAAAAGCACCATAAAATACAAAACTTTTTCTAACCTTTATGTATTACGCATTGTGAGACTGGTCATGCTCAATGAAGTCCAATGCATCTTCCTTCGAAACAACATTCACACGGCTCACCCTGTTTTTATGTTCAACACCATAGATCTTGTCAGAAACCTTCACAAGCTCTGGCCGGAATGTTGTTGTGATAAATTGCGTATTTGCCAAATCTGCCAGGCGGCGGATCATATCTATCAATAGTTCATTAAGGAACTCCTATGGCAGTAGAAACTCCCAACAGAGATCCATGAAACACAACTGCAAAGAAGGCACCCCTCTTCGGCATAAATAGCATTTTGAATATAACCCTAATATAGTAATATATAAATGAATAAACCACATAAAAAGTCACAAACTCTCCGACAAGACACTTAATTTCAACCCACAAACACACAATGCTTTAGTCGAACTTTATCCCTAAGGGAAAAAGAATTTCCATTAATGTATACACTTAAGGGCCCGTTTGATAACCACTTGAATGTTTTGTTTTCATTTTTTCTACTTGAAATATAGGGCAAAAATAAGGGATGAAGAAGCGCAGAGCATAGACAGTAAGAGAGAGGCAGAGGAAATATATAAAGAAATGTAATGAAAACTAAAAACCAAAAACTACTTTTAAGTTGTTTTCACTTTTTAGATTTCCTTCTCATTCAGTCTGTTCTTTATTTCATTCCCTCCCTACCACGGATCATTCTTCGTTTCCCTCATCTAATTTCTCCATTCATAAAGTACAAAGCTGAACCAAATGGCACTGCAAAGCTCTACTTAAACTTGTGAGGAAAAAAAAAAAAAGAGAATACGACAAAGGATACTTCCAACAGCAGTTCTGTACTGAGGATCTAGTGCAGCATCTATTTCATCAAAAAGATAAAAGGGAGCAGGATCGCATCGCTGGATGGCAAAAATAAGTGTTAGCGCAACAACAGTTTTCTGACCCCCAGACAATTGCTTCATGGACTGAGTCTCCCCTTGTCCAGTAAAAGAAACCTGCCAAAAGAACAAAGAACAAAGAAAAACATAAAACAGAAGGCAATTCAGAAAGCATTTTGAACTTTTAACTGAAAAAGGTCATAGCATCTATTTTGTGAATCTGACAGTATTGCCACTAAAATCCCTGGTTAAACTCATAATCTCGCACAGGATCATAATATCATATCATTTATCTTAAAAATTACCAAGAACAAATTTCAAGTTTTACCTGCCACTTGATTTATTTATTTCTATAATTCTGGCTATCTAGAGTTCTGACCCAATTAGTCCCCAAGGGGACATGCAGAACCATGATAAACAATGGGCGTTGATCCCAGAGCGTACAGATCTGTGGGGAATCCAACTCGAGACATACAGTTCCTTAAGGCACTCATCTTGGCCTCTCCTACCACAGGACGAACCCCTCGGGTTACTCCCCACTCAATATCACAAATAAATATGGTGGAGGTGCCAGTTTTAGCAAAAGGAACTGCAGAAAATACATACCTTTACTTTTACACCAATATATTTCTCAACTCTTCCCTCCAAATCCGCTTCACGTGGTCCATCCTCATCTTGATCGTCTTCCCCATGGTTACCATCCTGCAGGATAAAACCAATATTCAAGTAGAATCATATGAATTTAACTAAATTTCTAAACTAGAGATAATTTTTGAGAAAATGATACCTAAGTATCCAATCTAGTTATGTCTCTGCTTTCTTGACAAAAAATAAAGACATGAAAACAGGTATTTTTTTTGCTTTTGATGTTAAAAAACTATATTTTCTTAAAGAACAATCAGATAGATTTGAGATCAAGCAACGCAAGCCACTCATTTAATACAATTTGAATAACAAAAATATATTTCAACAGCTCCAGCAAGCTAAGTCAAGGCATGTCAGAATAAACTATTAAGAGAAAAATATGAAGAGATCCAGTTGACAATTAAACCTTTTTCTTCATCATAACAAGGTAACCATGGCCACCTTGCACAAGTTCCGAGAAAACTTCTCGAAAGTGCCTAGCAACACCTTTAAAGGTACGTTCTATTGATTCATCCTTCCTGTGATCCAAAACCTCTATGAGTTCTCCAATTTTCTGAAAAATTTGACAAAGTAAAGAAAGTCAAGATAACCTAATCTAAGTCAGCTGTTAAAAGAAACACCAGCTCAGTGCAAGAGGCCTGACAATGAGTTCGTACCTCATCACCTGCATCCAGCTCAGCTTGCCTCTTCTGGAGCTCTTCTCGTTGTTCCGTAAAATTTACATACTGATCAAGTGCTTTCTTGTTGACATGACTAAATTGCTGCAGTTGCTCATTACATCTGTGCAGCATTTTATGCAATTCTTTGATGCTCCTCCGCTTATACCTACCATGTCCAATAGAAATGAACTGATTACAGAACTACCCAACTTATAACATTGTGAAGCAACTTATCATAGTGAAGTAAGAACAAAAAAAATAAGAACCAAGCCAACTGCATGCATCGATAATGGACTGTCAACATACAGATTGAAATACAAACTAATAGCCCTCAGGATGCACGTGCAAGAGCTCCAGTAATTAACAGGTGGGATGAAAATTGTTCATTTTTTTTTCCTTAGGTTTGAATCTTGGCAGGAGAAGTAAGAAAACCTAAAGGATGCAAATGATTTCAACAAATAGAAAATCTAGATAATATCCAATTAGATTACGAGACTTAGAAAACCTAAACCAAGTATATTAATATAAATATAAAATATATATATATATACACATATCAATATAAATTATTAGGTAATAAAAGTATAGACAGAAGAAATACGTTTCAAAAGCATCTGATGACAATGGACCTAATTCCCTGATTTTCTTTGAGTATTCTTCTTGTTTAGCAAGAAACACATTTCTTTTACTCAACAGTTGCTCTAGCTCTTTGGCTTCATCCTGAAGTGTCCTCTCATAGTTGTCTTCCAAATTCTGCATCCACAAGTGATCGTCTTAGAAGTAGCAACATGCATTTACAATCTAAGAATATAATCACCCTTACCTTTAACTTAGTCTTTTCATCTTTAATTCTCCTGAGTTGCTTTGACTGGCCATCTATACTTTCAGAAACTCCTGATGAACAAAGCTGTTGTAAAAACACAGGAAAGAAAACATGAAACTTCAAAACTGGAAATTCAAAAGAAGCAAATCAACGCCCTCACTTCTGAGCTGCTCGATTTCATCTTCAACCAATAATCTAGCATCGTTCAGCTCTTGACTTTTAATTTCAGCTTCACCATGGAAATTATCAGTCTCCACGGTAGATATTGTAGCCTCTAGTTCTTGCTTCCGCCTCTTAAGGTTTGTGGTTAGATTAGTCTCGAGCTCTGCCTTTCTTGATTCAGTCTATAAATGCACGAGGAAAGAGCAGAATGAAATATGCACATAAGAACATAGTCACAATGGAATACACTAGAAAACTATTATCTATATTTGGATAACCTCAACACGATCCGCCTTGCATGAAATAAGCTGCTCTTTAAGATCTTCTATTTCAGGGTTTAATCTAGAGAGAAGATCCTTCTCCTCTGGATTTAAATGATCAATGAGATCTGTGCCCATTTCAGCACTCTTCATGGCCATACTGGCTCTGAGCTGGTCAATTTGAGTCCGCACATCGGTAAGTGATTTTTCCTACAATTAAGAGGGAAGAATATAAGCACGCAGAACAGGCCAACAATTAAATAAACAGGGAGTAATTATAGACCCTCCAGGCACCATAAGTGATCATCTCAAAACCCAAAAATACCTTATACCCCAGAGCTTTGGAAATCAAAGTTTTCTGCTTATTAGCATTAGCAATGTCCTGCTTGAGCTGCTGCAGTTCCGATTTGTCGTGTGCCCGCTTAGCCTCAATTTTCTGCTGCTCAGTCACGAGATCTGTAATTTTCTGGTCTATCTGTGAGAAAAATTTAGTATAAACAAAGCTAATTTTTGGCTAGGAAGCACAGCTTTATATTATTATGATAGAAATATTAAGCACTCAAAGTGGACAATAAAACAGAAAAGCCAAACAGAAAAGAAGAGATACAAATAAAACTCCTTCCCACTGTAGATAGATCAGAATAACCTAAAAGACAACCACAAAGAGCTCATAGATCATGTGATATTAAACTCGGACATCGGCAGCTAACAACTTCCCCATCGAGTTTATTTTGATTTTTTTTTCCACTGTTGCAAGTTGCCATCCAGGAACTTTGATAGATAGAGAAAGTAGATTAAAAGGCTAGAAATGGAAAAATTACTCTCTGCATGTATATGAAATTTTTTTCCCAAAAGGATATCTTGAAGCATAATTCTAACTTTCTCCAGTTCTTCTTCTTTCATGTTGATGGATTTTGTATTCTGCATGATCATATACATAAATTTCAATTTTGAACGTCTATGGTCATAAAATCCTCCTGTCATACCACCCTTCTTGCTGACTTGATCACCTGTAAAAGAATGACAAGTCGTCAAGGCATTAGAACTGATATTTATGATATTGTGCAAACAATGCCAAGAAAGTCTTCTATCTAACCTTCCAAAGTAATGCAGTCGAGACCATCAGTACGAGCAACCTTTGTAGCCACATCCAAATCTCGACAAACAACCGTTCTTGCAAATACCTAATACAAGACAATACAATGAAGAAAGGTTATACTTGACATTGTTAGAACGATTAATTCACAACTTCAAAGGATAAAAATGAACATTAGGTAAGCTTCCATACCTAGAAAAGTAAACATATTCCTAATGTGAGCCCACTACTGAAAGCATACCAATGCAATTTTAAATCTTTTATATATAGATATATATATATATATATATATACATATACATATATCAGGCATGACAATGATTCAACAAAAGTGACACCAACTTCCAAATATCAAGTTCTATCTAAATCATGTTTCGACCATTCATTTTATTGAGCAAGCATAAGAACAAAAGCAATTACTTACAGATACACCGCTATTGTTCGGCAGATATCTATGTTTCCACATTGAATACATGACTTGCATATGAACCCAAACAAATAAATTAATGGCATTTCATGAATCTTCAAGCATTGTCTAAATCCCAATATTATTTTCTCAACCCAAATGCACAATTATTATTAACCAGTTAAAAAAAAACGCTTTCAGTCTTCGTTTTTTAGTGTTCATGTGGCAATTAGGTAGCAGTTAACAGATCTCATCGATACAATACATTTGTAAATGTTCCTTCATTCACATTCGAGTTTATTTTTCCCCTTTTATTGAATAGCATAACTATTATACTGGATTAAAATTTAAACGTAAAAGGCAACATCAATTAAGATAGCAGAAATCATGAAAGGAACAGCGCAATAAACAACAAAGATTCACCTAATGGAGTAGAAATTGTAAACTCAGTGGTTCTACGACCAGACTTAACCACATAACTTTCACAAACACATCATTCAACTGCCTAAAACACATATCAATCAGATGTGGGCCCGACCTCAATCAATGGTTTACAAGAAAGGAAATTTAGGTTGAAGTAACCTGCGCAAATGCTGACGCAAAGTTTGAAGAAAATTTTAATTTCTTCAACAGCGGAACCACATCTGAATTCTGAGGATAAGTTACCCGCGGAGCCTTCACCCTATTTAGGGGGATAAAAGTAACTCGTCCACCTTTCAATGAATTAAGGTGCCTAATTATCTGGGTTGATATTTCATCATTTTCAACCACAACGTGAAACAAGCTGTTCAAAAAGAATACAAATAAAAAAATCAGAACTTCAACTGCAAAGCAAATGCTAGAGGCGAACTGATCATAACACCATTTAATATATATGAAACAGATAAGAGAACCAGGATAGAATGCTTATGAAACATTGGGTACCTGTTCCCAGCAGTTACTTCAACAGCAGTAAAAAACTTTTCATCACATTCAAGCAACTCAATAATTGGACCGAAAACCCCAGAAATATTATACTCTCTGCAGATCTTACGAACAGAATTTAACCCCCTCCTCACATCCTGAGAAGTTAAACGTTAAATATAATACTGGCATGTGATCTCCTGAACATCCAATAACTTTTAGAAGGAAAATGAGAGAGAAAAACTCTTCTAATTTGAAGATGCGCCAAGAAAATTGAAATACATATCACAACACCGCAAAATAAATGAGTCGAATCATAATACAGCATGCATATAATAATTTAGATTCCTTTCTTCACCCTTTTCACACTAATATTAGGCCTCAGGAGGATCATTACGTCACAAACAACCTGAGGTACAAGAAAAGTGCTAGCATCATATCCTAATTTTTTGATAATGAATGGGAAGCTAGGAAAATTAAAGCTTAAATTAAGATATGCTTTGTGTTTGCAACTTCATCTAGGAACCAAAAAAAATTTAGTATACGAGAGTAAATTAATAATTTAATTTGTTATATTAACCCAATTGTTTGCATACATGATTTTTCTCTACTTGTTAATATTATTCATTATTTTATGCATTACCGTCTAACATCATACCAATTAATTACTATCAAGCTGTGGACTGATGTTCGGCAGAAGCTTCTCAAAACAATATACCAAATGTGAAAGAAAACCAACAATCACACAGAATTTATATGGTTCGGCTTAAAAGCCTCTGTCCATGGAAGAAGACAGATAGGAAATTCCAATATTAGCTTTAATTCTGTCTTGTTAGCCAAGGAGATATGAATGGTTTTCCATCTTCAGTAGGTTTTCTCGCAGGTTACATTACCGATAGGATAAACTAAAGGGAGGGCTTAAGTTCAGAGACGAAGTTGGCTTTGAAGGGAAAAAGTATCAGACAACTGTATTTTATTTAAATCACTATCTGCACCCCGCACCCCTGCCCCTGTTATGCTTACAACTTCAGCAGTTAAACCAAATTACTTGCACACTCTCATCACAACTTAGAACTTGGCAGTGTGCCACAAGCAAACTTTGCTAAAGGCCATAAACAAGAATCTAGCTCTATTACCCTTTCTCCATATAATAGATACATAAATATAGAAAAGTAATGCAGGACAAACTATCAACAACAGACATATAAAAAGAAGCAATTCCAGAATTACAGATATGTTTAAGAAAGAAATTACATACTCCAGGAGTTGCATGATCAAGGCTCTTTTCAGCCTTCTCAACTTCCGTTCTCAGCTTCTCAATTTCAGCAGAAAGTTCAGTTTCTCTCCTCCACAGGGACCTAACATAAAACAATACAAAATAAGCATATTTGAATAATCATGACAAAGAGATCAAAATCATTAAGTACAAAGACTCCTACTTGCGCTCATCCTGCATCTTGTCCCTCTGTGACTTATGGTGATGGAACCCTGCATGGGACTGAGAGATGAGAGATTCGATTGTAGCTATCTCAAACCTTCGAGACTCAATATAGACATCTCTTTCACTCAACTCATCATTAAGCCGCTTAATTTCATCCTGAAGTTTTTGCTCCTAGAAAATATAAGAGTAAGAAACACATTATGTAGAAATTTTGTATAAATAATACAACATACAATTGAGAATGTTTATAAATATTGCAAATAACACAACTAGGAAGTTCAGCACGAGGAGATGTGGCAGAAGGAATCACAAGTCACATTCCAAAACAGCAAAGGGTACCAGAAGACACAAGAACAAATACCCAAACAAGGCAGGCTAAAAAACAAGTGGTACAGAATAATACAACAAAATCCCAAGCAAAATTGGGCAGGACAAAAACAAGTGGTACAGAATCATAAAAGATCAATCAAAAAACAGAACTCCCAAAGCGTTAAGGTAGTTAGTTGGCTTATCAAATATCGGGCAACTTCTTATCAAAAAGTAAATATTGGGGTGAGACGTGTAGATAGTTTCTGGAATGCAGTTGTGAATAAGATGAAGAGGCTGAAAGGTTGGGAGAATATTTCTATCTAGCGAAGGTAGGATTGCTTTGTTTTAATCAGTCTTAAGCAGTGTACCAATTGCCTTTCTCTTTTGGAAATCCAAGCAAGGTTCCAAGAGAATGGAGAATCTAATAAGGGCTTCCGTGGGAAGGTTTTAGTGCAGCAAGAAGCATTTCGGTAGAGGGGATATTGTCTCATACTCTCAAGAGAACGGTGGTTTCAGGCCAAACATGTGATTTCAAGATAGGGTTCCACATTGTTTCAGCATAGGAAATCTGGTGGTTTCAAACATGAGTAATTCAAAAGATATTTTGAGAAATATTGTCAATTCAAAGTGAAGCATTTGAATTCGTACATAGAAGAATCTAAACAAAATAAAAGGAACGCTCATTAAAAAAAAGTTATATATTGAAATTTCTCATCTAGAAAGTATCTTTATAACAACTATCTGAGAGAATCTTTACAATGGCTAGGAATAGCATGCAGATAGTTCAAGGTCTAGAAGAACTAGTTGAATTACAAAGGAGATACTTAACTGCTGTAAGGAGTACTTGACATGAACCCAGATATAAGATATAATGAGAGAAGCCTGGAGCATACCTGTGCCACATTTGAAGAAAGAACCCGCTCAAGATCATCCAATTCCTTTTGGAGCCATTTGTCACGAGCAGCTTTACTTGCAAACTGGGTGGCACGACCTTGTTTTTGATAAAGTATGCTAAGCTGTTTCTCGCGTTCCATTATTCTATATGACAAAAACCAAATGTAAGAAAAAATACTAGTACCTATGCCAAAGACTTCTCCAGGGGTCCAAATCAATTCCACTATTTGGACACAATTTGTTTTAACCTCATATTTGGGTCTTTCACCTGATTTATCCCCAAGGGCAATGTAGGTCTTCCAATTTGATGAAAGAAGAAAATCCGGATAAATGAATTTCCAAGGCCTATGACACAAACAACACTCACAATTCTAGAATCTCAACCACTGGACTGAAAATCAAGCTTACTTCAAACAGCAGAACACAACAAAAAAATCCTGCTGGAAAGGAAATATCCACCACTAGTTACCCAAAAGAGCCTTCTCCCCTTTAAATTTCAAAATTTTCCCTAGAACACAAATTATTCTAAACCTGGACCTAGTTAAACGTATTTGCCTATAATTGCCCTGTGCAGTGGAGGAAGGGAGAAGACTGGAAGAGGCATATGCACTTGGAATTAGTGAGCAAGTAACAAAGAATTTGTCCAAGAGAGAACCTTGATAAAACAATTTAATAATTGTATATGAGCTACACATGAACGTAACGAAATGAATACTTTTCGTTACTTATTTAAAAGTGAAATTATATGTTGTCAACGAGATAAAACAGAAGCTTCACAAACTAATATGTTCATTTTTTCCAGTATCTAGAATAGCATAGGCATACCCTCTTGTTATCTCCCTTTCCATCATGACTTGATTCTCATACAGAGGATTTATTTTCTCCAGTTCATTCATTGAATCCTGAATTTCTTTCTCCAGACTCTGCAACTGCTTCACAGCATCTTCCTGGTAGCATGCAAAGATCAAATAATGCAGCACTCATGTCCCTCGTATCACGGGAACAAGATAATGGGCATACAAAACAAAAAGTCATTGCAAAGGTCGGAAATGGAATATTACTTTCGCTCTGAAGTTTCCAGATATCTTCTCCTGCAGGTCTTTGACATCAAGCTCAAGTGCGGTGTGCTTCTTTATCGCTTCTGTTCTTCGTTTTTCTATTGCTTCTTTCTCTTTATTTAAAGCTTGAAGCTCCTTTGTCAGATCCTTCAAAATCTTATCCAAATCCTTAGACTTTTCATGGGCATCCAGCACACTATTGTACATCTTTGTTGAGGTTTCAGAAACCTTGTTTCGGGCATCTTCTACCTGAATCAAGGTGAAAAGTATATAGGTTTATGCATAACAATCACTGTTGTGCATCAGTCTTTGCACAGAGATATTTGAAAAAATATATATAGATATATATAAATGGGAGCCTTAAAAGGTATTGAAAATACTTCTGTATTTCTTGATTAATTAGATGTACAATAGTGGAAGAGATATATACAGGTCTGAACTGGACCTAACTAGGAAGGAAATAAATTAGCTAAACTAGGCCTAACTTGGAAGGAAAGAAACTAGCTAAGTATGTACAAAAGGAAGGAATCTGTACAGATTCCTGGTTGACCTAGGGCCAACCGATCATGGAGTTTGAGATTGATTCTCAATCTCTTCTGATTCGGTTGGATCCTTAATACGCCCCCGTAAGATGGTGGAGCCATCAGTAATACCAATCTTGGTACGTAGAAGCTGGAAACGTGGTCGAGGGAGTGGCTTGGTGAGAGCATCTGCAAGCTGGTCATCTGTGGTGACATGAGAGACTTGGAGGAGGCCACGTGTGACATGGTCACGAACAAACTGAAAGTCAAGCTCCACATGCTTCATGCGAGAGTGGAGTGCAGGGTTGGCACAGTAAAATGTGGTGCCAATGTTGTCACAAGAGATAGTGGGAATTCTTTCAACTGTGAGGCCAATTTCACGCAAGAGGGACTGAACCCAGATCAGTTCTGCAGTAGTGGAAGCTACTGCGCGATATTCGGCCTCAATGGAAGACCGAGAGACTGCTTTCTGCTTCCTGGAACTCCAGGATATGAGATTGCCACCTAGGTAGACCAGATAAGCTGTGGTTGACTTGCGATCTGCTGGATCTCCTGCCCAATCCGCATCGGAGAAGGCATGAAGATGGTTGAAGGAGTGAGAGATGGCATGGAGGTGATTGGTGGTCCCACGTTGTAGGTGGAGGCCAAAGAACATGGTCCCTTTGAGGTAGCGCAGCACTCGCTTGAGAGTTTGCCAATGGAGAGTTGTTGGGGCATGCATGAACTGGGATAGTTTATTGACAGCATAGGATAGGTCTGGTCTTGTGAAATTGAGGTACTGCAGGCTGCCAACAATGCGTCTGAACATGGTTGCATCGGCGGGTGGAGTACCATCCACTAGGGTGAGAATAGGCGAGACAGCTAGGGGAGTGGAGACGGGTTTGGCACCGTCCATCTGAGCAGAGTGCAGTAGATCCTGGACATATTTATGCTGGGAAAGAAACAGACCTGAGGAAGTGGTGAGGACTTCGACACCTAGGAAGTAGTGTAGGGGCCCGAGGTCCTTGACAGAGAAACGGACCGCCAAAGCTTGAATGAACTTAGTGATGAGCTGGGAGCTGCTGCCTGTGACAATTAGATCATCCACATAAACCATAAAAAACAGAGTGTGAGAGCCTTGCCTTTGGAGAAACAGGGAAGCATCCGAGAGGGCATTAACAAAGCCCTGAGTAAGAAGATAGGAGTGAAGCTCCTTGTACCAAGCCCGTGGAGCCTGTTTAAGGCCATAAAGTGCTTTGTGTAGCTTGCATACGTGGTTAGGATGAAGGGTGTCAACAAATCCAGTTGGCTGGTCCATGTAAACGTCTTCTTGTAGAATGCCATGGAGGAAGGCCTTGTTTACATCCAGCTGCCTTAATGGCCAGCCATTGGTGACAGCAAGGTGGAGGATGAGCCGAATAGTGGTGGGCTTGACCATTAGGCTGAAAGTGTCCAGAAAATCAACTCCAGGACGTTGATGATACCCTTTAGCCACTAGACGGGCCTTAAACCTGTCCACCTCACCAGTAGGAGTGCGTTTGATGCGAAAAACCCATTTGTTACCTACCACGTTTTGGTGAGGGGTTGGAGGCACAAGATCCCACGTGCCATTGCGGATGAGAGCATTCACCTCATCTGACATGGCACTCTGCCACTTAGGGTCTTTCTTAGCTTGAGAGACACAAGTTGGTTCAACCAAGGGGGGCTGGAGTTGGGTGTTGGCAGTGAGGGCATAGCTGAGGACAGGTTGTCCGGTGCCAATTTTGGTGTGAGTGAGCATTGGGTGAGTGGACACGGGTCTTGGCGGTGGTGAAAGGGGGTGGGTGATAAAGATCCCAGCCGATCACAGGAGATTGAGGATCAATCTCCCTGATCTACTGGGCCTAAGTCCACAGAATCACCTGGATTCTTTCCTATGTAAATTTTTATCTACTTGATTCCTTCCTAGTTTGTCTAAGATGTACTTACCTAGTTTAGTTCTCTAAAAGTCTACTTAAAGAATCTCTGTTCACAATTTACAATTACTTAATACACAGAAAATTCCCATACCTTTTATGGTATCAGAGCCCTAAAGCTCCACTGAGCAAACCCTAGCTAAACCCTAATTCAATGGCCGCTCAAAACCCTAATTCCGAAGCCACCCAAAACTGTAATCCAGCAGCTGCCCCAAACCCTAATCCTGTAGCCGCCAACATCCCACCACCACCAACTGACATCACCCACCCCACTCTTCCCTCCCTCATCAGCATCAACACAGCTGCTCAGCTCCCTGTCAAACTCACCTCCACCACCTTCTTTCCATGGCGTGCCCAGTTCAATGCCCTCCTCCGTGGGTATGACCTCATGGGCTATGTGGATGGCAGCCATCCCTACCCACTTGTCACAGAAACTGCACTTCATGCCCTCTGGATCCGCCAGGACCAGCTCCTTCTTCATGCCATTTTGGCATCTGTATCCCCCCAGTCATCGCTGCTGCACCCACCTCAGCAGCCGCCTGGACCCGCCTCACTCGTCTCTACGCGAACACAGCCAGGGCTCGTGTACTGGGACTTAAGGAACGCTTAACTCTCCTTCGCCAAGACTCCCGGCCTGTTTCTGATTACCTTCAGAAGGTTCGTACCATTGCTGATGAACTCGCAGCAATTGGCACGCCTTTGTCTGATGATCTCCTCCTTCATGTTCTCAATGGTGTTGGTTCAGAATTCAAAGATCTCACTGCTGCTGTCAGATCCAGGGATGCTCCTGTCCCCTTTGAAAACCTGCATGACATGCTGGTTCAGCATGAAACCGCAGCCAACAGAGCTGCCCCTAACTCATCTCTCACCACCATTACTGCCAACGCTACCCAATCAGCACGTGGCTCGTCCTACAACTACCACAACTGCGGTACTTCAGACACCAGACCTTCCTAATAAGGATTCCCCTACACTCCAGCCGATCACAGGAGATTGACTAAATCTCCTTGATCTGCTGAGATATGTCAAACGGAATCACCATTGATTCCTCCCTTGTATAGCTAGTCAACTGTTTGATTCTTTCCTAAATTGTACATACCTAGTTAGGCCTCTCTACAGCCTATATAAAGATAGCTACTGCTGTATGTTTGAATTAATTCAATAAAACAAATATTCAAATCCTCATATGGTATCAGAGCTTTAACTGCTCCACCGAGTAAACCCTAAGCTCTATGGCTGCCCAGACCACAGTCCCCTTTTCGCCTACTGTCACGCCACCAGCTGCGCCTGTGCTGTCCTCTACCATCACCGGGGACTCCCTTGACACAACGTCCTTGCAGGTCCTTGCAGCTGACTCGCCCCCTGCTCAGATTCTGCAGCCAACACCCCTGCCCCCGGTTTCCAGCAGCCTTCCTGCTGCTCCCGCCTCTGCTCCTGCTCCCACAGCTCTTAATCCTCCTCCTGGTGATTCCCAACCTCCACCTCTCCGTACCTACACCAGGCGCCAACCTCCACCACCTCTCCCCCCTTCAGGTCCCCCTCCCCAAAACCCCACAAAAACCCACCCTATGCTCACCCGAACTCAAACGGGTACTGTCAAAACCGTACCCAGCTATGCCCTCACTGCCACCAAACACCAACTACCTTCCTTGCCGAGCCCACCTGTGTCTCTCAAGCCAAGAAAGACCCTCAATGGCGTGCTGCCATGTCAAGTGAGATCAATGCTCTCATACGGAATGGAACATGGGAGTTGGTCCCCCCTCTTCCAAGCCAGAACGTTGTGGGGAACAAGTGGGTGTTCCGTATCAAACGGACACCTACTGGAGCTGTTGACAGATTTAAGGCCCGCCTTGTTGCCAAGGGGTACCATCAGCGTCCCGGGGTGGATTTCACGGATACATTCAGTCCTGTAATCAAGCCCACCACCATCCGTGTTGTCCTTCACCTGGCTGTAACTAATGGCTGGCCCATTCGCCAGTTGGATGTCAATAATGCCTTCCTTCAAGGCACTCTTCATGAGGACGTGTACATGGCCCAGCCAGCTGGCTTTGTGGATCCACAGAACCCTTCTTATGTTTGCAAGCTCCGCAAGGCTATCTATGGACTCAAACAAGCTCCCCGGGCCTGGTACACGGAACTTCAGACCTTCCTCCTATAAGGTATGGAAATTTTAGATTGTATTTACTTGTAATTGATGTACAGCCTAGGCAGAGTATTTATACAGAATAGGTAGAGTCCTAACTAGGTAAGGAATACAAGAGTCCTAACTAGGTATAGAATACAAGAGTCCTAACTAGGTAAAGAATACAAGAGCAGATATTAAGGAGGAGATTGATCTGCAATCTCCTCCGTTGACTTAGAGTCCTTAACACGCCCCCGCAAGAAGGTGGAGCCATCGGCGACGCCTATCTTGGTTCGGAGGAGCTGAAAGCGTGGTCTGGGTAAGGGCTTGGTGAGAGCATCGGCCAGCTGGTCATCAGTGGCCACATGAGAGACAGTGAGGAGTCCACGAGAGACATGGTCTCGGACGAACTGGAAATCAATATCCACATGTTTCATACGCGAGTGCAAGGCCGGATTGGCACAATAGAAGGTGGTGCCTATATTGTCACATGAGATATTGGGGGGTCCGGAGAGAGATAGACCAAGTTCCTTCATGAGGGACTGGACCCAAAGTAGCTCTGCGGCAGTAGAAGCTACAGCCCTATATTCTGCTTCAGTGGAGGACCGGGAGACCGACTTCTGCTTGCGGGAGCTCCAAGAAATGAGGTTGCCACCAAGGTAAACTAAGTAGGCGGTGGTGGACTTCCGGTCATCACGATCGGCAGCCCAATCAGCATCTGAAAAGGCTGCGACGGTGTGGAAAGCATGAGAGACAGCCTTCAGATCATGAGTGGACTGGCTGTGTAGATGCAGACCGTAGTGAAGAGTGCCCCTTAGATATCTGAGAACGCGTTTGAGGGCCTGCCAATGAGTGTCGGTTGGGGCATGCATAAATTGAGACAGCTTGTTGGTGGCATAGGACACGTCTGGACGAGTGAGGCTGAGGTATTGTAAGCTGCCAATGATGCGGCGAAAGAGGGTGGAGTCAGCCGGGGGGGAGCCATCCTGGAGGATCAGAGGAGGTGTCACAGCGAGAGGGGTTGGAACCGGTTTAGCACCCGCCATGCGGGCGAGGGTGAGGAGATCGTGGATGTATCGGTGTTGGGAGAGGAAAAGGCCTGTGGGGGTAGTGAGGACTTCTACCCCAAGAAAATAATGCAGAGGGCCGAGATCCTTGACTGAAAACCGGGCTGCCAGTTTCTGAATGAAGGCAGTGATAAGATGAGGGGCATTGCCAGTGAGAATGAGGTCATCCACATAGACTAAGAAGTAGAGTATCTGGGTGCCCTGCTTAAGAACAAAAAGAGAGGCATCAGAGAGTATGGTGACAAAACCTTGTTGAAGTAAGAAGCCATGAAGTTCCTGGTACCAGGCCCTAGGGGCCTGTTTAAGACCATAGAGGGCTTTGTTGAGCTTGCACACGTAAGAAGGTGTATGTGGGTCAACAAACCCCTTTGGCTGGGCCATATAGACATCCTCAGTGAGAGTTCCTTGGAGGAATGCGTTGTTGACATCCAGCTGGCGGATAGGCCAGCCATGGGTCACGGCCAGGTGGAGGATGATGCGGATAGTAGTAGGCTTGACCACAGGGCTGTAGGTTTCAGAAAAGTCAATGCCCGGTCGCTGGTGATATCCTTTGGCCACGAGTCTAGCTTTGTATCTGTCCACAGTGCCATCCGGATTACGCTTGATGCGAAACACCCACTTATTGCCCACTAGATTCTGGTCCGGATGAGGAGGAACCAAGTCCCAGGTGCCATTTGTAATGAGTGCTGTGAGCTCGGCAGACATGGCAGAGCGCCAATGCGGGTCCTTGACTGCTTGAGAGACACAAGTTGGCTCGGTTAGGGGGAGGGGGTGAGTGGTAGTGACCATGGCATAGGAGGGGACAGGGGGGATTGCACCAGATTTGGTACGGGTGAGCATAGGGTGAGTGGAAGGTGGAGGGGGGCTGGGGAGGGGAGGGGGAGGGGGAGGGGGAGGTTGTGGACGGGGTTGACGCCGGGTATAGGTGCGGAGAGGGGGTGGTGGTGAAGGTAGGGAAGGGTCGGGAGCAGGGGAGGATGTGGGGGTGGGAGGGTCTTCTTGGGGCAAAGGAGAGACAGCCGGTGGGAGCGGTGCTGCTTCAGAGCCAGGCAGGAGCGGTGTGTCCGGGGAAGCCACAGGTGCTGCAGATGCTTGTGGGGAGGAAGGTGTGGTGGCCGGAGAGGAGGGAATGGAGGACACGGGTGGAATGGTGGAAAGCCAGGCCTGAAAATGATCAGAGGTGACCGTAGGGGCTGTAGGGTGAGAGGAAAGACCAGGAAAGGTTGTTTCATCAAATTGGACATGCCTAGACACGTACAGACGATTGGAGGTGGGATCAAGACACAAGTAGGCACTTTGGTTGAGAGAGTAGCCGAGGAAGACACATGGAGTGGACTTAGGCTGCAGTTTGTTGGAGGTGTAGGGGCGCAGCCAGGGATAGCACAGACAGCCAAACACCTTGAGACAGGTGTAATTGGGGGACTGATGAAACAGGGCAGAATATGGAGTGGAGTTGTGAAGAATAGAGGTGGGGAGGCGATTGATTAGGTAAACTGCAGCCTTAAAGGCATACGGCCAGTAGTGAAGGGAAACACGGGCTTGGTGGAGAAGGGTGAGACCAGTTTCCACGACATGGCGGTGGCGCCGTTCAGCCACCCCATTGTGCTGGGGGGTGTGAGGAGGGGTGAGCAAGTGGTGGATACCGTGACTAGCAAGAAAAGCTTTGAGTTTAACGTATTCACCGCCTCCATCGGTGTATAGAGTAGCGATGGTGGTTTGGAAATAGTTTTCGACCAGTTTTTTGAAATCAAGAAATGTAGAATACACATCAGATTTGCGTTTCAGGGGATATAACCAGGTGTACTTTGTAAAATGATCAACAAATATGACATAGTAGGCATAGCCTTCGGGGGAGATGTAGGGGGCAGGTCCCCAAACATCTGAAAACAGTAATTGCAAGGGTCGTGTGCTGGTAAGAGAAGTCTCTCCAAATGGGAGACGGTGACTTTTATTGCAGTGACATGATGAACAAACAGATGCTGGAAATTTCAAAGGTACATGTATGGAATTGGAACGAAAAACAGACTCAAGAATTTTCTGACTAGGATGACCTAGACGACGGTGCCACAAGGTTGGGGTAGCCACCACACCAGCGAAAACTTGAGGGGTTGGGGAGGGAGATGACCATTCGTACACACCGTCCTTACTCGGGCCGTGAAGAAGGACCGCCCCCGTGCTGAGATCCTTCACCTGGAAATAAGTAGGAAAGAATTCAATGGAAGTGCGATTAGTAAGGTTAAACTGAGATATAGAGAGCAGATTTCGGGTCATTTGGGGGACACACAGGACATTTTGGAGAGTAAGAGGGCGAGAGGGGGAAGAGGGGAGAGTTGTATTACCGGTGTGGGTGATGGTTAACCCCTTACCATTGCCGAGAATAATTTCATCAGGGCCACGATAGGTATGCACTTCAGTGAGTTGGTGGGGAGTGGAGGTGACATGGTGAGAGGCACCTGAGTCAAGGAGCCAAGGAGCAGAGGAACTCGACATGAGGGAGTTGGCCACAGGTGGGGGTGCTGTGTGGGGCTGCAGTTGCGGGCAGCGTTTGGCACTGTGCCCTGGAGTGCCACACCACTGGCAAGTACCACGGTAGCCGCTGCCAGGTGAATAGGAAGGGCGGTTGGAGTCTGAAGCAGGAGCAGAGGGGCGCGGACTGGAACGGTAAGTGGATCCACGGGAGTAACGGTTGTGGCCACGGGAGGTTTGAGCAGTGTTAACTGTAATGGGGGCAGCAGGGGTGGGATTAACTCGGCTGGAAGCAAGTTCGTGCTGAACAAGCATATCATGAAGATTCTCGAATGAGACAGAAGTGTCTCGTGACCGGACAGCAGCTGCAATGTCCTTGAAATCAGGGCCGACACCATTCAAGACATGGAGGAGGAGGTCATCATCTGAAAGGGGTGTATCGATGGCAGCCAGTTCATCGGCAAGCACCCGAATTTCCTGGAGAAAATCTGAAACAGGGCAGCCGTTCTGTCGAAGGAGAGTCAGTCGCTCCTTGAGGCCAAGAACCCGTGCTCTAGCTTTGCTAGCATAGAGACGACTGAGACGCCCCCATGCATCAGCAGAGGTCTGGGCAGCCGCAATTAATGTGATCACCTGTGGTGATACGGACGCCAAGATGGCGTGAAGGAGAAGCTGGTCCTGGCGGAACCAGTGAGCTCGCTGGGTGGATTCAGAGGGAGGGGGGCAGGGACGAGTGCCATCCACAAAGCCCATCAGATCATAGCCGTGAAGAAGGGCATGAAACTGAGCACGCCAGGGGAAGAAGGTAGTAGCCGTCAGTTTGACAGGTAGTTGAGCAGCGGTATTGATGGTGATTAGGGAAGGTATAGGGTCGGTGGGTGAGACGGGAGGAGAACTGAGAATACCGGGTGCAATAGGGGCAGCGACAGTAGGGGCGGCTGCAGAAGTGGCGGCTGCAGGAGTGGCGGCCATGGAGTTAGGGTTAATTTTTTTTCTAGGGTTGCTCGGTTGAGCTTTAGGGCTCTGATACCATATAAGGTATGGAAATTTTAGATTGTATTTACTTGTAATTGATGTACAGCCTAGGCAGAGTATTTATACAGAATAGGTAGAGTCCTAACTAGGTAAGGAATACAAGAGTCCTAACTAGGTATAGAATACAAGAGTCCTAACTAGGTAAAGAATACAAGAGCAGATATTAAGGAGGAGATTGATCTGCAATCTCCTCCGTTGACTTAGAGTCCTTAACACCTCCTATCCCACGGTTTTGTCCAAGCCAATTCTGATGCCTCGCTGTTCCTCCTAAGGCAAGGTTCGACTACTCTGTATTTTCTGGTTTATGTTGATGATTTGATTGTGACAGGGAATACTCCAGCCGTTATCTCCCGCTTCATACAAACTCTGGCCACCCGCTTCTCGGTTAAGGACCTTGGTTCCCTCAGTTACTTCCTTGGTGTGGAGGTCCTTCCAACCGCAACTGGCATCTTCCTGTCTCAGCACAAATATATCCATGACCTGTTCACCTTAGCTCGCATGGATGGTGCCAAGCCTGTGGCCACTCCTCTTGCTGTTTCCCCCTCTTTACACCTGCACGATGGCTCCCCACCCGCAGATGCCACTAGCTTCCGCCGCCTTGTCGGGAGTCTGCAGTACCTCAGCCTGACCAGACCCGACGTATCCTTTGCTGTCAATAAACTTTCCCAGTTTATGCATGCTCCAACTGACCTGCACTGGCAGGCCCTCAAGCGTCTACTTCGCTATTTGGAAAGCACCTTGTTCTACGGTCTCCATCTCCATCGCCACACTACCTCCACTCTCCATGCTGTCACTCATTCCCTAAATGCATACTCGGATGCGGATTGGGCTGGGGACCAGGATGATCGAAAATCAACCACCGCCTATCTGGTCTACCTTGGCCACAATCTTATATCCTGGAGTTTCCGCAAGCAGCGTGCGGTTTCCAGATCGTCCACTGAAGCTGAATACAGAGCCGTGGCTTCCACCACTGCTGAACTGCTCTGGGTACAGTCCCTAATTCGTGAGCTCGGCCTTCCTCTTTCAGGCACACCCACCATCTCCTGCGACAACATTGGGACTACCTTCTATTGCTCAAACCCGGTCTTTCACACACGCATGAAACATGTGGATATTGACTATCACTTTGTTCGTGATCATGTCACCAAAGGCCACCTCCAGGTGTCGCATGTCTCCACTGACGATCAGCTGGCTGATGCCCTCACCAAACCGCTGCCTCGCCCACGGTTTCAGCTCCTCCGTTCCAAGATCGGCGTCGCCGATGGCTCCACCGTCTTGCGGGGGTGTAATAAGGATTCCCCTACACTCCAGCCGATCACAGGAGATTGACTAAATCTCCTTGATCTGCTGAGATATGTCAAACGGAATCACCATTGATTCCTCCCTTGTATAGCTAGTCAACTGTTTGATTCTTTCCTAAATTGTACATACCTAGTTAGGCCTCTCTACAGCCTATATAAAGATAGCTACTGCTGTATGTTTGAATTAATTCAATAAAACAAATATTCAAATCCTCATACTTCCCACCAGTCTTCTCCCGGCCGTGGTTCTTCTTCCCAGCGCCCTGGACCGCCCCACAACAACCAGCGCAGGTCCAACAGCAACCCAGGCAGTGGCTATCGTGGGTTTTGCCAATGGTGTGGCACCCAAGGCCACAGTGCTAAGCGCTGTTCCCAGCTCCAGCACTCATCCTCTCAACCTTCTGTGGCTAATCCAACTGTCCAAAGCTCCTCTTCCCCTTGGCTACTTGATTCCGACGCCTCCCATCATGTGACATCTCACCCTCAACAGCTCTCTGAGGCCACTCATTACCATGGTCCTGATGAGATTCTTCTTGGCAACGGTAAGGGGTTGCAAATCACCCACACTGGTAATACTTCCCTCCCCTCCTCCTCCTCCCACTCCTTTCACCTAAGTAACGTCCTTTGTGTTCCTCATATGACCCGCAATCTGCTATCCATTTCCCAGTTCAACAAAACTAACCATACTTCCATTGAATTCTTTTCTGATTATTTCCATGTGAAGGACCTCAGCACGGGGGCGATCTTGCTTCAAGGCCGGAGTAGGGATGGTGTGTACGAGTGGTCTCCCTCTTCCCATCAACAACCTCAAGCTCTGGTGGGTGTGGTGGTCTCTCCTCACTTATGGCACCGTCGTCTTGGCCATCCTAGTCCCAAAATTCTCCAATCTGTTCTTAAATTCTGCTATCTAAATGTACCCCCTAAAACTATCAATTCTGTATGTCCTCCTTGTTTATGCAATAAAAGTCACAAGCTTCCCTTTGGTGTCTCTTCTCTCACTAGCACCCGCCCACTTCAATTACTCTTTTCTGATGTATGGGGTCCTGCCCCGTATCCTTCCCCTGATGGTTTTTCCTACTACGTCATCTTTGTAGACCATTATACCAAGTATACTTGGCTCTGTCCTCTTAAACGGAAATCTGACGTCTTTGCCACCTTTGTTGACTTTAAAAACCTGGTTGAAAACTACTTCACCACATCCATTGCTTCACTCTACACTGATGGTGGTGGGGAATTTGTCAAACTCAAAAGCTTCCTCACCACTCATGGCATCAACCATCTTCTCACCCCTCCCCACACCCCCCCAACATAATGGCATTGCTGAAAGACGCCACCGCCATGTAGTTGAAACCGGTCTCACCCTCCTTCATCAGGCCAATCTTCCCCTCACCTATTGGCCGTATGCCTTCAAGGCTGCTGTCTATGTCATCAACCGGCTTCCAACTCCCATTCTCCAAAACACCACTCCATTTACTGCTCTATTCAACCAGTCCCCTAACTACACCATAAAGTGGTATGAATTTCCTTGTTTATTAACTGAATAATACTTTACAATAGGAGTCCTATATATACAGTTCCTAGGTGAGTCTAAGTAGGAAAACAATTATAAACTAGGTAGGAAATCGTGGACCTAACTAGGGAAGTATCTACAAAGAACCTAGGACAGTTTTAGGAAGGAATCGGATGAATTCCTTTGACTTCTGAGATCTGGGAATCAGGGAGATTGATCCTCAATCTCCTGGGATTCCCGTGTATCGTTATCACGCCCCCGCAAGATGGTGGAGCCGTCTGCGACGCCAATCTTGTCACGGAGGAGCTGGAACCGTGGGCGAGGCAGGGGTTTGGTGAGGGCATCTGCGAGTTGATCATCAGTGGGAACATGGTGGACATGAAGAAGGCCACGGGTGACCTGATCACGAACAAACTGGAAGTCAATGTCCACATGTTTCATCCTGGAGTGTAGAGCAGGATTGGCACAGTAGAAAGTGGTGCCTAGGTTGTCACAGGAAATTGTGGGTGTTCCTGTGGCCTGAATACTGAGCTCCCGCATGAGGGATTGAACCCAGAGTAATTCTGCAGTGGTGGAGGCAACAGCCCTGTATTCAGCCTCGGTTGAAGAGCGGGAGACTGACCGTTGTTTGCGTGAGCTCCAAGATATTAAGTTGCCACCTAGGTAAACAAGATATGCTGTGGTGGACTTGCGGTCGTCATGGTCACCAGCCCAGTCGGCATCTGAAAAGGCACTGAGTGTGCTGAAGGAGTGAGCAACAGCATGTAGATGATGGGTGGCAGTGCGGCGGATGGGGAGGCCATAGAGAACAGTGCCCTTGAGGTAGCGTAGAACACGTTTTAGGGCCTGCCAATGAAGATCCGTGGGAGCATGCATAAATTGGGAGAGGCGGTTTACAGCATAGGAGACATCCGGGCGGGTTAAGTTTAGGTACTGCAGGCTGCCCACCACTCTACGAAAGAGAGTAGCATCAGTTGGCGGGGATCCATCATTGAGAAGGAGAGGTGGAGAAACGGCCAAGGGTGTGGACACGGGTTTGGCCCCCTCCATATGCACCATGGTGAGAATATCCTGCAGATATTGATGCTGGGACAGAAAGAGACCATCAGAGGTGGGCAGAACCTCCACGCCCAAGAAGTAGTTCAAGGTGCCGAGATCCTTGATAGAAAACCGGGTGGCCAATGTGGTGATGAACTTCGAGATGAGGGAAGAGTCACTACCTGTAACAATAAGATCGTCAACATAAACTAGGAAGTAAAGAACTTGAGAGCCTTGCCTGTAGAGGAAAAGAGAGGCATCAGATTTGGCATTGACAAAACCGTTGGCCAGAAGGAAAGAGTGAAGCTCTTGATACCAGGCCCGGGGTGCCTGTTTGAGACCGTATAGGGCCTTTTTCAGTTGGCAGACATAAGTGGGGTTGTGGGGATCCACAAATCCAGCAGGTTGTGCTATGTAGACAGTCTCGGTAAGGGTGCCTTGCAGAAATGCATTGTTGACGTCCAGCTGTCGTATGGGCCAACCATGGGTCACACTGAGATGGAGAATCAGTCGAATAGTTGTGGGCTTGACCACGGGGCTGTAAGTAGCAGTGAAGTCCAGGCCTGGGCGTTGATGATAGCCCTTAGCCACAAGTCGGGCCTTGAATCGGTCAACAGCACCATTGGGCTTCCGTTTGATCCGGAAGACCCATTTGTTGCCAATGACATTCTGGGTAGGCTGAGGAGGGACCAGGACCCATGTGCCATTATGAATGAGGGCATTCAGCTCTTCGGACATGGCAGAGCGCCACTGTGGGTGTTTCACAGCCTGGGAAACACAAGTGGGTTCAAGGAGAGGAAGTGGATGGGCGGTTGCCGTGAGGGCATAGTTGGGAATTTGGGGAAGACAGCCAGTTTTGCTGCGGGTGAGCATGGGATGAGTGGGTGCTGGTGGTGGAGGGGTGAGGGGGGAAAGGGAAGCCGTGGGGGCTGGCTAGGGGGGTGGAGGAGCAGGGGTGGGGGCCGGCCGTGAGGACCGCCGGGTATATGTACGAAGAGTAGGTGGTGCAGGGGGCGGAGGGATAGGAGGTGGAGGGGAGGCCGTGGTGCTGATGGTGGTTTGTGGCAGGTTCTGTGCTGGAACCAAGGCAGGGGCAAATGCAGCGTCAAGAACAAGTGAGGAGGATGAATCCAAGTGGCCTTCAGGGGAAGGTGTTGACTGTGCAGGCACTGGTGAAGCAGCTGAAGCAGGCACTGGAAGAGTAGAGACAAAAGGCTGGGAGGAGAGCCATTGGTGGAAGGCATCGGAGGAAACATGAGGGACAGCGGACGGGAGACTTAGACCAGGGTAGGTGGACTCATCAAACTGGACATGACGGGAGACATAGAGACGGTGAGCTGAAGTATCATAGCAGAGGTATGCACTTTGATTTAGGGAGTAGTCGAGAAAGAGGCAGGGAGTAGATCGAGGCTGCAGTTTATTGGAGTTGTAGGGCTGGAGCCAAGGGAAACAAAGACAGCTAAAGGTTCTGAGACGGTGGTAGTTGGGTGGCTGTTGGAAGAGGGCAGTATATGAAGATTGGTTGTTGAGAATGGAGGTAGGAAGCCGGTTGATGAGGTAGGCGGCTGTTTTGAAGGCATAGGTCCAGAAAGTTAGAGGTAGGTTGGCTTGATGAAGGAGGGTGAGGCCGGTTTCAACAAGATGACGATGACGTCGTTCAGCCACACCATTGTGTTGGGGAGTGTGAGGGGGGGTAAGAAGGTGATTGATGCCGTGGGTGGCAAGGAAGGGTTTGAGTTTGGTAAATTCACCACCACCATCAGTGTAAAGGGTCTGAATTGGATGTTGAAAGTATTTTTCGACAAGAGTTTTGAAATCAATGAATGTGGAAAAGACATCAGATTTTTTCTTTAGAGGATAAAGCCATGTATACTTTGTGTAGTGGTCAACAAAGATAATGTAATAAGAAAAACAGTCAATGGAAATGTGAGGGGCAGGACCCCACACATCAGTATATATTAATTGTAAAGGACGATGACTGTGAAGGGAGGAGGTGCCAAATGGCAGCCTATGACTCTTATTACAAAGACATGACAAACATGGGGACTCTTTAAGCTTGGGAGACAGATTGATGGAGGATTGACGAAGGACGTTGTGGAGGACTTTGGAGTGGGGATGACCAAGACGACGATGCCAGAGATTGGGTGAAACAGCAATGCCTACCAGTGCCTGTGGTTGATGTAAGGTTGCAGGTGACCACTCGTAGACACCATCCTTACTCGGGCCTTGAAGGAGAACCGCCCCCGTGCTTAGATCCTTCACATGAAAACAAGAGGGAAAGAGTTCAATAGAGGTATTGTGCTGTTTGTTAAACTGAGAAATAGAGAGAATATTCCTGGTGATTTGAGGTGCACAGAGAACATTATGGAGATGAAAGGATTTATTGGAGGGAGAGGATAGAGTGGTGGAGCCGACATGGGTGATGTCAAGCCCTTTACCGTTACCGATGATGATCTCGTCTGGGCCCTAGTATTCAGAAACAGCTGACAGATGGTGAGGGGAGGCGGTCACATGGTGAGATGCACCAGAATCGAGGAGCCAAGGTGAGGTGGTGCTCGGGTTGGTTGGATTGGCTACGGGTTGGGCACCAGAATTTTGTTGAAGTTGTGGACAGCGCTTGGCGCTATGCCCCTGTATGCCACACCATTGACAGAACCCTCGATAGCCGCTGCCTTGGTTTGGATTGGACCTGCGATTGCTGGTGGAGGGCTGGGAGGATCGGTTGGAGGAGTAACCACGGTTGTCAGACTGCTGGTAGGAGCTCCGGTAGTCAGAAGAGCCTCTTGGCTGACGGTTATAGGAAGTGCCACGGGCTGTGTTGGCCGGATTTGCAGTGATGGGGGGTTGAGGGGAAGCAGGGGCTTCACGTGTGGTGGCAGCCTCATGCTGTACCAGCATATCGTGCAGGTTCTCAAAGGAGACAGGAGTGTCTCGAGAACGAACAGCAGCAGAAATATCCTTAAAGGCAGAGCCGACGCCATTAAGGACGTAGAGAAGGAGATCATCGTCTGAGAGGGGGGCATCAATTGCAGCCAGTTCGTCTGAGAGAAGACGAACTTCCTGCAAGTAGTTAGTGACAGGACGATTGTCACGGCGAAGGAGAGTCAACCGCTCCTTAAGGCCTAGAACACGAGCTCGAGCCTTGCTGGCATAGAGCCGTGTGAGGCGGGTCCAGGCTGCCTCTGAAGTTTTGGCAGCAGCGATCAGGGTTACTACCTGAGGAGAGACAGAGCCAAGGATCGCATGGAGGATGAGCTGATCCTGGCGAAACCACAGAGCACGGGCTAGGGTCTCAGTTGCGGGTGGGCAGGGACGGGTACCATCAACATACCCCATGAGATCGTAGCCGAGTAGGAGAGCATTGAATTGTGCTCGCCACGGGAAGAAGTTGGTGGCGGTCAGTTTCACAGGGAACTGGGCGGCGTTGATGGAGATGAGAGATGAAAAGGGGAAGATGGTGTCGGTGGTTGGTGGGGGATTAGGGTTAAGGGTGGCGACTGCAGGAGTGGGTTGGGCGGCCATGGATTAGGGTTTGCTTTCTAGGGTTGCTCGGTGGAGCTTTACTGCTCTGATACCATAAAGTGGTATGAATTTCATTGTTTATTAACTGAATAATACTTTACAATAGGAGAGTCCTATATATACAGTTCCTAGGTGAGTCTAAGTAGGAAAACAATTATAAACTAGGTAGGAAATCGTGGACCTAACTAGGGAAGTATCTACAAAGAACCTAGGACAGTTTTAGGAAGGAATCGGATGAATTCCTTTGACTTCTGAGATCTGGGAATCAGGGAGATTGATCCTCAATCTCCTGGGATTCCCGTGTATCGTTATCACACCAAACTTCGTCCCTTTGGATGTCTCTGTTTTCCATGGCTGCGACCCTATAACTCCAACAAAATGCAACCTCGCTCCACTCCTTGTATTTTCCTGGGCTACTCTCTCAATCAGAGTGCCTATCTCTGTTTTGAACCTTCCTTTCACAAACTGTTTGTCTCCCGCCATGTTCAATTTGATGAAAACACCTTCCCGGGTCTTGCCCCCTCCTCCCATCTCCCTCATGTCACTTCTGCCAACTTTGATGCTTGGCTGTCCACACTTCCTCCAGTGTCTTACCTTCCTTCATTCGACACCACTGCACCTGCCAGCTCACCAGCAGCACCTACTAGCTCGCCTGCCACCCCTACAGTCCTCCTGGACCCCTCGGATACAGCACTCCCGCCCTGCCTTGAAGCAACAGCACCTCCTGCAGCAGTTCCGTCACTGCCTCCCACCATCCCAGACCCTGGCAGCTCTCCTGTCTGCCCCCCGCACCTGCAGCCCCTCATCCCCCTCTCCTCCGCACTTACAGCTGTTGCCAGCCCCCTCCTCCACCCTCTTCTGCACCACTAAACACCTCCCCTGCTCTATCCCCAACCAACGACCCCTCTCCCTCTTCCCCATCCCCACCACAACCACCCACCCGCACTCATCCTATGCTAACCCGCACCCAAATCGGCACTGTACGGCTTGTACCTAGCTATGCCTTGGCCACAACTACCCACTCCATCTCACCAATAGTTGAGCCTACTTGTGTATCTCAGGCTGTCAAGGATCCTCACTGGCGCCAAGCAATGTCAGCAGAGATGAATGCTCTTATCCGGAATGGCACATGGGAATTAGTTCCCCCTCACCCTGCCCAAAACATTGTGGGTAACAAATGGGTCTTTAGGATCAAACGCACTCCCACGGGTGCTGTGGACCGGTACAAAGCCCGCTTAGTTGCTAAGGGGTTTCACCAGCGACTCGGCCACCTTCAGTCCCGTAGTCAAACCCACCACCATCCGGACTGTTCTTCACCTTGCTGTTACTCAGGCCTGGTCCCTACGCTAACTAGACGACAACAATGCCTTTCTTCAAGGCACCCTTCATGAGGATGTTCACATGGCACAACCCACGGGTTTGTTGATTCTCAACACCCGTCCTATGTCTGCAAGCTTCGCAAAGCAATTTATGGCCTGAAGCAAGCCCCTCGGGCCTGGTATCAAGAGCTGCAGTCCTTCCTAGTGTCCCATGGTTTTACCCCAGCACCATCTGATGCTTCACTCTTCATTCTCAAGCAAGGCTCTACTGTCCTCTACTTCCTTGTCTATGTTGATGATTTAATTGTGACAGGAAACAACCCAGCACTAATCTCCAAGTTCATCCATACCCTGGCTGCCCGCTTTTCGGTCAAGGATATAGGAGCCCTTCACTACTTCCTTGGAGTTGAGGTTCTGCCCACAGTCACTGGTCTGTTTCTGTCCCAGCATAAATACATTCAGGACCTCCTCACAATGGCACGCATGGATAGTGCCAAACCTGTCTCCACCCCCCTGGCTGTTTCCCCCACTCTCATGTTGCAGGACGGTTTCCCCCACTCTCATGTTGCAGGACGGTTCCTCACCCACTGATGCCACTCCCTTTCGGAAAATAGTAGGCAGTCTTCAGTACCTAAGTCTCACACGGCCAGATGTGTCCTTTGCTGTGAACAAACTGTCACATTTTATGCATGCTCCCACTGAGCAGCATTGGCAAGCTCTCAAACGAGTGCTAAGGTACTTGAAGGGCACGTTGTTCTATGGCCTAAACCTGCACCGTGCCTCCACCAACCAGCTGCATGCCGTCTCCCACTCCTATCACACCCTGCATGCCTACTCTGATGCGGATTGGGCTGGTGACCCAGAAGACCGCAAATCAACCACTGCCTACCTTGTCTACTTGGGTGGTAATCTAATCTCCTGGAGCTCACGCAGACAACGCGATGTTTCCAGGTCTTCTACAGAGGCTGAATACCGTGCTGTGGCATCCACCACTGCAGAACTTATGTGGGTTCAAGCCTTGCTGCGTGACCTGGGCATCTCCACAGCAGGGAAGCCGACCATCTCATGCGACAACATTGGTACTACGTTCTACTACTCCAATCCCACTCTTCACACTCGCATGAAGCATGTTGAAATCGACTATCACTTTGTTCGCACCCATATCACTTTGTTCGCACCCAAGTCAGCCGTGGTCTCCTTAATGTCTCCCACATCTCCACGGACGACCAGCTTGCTGATGCTCTCACAAAAGCTCTGCCCAGACCCCGCTTTCAACTCCTACGATCCAAGATCGGCGTTGCCGACGGCACCACCTTCTTGCGGGGGCGTGATAAAGATCCCAGCCGATCACAGGAGATTGAGGATCAATCTCCCTGATCTGCTAGGCCTAAGTCCACAGAATCACCTGGATTCTTTCCTATGTAAATTTGTATCTACTTGATTCCTTCCTAGTTTGTCTAAGATGTACTTACCTAGTTTAGTTCTCTAGAAGTCTACTTAAAGAATCTCTGTACACAATTTACAATTACTTAATACACAGAAAATTCTCATACCTTTTAGTGAGGACGAGGAGGGCGATGGTTGTAGGTAAGGAGGGGGGGTGCTGGGGGGGCAGAGGTGCTGGCGGATGGTGGAGCGGGTGCAGGGGCTGGGCTGTGAGGTGGGTGGTGCAGGACAGGAGAACTGGGCCGCTGGATGGAGGTGTCGGCCGTGGGCTATCTGGTGGAGGTAGGCGGTAGGAGCAGGGCATGAGAGGGTTCTGATGCAAGACCGTGCAGGAAGGATGTCTCAGGTGTGTCCGCTGGAGTGGTGGGTGGTGTGCTCGCTGCTGATGGTGAGGTGGCAGTGTGAACAAGAACCAAAGACACAGGATCAAGTGTGGAGAGCCAGGTTTGGGTGAGGGGAGGAGTGACGGGAGGGTTCTGGGAGGAGGAAGGGGAACCAGGAAAAGAGGACTCATCAAACTACACATGACGAGAGACATAGAGTTTGTGGGTGGATGGATCATAACAAAGATAGGCACTCTGGTTTAGGGAGTAGCCGAGAAAGACACAGGGGGTGGAACGAGGTAGGAGTTTGTTTTGATTGTAAGGGCAGAGCCAAGGAAAACAGAGGCACCCAAAGGTGCGTAGGCGGGAATAGTTGGGGGGCGGTGGAAGAGTGTTTCATAGGGACTTTTCTGGTGGAGGAGGGAGGTGGGCAGCCGGTTGATGAGGTACACGGCAGCCCCGAAGGCATATGTCCAGTAGGACAACGGAAGGGAGGCCTGATGAAGGAGGGTAAGACCTGTTTCGACAATGTGACGGTGTCGCCTTTCGGCAGCCCCATTGTGTTGAGGGGTGTGAGGAGGGGTGAGGAGGTGATTGATACCGTGGGAAGCAAGGAATGGCTTTAGTTTGATGAATTCACCTCCTCCATCAGTATAGAGAGACAGGATGGGTTGCTGGAAATATTTTCAACCAGGGTTTTGTAATCCACAAAGGTGGAGAAGACATCTGATTTTTTCTTCAGGGGATAGAGCCATCTATATTTGGTAAAATGGTCCACGAAGATGACATAATATGAGTTTTTTTCCAGGGAAAGGTAAGGGGCAGGGCCCCATACATCACTGTAAATAAGTTCTAGGGGACGAGAGGAAGTTAGGGAAGAGACACCAAATGGTAGTCTGGTACTTTTATTGCAAAGGCATGAATTACAGACAGTTTCTAGATGCTTAGGAGTTACATTAATGGAAAACTGATGAAGGACAGATTGGAGGACTTTAGAACTTGGGTGGCCAAGACGGCGATGCCAAAGATTAGGGGAGACCACCACACCCACCATAGCTTGAGGTCGTTGAATGGAGGCAGAGGACCACTCGTAGACATCATTCCTACTCCGGCCTTGTAGGAGAACTGCCCCCGTGCTGAGATCCTTCACATGAAAAGAGTGGGGAAAAAGTTCAATAGACGTACAATTTTGTTGATTGAATTTAGCAATGGAAATCAGATTTGTAGTCATAGAGGGAACACATAAAACATCTTTGAGAGTGAAGGGAGGGGAAGTGAGAGAGGGTAAGGTGGTTGAACCTTTGTGGGAGATACCAAGACCCTTACCGTTACCAATGATGATTTCATTGGGGCCAGTGTACTGGTGGGCATCTGAGAGATGACGAGTGGTGTTGGTGACATGATGTGAGGCACCAGAGTCCAGAAGCCAACTGCTGGAGTGAGCTTGAGTGGCCGGGTTTGCCATGGGAGGAGAAGCCAAGGGAGTGGGAAGCTGGGGACAACGCTTGGCGGTGTGGCCCTGGACACCACACAGCTGACAGAAACCACGATAGCCAGTACCAGGCTGGTTGGAGCGGCGATTGGTGGAGTTTCTGTGACCAGTAGGGCGGTGGTTGTCCTGTTGGTGGTAGGAGGGGCGGCTGCCGGAAAAAGGCTGTGAATAACGGCTAGAAGTGTGGCCAAGGTGAGCCTGGGACACCTGGGCTATTATGGGAGGACTAGGGGCTGAAAGGGCTTCTCGATTGGTGGCTTCTTCATGCTGAACCAGCATGTCATGCAAATTTTCAAAGGACACGGGAGGGTCCCTTGAACGGACAGCCGCTGTAATGTCCTTGAATTGGGGGCCCACGCCATTGAGGACATGAAGCAGCAAATCGTCATCAGAGAGAGGAGTGTCAATGGCGGCAATGAGTGTGATGACTTGAGGGGAAACTGAAGCCAAAATCGAGTGGAGAAGAAGCTGGTCCTGGCAGAACCAGAAGGCGCGGAGCGCAGATTCTGTTGCTGATGGGCAGAGATGAGAGCCATCCACCAAACCCATTAAATCATACCCGTGAAGAAGGGCATGGAACTGGGCACGCCAAGGGAAAAAATTGTTGGCCGTGAGCTTGACCGGAAGCTGGGCGGCAGTATTAATGGTGATGAGGGCAGGTAGATTAGGGTTTGGGTCACCGGTGGTTGGTGGGAGGGTGGGATTGAAAGGGGCGGCAGTGGTTTGAGCAGCAACGGCGGTGGGTTGGGCGGCCATGGATTAGGGTTTGTTTCTGGGTGTTTTTTTTTTTCTAGGGTTTTGCTCAGTGGAGCTTTAGGGCTCTGATACCATAAAAGGTATTGAAAATACTTCTGTATTTCTTGATTAATTACATGTACAATAGTGGAAGAGATATATACAGGTCTGAACTGGACCTAACTAGGAAGGAAATAAACTAGCTAAACTAGGCCTAACTTGGAAGGAAAGAAACTAGCTAAGTATGTACAAAAGGAAGGAATCTGTACAGATTCCTGGTTGACCTAGGGCCAGCCGATCATGGAGTTTGAGATTGATTCTCAATCTCTTCTGATTCGGTTGAATCCTTAAGAAGCCTATGACAACTCATATTATTCTCAATCTCTTCAACGTATATACATGTTATGTTAGTATCTCTATTCAGTTCTCTTTTGCTACAAAGCTAGGTTATTCTTTGGATTCAATATTTGGATTTAAACATAAAACTGCATGAGAAAACAACGGATAGAGGTCATCAGTGATAAAGATCCCAGTCGATCACAGGAGATTGAGGATCAATCTCCCTGATCTGCTGGGCCTAAGTCCACAGAATCACCTGGATTCTTTCCTATGTAAATTTGTATCTACTTGATTCCTTCCTAGTTTGTCTAAGATGTACTTACCTAGTTTAGTTCTCTAGAAGTCTACTTAAAGAACCTCTGTACACAATTTACATATCTCAATAAAATAGAAAACTTTTCATACCTTTTATGGTATCAGAGCTCTAAAGCTCCACCGAGCAAACCCTAGGTAAACCCTAATTCAATGGCCGCCCAAAATCCTAATCCCGCAGCCACCCAAAACCCTAATCCAGCAGCCTCCCCAAACCCTAATCATGTAGCCACCAACATCCCACCATCACCAACTGACATCAACCACCCCACCCTTCCCTCCCTCATCAGCATCAACACAGCTGCTCAGCTACCTGTCAAACTGACCTCCACCACCTTCTTTCCATGGCGTGCCCAGTTCAATGCTATCCTCCGTGGGTATGACCTCATGGGCTATGTGGATGGCAGCCATCCCTGCCCACCTGTCACAGAAACTGCACTTCGTGCCCTCTGGATCCGTCAGGACCAGCTCCTTCTTCATGCCATTTTGGCATCCGTATCCCCCCAGGTCATCACCCTCATCGCCGCTGCACCCACCTCAGCAGCCGCCTGGACCCGCCTCACTCGTCTCTACGCAAGCACAGCCTGGGCTCGTGTACTGGGACTTAAGGAACGCTTAACTCTCCTTCGCCAAGACTCCCGGCCTGTTTCTGATTACCTTCAGGAGGTTCGTACCATTGCTGATGAACTTGCAGCAATTGACACGCCTTTGTCTGATGATGATCTCCTCCTTCATGTTCTCAATGGTGTTGGTCCAGAATTCAAAGATCTCGTTGCTGCTGTCAGATCCAGGGATGCTCCCGTCCCTTTTGAAAACCTACATGACATGCTGGTTCAGCATGAAACCGCAGCTAACAGAGCTGCCCCTAAATCATCTCTCACCACCATTACTGCCAATGCTACCCAATCAGCCCGTGGCTCCTCCTATAACTACCACAACCGTGGTACTTCAGACACCAGACCCTCCCACCAGTCTTCTCCCAGCCGTGGTTCTTCTTCCCAGCGCCCTGGACCGCCCCACAACAACCAGCGCAGGTCCAACAGCACCCCAGGCAGTGGCTATCGTGGGTTTTGCCAATGGTGTGGCACCCAAGGCCACAGTGCTAAGCGCTGTCCCCAGCTCCAGCACTCATCCTCTCAACCTCCTGTGGCTAATCCAACTGTCCAGAGCTCCTCTTCCCCTTGGCTACTTGATTCCGGCGCCTCACATTATGTGACACCTCACCCTCAACAGCTCTCTGAGGCCACTCATTACCATGGTCCTGATGAGATTCTTCTTGGCAACGGTAAGGGGTTGCAAATCACCCACACTGGTAACACTTCCCTCTCCTCCTCCTCCTCTCACTCCTTTCACCTAAGTAACGTCCTTTGTGTTCCTCATATGACCCGTAATCTGTTATCCATTTCCCAGTTCAACAAAACTAACCATACTTCCATTGAATTCTTTTCTGATTGTTTTCATGTGAAGGACCTCAGCACGGGGGCGATCTTGCTTCAAGGCCGGAGTAGGGATGGTGTGTACGAGTGGTCTCCCTCTTCTTTCTTTGTGCAGAGGTCCTACTTAGTGCATTTATTCCCGTACAACAACAATGAGAACACACACAGAAAGAGTAAAGGTCATAATCACCATTTTAATCACCTTTTTTCTTCTCTTACACTACCAATGCATACAATGACATTGAATTGCATATGCTACCTAATTACGATCCCTGAATCGAGTATTGAACAATTAAAAAAAAACTAGGAAAATATTTTTTATGGCGCAGCATCTAACATCGACTAACCTCTGCCAGTTTTTGGCGAGTATCATGAAGCTCCTTGTCATAAATAGTGTATTCTAAAGATTTTCTCTGTTTGTCAAGTTGCTGATACTTTCTCAGCTCCTCTTTCTCTTCGTCTAATTCCTTTAATCTCTCGTCCAAGTACTGAACAACTTGAATTATCTGTCTTCTTTTGTTTCCTGATTAGCAACGCAAAAAAGTTGTAAGAAAAAATATGTAATAACCGTAAGCATCCAATTCAACAATGACTTGCCAGTTTCCTGCATAATTTTCAAACTCTCTCGGCGTCTCTCCTCATAGACTCGAGTGCCACCAATTTCCTTCAGTAAATCCAGCCGTTCAGAGTCTTTCATCAGTGTCAAGGATGCTATCTGTCATAACAATAATAGAAAAAAACAAAAGTCAACCCTCAAGCATACTAAACCAATAACAAAGAAGTTTTCATTCTCTGCAATTGCAGTGATGTCAAAAGAAAGAGAAACATCGCACCTTTCCTTGCTGCACAACATAATAAGGATTGGAGCGAGAGAACCCAGCACTTTCCAGTAAATTCATAACCTCAGTTTTCCTGAAATCAGATTTATCCTCCGTCATATAACAGAAACCACACAAAGGGTACAACAATAAAACAATGTAATGAGCAGCACTCTATTCCCAAAACCAAATGCACTCACGTGATATGTTTCCCATCCAAGAAATACTCATCCTTCTTCAAACCAATAGTTCGTCTCAAACGCACTTCCTCCTTATCAACCTATCAAGAAGTCATGCAAAAATGGAAAGAAGTATAACTCATATAAGCAAGTACGGAAAATGCCTCTTTATGCTAAAGATGTGAAAAGCTGAAACTGTGGCAAAAGAGAGAGATAATAAAAGCATAAATTAGCAAAATAAAATACCAAGAGGTTGTGAGTATTGGGAATAACATAAAATAGCAAAAAACAGGGTCTTTGTAAACAATGGAAGTTAAAGCATTCAACCCAAACCAATTACAAACTGAGGAGAGGCTCATTGTTTCATATATAGAGATGCATGGCTAAGAATACTGAATAAGAGAATTCAATATTGCCTCAAGGGAGGCCAGACTAACCCAAACGAGGTTTATTACAAGGTTACCTATTTTTTTATGCAAAACAATGTTACAATAATGTGAACAGGCATGAAACCTATAACATTAACACTACACTAAGAGAGAAACAGCGAGATACTAACATAAAGAAATATAAGGCCACTATTTTCAAAGCCCTACTTCCTTATCAACTGCTCATCTCGAACAACACACTGGTCCATAATTTTTAGCTATACCAAAAACCTTGATGAAAGCCCCTCTTCCCCCAGCTACAATGATGAAGGCATATAACCAACGACAGGAGCTTAAAACAGAGGACTTTTTTTTCGGAAAATAAAAGATTGGAACTTATTTCAGAACAAGGTGGATCAATAATCCACATGTTAACGGGTAAAAGGATTGGAGTTGGTTGAATGTTACCGAAATAACCTAATCCCTTTTTTGTAAGCTAAAAACAATAGGAATGGGAACATTAAAAAATAAAAGTCTACATCTAATTCAAAATAAAAAATAAAAAAAACTATTCTAGACAGCACAGCTTTCCAGTCTAGAATATTGTCAGAAAGAGAATTGTTTCTAAAAGGAGAATAGATGGCCTAAGCGCTGCCCAATACTTGACCTTCTCCCACAACTTCTCCACTACCAGCGCCCAAGCATCTTTAAAAATATGTGTATTCCTTTCGAACCAAAAAGACCGTATAGTGGCCATCACCGTACACCCCAGATTGCTTCAAGCTCACGAAATATTGAAAGGAATGGAAAAAAAAAATGTGGAACCCTACCGTAAGGGAACAACAAAAACATTTGATAGAAAACATAATTATATTGAAAGGGAAAGGGAAAGGGAAACATAAGTTACATAAAAGGAGTGACAAGTACGATAAAATATAATTACCGGGATTCGATTGTCAGCATTATCAAAGACAATCTCGACAAACGCAGATAATACTTGGTGCCCTGCCCCTTCCTGTTCAACATTGACACAGCATATGTTGCAATAAAAGTTTTTAGTTAAGAAAATGATTGAACATGATAGCTTGAAAACCAAAACAAACATTCAGAGATACATACATGCAGTAGAGCATGCCTGTCCTCACTTCGAAGGTTTTGGAAAAGGTCGCTTAGTACAAACCGAATTGCTACAAAAAAAAAGAACATATTTGAAATCCAACAAAAAATAAATGAGTAAGTGTTAACAGTTCCACGAAAATAACAAAAACATAATAGAAGTTCATACTTGTTACTTACCATGGAAGAAGTTCGTCTTTCCAGACCCATTGGCACCAACTGCAGTAAACATCATTGAAATAGATACAAGTGAACTATTAATAGCAAACATAATAGAGCTAGACATTACAAAAGAACAAAAGACAGATACAGGTATATCATTGACATTTTTATTTGAATTGAGAAAATCTCCAATACATATCGACATACTTTAGCCTTTTAGAAGAAGATACCGAAAGGTATAAGATTGATAATATAAATAAATTAGATTTTGCACTGTGATCTTTTTTTCATCCTTAGAGACTCATTTCTTTAGCAATCTGGGTTGAATGGCCTCACTCTGGCTACATACAACATTATATGATAGGAAGCTGCCCCAGGCTTACATGAAAGTCAAAACAAGGGGTTCCTGTTATCCAAAAAGATAGAGCGTGCAGCACGGAATGCGTGAAGACCCTGAGTGGAACTTTCAGATTCTCAAAAATGTATTGTTCCTTTGCCTTCATATGCACCATGATCTTTGCAAGCAAACCATTCTCCAAATTAATTCTAAATACCTCCAAACCCATAAGAAATTCATCATACGCTATCAAAATACATATAGCCCAAAACCCCTAGCACCACCACACCCCAGGCTTTTCTTTCACGAAAAAATTTTGATAGTGATCATAAAGCAGAAGCCAAAATCTAGTTCCCAATCAGAAGATCAGATACTTCGATGAATTTCTTGTCTATTCCCAGTCACAAGCCCACTTATGAAACCCCTCCCAATTTTCTAAGGGCTGTGATAACAGCTGATAGGGAAAAAGTAGGTTGCCGTGCCTCAACCAAAATGAGTTATCAGAATGCATGAAAACTGATGATAGTAACTGAAGGTCATATTTCCAATATCCATTTCTTTTCTCCTAGAACCTCATCCTACCCAATAAGCCCAAATTCCAATTCACATAGTCATAAGCCTCCTTGCAAATATGATTTTCCCCAACACACCTCACAAGACCCGCAGTAGATGTTGAACTGAAAGTCTGGTCTTCTATTTCTCTATTTGAAAAAAATTGAATACAACCCATAATGCATGAAAATAAAGGATGCTCTTTAATATAAAACTGAAAAAACAATCCCTTAAAGAAGACTCCAAACAATGGATGGCAATGGCAATTTTGTCACATGTCTACCACCATGCTAACCTTTGCAAATACAAACGATAGCAAATTTTAATTGCATTGTGCTACTGTTATGCATTACCATCGTCTCCATTTTACAAAAAATGTTCCAATCAGTTATACTGTGCATATATATAAAAAAAAATTCCACCATACCAAATTTGGCAGAAAATAAATCATTAATTTCAATTGCAAGGAAGGAAATCATTACCAACACAATTAACTTTAGGGCTGAAGGGCTCAGTAGCAACTTGTTCTTTGTAGCTCTTAAATCCCTCTATTATAACCTAATTCGAGAACGGCACACGTGAATAAAAAGTCAGAAAAATCCCCAAACAATAAACAGGACCAATACAGTTATATAAATTACGCAGAAAAACAAGGTAATATTACTCAGTCTATGACCAAATCGCACCTGCTTTATATACATGTTGAAGCCGGCAGTTCACCAACCGAGATTTCGGCAACTCTGTTAACCGAAATTCCGGAGGAAAAGACAAAACCGAGGTAGTAGCCTATCTAGTCCAACTCAGTTTAAGACTCTCAGTGATAATAGAATCGGCGATTTCGGGCAAATCAGAGTGATAAGAACCGAAAGCGAAATTTCGGGTAAAGCTTCCACTGCATTTCAGTAGGCGCGACAGACAGTGGGTTTTAGCGTGAGGAAGAAGAAGACCGCCAAAGACTGAGGAGCGCGGTTTTTAGCGCGAGGATGAATTTTGGATCAACTTTTTCCCCATTTTCCTGTTTCATATATATCGTAGCCTCTACGCTGTCGTTTTTGGAGCGGCGTTGAAATTCTATATTTCTTGGCCAAAAGCGTCACGACGTCTCTCATCTGCGTGTGCCTTCGTACAATTGGATACAAAACTCTTTCCATAAGTATCACATTATATTATAAAATATAAACTTGACGCGTCATACAATAAATATATAATCATTTCTCCTAGACATCCCAAGTTAGTGTCTAATTGTTTACATTGTTAACTAGACATTTTAATAGTTCAAATACTAATTAGATTTGCTTTTATGTATAGCATTTGAATCTGGGTAATTGTCTTTTAAGATCATTGGATGATATAAGAGGCGTTTTTGGCCTGATATCTACGTTATGTAAATATCAAAGTTCCATAATAAACGGAAATTAGTCGCATACCAATGTATGTCCAAACAAGTCTTGTTACTTACAATAAAAATATTGTGTATACGGTATACCACATTGTACTTATGTTTGCTAAAATTTTATTATTACCACTTAAGTACTTAATAGTCCTTCTAACCTCATGCACGTGCGAATGTCATTTTCTTTTGGTAGATAGATTTGTGCGTGAATGTTACTCAATGAATATTTTTTTTCAGGGGAAGTGGTAATTCTCATTGATTGAAGGAAAGAAATACAAGGGTGTACAAATTTGACTTCATTTAAACATAATTTATGGTGTTTTTTTATGTTGCAACATGTATTGCACGGTAGAAATAGCATTGTGAAGTTTGTATAAAATTTTGATTTATTCTATTTTGTTTGGGGGACATGAATGTCTTCAAATTTGTGGGGGGTGAAGCCCTTTACTCCTTCCTTGCACACCGTAGAATACTCCAACTTCTTGTGAGTTTACTTGTCTATTTCTACTATAAACAATAACATTAAAAGAGAAAGTTATACACTCCTTCATTATATAAATTATGTCGAACTCAAAATCACCTTTACACACAATAAAGAGAAATTCTCCCATAATGCTTTAGTGAAAATCGTAAGTTTGATATAAAAATGAAGACAAGTCGGTAAAAATAGCGTCGATTGGTTTATAAAAAGCGAGAGCCATGGTTCTTCAAGCTCCAAGGGCTTGAAGTATTTCCCATCAATAAGGTAAGTGCCAATTGAAAGACGTACGGCCCACACATCCATAGGCTTTCTCGACACAATTCTGCATGCACCAAGTCACACACAACCGTCATTTAATTGGAACACAACATTGCTTCATCAATGATCACAATAAACGGCGTTAACCATGCAATTTAAAGATGGTTACCTTCCGACGTCACCGGGTTTGACTAAGCCGGAGTTGACCCGAAGGCAAGGAACCGATGCTGCAGTTTTGATCATTCTAGGAGCCTCCAATACAATAATAGGAGAACCTATCTCAAGTTTGGACTTCCTGGCCGATAACCCAGACTCCGGTGGCGACTCGGTTGATAAGCACTTGACATTCACTGCATTTGGGATTCGTTTGTGGGTGTTGAGGGTGTTGTTGAATCCAAGGGTTGAATTGTCATGGAGTTTTGGACATGTAGTTGCAGTTGTGGAAGAGAAGGATAATTCCATTGTGGAAGTGGAAGTAGTGTATTGTCAATATATGGGATAATATTTATGTGGCTCTCTCTCCCTTTACCTATACTACTAAATTTATATACTACTACTTCACCAAAAAAAAAAAAAACCCAGGAGCTAAAACATTAGTTCTTGTGCTGATAAAGATTGGATTAGATAACTCGTAATATTGGTTTAGTAGTATTATTTTTTTTTCATTTGTAAAAAGAAGCTTAAGTACAATGGAATTTGATGTCATGCCAGTAAATCTTCACGCAATATGTACAACCCCTATCCTCAATATCCTTATCTATTAAAAACCCAAAAACGGATTGGAATTCAATTAATCAGGACATTGTTTTGAAATTAATTGTTCTTGGCAAGCTACATCATAGACCAAAAAGAAATTTTATATCACCTGTATTAGAAGATCAATCTGGTGAAGCTTAAGAGTCCTTCATGTAAGACTTTTTTTTTTCTTGACGTTTTTCTTCGAAAAAAAAGGTGAATAAACCGGGTCGAAAAAGGACAACTCAAAAGCATGCTAGGATTAATAAGAAAATAATTATAGATGAGCAACGAAAATTACAGTTACTTTTTTCACACTCCTACCTACACCCGGGTCAGGCGAATAAAGGATAACTCAGACGCATGCCTAGGATTAAAAAGACAAATAATTATAGACCAGCAGGAAAATTACATGTTTTTTTCTTCCCGCTCCTACCTACAGCTTTTTTACCCAGGTCCAGGTCCCGGGGTAAAAATACAAGACCTGAAAAGCACCCGATTAAGAGGAGTAACCACGGCAAGGATGAGCAACCAATCTTTACAAGCTGTACAAAATTCCTTCTTGGTATTGCAAGAAAACAAACAAAACTCTGGCGCCCAGATTTGGGGTCTTCTTAGCTGAATAGATTTACTTCTTTGAGAGCGTGAGAAAGGGATCTTGAGCAATTTCTAAGACATCCGGTCTATCTGCTTGGTTATATGTTAGGCAACGCCGAATAAACTCCTGTTAACACAAATATGCAATACGATATCAGCAAGTTGCTCAGAATTCACCTAACCAGGTGCATAATAGAAAAACGAGAGTCAAGGGGAAGAAACCTATAGTATCCTGATTGTACGTAACAAAATGAAATTTGCACTTCGTGCAGTGGCATGTACATGACAGTAATTTTAGCTATCAAAAGAACGTTAGCAAAAAGAAATCTGAAGGATTGCCGCAAATGTAGAAAAAAGAGAGAAAATAAGGAGAGACGAAACTATAGATGGAGATTTTAAGTTACCAAGTCTTCCAACAGGTATGATGTTCACTCATTAAAATATCTTTTGTTTTACTCATAGGCTTGTAGAAATACTAAAGACTTCCCCCTAAAAAGTAACTAAAAACAGAATAAACAAAGGACACTCTTGAAAACCTTAAGAAAATGGTGTCTTTACTCAGATACTTAAAACACATTAACTCTCTTGGGTTGACTTTTTGACTAGTATATATTATTTCTTAACGAACCCTTGGAAGAACGCGATAGATTCTTTCCTACGAATTCTTTCATGCAAGAAAATGGAACATTCTGTAGCAACAATGGACTTCACTCACCTTTGCCTCATTTGTGATGTTGGTGGGTTTATGCGGAAAGTCAACATTTCGTGCTTTAATTATTGTGTCTTCACGTAGTATTCGTTCCTGTGTCTGATCATGCCCAAAAGGACGTTTTCCATATAGCATTTGAAATAATAGAATACCTGCTGACCAGACATCAACCTGCTTTCCAAGAGAGACCATGTCAAAAAATGTTGGCACCTAAGTTGAGAAGAACTCAGGTGATCAAACAGTTCGGTTTTCTGATAAGCTATTTTTCAAGTAAGAAAACTGTGGACACCAATCTATCGATATACTAGTAAGAAACTAGAATTACATGTCTAAACTAGGCTAGAGCAATTGATCAAAGAAAGAATATGTGTGTGTGTGTGTGTGTGTGTGTGTGTGTGTGTGAGAGAGAGAGAGAGAGAGAGAGAGAGAGAGAGAGAGAGAGAGATAACTTCATGAGAAATGCACTCGCATCTTTGCCAAATATATATTATGCCAAGAAATCACAAGAATATGTATCTATATAAGCTACCAACCTTTGATGATATAAGAGGTATCTTGCTAAGCTCAAAGCATTCAGGAGGTAAATACCTGAAAATAACAAAGGACTCATTAAATATGGCACTACTTATCCATATGCATTAAAAGTTATGGAGAAGACAGATGAAAACCACTGGAAAACACAGAACAAAGCTTAAAGCGAAATGAATTATGTATCCCAATATTTTACAAAACTAAATTATGCAAGCTATCAGCCAATGAAGCTCCAAAGAGTGTAGAGGTAAAAATGGTCTTCACATTAACTTAAAATATTAAAAGGGCACAACTGGAATGACATGTATGCACATATATGATTCAAGCATAAGAGTAGCAACGTGTTTCAAATGCCTAAGGGAGGCGAGACTTTTCTTTAAGAGAAAAATGTAATACTGAAAATGTACATAAGGAGATTTGCATCACTCACCAATACGTTCCAGCACCTTGGGATGTAAGTTCCATACCCTGGGATCCAACATCATCCTCTACTATCTTACTAAGACCAAAATCGGTCACTTTTGCAACCCCGAGTTCATCAAATAAAACATTTCCAGGTTTTAAATCATAATGTATAATCTTCTGTGTTCTTTTGTTCAAGTATACAAGACCTTGAAATATCTGAAAGATAATCAGCTTAGCCTCCTTTTCAGGCAACTGACTTGTTCCTTTAAGGACAGCATCGAGATCTTTCCCTGAAAATAGAAAAGAAAAAGAATATGAAGTAATTTGATGAGAATTCTGTACCACTGCTGAATTTTAATATTTTCCTCTAAAAATAAAGTAAAAGATCATTCAAATGGCAGAAGAGTGAGATTATGGTATACCACTGCAATACTCTAAAACAGTGCAGAATGTATTCTGGTCAATCTCAAAAATATCCCATAGCCGGACAATGTTATGATGCACCAAGGTTTTGTGAATATTGTACTCCCGAATTGCGTGACGTATGTAACTTTGCTTCTTCTCTTCGCTCCACTGAGCATTTAAACCATGAAGTTTACATGCAACATATCTATGCTCCACCAAGTCAAATGCCTGCTGGAAATTTCTTACTTCAAATCACTGCAAAACGGTATATCTTTACAATTGCCAACATTGGCAAATGAAGTATCTATAATTTTCATCCAGTATACATGCTGGACTAGAAATTGGTGGAAATATTTCTAATTATAAAACTAAATTTAACAAAGTTCCGACCTTATAAACCTCACTGAATCCCCCTTTGCCAAGAAGATTTAATAAGGCATATCTGTGGTTGAGAATCTGAAAATTGTTAAAACGGGAACCATCCTCATCTCGTATGCGTTTCATTTCACGTATAAGCCTCCCCTTCTCCAGTTCATAGCCCTCTCTTTCTCGTCCGAGAGACTCCTCCTCCTTCAGAATTCCACAGGTTAAAGAAAAACGAGAAAACAAGGAATTCCTAATAAAAATATCATGAAAATGAAAAGAAAAAAAAAAAAGGAGGGGGAAGAGAGGAGGAGGAGGGGAGGGGTGGAAATTAGAAAAACTGGTAAACTTACTCGTTTGATGCTGGCAAGACGGGATTTATAGATCTCTTCCAGAACTTCTTGTACTTCAGCATCAGCTATAGCGCCTTTATCTAAAGAACATGAAAAATCACAATTAAAACAAATGGAAAATCACAGAGACAACAAATTAAGATTGAGATCAAATTTATATTTATATTTAAAGAAAATTGAATAAGTAGTCTTTCTGAGAGGGCGCGCGGGGGCAAGGAGGAGTTTCAACACATATCAGGATGTTATAGAACTGTGACAGTGACCATTTCAGATATTAAGCCTTGATAAATTCATCCTTCATACCAAGACAAGTGTAGAATTCTGTATTTTGTATATATTATGACAGCCGAATGGCTGTATATATAGAGGATTGGATGGAGATAAGTACAAACAGTTATCTCCTTGTTCTTATCCTATTGTGACTGGAGTTAGTAACTGACTAACTGCCTGGAACTGTCACTAACCTATGCTAACTTAGGATTACACGGGTCAAGTGTTACATATTTCTACATCCCCCCGCAAACTAGGCACCCGCTGGGTGACAAGTTTGGAAGTCAATAAGCAGTGACGGGCAGCCGGGAGACCCTTGGTGAAGAGATCTGCAAGTTGCTGATGAGATGGAACAAAGTGAACCCGGTGGGTGCCAGCAGTAACCCTCTCTCGGAGAAAGTGGTAATCAAGGGCGATGTGTTTTGTTCGCTCATGGAACACCGGATTAGAGGTCATGTAGGTGGTACTCAAATTATCGCAGTGAAGATGCACTGGCCACTGATGCAGCAGGTTGAGTTCACGCAGAAGGCTGGCAATCCAAATGGTATCGGCACAAGTGTAGGTGTGTGCACGATATTCTGCTTCAGAGCTGGAGCGAGAAACAGTGTTCTGTTTCTTGGCACACTAGGAGATGAGATTCGGACCAAGGAAAATACAGAAGCCAGTGATAGATCTTCGAGTGTCATGACACCCTGCCCAATCAGCGTCCGAGAAGGCATGAAGTTGAGGAGGAGAGGCTGAACGCTGAAGATGAAGTCCAGTGCCAAGTGTGCCTTTGAGGTAACGGAGGATACGTTTTGTAAGAAGTTGAGGTTCCACTCCAAAACCAATTGGCAATGGGGGGAGTAGCCCAAGATCTTATAAGGCACAAATTGCAGTTGTGCTTTTCCGATGTGGGACATTTTCCTCACATCTCAACACGCCATCTCACGTGTGGCGGATTTTCCAGCCTATCACGTGACGATTTGATTGGGTACGTGTGACACGTGTGACGGTTAAGCCAATCACGTGAGATAACCCCGCTCTGATACCATGTAAGAAGTTGAAGTTCCACCCCAAAACCAATTGGCAATGGGGGGAGTAGCCCAAGATCTTATAAGGCACAAATTGTAGTTGGACTTTTCCGATGTGAGACATTTTCCTCACATCTCAACACGTTTGACAACTTGGAGATGTATGTCTGTTGGAGAGTAAATTGGGCAACCTGTTGGACTGCAAAAGAGATATCTGGGCGTGTATGTGTTAAGTAAAGTAAGCTACCAACAAGCTGGCGGTAGACAAAGGCATCAGGAAGAGACGTGCCAACATGAGCAGAGAGAACATGCTTGGGAGCAACAGGAGTAGGTGATGGTTTGCAATCCGCAAGGCCGCTGCGCTGCAGGAGATCAAGAGTGTACTTGTTCTGTGTGAGATGCAATCCAGTAGGTGTCGAGGTTGCTTCAATGCCCAAGAAGCAGTGGAGAAGGCCCAAATCTTTGATGGCAAATGCATGAGATAAGGAGGTTTGAAAGGCGGACAAATCATGGGAGGAGTTGCCTGTTAAGATAATATCATCCACATAGAGAAGGGAAAACATAATGCACTGAGATTTATGATAAATAAACAGTGAGGGATCTGCCCGACTCTGCATTAAGCCATAGTGGAGCAGGAAGGACTTGAAACGATCAAACCATGCCCGGGGAGCTTGTTTGAGACATATAGTGTTTTGTGAAGGCGGCAGACATGAGCAGGGTGCTTTGGATCAACAAAGCCAGGGGGCTGGACCATATAGACCTCCTCGGTGAGAGTACCATGCAAGAATGCATTAGTCACATCCAGTTGACGGAGGGACCAGCCAAGTGAGACAGCAAGAGCAAGGACCACACGGATGGTTGTGGGTTTAACAACAGGGCTGAATGTTTCGTGGTAATCAAGTCCCTCTTGCTGGTGAAATCCTTTGGCAACAAGACGTGCCTTGTTGCACTCAATGGAACCATCTGCGCGTTGTTTAAGTCTGAAAACCCATTTACAACCCACGGCATTGGCATGTGGTGGTTTGGGAACTAAGGACCAGGTGTGCTGTTTGAGAAGGGCAGAGTACTCGGCATTCATTGCTGCAGTCCACTCACGAGAATGAGAGGCTTGTGTGTAGGAACTTGGCTCATTGGCTGAGACTGTGACAGTAGTGAAGGCTTGAGGGAGAGGGTATCGGGAGGTAAATAGGAGATTTCTGCATTTGGAAGTACCATCTTTGCTACAAGTAATCATAGGGTGAATATTATGTGGTGGGGAAGGTGGGAAGGAAGTGGAGAGGTTGCTGGTGGTCGCAGAAGAATGTGTGGAGGGAGATACAGTAGGAGTAGGAGGAGGGGGCAAGGCTGCGATAGTGGGAGATGAAAAGGGAGAGGAGCATGGTCGATTAAGGGGTGATGGGGTGGTGGGGAGGCCAGGTATAGGGATGGAAATCAGTGGGGTGAATGAGAAGTTTGTGGGCGGAGTGGTGGGTTTCTGAGAGTAAGGGAAGTCAAGTTCATTGAACAGAACATGACGACTGATGTAAACCCGACCGGTGACAACATGAAGACAGCGATAACTGGCGTGATGAGGGCTGTATCCTAGAAAGATACAAGGGAGACTGCGGGGTTGAAGCTTGTGTTTGGAGTAGTCACCGAGATAAGGATAGCAAGAGCAACCAAACGGTTTTAGGATGTGGTATGGGGGTATTTTGCCATGAAGTTTGGTGTATGGAGAAGTCCATTGTAAAGTAGGTGTGGGAAGAAGATTGATGAGGAAAACAGCAGTGGTGACAGCATCTGCCCAAAAAGAAAAGGGCAGACCTGCAGTTAACAGGAGTTTTCTACCCATTTCAGAAATATGGCGGTGTTTTCGTTTAGCCAACCCATTTTGTTGTGGTGTATGAGGGCAAGAGAAACGTTGGTGAATACCATGGGTGCTGCAGAAAGTTTGGAAGGCACGGTTTGTGTACTCAGTTCCACCGTCACTCTGAAATTGTTTAATGTTGGTTGAATATTGGGTTTGGACGTAGGCAAAAAATTTTGTGAAGTGTTGAAAGACCTCGGATTTTAGGCGAAGGGGAAAGATCCAGCTATAACAAGTATAGTCATCAGTAAAAAGAACATAGTATTTAAAACCAGAGACAGAAAGGACAGGGGACATCCATACATCGGAATGAATTAAATCAAACGGTTTTATTGATTTGTGTACAACAGAAGAGAAAGACAACCGAGTAGATTTACTTAAGGCACAATGATTACAAAAGGGTGCAGAATTTAAAGACAGAGGAGGACATAGGTTGGTCTTGGCTGCAATCATTCGGAGGACTTGTTGAGAGGGATGGCCGAGGCGCTGATGCCAGAGATTGGGGACTGCAGTAGTGAGGAAGGCTTGTGGTGGGACTGAATGTTGCGGAGTGATTGGGTAAAGACCGTCCTTACAGGGCCCTGAAACAGAATAGCATTTGTAAGCAAGTCATGAACAATGAAGTGAGTAGGGAAGAAGGTAAGTTTGACTTTGTGATCTTTGGTGAATTGAGAGACAGATAAGAGTTTTTTCTGGATGGTGGGAACATGAAGTACGTTGGAGAGTTTAAACAGAAGAGGACCTGAGGTGAAAGAGACTTTACCGGTTTGATGGATGGGAAGTGTAGTACCGTTACCAACCATAACCTGTTCGGGAGAAGAGGTGGTAGGCTGCTGTGGAGAAGGAGGGTGCATCGTGACATGATGAGTAGCCCCGGTGTCAGGATACCAGTTTGGATCAGAGACATTGGCAAGATGGAGACCAGCAAAGGCATTGGACAGGTTGTTGTCTTGTGATTGAGACAGTTGGGGACATTGAGCAGCAACATGTCCAAAACAGTTGCAGGACCAGCACTGAGGACCTGAAGGCCGAGATGAGGGTGGCGGAAAAGAACCCAGCACACCAGGAGAGGAGTTGGGTGATGAGAACCTAGTGTAACCTCTGCGGTAAGAGGGACGCAGTCCACGACCAGGTCTAGAGCCAAGCGGGAAACCTGATCTGCCACGGGATGAGTGGGTAGAGGGATAGCCTTGAGTGGTAGGGCTGGTATAGAGGGCAGTTGGTGGATTTTGGCCAGCAGGTGGAAAGGCAGAAGCGGTATAGAATACAGTGGGTGGATTGGGGCCAGCAGGTTGAAAAGTGGATGCTTGTTGGGCTTCAAAGGAAAGAAGGCGGGCCCGGAGATCTGAGAAGGGAGGAAGAGGTGGAAAATTTAACATGGCAGTGACAAGCATGCTATATTCTTGTCCAAGTCCACGGAGAACAGCAGTCACTAAGTCGTTGGAGGAGAAGGGTTCATTAATGGCAGCCATGGAGCCAGCAAGGGCCTTAGCATGAGTGAGATATTCAGAGATGGATTTGGCACCTTTGGTGAGAGACATGAGTTGGAAACGAAGATGAGTGGCATTAGCAAGGGACTGTTGGGAGAAATTCTGGCGGAGACAGTCCCAGATTTCACGAGAGGTGTGGAGGCCAACCACTTGAGATAGGATAGGTTCAGTCAACGTTGCTCTAAGCATGCTGATGAGAGTTTGGTCTATCTGAAACCATTGTTGATAGGCAGGATTAAGGAGTGGGACAGAGGGAGAAGTGAGAGCAGAGGTAGAGGATTCAGATTGGGGAGAAGATTCTATCGAATTGGAGATGGTGAGGTGAAGAATTGGTGAATTTTCTGATTTTATTCACATAGCCGAATGGCTGTTTATATATACATAAGTGTGGGCAGATAAGATCAGGCAGTTAAATCTGTCCTAATCTTATCCTGACAGCAATTAGTAACTGACTAACTGCCAATAACTACCTAGGACAGATGTCACAAGTTAGTGTACACGTGTATGTCTACCTATACAGATTTAGTAGTGTTCTGGTCTATAGCTCTAGGATTATACTGTCGTACATCCCCCCGCAAACTAGGCACCTGATGGGTGACTAGTTTGGATGCAAGTTGACTGTGGCGAGCAAAGGGGAGTCCTTTGGTGAAGATGTCAGCCAGTTGATGAGCGGATGGGACAAAGAGGACGCTGTGTGTTCCAGCAGCAACCCTTTCACGAAGAAAGTGGTAGTCAATAGCTATGTGTTTCGTACGGGCATGGAACACTGGGTTGGCTGTCATGTGTGCAGTACTCATGTTGTCACAATAAAGACGAAGTGGCAGCTGAGGCAAGATCTGAAGCTCGTGCAGGAGGCTGAGGATCCAGATCGTGTCTGCACAGGTGTAGGCTAGGGCACGATATTCCGCCTCGGAGCTGGAACGGGAGACAGCTTTCTGTTTCTTAGCACACCAGGAGATCAGATTTGGACCAAGGAAGATGCAGAAACCGGTAACTGATCTGCGTGTGTCAGGGCAACCTGCCCAATCAGCATCCGAGAAGGCTTGTAGGCTTAGGGGGAAGCGGGAGCGCTGCAAGAGAAGGCCTGTACCGATTGTGCCTTTTAGATACCGTAGAATGCGCTTGACAGCAGTTAGGTGGGTGTCTGTGGGCCGGTTCATGAATTGGGCGACATTTTGAACTGCATAGGAGATATCAGGTCAGATTAGTGTCAAGTAAAGAAAGGCACCCACCAGTTGTCTGTAGATAGAGGGGTCTGGGAGAGGCTGTCCAGTGGTGGCAGACAGAGTTTGTTTTGCTGCTACAGGGGTAGGGGCAGGTTTACAATCAATCAGTCCACTACGGTTTAGGAGCTCAGCAGTGTATTTGTTTTGTGTGATAGTGAGGCCAGTGGGAGTGGAACGAGATTCAACACCAAGGAAGTAGTGTAGGGGACCCAAGTCTTTGATGTCAAAGGCACGGGCTAAGGCGGTCATGAAGGTAGACAGTGCCTCTTGGGAGTTGCCTGTCAAGATGATGTCATCAACATACAGGAGCAGATACATGATGCATTTATGTTGATGAAGAACAAACATTGATGGGTCGGCCCTGCTTTGACAGAATCCATAGTGAATGAGAAAAGTGCTGAAACGATCAAACCATGCTTGTGGAGCTTGTTTGAGGCCATAGAGAGCCTTATGGAGGCGGCAGACATGATTAGGGTGTTGGGAGTCAATGAAGCCAGGGGGCTGAACCATGTAGACTTCTTCATGTAAAGTGCCATAGAGAAAGGTGTTTGTGACATCCAGTTGACGGATGGGCCAGCCAAGAGAAACGGCAATGGCTAGAACGATGCGGATGGTTGTCGGTTTGACCACGGGGCTGAAGGTTTCATTGTAGTCGAGTCTCACTTGGTGGAAACCTTTGGCAACAAGGCGGGCCTTATAGCGTTCAATAGAGCCATCTGCACGCTGTTTTAGGCGGAAGACCCATTTACACCCCACGGCATTGGCATGAGAGGGAAGGGGAACCAGGGACCAGGTGTGTTGCTTCATCAGAGCATTGTATTCAGTCTGCATAGCTGCTATCCACTCAGGAGATTTGGAGGCCTGTGTGTAGGATGTGGGTTCAGGTGTGGTAAGTTTAGTAGTGTTGAAGGCTTGGGGCAGGGGATATCTGGAGGTATAGAGGAGGTTTCGGGATTTTGAAATCCCAGCCTTGCTGCGAGTAGTCATAGGGTGAATATTGGGGGGTCGTGTGGGTTGAGGAGACCCCTGGAGACTCTGCAGAACTGATGGAAGAGGACTGGTCCAGGTGGGAATCTGGTAATGGTGAGGATGGTGGTATGGGTGGAGGGGCGGGAGAAGGACTGAGGACTGGTGGTGCTGGGACCGGTGAGTGAGCAGGGAAATCGAAGGAAATGATTGGGGTGAAGGATAGGGGAGGGTTAGGAGGGGAGGATTTGGGGTAAGGAAAGTCATGCTCATTGAAGACAACATGGCGGCTGATATAGACTCGACCTGTGGGTACATGTAGGCAACGGTAGCCTGCATGGTGTGGGCTGTAACCAAGGAAAATACAGGGTAGGCTGCGGGGTTCCAGCTTGTGTTTGGTGTAGGGTCCAATGTAGGGGAAGCACGAACAGCCAAAGGTCCTGAGAATATGATATGGTGGTGGTTTGCCATGTAGTTTTGTGTAGGGAGAAGTCCAGTGAAGTGTAGGGGTGGGAAGGAGGTTAATGAGAAAAACAGCAGTGGTTATAGCATCTGCCCAGTAAGAGTAAGGCAGACCGGCTGTATGGAGGAGGGTTCGTCCCATTTCAGAGATGTGACGGTGTTTCCGTTCAGCTAACCCATTTTGCTGGGGAGTGTGGGGGCAGGAAAAACGGTGGTGAATGCCATGGGCAGAGCAAAAGTCTTGGAACTGATGATTAGTGTATTCAGTGCCACCATCACTTTGAAACTGAGTTATTTTTGTGTGGAATTGAGTTTGAACATAGGAATAGGATTTGGTGAAATGGGTGAATACTTCAGACTTGTGACGTAAGGGAAATATCCATGTAAATCGAGTATAATCATCAGTGAACAGTAGGTAATATCGAAAACCAGAGACAGAAAGTACAGGGGACATCCAAACATCGGAATGAATTAAATGAAATGGTTTTATTGATTGATGAACAACAGAGGAGAATGACAAGCGAGTGCTCTTATTGAGAGCACATTGATTACAAAAGGGTGCAGAATTTAAAGATACAGGGGTGCATAATTTATGTGTGGTTGTCACCATGCGAAGGACCTTGGAAGAGGGATGTCCAAGCCGCTGGTGCCAGAGGGATGGGGCAGCACTGGTGAGATAGGCTTGGGGTGGTGCAGATTGCGGTGTGATCCTGTAAAGACCATCTTTACAGGGGCCCTGAAACAGAACTTGATCAGTAAGTAAATCCTGAATAAGGAAGTGGTGTGGGAAGAAGGTAATTTTGACAGAGTGATCTTTAGTGTATTGGGAGACTGAGAGCAGATTCTTTTGGATAGTGGGAACATAGAGGACGTCAGATAATTGAAAATTGAAAGGACCAGAGGAGAAGGAAACTGTACCAGTTTGGTGGATGGGGAGGGTGGTGCCATTGCCGATCATGACTTGTTTAGGGGAGGAAGTTGGAGGTTGTGGGGAGGAGAGTGGATCCATGGTGACATGGTGAGTGGCACCGGTGTCTGGGTACCAATTCGGGTCTAAAACGTTGGCAAGGTGGAGACCAGCGAAGGCTTGAGACAGGTTGTGATCGGGGGACTGGGACAGGTTGGGGCAGTGGGCAGCAAGGTGGCCATAGCAATGGCAGGACCAGCATTGAGGACCTGTGGGGCGATTTGAGGAATATGGAGAGGATCCGAGTACACCAGGGGAGGGATTTGGGGAGTAGGTGCGTGGAGAACCGCGGCGGTTGGGGAAGGCGGGTCCCACGTCCTGGGCGAGGGCCTCGCTGAAAACCAGAACGTCCACGGTGAATGGCAGGTCCAGGGTGGGCAGTGTACAGGGCAGTGGGTGGATTGACAGCAACAGGTTGGAGGGTGGAGGCTTGTTGGGCTTCAAAGGAGAGGAGTCGGGCTCTGAGATCAGTGAAGGGAGGCAGAGGAGGAAAGTTGAGCATGGCTGTCACAAGCATGCTGTATTCTGAGCCAAGCCCACGTAAAACAGCAGTGACCAAGTCCCGGGAAGAGAATGGTTCGTTGATGGCAGCAAGAGAGTCTGCGAGGGTTTTGGCATGGTTGAGGTAGTCAGAGACAGATTAGGAGCCTTTAGTGAGAGACATGAGTTGGAATCTGAGGTTAGTGGCATTTGCTAGGGATTCTTGGGAGAAGTTTTGTCGTAGGCATTCCCAGATTTCTCGGGAAGTGTTCAGTCCGACAACCTGAGATAGAACAGGTTCTGTCAGCGTTGCTCGAAGCATGCTGATGAAAGTTTGATCGATTTGGTACCACTGGTGGTACGCAGGATTAGGCAGAGGAACAGAGGATGCAGTAATGGCAAAGGATGATGAATCGGATTGGGGAGAGGTTTCATCATTAACCGGAGAGGGAAGGGTAGGAGAAGGAGGAGAATGGGTTCCATCGATGAACCGCCAGTAGTTATGGCCGATCAGAAATGGTTTAATCTGGCTTTCCCAGAGAAGATAGTTTGATTCGGTGAGTTTGATGGACACTAGGGTCGAGACATGATTTGGGGAGATTGCGGGGGAGGCACAGGAGTCACTAGCCATAGCAGGAAGGAAGGGAGGATCGAACTATGGTGGTCAGACGTGCTGCTCTGATACCATGAAGAATTGGTGAATTTTCTGATTTTATTTACATAGCCGAATGGCTGTTTATATATACATAAGTGTGGGCAGATAAGATCAGGCAGTTAAATCTGTCCTAATCTTATCCTGACAGCAGTTAGTAACTGACTAACTGCCAATAACTACCTAGGACAGATGTCACAAGTTAGTGTACACGTGTATGTCTACCTATACAGATTTAGTAGTGTTCTGGTCTATAGCTCTAGGATTATACTGTCGTACATGAGGGTTTGAGGAGGAGGTGGGTGTGTGCCATCAATAAAACGCCAATAATTATGGCCAATAAGAAACGGTTCGATCTGGCTTTCCCAGAGTAGGTAATTAGTTTCAGTGAGTTTGATGGAAACTAGAGTGGAGACATGGTTTGGAGAGACGGAAGGGGTGGAGCAAGAGTCACTGGCCATGATGAGAGAAGAACAAAGAGGATCGGGTGATGGTGGTCAGACAGAGGCTCTGATACCATGTAGAATTCTGTATTTTGTATATATTATGACAGCCGAATGGCTGTATATATAGAGGATTGGATGGAGATAAGTACAAACAGTTATCTCCTTGTTCTTATCCTATTGTGACTGGAGTTAGTAACTGACTAACTGCCTGGAACTGTCACTAACCTATGCTAACCTAGGATTACACGGGTCAACCTATGCTAACTTAGGATTACACGGGTCAAGTGTTACATATTTCTAAAACAAGTAAATGCCCTATGCGAAATAATAAGATCAATAAATCCAACAGACAACAGGCACAATGAGAAAAATCCCCGCATCATGGTTTAAACTAAAAGTAAGAGAAAACGGAAGGGGAATGGTACACTCATGCATAATAACCTTACCACTTGGCCTTTTCTTCATCGACTTTCGCTGGCGCTCAACAGCTTCCTTAGTTTCTAATAATTGCCTCTAGAAAATTAACATAACCACGTTAGAGAGTGCCATATGGTCATCTTAAAATGGGTCTATAACAGGTGCAAAGTCAATAATAATAAAAAGACCGGATTTATAGGTAGATAGAAAGTGAGGTCCTCTCCTTTTAGGCCTGGAAGCTCTATAGACACTTGAAAATTAAATAAGAAGCATTCTGGCTCTAGTGAGTCAGTGCCTACAATTTTCTGAGTTGTTAGGAGATATTACTTGAAAAACCTAAGATTATATGCAATACACTAGATTTACATTGGTGAAGCAATTTCATAACATCCTTACTGAAAAGGGCAGGAAGAGGAACTTACCATCAAACCTACATGTCATAATTCAAGACCAATTTGAAAATCTAATAACATGTCCTTCAAACATCCTTGATAGTAAATTAAAATTAAAAAAAGCTGGAATGTAGATTGCTACTAGAGAATGGAACATATTTAGTAAATCCTAAAGTAACTTTGCTGGTGAAACTTCTAATGAGTCATTACCATAAATTCTCACAGTTTTCTTTACTAATCTTTTTATTTTCTATCCTCCAGTTCGAGCATTATGTAATGCACTTTTATTAACAAAACTGGTTCAGACTTATGTGATATACAGCCAAAAGAACGCCATTAAAGTAGAAAAGACACAATTAAACATAACATTACTCAGCTGGCCTCAAGAAGCAAAGTTTAAGAAGAAAAATTTCTGATAAGAGCATACAAGGTGCGCATTGAGATCTTTGAAGGCCTGGCCATCTTCCCATGTCTCAGATATGACAGTTCCAGCTCTGCAATGGACGCAGAAAATTATTTGTAAGGTATTTATAGAACAAAAGGAATGAGTAGGATGAGAGGATCCCATAAAAGTTTTGAATCTTGGACATAGGGAGAACCCCCAAGCACTGAAAACCCTTTTGAAGCACCAATATAGAACCTAATAGAACTTTTTGCATTACCTGATTACACCCACATTGCCAAGCCTCAAAGAGTCCTGCCGTACTTTCAACCTTGCTTCCTGCCTTTCTGCTTTTGAAACAGATATCAGCAGATCAGAGATAACTTTTGTTCTCTGCATAAGTAGAAACCAAAAATTGTCTCTGTCACAACAATGGTGCCAAAATACAGATGATAAACATAAAATTCAGAGTGCAATCATTTCTGACCCTCTGCTTGTATACAGAAGAATGAATCCAGCAGCTTAATCATTAGAAAGGATATTAATGAGCTAAAGGGTCAAGGCTTCAAGCAAATACAGCATTAAATCACAATTCATCTGTAACTGAATCTTAAAGATGATATATCTTATAAAAGGTATGAACAATTTTATGTTATTGAATTGAATACTTTGGTTTACAGCAGTGTCCTATTTTATACAGAGTTTGGTAGAGTCCTAACTAGGTATGTACTTGTAGAGACTAACTAGGAAGTAAATACATTAGGAAGGAATCAAAGAAGATTCCTGTAGACTTTAGACCAACCGAATCAGGGAGAAGGATTCTCAATCTCCTGTGATTCGGTAGGGTCCTTAATATCTTACACCAAACTAATCGGCAATTATCTTATCGAAATGACATTTTTGTATGCATGTGCAGAGACAGTCTGTTAATTTGAAATAATGGCTATATAAGGACAGAATGATCCCCATATTGCTGTCTCCAGTAAAGAGCCTCCATACAAATTAAGAAAAAAACTACTATTACCATAGAGTGAAAGAAATTTAATACTGCAATATCCAGCAAAAGAGGAAATGATACAGCCCAATATTTCAAACTCATGTAAATGGTACACATAAAATGGGTCATCGCATATTTCCTTTTTGCAATCATGGTAAACTCTGTATAACGTTTTATGATTTAAAAACATCATGAAAGTTGACAATGATGAATATACACCCTCCAGAACAGCACACCTTGGGTTTCATTTTCTGTTCATTATCTTTTAGTTCATTCAATTCCTGCACAAATCACATATAATAATGATGAGTTACACAAACAGAAATTATAGATGAACAGTAACTTTATTCTAGTTTTGACAAATGACAACAATAGTATATCTATTGTACTTTTGACAACTATGGGCAGTAATTTTATCACCTTCTGTAATTGGCAGACTTGATTCTGATAACCAGAGACCTCTGCACGTGATTTATGCAAGTCCTGCTCTAGTGCAGCAACTTTTGCACATAAAGATGCAAGCTCCTCCTAGTTTTACAAAAAATAATATTCCAATTGTGAAATATCAAAAGTTTTTTGTGGCTGTAGGAAAAATATTCAGAGTAAAAAATGGCAGGGGAAGAGAGAGACGGAGAAACTTGCAATAGAAAATTCAATTATGGCCCCCTTCCCCCGCAGTATAAATATAAGCTGAAGAAGTTAAGAGTGACAAATATCAGCAAAATGAATGAAGGAAACTACAAATCATACATCTAATGAGGAGCGGTTGTTGTCATTCCAGAGCTGCTCTTTAGGCCTAATATCCTGCAAGTATGAATAGGTTCAACAACAGTTTACTCATTAATACTTCTGTTCAACATAGTGCAACAACAGACAAAAGCAATCCATGGATATAAACCACCTTCTCTCATACTCCATAAACAATTGAACCAAAGACTTCCATGGGGCAGTGTCAAGCTAAAACTAAACTGATTGGATTATCAAATAAAGGTTTTGATTCCCTGACACTACTAAAAGATCTGATTCTCCCCATAAAAAGTCCTATTCTGACTGCAGTCTATTTGAACGAGAGACCAGAACGACTACTCATGGAGTAGGATGCAGGGATGGTTCCAAATAGGAAACAGTACATACTTTTGCAAGATATTTATGCATAGTTTTTATAGTTTCTGATGAGAACTCTTATGCCATAAAAATAATGACTTACGTCATAGTATCATCTCTATATTGCCTTACAGTACATTTCACAGATGATTTCCATGACTTTAATGGTACTTATTGAATCACCTCATTCAGTAAAAAGAAGATAAAACACATGAGACACAATGGACAATTCAAAACCATCCCTAAATTCTAGGTTTGTGCAACATAAAAAAGCATTCAGTTCACTACATTTGTGGTTAAATAACTGATCCTCGTGCACTTATTTTAGAAATATGATCTCAAAGAGAACACTCGCCCAATGGGAAAGAAACAAATGAGTATCGTTTATCAAGAGAACAGATATAGGTGGCAAAGAAAAATTCAAAAGCATCCTGTTAAATAATAAAGCAGATCACTTGTTACCTTAACAAATAATAAAAGACCATAAGAGACAACAGCTTCAACAAAGGTAGCAATGCAGAATATAATGATGCATAGATGATAACTGCTACCAGAAAAGGAAAAGGATTGAAATTGCAACTACTGAAGTGTAAAAGCATACCATATTGTACGAGTTCTCAATCAGATCATTTGGAGGTGAAACTGGCAGTGGAGAAATTAGTGATCTTGTTTGATCACTAACTCTTGACCCACGACCCCGACCTGAACCAGAATGTCCCCTACCACGACCATGCTTTTTTCTATTCACATCCATAGTTGCTTTAGTATCAATAGTTTCCACAACCATTTGTCTACCATCACCCACTGTCTGCACGAGATTTTTTAATTTTTTTTTTTCACTTTATATAATCCAGTTTATATGGGGAAAACTAGAAAGAATGAGAATTTCTAAGGCAAGTAAATAAGTAAACTGTTCAACATCATGATCTCAACTTTTCATCTAAATGCCAAGATGCAATTGAGTAATATAAATCGCATCCCTCATAAATGCTACAAAAGATTAATACCATTTGAAACCAAGAAACTATAGTATATATGAGGCAACGGAAATCAGTGGGCTACATTAGTATCCAAAAATTTCCAAACAAATTTAACTTGAACAACAGCCTACCTCAATTTGTTCATGAACAGTTGAATTAACATCTTCTTGGAGTTTCTGGCGCTTTTGAGTGTTGGCTTGTATCAGAAAATCCCCACCATTCTGACATGAGAATTGAACCAAGACAAATTATTTCAATCAACAAAATCCAGGGCGTATAGTAAATTTTATAAGATTTGGGTACTTCGAACGAACAAAAAATATCTAAATTCTAAGATCAAATATAACGAGATATTAGCTACAGTATTCAAAGGATAGGATAGCTTGTTTTGTAGGTGGAATTCTTGTCGCTGGATGATAGGTATTCTATCGGCTTCATTATAAAGTTTGTTTCTCATATCGAAACTGGCTACAGGGGAAAACATTCCCACCATGCTAAAGAAACCATAATTTAGTTCGTTAATTGTTACAGGGGAAAACTTTAGAAGTACAATGGTTATATAAATATATTCTAGTTCTTATAATTGTTCCATAATTTAGTTCAACAGTAACCATCCAAATCTCTCTTTGATCCCTCTCTTTCTCTTTCATGATAAGGCATATAACACATCCAGCCTCATTATAACACATTGCAAAAACATACCACCTGATCTTATTGGATCACTCAACTTGCAAGACGGTTTCAATAAACAGTCATACAATCTCCAAGCAACAGTTAATCCTAAAAACAGCGACTTTCTTTCTGATAAAAAAAAACTTTCTTTCTGATAAAAAAAAACTTTCTTTCTTACTTATACCAGGCACAACGGCCACAATTTCGTTGACCAAATTAGTAACAAATACGAGCTGTACACAAACCCTATTTGATCAGTTTACCAAACTACAAAGATTACTTGCCCCTTACCATCCCCGCTAATCAATTGAAGTCAAACCAACCCACTCAATTAAACACATTGTCAATTGAAGTCAAACTAATGCAGTGAATTAGACACATTGTGCAGTAGAATGAGAGAAAGGGCTTACATCGTCATCGGAGTCACTAGAAGTTGATGGCTGGGTCAAGTCGTCCTTGGAAAATTTAGGACCAGAGGTGAGGGATGATGACCAAGCAGGCGGCTGCTGCTGAGGAGGTGGGGCGGAAGAGGCTGAAGAGGCCTTGCCAACCATACGAGCTTCGAGCTTGGCAATTTTGGTGGGCAGAGACTGGTCCGACTGGTTTGACGAGTTGGACGAGAAATGGATGAGCATGTCATCTGACATTGGTAGTACTTGTATATATTTGCAAATGAAGAAAGCCAAAACGATTTAGAAGGGGAAAAAATGTGAATTTCAGATCATTTGGTTTGGTATTGGACTGGGCAGTAAAGGTTTTGACTTTTTGAATAGATTGCTGCTCAATGTTTGGGTTTTCTCATATTTGCTTTTTATTTTTATTTATTTATTTATTTTGGGTGTGGGGGTGAGAATTAGGTTTTATTTTTTGGGTGTGGCGGGAGAATTAGGGTTTCGAATCTTGGAGAATTGGGGAGGGAAGGGATTGAATTGAGAGCAGAAGAAGAAGGAGAGAGAGAGAGAGAGAGAGAGAGAGAGAGAGAGAGGATAGCGAGATTTTGGTGTGTTTTGATGAATCTTGGTGTGCTTTTTTGGGCAAGCAAAGAAAGGGAATGCTGCTTCTGTCACTTCCGTGGGCTCACTTTAAATACGCTCTATTGTGGAAGAAGATTGTTTTGTACAACAAACCTAGCCTAATAGAGCCCTAAATAAAAGGCAATGTTGAGTCACTTATTTGGAATTTGGGATTTTTTTTGATGAAAAATATTAAAATTTTAAGATTATCATTGGGAATATATCACTCAGATTTTATGAGCTGAGCTTTCATTTAAAATTTTAAAAAATAAAAAGTTATTGAAAGCCCGAGCTTTTGTAATTATTGTAATGTGGGAATACCTTTATTGATGTATATGATTACAATAACTATATAGTTACATAGTGAGTATATTTTTGTTGATGTATATGACTATATAGTTTGAACTTAATTTGGAAATATATCTTTATTGATATATATATATGGCTATAATAAATATATAGTTATATAGTAGATATATCTCTATTGATGTACATGGTTATAAAATTTGAACTTAATTTGGAATTATATTTGTTAATGTATATGGTTATTCTAAGTCTTATTTTAGAACTATTATTATTTTAGAACAAATAATAAAACTAGTGGGCCTTGGGAATGGGCCGTCCCAATTGAATATATCATATGCAACACCTTAATCCAAGTTCAGGTAAGTAGGCCCCTATGAGCCCATGTGCTTATGAGTCGAACGATGAGCCTATGTGTGAGTAAGAGCAAAGCACATCAATGGATTGGGTCGGGCTGCTATGCCTAAATTCATCGGATCTAAAGTAAGGTTCGATTTGAACTAAAATATCAAAATTTATCGGTTAAGTTAGGTGGTTCTTTAAAAATTTTAAAAGGAAATTGGTGGTTATACTCTTGGCTTGTGAATTTTTTTTTAATAAGCACCTTTTAAAAAAAAAATACAACCTTCATGAAATGTACGGTTGCACAATAGGATGCAAGAATTGAATGTTTGCACATGATATCTTATTCTTGCAGACAAAATTTGAGGATGAAATTTGTTCCCTACGAATGTAATTGAACAGCCTATGAAGTTGCTGCTCATGCCATGGAAAATCCCGATAGCCATATCCTTGTATAACCAAGCGAAGAGCTAGTGAGGACCGGAATGGAATATTGTATGTGTAGAATCAGATTCGAAGCTCTTTATTGGGATTGGAACAAGCGAGGAACGAGTGACCACAAGCTCTGCTTAAGCGCTCCACATGCAGTTAGCATAGGGCTCAAAGCGGGACAGAATGACTTATAAGGCTCTGGGAAAAAAAGGTATGGGAGGGTTTAGAACCTATATGGTTATTCAATATTTTAGCTTTTCATGTATTAACATTTAATAAAGTGAACACTGATCTATATTAACCTCATAGTGCCTTTAGTTCATTTATCTCCAGAGCACTTTAGAAATTTTGAACTTTGTCCCTCATTATAGGATTCATCTTCAAGCTTTCATCTCCAAACTAAGTCATTTTCCTTTCTCTCTTTCATTCCTCCCAAGCCGCTATAATCTCTTTCTAGGCATCTCTATTATTTGTTTATCTCCATTTTCTCTGGATCTAATGCAACGACCCCTAAATTTAATTAGTGCATTTTTAGAATTTATTTTGGAAACAACGAATTTACCCTTGTATTTATAAGAGGTCCGAAAGTTAATTTTTATTTAGGGATACTTTGTGAGTTTTTCTTTGAACGTTGCATGGGTCTCGAACGTACAAGTTTGTGGACAGACGTCACGCATAAATTGAAGTTCGGACGAAACAATTAAGGATCTAGAATGGAACGTTTGTATACGTAACAAGTAAAGGCATTTTGGTCTTTCTACTTAAAGGTGACTCAACACCTCACCTTTGTTGAGCTACTGATGTGTGACATGTGTCAAACACCAGTTAGCCAACCGTTTAAACCCCACCACCACATGTTCAAGCATGCATCTAATTTCTTCTTTGTTGAACCGAAACTAAAGAAACACGACTTTTTAAGTTCTGGATGTTACAGACCTAATGAAACAGGTTTTAGGGTAAATCGGATGTCATATGGAGCAGTTATGGGCATCTAAAGTGGTGGCGTTTGTAATTAGGATGTTATGTTACCTCGGGGTTTAGGGGGTTCGTGCATGATTTTTAAATATTGTTAGTAACCCCTGATTGTTACATTTGTCAAGAAATATCACTTCCGAGACTACAGAAGAGCGTATAGCTCAGGATTGAGTTTGTTTGGACATTCGGTGAGTGCTTTTGTTTTCTAAATGTTAATGCATGCATAAAGGTATATTTTACTTGATTTGTTTTTTAGTGTGAACTTTTATATTTGGATTAATTATTCTAAATGATTATTATTATTTGATAAATTTCAGAATTTAGAATAATTATTCAGGTAAATAGTTTTCTAGCCACGGGTTATACAAACTGTGTGGAAATGATATTTTGGGCATAGTCCTTGGTTCTTCCTATGGTGTTGGCTCAAGTCAAAGGACAAGGATTTCAAAAGTAAAGTTTGGATTTATTCCACTAGTCATTTTCCCTTGTTTACCATCCTCAAGGGATTGTGATTTTCCTTCGGCATGTGTTGAAAGGGTATTTTTGATCACGTGTTCGTTGAGTTTCTTGAACTAGCATTAACAAAGTATTTCTCCGCAAGATCCTGGGGGCTATATACGCAAAAATGGCATATATATACACCTTGACTTATGACCGGATGTGTAGAGAGTGGGTCCTAGTCAATTAGTTTGTATAATGAGCTGCAACTTAGGGGAGTTCCAGGCAGTCGACCCATATAATGAGTTGCAGCTTGGGGAAGTCCCAATCAAAAGTCAAAGGATAAGGATTTCAAAAGTAAAGTTTGGATTTATTCCACATGTCATTTTCCACTGTTTACCATCCTCGAGGGATTGTGATTTTCCTTCGGCACGTGGTACGGGGTATTTACGATCACATGTTCGTTGAGTTTCTTGGACTAGCGTCAGCGAAGTATTTCTCCACCAGATCTTGGGGGCTATATATGCAAATAGGGCACATTTATACACCTCGACTTATGATCGGGTATGTAGAGAATGGGTCCCAGTCAGTCATCTTGTATAATGAGTTGTAGCTTGGGGGAGTCCCAGATAGTCCACTTGTATAACGAGCTGCGACTTGAAAAAATCACAGTTAGTTGATTTGTATAGCGAATTGCAGCTTGGGAAGTTGAGGATTGATTGGGATTGATTTATGGTATTTTGTGTCCAGGGTTTTTCACATGATTTTATTAAAGTCTTGTAAAAAGGAATTTCTAGGGAAATATGGGCCACATAGATTTTCAATATACATGTTTTTTATGAGTCCCATTGGGTATGTTTTATGGTTTTATATCAAATAACATTTTTACTGATGTGGATGCATTTTATATCAGTTGAGTTTCCTCATGAATTGTATTTTTAAATGATTATTTTTGTCCATTTACATTTTTACTGGTTTTGTATATTTTCCAAGTTGTTAGTTACCGGGGCATCTCCAGATGTGGAGGCATTAAACTTCAGTTGCACATTTATTTAGAACAATTAAGTAGGACTTGTGAATTTTCTAAATTACTTGGTTAACCTAGTAGCTCTGATAACCCGTTTAGATTTATTGTAATTTTTTATTGTATATATAGATATATTTATATCCTTTGTTTAACAAGTTTGAAAATGGTTAAAACCATTTTACAAAGAGGTTATGTCAGATTTTTGACAGATTCCTCATATCACTATTTTAAGGTTCAAGGGTATTTTTTGAAATTTGTTAAGTTGTGAAATAGGAGCAAGAATTTTCATGAATTCCGAGGGGAAATTCAGGAATGGTCCTGTCAATTTAGTATCATAGCAATAGATTTAACTTCATGTTGACTGCACGCTTAGTGTGCATAGTATTTGTGGTATTGACAACTTGTGGTTTTTTTAGTGAAACGCCTCTGAGCCTCTGACAGGACCCATCCCAATCCCCCCGGGATTAGTGCGGGATGACCCTGCTCCCGTCTGACACAGAGTGTCAGACAAGGGATATTTCCGACCTTTGCCCTCCTGGGCTATCAGAGTACGCCAGGATCCGGAGGAGGCATGTGATATCTCGGTCTCTGCTACAGTCCACATCCGATGTCAACCTGAAGGGCAGTCAAAACATTAAAAACTGTGAGTGGACAAAACAAAAGTTTATAAAAACATTTCATAAGACATTTGTACCCTCCACTAAAAAGCATGCATGCATTCGAAAACCATTTATCCAAAACAAACCATATGTGGGACTAAGCCCAAAGCAGATATAAACCAAGGTCGAAAGGACCACAATGAAAACGACCATACGGGCCACTGCCCAAATCCTGTGCGCACCTGTGCACCCCACATATCAAATCTCATATATCATATCATATATCATATATACATATAAGTCACACAACCAATCCTGTCACGGTATCCAAAGCTACGCGCGTGCTACCCGGGTCTCAATCCGAGTCTTCTCAAAGTCAAGGTCAATGTCCGCAGACCACTGATCCTACTCGAGGTAATAGTAACCATAGCCTTCCTGAGAGTAAGGAACCCAACTGGGGGGTGACTCCACTCAGTCGGTGCTCCGTGACAACTCCGGGGTCCACCCAGGCCAACGACCCTCCCCGGAGGGGATAGTAGAAGTAAAGGAAGGTAGATGAACATATATATACATAACATAATATCCATACCCGGTTCCCCTGAACCGTCATGATCCATAATACCATACAAGGGTTCATGCCGGTTCCCATAAACCGTCATGAACCTGGGAATCCATTTAAGGTTCCCTGACCTGACCTGAAATCAAAGCCGTAAAGTGACTGGGTCTCGTGCCCGAACATAGGACATCAGCTGGGCACCGTGCCCGGAATCTGAGGTCATATGCCCGAGATAAAACCAAATGGGTCTCATACCCGAGTTTATCCTTTTGAAATTCAAATCCAGTTCATTTAAATCAATACAGAGATACAGACCCGTATAAGCACCGTATAAGCACCGTATAAGGCCGAAACCTCGAAATACGTGCTTATACGCAACCACATACAAATGCACCCATAGCATTACAAACAAGCATTTAAAACATATAATAAACATTTATGCATGCACCAATTTAGAAAACAAGATCCACTCACAGACCGTCCGAGCTGCCGCCTCGATTTGCGTGCCATACGGCTCCCCGAGCCGATCACCATCACCGGGACTCCCAAACCTGTCCAAAATCGTAATAGAAGGTTACTAACTACTTAATTAACCTCCTACCAAAGCCCCGTAATTTTCCCGTATTTTTAACTATTTTTAATCCCGAACCTAAACCTTCCGATGCCCCGAAACATATCGAGACGGTGTCCAATCGACACGAAACCAGTCCCAAAATGTTCATTACATCGAATAGAAGATTTCTCGTGTTGAACACTTTCCCAAATTCCCTGCCACGCGCCCTCACGCGCCGCCTGAAGTGGCTGTGCGTGGGCTTCACGCGCCAGCTACAGTACCTGCTGACGTCATCGCTGACGTCAGCATGACGTCATCTGATAGGTGCCACGTGTCACGCTCCCATTGGTCCATGTCACTGCTATGTCAGTGCCACGTGGCCATCTGACATGTGCCACGCGTCATCACGGCACTGGTCCATGTCAGTACCACGTGTCAGCCCCTGATTGGGCCACGTCACTGACATGTCAGTGCTGACTGTGCACTGACATGTGACACGTGTCGCACTCCTATTGGCCCATTTTATGACATGTCAGCTGACATTGTCAGATCTGACAATGCTGACGTCATCCCTGACATGATGACATCAGCAGAATGACGTCACCTGTCATCCCCTACATCGGTCAGACCGGTCCGGTCCGGTTTTTCCTGCAACTTGGACCGACGTAACCGGTCCAGGTCTCCTTCTCCCTCATTTTCGGTCCGTTTGCTTCCATTCCAATTCCTAAATTCCTATTTCTTCATTTCCTATCTAACCCAATTAATAAAACTACCTAAAATCTTCGAAATCCGACCGGTTCAATTTTGAACCTTAAGGTTCAATTTTCCCGAAACCTCCCAGGGCTTCCCCGACGTCCAACCACCACCAAAACCTCTCTAACAACTCCCTAGCAACCTATTTAACTCAAACCAATCGTCCAAATCGACCCATAACAAATAGAAATCGAAAATGGATTAAACGGGCAAAACCGATTACCTCGTCCGGGTTTTCTCCTCTGCCGCCCACGGCGGCTCTGCCTGGCCAGCCACCACGTCCAGCCGGTCCTCTCTATCTCTCTGCCCTCTGGTCTCAGTCCTGGTCGAAATGGGGTTGGGTTGGCTGAGTTTGGGTGAATGGTTTGGGTGAGATCGGGTAATGGGTTTGTGTTTGGATGAAGAAATGAAAATGCACGGGAAGGTTGGATGCATGAATGAAGTATGGTGTCCATTGGATGGGTGACACTTGTCACTCATCCATTGGGCATCATGACAAATATCTGGGCCGACTAGAGACAAAACTGCACTTTTTGTCTCGTAAAACGTGTCGTCGTGAATAGTAACCTGGAACTTCCGTGACCCGTAATTTCGTCGTCGAACGTCCGAATTCGACGTGCCGCCTGTCTACGGATTCGTATCGTCCTTATCTACGTAACGGTCTTCAGCCCTCGGCCATTGGACCTCCCGGTCAAAAAGTCAACATTTGACCTCCTATTCACTCAAATTACCAAAATGCCCTTAAACTTCCGAACGTCATAACTTCCTCCACGAACGTCGGAATTGAACGTGCCACCTGCCTATGAACTCGTGACGTCACGAACTATGTCACAGTCATCGGTCAAAGTCCATTTGACCGCTCGATTAAAAAGTCAACGTTTTGCCACCACTAGGGGCAAAACGGTCATTTTGCATCGTTCGTCCGATTTCGCTCTACTAATCACGGATTAGCCTCACTAATCATGATTAGTCACTAATCTAATCTAGGAATTTGGGACGGGTCGTTACAGCCTCGATGTCAGGACCCCACCCTCCTCGGTTAGGACCCGACTCATCTAGCACCATATTGTCCGCTTTGGGCCTCGCCCTCACGGTTTTGTTTTCGGGAGCTTATGGTGCAACTTCCCAGGGGGTCACCCATCATGGAATTGCACCAGCCTCAACTTGCTTAACTTTGGGGTTCCAATCCCCCCAAAGCCACTTGAGCTCCCAAAAGGCCTAGTTTAGATGAGAGTTGCGCAGCGGCACCCTCTATCTAACCCTATATTGTCCTCTTTGGGCACACCTGCGCCCGCAAGGTTTTGTTCCCAAGACCTCACGCCTGGAAGGTAACCACCTTAACCAGCGCAACCAAGAGAGGCCTAGTGCTAGATAAGTATGTGCCTACACCTTTAAGGCACACCACCATCCTCTCCCAGACCATTCCCCCTCGCAGGAATGTGGGATTGTTCACCGTTCCCTCCAGGACACGGGTCTTACAATCCACCCCCCTTAGGGCCCAGCGTCCTCGCTGGAACACTTCCCAGTCGGGGTCTGGCTCTGATACCAAATTGTCAGGACCCCACCTTCCTCGGTTAGGACCCGACTCATCTAGCATCATATTGTCCGCTTTGGGCATACCTGTGCCCGCAAGGTTTTGTTCCCAAGACCTCACGCCTGGAAGGTAACCACCTTAACCAGCGCAGCCAAGGGAGGCCTAGTGCTTGATAGGTATGTGCCTACACCTTTAAGGCACACCACCATCCTCTCCCAGACCATTCCCCCTTGCAGGAATGTGGGATTGTTCACCGTTCCCTCCAGGACACGGGTCTTACACTCGAGCCCCTTTCATGGCTTGGTAATGACGAAAAGGCATATAACACTAGGGGTACACATGATCCAGGTTTGCTGCCTAAGTTAGGATATACCCTTAATCAATTAGGTAGGGCATTGAACACTATAGTACAAGTAGGACTACTGTAAGACCCGTGTATTAGGAAAAACGATGAACAATCACACATCGCTCGGGGAGAGAAAGGTGAAGTACCTTATATGTGTGGTCACGTATCTTCCTAATGTGTGGTCACGTATCTTCCTAGTGCGAGGTCTTTTGGGAGCTCACATGCTTTGCGTTTTGTTGGAACTCCAAAGTTAAGCGAATTTGGGCTGGAGCAATCCCACGATGGGCGACATACTGGGAATTTATGTGTGAGTTCTCAGAAACAAAACCGTGAGGGTGTGACCCAAAGCGCACAATATCGTGCTAGGGAGTCGGGTCATGACAGAATGGTATCAGAGCTGGACCCCCGTCGGAAGTGTACCAGTGAGGACGCTAGGCCCCAATGGGGAGTGGATTGTAAGACCCGTGCATTGGAAAGAACGGTGAACAATCTCACATCGCTCGTGGAGGGAAAGGTGACGATGGGTGACATAATGGGAAGTTGTGTGTGAGTTCCCATAAATAAAACCGTGAGGGCATGGCCCAAAGCACATAATATCATGTTAGGGAGTCGGGTCGTGACAGAATGGTATCAGAGCTGGACCCTGGCCAGAAATGTACCAACAAGGATGCTGGGCCCCAATGGAGGGTGGATTGTAAGACCGGTGCCTTGGGAAGAACGGTGAACAATCCCACATCGCTTGGGGAGGAAAAGATGAATTGCCTTATATGTGTAGGCATGTATCTTCCTAGTGCAAGGCCTTTTGGGAGCTCACTGGCTTTGGGTTTGGTTAGAACTCCAAAGTTACGCGAGTTTGTGCTAGAGCAATCCCACAACAGGTGACCAACTAGGAAGTTGCGTGTGAATTCCTAGAAACAAAACCGTGAAGGTATGGCCCAAAACAGACAATATCATGCTAGGGAGTTGGGTTGTGACAACTACTTCTGAAGATCCTAACATTGAGCGAACCCAGAGGGTAAGGACTACAACGTTTACAGGCGGGTAAGGCCTAGATGAAACTAGTGCTTGGATTACTCGTTTGGAACGAGCATTTGATGTGACAAGGTACCCTTCAGATGAAATAGAGCATTTAGCCATATTTCTTCTAGATGGCTATGCATACCGTTGGTGGCATGCTTTGTAGATGACAAGCTGGGGTATTTGTACACTTACCTGGGAGGCTTTCTCTAACGACCCGTCCCGGAAATTAGGATTAAGACGGTGATTAGTGAAGGATTAGTGAGCTTAATCGGCTGTTAGTTGGTTATAATAGGTCCGTTAGCGTAGAATCACGATTTTGCCCCTAAGTTGGGTAAATAGTTGACTTTTAGTTCGGGCGGTCAATTGGGTATTGACCGGTGACTGTGACGTAGTTTGGGACGTCACGAATCCGTAGACAGGTGGCATGCCCGATTCCGACATCCGAGGAGGAAGTTATGATGTTCGGAAGGTTGGGGGCACTTCCGTAATTTGGTTAAACTAGGGGAAAGAGTTGAATTTCGTACGATCGGGTTTTGACATGTTGACCTAGGACAGTTAGGTAGATCTCGTCGTCCTGAGTTCAATGACAGGCGGCACGTGTTCATCGGACCTAGGATGCGTAAGTTACGGGTCTAGAAAGGTAGTGGCACAATCGTAAATTTGGACTTAAAAGAAGGGCATTTTGGTCTTTTGCACATTGGGAATTGTGCAACGGGATTAGGACAGGTGTACAGGTGGGATTGAGATATTTTGAGTTGGCCTGAGGGGATCGTGACACGTATTAGGGGTCTGGTTGGTTCTAGGGTGCACAACTCCAATTATATGGTTGTGTGTTCGTGTGTGTTTAAACAAGAGAGAACAGAGACTGGGCAAATGGGTGAAATCGATCGATGGCCGAGAAGGTGTGAGCTTTGTGAGTGTGTGAGTGTGATCAGAGGGAGGTTGAGAGTGCAGGAGGGTGTTGAGAAGACGGGGAGGTGCAGTGTTCGTGCGTGTGGAGTGTGTGAGTCCACGGGGAAAAACAGAGAGAGCTGAGGGACCTTAGTGGTGGTGTGGCCGTATGTTGATCCAATTGGACTCGAAGGGAAGCTGGGACGACTCTGTGGACTTAAGGGAGTACAGCGGCGTGCACGGCGGCGATCGACAGGAAGGTAATTTCTCATCCCCGTGTAATTGCTCTGTTTTGCCGCGAAAGTTCAAACGTTGAGTCGTGGGTTTTGAGTACGAGTCGAGGGTTCTAGTTGGTCCTGGTCGACTTCTTAGGTCCTTGGGAACCTGTTAGTAGCGGAGCCGTGATGGGGGGTGACCTGGATGTCCGGATTGTGAAACAGGGGAGTTCGGGCTATTTTATTTCGAGTTTGGGACGATGACTTAGGGGCTGTGTCGTCGTGTTAGAGTGAGGGGAATAGGTTGCTTAGGACTGGACGAAGAGGATGGTGAAGAGAGGGAGGAAAACAGTGGAGGTTTGGTATAGAACCGGGTGCGCCGGTTCAGACCGGTTCGCCCAAGGAAGACGACGATGAACAGTGTTTGGGTGCAGGCGCATGAGGCCCACGAGCAGCCACTTTGGGCGGCGCGTGCGGCGGTTTCCAGTGAAGAGTCCAACTGAGTTTTTGTTCTAAATGTCATAACGAATCCAATGGAATAGGTTTCGAGTTATTCGGACGTTGTTTCGGGTTAGTTCTGCGGGATCGAAGGTCTAGGGTTCTGTTTAAAGTACGCTTAGAAGTTCGGAAACGTTATGGGATTTGAATAGGACTCTTGTGAAGTAGTTAGTAACCTCTTTATGGACTTTGGACAGGTTCGGGAAAGCCGAGAGTAGCGGAATGGCCGGGAACGGCGTAAGCGCGCGCGTATCGAGACGACGTCGGAATGGTCTGTGAGTGGACTTTGCTTTCTAACTCTTGATGCATGCATATGTGTTTTTATATGTTTTCTATACTTGATTCTTTGATTTGATTTATGATTGTGATGGTTTACGGTTTTGCATGTTTTCCGAGAAAATGACGGTATTTCACGTTTTACGAGATTTGACGAATATTGTGATTTGAACTCGATTTTAAATGAATTGATTTCGGGATTTGAAATACGATTTGATTTCAAAGGAAGAAAAAGGATTTCAGAAAAGTGTTTTCGGAAAAAGGGTTTTCGGGCTTGAAGCCCAGTTCAAACAATGGTTTTGGAGAAACGTGATTTCGGGTTGTTGAATCGGATTTCCGGATGACGATTCGGGATTCGATTTGAGACTTGAATATGGATTCCAGGTATGGGTTCGGAATGGTTATTCGGGATGCTAGCTTACGGAATGATGGTTGCGAACTCGAATCTAGAATGAATGATGGACATGGATTTAGAAATGGTTTTTAAACGGTTTTGGATTGGATTTGCTGGATCTGGTTATTGGGTTTAAAGACCCGGATATTGTGATTGACGGGGAACGGGCCCGGATTGGGTTTAAAGACCCGGATTGAGTTTAAAGACTCGGGAGTTTAAAGACTCGGATATACTGATATTTCCCCCGTAGCCTTGTTGAGTTTAAAGACTCGGATATTATTGAGGCCTGGATTGAGTTTAAAGACTCGGGAGTTTAAAGATTCGGATAGATCCAGCAGGTTCGATGGATGAAAATGATGGTTTTGGAATAAAGGTTTTCCGATGTTTTGGGCAGTGGCCCGGATGAAATGGTTTTCGTTGATAAACACCAAGATGTCGTCGATAAACACGATCACAAATTTATCCAGGTATGCTCGAAAGACCCGATTCATCAAGTCCATGAATGCAACTGGTGCATTCGTCAGTCCGAAGGGCATCACCAAGAACTCATAATGCCCATACCTCGTTCGAAAAGCTGTTTTCTGAACATCCCCCTCAGCTATTCTCAGCTGATGGTATCCAGACCTCAGATCTATCTTGGAGATATCGTGCTCCTCGTAACTGATCGAACAAATCATCGATCCTGGGTAAGGGATACTGATTCCTTACCGTGGCCTTGTTCAACTGCCTATAATCCACACACAACCGCAAACTACCCTCCTTCTTTTTCACAAATAAGACCGGCGCTCCCCATGGTGATGTACTGGGTCGGATAAACCCTAGATCCACCAGTTCCTGTAATTGGATTTTCAATTCCCGTAGCTCTGTCGGTGCCATACGATACGGTGCTTGTGAAATCGGTCGAGTCCCGGGGAGTAACTCGATCGTAAAATCGATCTTCCTGGGTGGTGGTAATCCAGGTAAATCCCCTGGAAAGACATCAGGAAATTCCCGCACAATCGGAATATCCTGAATTCTCAAAGATTCATCCGTAGACTCTACCACATGAGCAAGATAACTCTGACACCCCTTCTGTAAAAGTTTTGTAGCTGTGAGTGCAGATATTACCTTGGGTGATGCGTCTCCACACTCCCCCTGAAATATCACTTCCGGCAATCCCGAACCTCTCAAAGTCAATCGCATGTTACTACAGTCGATAAGCGAATTGTACTCCGACAACCAATCAACTCCAAGTATCACATCGAAGTCGTGCACATTCATAAGAATCAAATCTGCTGGAAATTCGACTCCCTCAATCTCCACAGGACAAGCTCGTATCTCCTGGTTCACTTGGTAGGTCACACCCATCGGTATCCCCACACCCATCTCGTGCTCAAGTGCAGTCACCTCACGGCCCAACAGACCCGCACAACGCGGTGAAATAAAAGAATGAGTTGCCCCCGAATCCATCAATGCACGAACAACCATGCCATAAATATGTACAGTACCTGTCAACACTCCCGGAATGGATCTGGCGTGCTGCTGGGTAACAGCATAGACACGAGCCATAGACTCTGCAGGCCGTCCCCGTCCTCTAGCTCCTCGATCACGGCCACGCACAACACCGCGTGTCTGGCTGCTGTCAGTCTGAGATGCTGAGCTCTGTGCTGGCATAGTGTTGCCCCGAATCAGTGGACAATCAGAAGCATAGTGCCCCGGCTCACCACAAGCGAAGCAAGTGACCTCCCTAGGTCGACCCGAGTATCCTCCCGGTGAGATGCTCATCGGTGAGTACGGCCGCTGCCAAGCCCCAGAACGCTGTCCAGACCGCTGAGGACTCCTGAACTGACCAGAACGTCCTCGGCTGCTCGAAGATGAAGATCCACCAGAATGTCCTCCCTTCGAGCCCCGACGGCCCGAGAATCCTAAGTGCGGGCGATCACGTCGCCGTGTCTCCCCCTCAGCTTGCTGACGTGCCAGGATACTGTTCTCAACCCTGATCGCCGCATCAGTCAGATCCCTTATGGTAGCAAAGGGCGTTGCAGTCACCATCGCCTGAATCTCAGGTCGCAGACCCCACTCAAATCTGCGACATCGATCCTCCTCGGTGATCACGAAGTTCTCAGCAAAGCGAGACAACATCAGGAAGGTCTCCTCGTACTCTGCTACAGTCTGATCTCCCTACCGGAGTTGCAGAAACTCCTCCTCACGGGCATTGCGAAACGACCATGGATAAAACTGGTTGAGAAACCGCTCTCGGAAGGTCTCCCATGGAATGGTGTGAATGGTCCAGCCGGCCAAGACAAGGTTGTGCCACCATCGATAGGTGCTCCCATCCAGTAGGAAGGTCGCCAGTACGACATGCTCCTCCGGTGGACAGTGTATGACCTCGAAGATCCTCTCCCAGCGGTCAATCCACTGGTGTGCTTCCTCGGGGTCGGTCCCCCCACTAAAGTGCGTAGCACCCAGGAGCTGAGCCCGCTCAATGCTCGCAGTGTCTCCATTCCCTCCATTGCCCTCGTCAACACGTGCATGGGGTTCACGTCGGGGAGGCATATCCAACTGTTAAGAGGTAAACAGGTTAAAAAACATCGAAAGCGACCATGTACAAAGTACAAACCGCTAACCTTGTACTCTGACTGCTAATCCTAACGCTCTGATACCAAGCTGACAGGACTCGTCCCAATCCCACTAGGACCACCCGGGGACGTGCCCCGCTCTCGTCTGACAATGACTCTAAACATACCAAAATTACCCTTAAATAAAAACCGAATACTTAAATAGACAGATAACGTACTACAACAGTGTTTAAAGTGATACTGTCAGACAAGGGAAAGTAAAATACAACACGAGAGCACAATAGTCAGAGTACATTTATTCGGTGCACAACCTACCCACAAGTGGGTGTACAGGTGCACAGCTAAGCAACTAAACCTCTGCCTCCTCCTCCGGGTCCTCCTCCTCTATTTCCGTGTTAGGGTCTAGAGGGGTCAGTAAAACAAGGGTGAGTGGGCCAAAAATAACAGTTTATAAATCAATTTAATAATAAATAATCATAAGGTGTTACCCCTCCGTTTTTCAAATCTTGCATGCGGTGAAAATATAATATTATAATGAAATCATAACCATAAAACCGCAATAATAATCGAAAGAAGAAACTAACATATCAGTGCACTGTAAAACCCAACCCAAATGATGTCACGGTTCTAAGGCTACGCGTTGCCACTCAGGGTCTCACACCCGAGACTCTCTAGGTACATCAGCTCCCGGTATCCCGGTCACTGCCCGAGGTATATGAACATGCCTTCTTGAGAGTAAGCAGCCCAACGGGGGTCAACTCCACTCAGTCAGGGCCCCGTGACTACTCCAGGGTCCACCCAGGCCAACGACCCTCCCTGGAGGAGACAATATACACAGGTAGGAAAGTACAGTACAATAACAGTATAGTTTACCCTATGTCCCCCCGGACATCCCAAACAAAATCCACATATAATCCAGACGGGTCTCATACCCAAAACATTGTAATAGCATATATAAACAGTTCATATAAGACTCATCGAAATCATAAGTGGAAATAGGAAAACAGTTTATGCATGCAAGCCTTTTATAAATCAAACAGCCCACTCACACTCGGTCCTTGCTGCTCAACGATCTCTAAAACCTGTATTTTTATACCTGAGGGTTACTTAAGGACCCCATAACATCAATACCAAGACCTTAGAACAGATCCGCCTCAAAATCGCATCCTGGGCACTATTCCCGGTGCTTCAAACCCCATTTTGACTAATCTAACGATCTCCGATCGACACGAAACCACCTCCATTGGATCCGTATCGTTGAAACCTTGAAAATGGTATGGGCCCCACCAAAATCACTGTTCACACGCGCCCCCACGCGCCTGGTCAACGCTGCTACAGTACTGCTGACGTCATCACTGACACTTGTCAGGTGACACGTGGCATGTTCTGATTGGTCCCTGGTCTGACAACATCTGACAGGATGACGTCATCATGACGTCAGAAGTGACGTCATCATGCTACAGTACCGGGTCAGCCCGTTTGACTGGAATCGGGTCGCCGTCGACCCACGGCTAGACCCGATTCCACCGTACGATTCCGGCCACCATTTTCGACGGGGTTCATCCCTATAGGGTCTTCTAGGTCTGTTATATGGTTCTACCACCTCAAAATAGAAAGAAAACAGGAAGAAACGTACCAGAGCGTCGCTGAAACTCACGGTTAAACTCCGATCGTCGTCTCCGGCGATCCACGCCTTCTCCGTCGTCTAAACCGGTCCCAATCAACTCATCTCTCACCCTAGGACATTTCTATCACCAAATAATCGATTTCCTAGCATCAAAATAGGTTGGTTCGAAACAGGGAATCAAAATGGGGCTTTCGGGTTTTGGGTCTTACCGCCGCCGCAGGCCGCGCCGTCGTCCAGTTACGCTCCTGGGGTCCTCACGGTGTAGACTGGAGCTTCCCCTGCGTCAAGGTGGTGTGGATGTCACGGTTTGCCTCTTGGACCCGATTCCTTAGTGTTTCGGGTCTGTGTTTTGCACGGAATTTTTAGAGCAGGGACAGGGGTGGTGGTTGCCGGTGATGCACGGTGATGATGAGCAGATGATGGTGGTGTTGTGGGTGGTCGTCTGGTGCGATGAGGGCGGCTGGTTTGTGTGTTTGGGTGGAGAGAAAATGAGAAGAAGATGCACGGGTTAGGGGGGATGGATGTGTGTTTGTGTGTGTTTGAGAGAAAACAGGGAGTGATCGTGAATGAAGAAGAAAAAAACTGAGGAAATGGAAGGCTGAGATTCATTTGGGCAGGGATCCAACGGCTGGGATTAAATGGAGGGAAAAATAAAGGATTATAAAATGAAGGAATAGTGTAATGTTGCTTTATTGGAATAGTATGGACTTGGATGGGTGACACTTGTCACTCATCTACTGGTTTGATTTAAATATTAATTTGGCACGGATTCCCATAATAAATTAATATTTTATTCCGTTGTTCTCGGTTCGTAAATTCCGCTAAAACGCTTCCTTGACCATAACTTCCTTATACGAACTCCGATTTCGGCGTGCCGCCTGTCTACGGATTCTTGACGTCCCGACCTACGTCATAGTCATGGGTCAAAGTCCAAATTATTTCCCGGGTCAAAAGTCAAAGTTTCCCCCCTTCAGGGGCAAAATAGTCTTTTTACATTAAAATATTATTATTCTCGGTTCGGGTCGTTACAATCTACCCACCTTACAGAAATTTCGTCCTTGAAATTTACTCAAACAGGTGTGGGTACTGCCCTCTCATCAAATCCTCGGGTTCCCATGTCGCTTCCTCCACATCGTGGTTCCGCCATAGTACCTTGACTAACGAAATCGTCTTGTTCCATAAGACCTTTTTTTTCCGATCCAAAATCTGCATTGGCCGTTCCTCGAAACTCAAATCTGTCATCAGTTCCAGTGGTTGTTCCGGCAGTGCATGAGAGTCATCCCGAAGATACTTCCGTAGCATCGATACATGAAATACGTCATGTACTCGGGAAAGCTCCGAAGGTAACGCTAAACGATAAGCCACTGGACCAATTCTCTCGACAATCTCATAAGGTCCGATATAACGGGGACTCAATCTCCCACATCGTCCAAAATGGAGAATTCCTTTCCACGGCGATAACTTTAAAAAAACAAAGTCACCAAAGCTCTTCTGACGATCCTGGGCCGCCTTCAGTCTCTCCCGAATAACCCGAACTGTCTCCTGGGTCATATCCATCAGATCCGGCCCCATTGCGGTTCTTTCTCCGATCTCCATCCAGCATACCGGTGTTCTGCACTGTCGACCATACAGTGCCTCATAGGGTGCCATCCCTATACTCGCATGGTAGCTGTTATTGTAGGCAAACTCCATCAATGGCAATCGATCAGCCCACGAATCTTGGAATTGCAACACACAGGCTCTCATCATGTCCTCGAGAGTTTGTATTGTCCTTTCAGACTGTCCGTCGGTCTATGGGTGGAATGCCGTACTGAAGTGCAATTTCGTACCCAAAGTAGTTTGTAGACTCTTCCAAAACCTGGATGTGAAACGCGGATCCCGATCCAACACGATCGACTCTGGGGTACCGTGTAGTCGGATGATCTCATTAATGAATAGCTGGGCCAACCGGTTGAGCTTGTACGTCTCACGTACAGGCAGAAAATGCGCTGATTTAGTCAACCGGTCCACTATCACCCAAACCCCATCAAATCCACTCCTTGTCTTCGGTAACTTGAAGACAAAGTCCATTGTAAGATGATCCCACTTCCATTGCGGAATTGGAAGTGGCTGCATAGCCCCATACGGACGCTGCCGTTCTGCCTTGACCTGCTGACAGATCAAACATTTGCTGACAAACTCAGCTATCTCCCTCTTCATCCCTGGCCACCAATAATAGACCCGGAGAGTACGGTACATCTTCGTCCCTCCTGGATGCATAGCATAGGCCGAACTGTGGGCCTCGTCTAAAATATCTCTCCTCAACTCTGGTACCGCAGGTACACACAATCTCCCAAGCTTCACTAATCCTCCATCACCCCGGATGGAGAAATCTTGTCTCTGTCCGGATTCAACCTCGTTCCTGTAGTCACGGAGTATCTAGTCCTACATCTGAGCCTCGATGATCCTGTCGACCAACACGGGTCGCACATGGAAGCTAGCCAACAAGGCTCCCTGATCGTCCATCCCTAACATCACTCCGCTCTTCCGGAGTTCCACTAGCAAAGGAAGGTATACCAATCTCAAATGCGCAACTGATCCTGCCGACTTCCTACTAAGCGCATCGGCTACGACATTTGCCTTGCCAGGATGGTACTCGATGGTACAATCATAATCCTTTAACAATTCCAACCATCTCCGCTGTCTCATGTTGAGTTCCTTCTGAGTGAACAGATGTTTAAGACTCTGGTGATCGGTGAATATTCGGCATGTCACATCGAACAAATGATGTCTCTAGATCTTTAGGGCACCACTGCCAATTCCAAGTCATGAGTAGGGTAGTTCAATTCGTGCGTCTTCAGCTGCCGGGATGCGTAAGCAATCACTTTTCCATTCTGCATCAATACACAACCCAAGCCCTGCAGCGATGCATCACTATATACCACGAACTCTCCACTGCTGTCTGGTAATGCAAGGACAGGTGCAGTGGTTAATCCGAACTTTAATTCCTGAAAACTCTGTTCACACTGATCGTCCCATACAAACTTCACCCCTTTCCGGGTTAACCGAGTCAATGGTGCGGCAATCTGGGAGAAACCCTCCACGAATCTCCGATAATAGCCTGCTAACCCAACAAAACTTCGCACTTCCGTCACCGTGGTCGATCTTGGCCAATTTTTCACAGCCTCCGTTTTCTGAGGATCCACACTTATCCCTTCGGGTGATATAATGTGACCCAAGAATCCAATACTATTTAGCCAAAATTGACATTTGCTCAACTTGGCATATAGCTGCTCCTGTTGTAGTTTACCCAATACCATTCGTAAGTGCTTCTCATGAGCCCTGACACTCTTGGAATACACCAAGATGTCGTCGATAAACACGATCACAAATTTATCCAGGTATGCTCGAAAGAACCGATTCATCAAGTCCATGAATGCAGCTGGTGCATTCGTCATTCCGAAGGGCATCACCAAGAACTCATAATGCCCATACCTCGTTCAAAAAGCTGTTTTCTGAACATCCCCCTCGGCTATTCTCAGCTGATGGTATCCTGACCTCAGATCTATCTTGGAGAAATATCGTGCTCCTCGTAACTGATCGAACAAATCATCGATCCTGGGTAAGGGATACTTATTCCTTACCGTGGCCTTGTTCAACTGCCTATAATCCACACACAACTGCAAACTACCCTCCTTTTTTTTCACAAATAAGACCGGCGCTCCCCATGGTGATGTACTGGGTCGGATAAACCCTAGATCCACCAGTTCCTGTAATTGGATTTTCAATTCCCGTAGCTCTGCCGGTGCCATACGATACGGTGCTTGTGAAATCGATCGAGTCCGGGGGAGTAACTCGATCGTAAAATCGATCTCCCTGGGTGGTGGTAATCCAGGTAAATCCCCTGGAAAGACATCAGGAAATTCCCGCACAATCGGAATATCCTTAATTCTCAAAGATTCATCCGTAGACTCTACCACATAAGCAAGATAACCCTGACACCCCTTCTGTAAAAGTTTTGTAGCTGTGAGTGCAGATATTACCTTGGGTGATGCGTCTCCACACTCCCCCTGAAATATCACTTCCGGCAATCCCGAACCTCTCAAAGTCAATCGCATGTTACTATAGTCGATAAGCGAATTGTACTTCGACAACCAATCAACTCCAAGTATCACATCGAAGTCGTGCACATTCATAAGAATCAAATCTGCTGGAAATTCGACTCCCTCAATCTCCATAGGACAAGCTCGTATCTCCTGGTTCACTTGGTAGGTCACACCCATCGGTGTCCCCATACCCATCTCGTGCTCAAGTGCGGTCACCTCACAGCCCAACAGACTCGCACAACGCGGTGAAATAAAAGAATGAGTTGCCCCCGAATCCATCAATGCACGAACAACCATGCCATAAATATGTACAGTACCTGTCAACACTCCCGAAATAGATCTGGCCTGCTGCTGGGTAACAGCATAGACACGAGCCATAGACTCTGCAGGTCGTCTCCGTCCTCTAGCTCCTCGATCACAGCCACGCACAACACCGCGTGTCCGGCTGCTGACAGTCTGAGATGCTGAGCTCTGTGCTGGCATAGTGCTGCCCCGAATCAGTGGACAATCAGAAGCATAGTGCCCCGGCTCACCACAAGCGAAGCAAGTGACCTCCCTAGGTCGACCCGGGTATCCTCCCGGTGAGATGCTCATCGGTGAGTACGGCCGCTGCCAAGCCCCAGAACGCTGTCCAGACCGCTGAGGACTCCTGAACTGACCAGAACGTCCTCGGCTGCTCGAAGATGAAGATCCACCAGAATGTCCTCCCTTCGAGCCCCGACGGCCCGAGAATCCCAAGTGCGGGTGATCACGTCACCGTGTCTCCCCCACAGCTCGCTGACATGCCAGGATACTGTTCTCAACCCTGATCGCCGCATCAGTCAGATCCCTCATGGTAGCAAAGGGCGTTGCAGTCACCATCGCCTGAATCTCAGGTCGCAGGCCCCACTCAAATCTGCGACTTCGATCCTCCTCGGTGATCACGAAGTTCTCAGCAAAGCGAGACAACATCAGGAAGGTCTCCTCGTACTCTGCTACAGTCTGATCTCCCTACCGGAGTTGCAGAAACTCCGCCTCACGGGCATTGCGAAACGACCGTGGATAAAACTGGTTGAGAAACCGCTCTCGGAAGGTCTCCCATGGAATGGTGTGAACGGTCCAGCCGGCCAGGACAAGGTTGTGCCACCATCGATAGGCGCTCCCATCCAGTAGGAAGGTCGCCAATACGACACGCTCCTCCGGTGGACAGTGCATGACCTCGAAGATCCTCTCCCAGCGGTCAATCCACTGGTGTGCTTCCTCGGGGTCGGTCCCCCCACTAAAGTGCGTAGCACCCAGGCGCTGAGCCCGCTCAATGCTCACAGTGTCTCCATTCCCTCCATTGCCCTCGTCAACACGTGCACGGGGTTCACGTCGGGGAGACATATCCAACTGTTAAGAGGTAAACAGGTTAAAAGACATCGAAAGCGACCATGTACAAAGTACAAACCGCTAACCTAGTACTCTGACTGCTAATCCTAAAGCTCCGATACCAAGCTGACAGGACCCGTCCCAATCCCACTGGGACCACCCGGGGACGTGCCCCGCTCCCGTCTGACAATGACTCTAAACATACCAAAATTACCCTTAAATAAAAACCGAATACTTAAATAGATAGATAACGTACTACAACAGTGTTTAAAGTGATACTGTCAGACAAGGGAAAGTAAAATACAACACGAGAGCACAATAGTCAGAGTACATTTATTCGGTGCTCAACCTACCCACAAGTGGGTGTATAGGTGCACAGCTAAGCAACTAAACCTCTGCCTCCTCCTCCGGGTCCTCCTCCTCTATTTCCGTGTCAGGGTCTGGAGGTGTCAGTAAAACAATGGTGAGTGGGCCAAAAATAACAGTTTATAAATCAATTTAATAATAAATAATCAGAAGGTTTTACCCCTCCGTTTTCCAAATCTTGCATGCGGTGAAAATATAATATTATAATGAAATCATAACCATAAAACCGCAATAATAATCGAAAGGAGAAACTAACATATCAGTGCACTGTAAAACCCAACCCAAATGATGTCACGGTTCTAAGGCTACGCGTTGCCACTCAGGGTCTCACACCCGAGACTCTCTAGGTACATCAGCTCCCGGTATCCCGGTCACTGCCCGATGTATATGAACATGCCTTCCTGAGAGTAAGCAGCCCAACGGGGGTCAACTCCACTCAGTCAGGGCCCCGTGACTACGCCAGGGTCCATCCAGGCCAACGACCCTCCCTGGAGGAGACAATGTACACAGGTAGGAAAGTACAGTACAATAACAGTATAGTTTACCCTATGTCCCCCCGGACATCCCAAACAAAATCCACATATAATCCAGACGGGTCTCATGCCCAAAACATTGTAATAGCATATATAAACAGTTCATATAAGACTCATCGAAATCATAAGTGGAAATAGGAAAACAGTTTATGCATGCAAGCCTTTTATAAATCAAACAGCCCACTCACACTCGGTCCTTGCTGCTCAACGATCTCTAAAACCTGTATTTTTATACCTGAGGGTTACTTAAGGACCCCATAACATCAATACCAAGACCCTAGAACAGATCCGCCTCAAAATCGCATCCTGGGCACTATTCCCGGTGCTTTAAACCCCATTTTGACTAATCTAACGATCTCCGATCGACACGAAACCACCTCCATTGGATCCGTATCGTCGAAACCTTGAAAATGGTACGGGCCCCACCAAAATCACTGTTCACACGCGCCCCCACGCGCCTGGTCAACGCGTGGGTCAACGCTGCTACAGTACTGTTGACGTCAGCATGACGTCATCACTGACACTTGTCAGGTGACATGTGGCATGTTCTGATTGGTCCCTGGTCTGACAACATCTGACAGGATGACGTCATCATGACGTCAGCATGATGACGTCATCATGCTACAATACCGGGTCAGCCCGTTTGACTGGAACCGGGTCGCCGTCGATCCACGGCTTGACCCTATTCCACCGTACGATTCCGGCCACCATTATCGACGGGGTTCATCCCTATAGGGTCTTCTAGGTCTGTTCTATGGTTCTACCACCTCAAAACAGAAAGAAAACAGGAAGAAACGTACCAGAGCGTCGCTGAAACTCACGGTTAAACTCCGATCGTCGTCTCCGGCGATCCACGCCGTCTCCGTCGTCCAAACCGGTCCCAATCAACTCGTCTCTCACCCTAGGACATTTCTATCACCAAATAATCGATTTCTTAGCATCAAAATAGGTTGGTTCGAAATAGGGAATCAAAACGGGGCTTTCGGGTTTTGGGTCTTACCGCCGCCGTGTCGCCGCCGCAGGCCGCGCCGTCGTCCAGTTACTCTCCTGGGGTCCTCACGGTGTAGACTGGAGCTTCCCCTGCGTCGAGGTGGTGTGGATGTCACGGTTTGCCTCTTGGACCCGATTCCTTAGTGTTTCGGGTCTGTGTTTTGCACGGAATTTTCAGAGCAAGGACAGGGGTGGTGGTTGCCGGTGATGCACGGTGATGATGAGCAGATGATGGTGGTGTTGTGGGTGGTCGTCTGGTGCGATGAGGGCGGCTGGTTTGTGTGTTTGGGTGGAGAGAAAATGAGAAGAAGATGCACAGGTTAGGGGGGATGGATGTGTGTTTGTGTGTGTTTGAGAGAAAACAGGGAGTGATCGTGCATGAAGAAGAAAAAAACTGAGGAAATGGAAGGCTGAGATTCATTTGGGCAGGGATCCAACGGCTAGGATTAAATGGAGGGAAAAATAAATGATTATAAAATGAAGGAATAGTGTAATGTTGCTTTATTGGAATAGTATGGACTTGGATGGGTGACACTTGTCACTCATCCACTGGTTTGATTTAAATATTAATTTGGCACGGATTCCCATAATAAATTAATATTTTATTCCGTTGTTCTCGGTTCGTAAATTCCGCTAAAACGCTTCCTTGACCATAACTTCCTTATACGAACTCCGATTTCGGCGTGCCGCCTGTCTACGGATTCGTGACGTCCCGACCTACGTCATAGTCATGGGTCAAAGTCCAAATTATTTCCCGGGTCAAAAGTCAAAGTTTCCCCCCTTCAGAGGTAAAATAGTCTTTTTACATTAAAATATTATTATTCTCGGTTCGGGTCGTTACACATGTGGTCGATTCTCGAGATACTTCGATAAGGGTGGAGGATATTCCTATAGTGAACGAGTTTTCAGATGTGTTTTCGAAGCATTTACTTAGATTTCCACCTTACTAGGATATTGAGTTTACCGTAGAGCATCTTCCAGGTACCCAACCTATATTCCAGACATCGTACGCAATGGCACCAGCAAAATTAAGGCAATTGAAGACTCGATTATAGGACTCGGTGAATATGAGATTCATTCGATTGAGTGTATAACCTTGGGGTGCTTTGATGCTATTTGTAAGGAAGAATGACAGGACCCATCCCAATCCCCCCGGGATTAGTGCGGGATGACCCTGCTCCCGTCTGACACGAAGTGTCAGACAAGGGATATTTTCGTCCTTTGCCCTCCTGGGCTATCAGAGTACGCCAGGATCCGGAGGAGGCATGTGATATCTCGGTCTCTGCTACAGTCCACATCCGATGTCAACCTGAAGGGCAGTTAAAACATTAAAAACTGTGAGTGGACAAAACAAAAGTTTATAAAAACATTTTAACGAGAAGACCTTTGTACCCTCCACTAAAAAGCATGCATGCATTCGAAAACCATTTATCCAAAACAAACCATATGTGGGACTAAGCCCAAAGCAGATATAAACCAAGGTCGAAAGGACCACAATGAAAACGACCATACGGGCCACTGCCCAAATCCTGTGCACACCTGTACACACCACATATCATATATCATATATCCATCACATACATATATATAAGTCACACAACCAATCCTGTCACGGTATCCAAAGCCACGCGCGCGCTACCCGGGTCTCAATCCGAGTCATCTCAAAGTCAAGGTCAATGTCCGCAGACCACTGACCCTACCCGAGGTAATAGTAACCATAGCCTTCCTGAGAGTAAGGAACCCAACTGGGGGGTGACTCCACTCAGTCGGTGCTCCGTGACTACTCCGGGGTCCACCCAGGCCAACGACCCTCCCCGGAGGAGATAATAGAAGTAAAGGAAGGTAGACGAACATATATATACATAACATAAACATTCATGACCGGTTCCCCTGAACCGTCATGATCCATCATATCCATAATCAGGTAACATGCCGGTTCCCATAAACCGTCATGTACCGTAATAACATAACAAGGGTTCATGCCGGTTCCCATAAACCGTCAAGAACCATGATACCATAACAAGGGTTCATGCCGGTTCCCATAAACCGTCATGAACCTGGGAATCCATTTAAGGTTCCCTGACTTGAAATCAAAACCGTAAAGTGACTGGGTCTCGTACCCGAACATAGGACACCAACTGGGCACCGTGCCCGGAATCTGAGGTCATATGCCCGAGACAAAACCAAATGGGTTTCATACCCGAGTTTAGCCTTTTAGAAATCCAACACCATTTCATTTAAATCAATAAAGAAATACAGACCCGTATAAGCACCGTATAAGGCTGAAACCTCGAAATACGTGCTTATACGTAACCACATACAAATGCACCCATGGCATCATCAAACAAGTAATAAAACATATAATAAACATTTATGCATGCACCAATTTAGAAAACAAGGTCCACTCACAGACCGTCCGAGCTGCCGCCTCGATTTGCGTGCCATACGGTTCCCCGAGCCGATCACCGTCACCGGGACTCCCAAACCTGTCCAAATCGTAATAGAAGGTTACTAACTACTTAATTAACCTCCTACCAAAGCCCCGTAATTTTCCCGTATTTTTAACTATTTTTAATCCTGAACCTAAACCTTCCGATGCTCCGAAACATATCGAGACGGTGTCCGATCGACACGAAACCAGTCCCAAAATGTTCGTTACATCGAATAGATGATTTCGTATGTTGGAACCTTCCCCAGATTCCCTGCCACGCGCCCTCACGCGCCGCCCGAAGTGGCTGCGCGTGGGCTTCACGCGCCTCTACAGTACCTGCTGACGTCATCGCTGACGTCAGCATGACGTCATCTGACAGCTGTCAGGTCTGACATGTCAGACTCTGACAGGTGCCACGTGTCATGCTCCCATTGGTCCACGTTACTGTGTTGTCAGTGCCACGTGTCATCACGGCACTGGTCCACGTCGGTGCCACGTGTCAGCCCCTGATTGGGCCACGTCACTGACATGTCAATGCTGACTGTGCACTGACATGTGACACGTGTCGCACTCCTATTGGCCCATTTTCTGACATGTCAGCTGACATTGCCAGATCTGACAAGGCTGACGTCATCGCTGACATGATGACGTCAGCAGGATGACGTCACCTGTCATCCCTGCCCTCCCGCGGGTCGACCCGAACGTCTGCAACCGGGTCGCCGTGACCCGCGGCTTGACCCAGCCGGTTCTCCCAGCTCCGGCCACCAAAACACTCCCCGTTTGTCCCATTCTCTTCGTCTCAACCCAAACTACAGTCCTATGACCTTAAAATGTAAGAAAAGCATCGAAAACACGTACCTTCAATCCAGCCATGGCGGCCGTGACTTCCTCCGCCGTTCACGGCCGTTCCAGGCCTTCCTAACCCTCGAATCCAATCCCAATAGACTCCTAGGGTCCCTAGAAACCATTCCTAATCTTTAGAAATCATCGAAAACCCCTAAAACTAAAAATCCAAATTTTGAGTAAAATGTACCTCACGGGTTTTCGGGTTCCGCCGCCGTGGTCCGCCGCCGTGAGTCCTCGCCGTCGCGTCCTCATCATCACGGTCCCTCCTCACGTCACACTTAAGATGAAAAATGATGAGATGTGGTGGTATGTGTATGGTGTGGTGTTTGAAAATGGAGGATGAAGAAAATGAAGAAAAATGGGATAATGGGTTTCGGGTGGTAAGGAACAAAGAAGAAGAGGATGGCTGATGAGAGAAGGAGAGATTGATGGTGAGGATTGATAGTTAGTTGGTAATGGATGGTTAGGATTAATAGTTGTTAGGTTTAATTATAAAATAATTAAAATAATAATATTTTATTAATTAGATCCACAAATTAAGAGTATTGACCAATAGGATGAGTGACACTTGTCACTCATCCATGGGACCCACTAAAAATATCTGCCCAATCAGCTTTCGCCAAAACGTCCCCGTCTCGAAGTTCGTGCATAGTGAAATCGAACTTCCGTGACCCATAACTCTCCCGTTCGAAGTCCGATTTCAGTGTGCCGCCTGTCTATGGATTCGTATCGTCCTTATCTACGTAACGGTCTTCGGCCCTCGGCCATCGGACCTCCTGGTCAAAAAGTCAACTTTTGACCTCCTATTCACCCAAATTACCAAAATGCCCCTAAACTTCCGAACGTCATAACTTCCTCCACGAACGTCGGAATTGAACGTGCCACCTGTCTATGAACTCGTGACGTCACGAACTACGTCACGGTCATCGGTCAAAGTCCATTTGACCGCCCGATTAAAAAGTCAACGTTTTGCCACCATCAGGGGCAAAACGGTCATTTCGCATCGCTCGTCCGATTTCGCTCTACTAATCACGGATTAGCCTCACTAATCGTGATTAGTCACTAATCTAACCATGAAATTTGGGACGGGTCGTTACAAAGAAATATGGTAGTTTGAGGTTATATATCAACTACTAGTGAATAAATAAGTTACGGTGCAGAATAAGTATCCTTTTGCCACAAATTGATTATTTTTTTTATTAGTTAAAAAAGGGAAAAATACTTTCCTAAAATTAGGCATAGATCCAGATGTTATCTATAGCAGCCCGGAAGTTTAATTTCGAAAAGTTATAATTAAAATTAAGATTTTACCCTTAAAAAGGTCAATGGTGGACTTTTTGACGTTGACACTTTTAGATGTTTCTCGAAGACCGCTACGAAGGACTATGCCAAAATCTGAGCACAAATAGGTTCAATATGGGTTAAAATTGAGTATGGGCAGTTTGGTAATTACGGTTAAGGTGTAATTTGGTAATTTCTCATGGAAAATGTTATATGATGGTGACATGTGTCTAGATTAATCTGGTCATTTCCCTCCCTTATCCCCCCTTTGACATACTCTAGTATATACAGGGTTATATATGTCTAGACACACATATCCGTAAAACACAATATAACCAATCCTCGATATCCGCGATATCCATAACCAGTAACTGTCATGATTTCCAATGCTAACGCGTGCAACTCGGGGTCTCATCTCCGAGTACATCCCCTAGGATCAACGACGTCCGGGTGATATCATAATGGAGTGTCTTCCCCGAATCTACGACGTCCGGGGTGATATCATAATCTCGCACTTTTGAGCCTGAACCTCTCCTCAGAACTACTCATCACAGGCAGTGCACCGTGACTACTCCATGATCCTCGACGTCTAGAGGAGACAATCTAACTCATACATGATGTATATGTGGAACAGTCATCAAATCCATTAAAAGTTATTTTAAACCATTTATGTCTCAACATGAGTAAAAAAAAATATATTGAATTGGCTCTATGCCCGAGACATAACTTTCACAAGCCTTTTCCACAAAACCATCAGAAAACAGTGTCCATAACTCATTTTATAAAATTCCGATTTATCCCAATCGATCATACCAAATCGTTATTCAATCACCTCAAATCACAGTCTTTTATTCAAATTCCCGTTTGACTTTAAATATAAGTCAAAACTGTAATCCAGTTGGGTCTCAAAACCAAAATATAATTTTCACGCAAATCCGTAAAATTATTTGTAAATCTATAACTAAATCCACAACATCATCAAATAATGATATCAAATCATTTCAACTTAAATCATATAATAAAGCATTTAAAATATTTATGCATGCATCACAGTTATAAAACAAAAGTTCACTCACGCTCGATCCACGTTGCGCACTCAATATCAGCGCTGTAATCTCACCGAAACTAATCCAAAGTCTCTGGGCCTATCCAAATCATATACGAGGGTCACTAATGTTCTATACAAGTCTATACATTAAACATCACAAATCCCGATACCAGAAACATCCCGAACACGCTTTCTGATGCTAAAAAACCCCTAAATGACCTATCAAACGGTATCTGATCGACCTGAAATCACCACCATTGGATTCAGATCGTCGAAACCTTGTGAACAAGACCGATTTAACCTCGAAATTCATGTCCACGCGCCCTTAAGCAATAGTTAAAGTTCGGTCAACACTGGTCGTCGCCAGTCAACGATTGTCCATGGCAGGACGCACCCCGATTATCGCCTCGATAATCGGAAAGCATCCTGCTCCCGTCTGACAATCGAATCCAAAGACCGGAAAACTAAATAATATTACAACACACCCATTGTCAGACCAGGGAGATTAAACAAATACATCCGACTGGACGTCAAGTCCACAGTTTGACAGAGCATAATATTACAAAACAAGTTAAAGAACAAATCCTACTCTGTGAACTAACTACTCCGCAACTGAAAACTTTATGCCTCCGCCTCTGCCTCGGCGCTTGCCCCCGCACTTGTACCACGACCTGGAGGGAATTTAAAACAACAAAGTGTGAGTGGACCGAAACATAAGTTTTACAGAAACACAGTTTTTCGAAATCGGGTTCGCCCTCCAGTTTTGTAACACGCATGCATAACCGAATATTCCAAAATCACGTATTAAGCCTTTGAAAACTTTTTTTTTTCCGAAACACATGAAAAACGTTACAGAGATTCGTCATAACTCATGTAAAACAACTTAACATTACCAGAATCCAGAAACCGTTATTTTGAAACATCAATTGCACAAGTCAAGTATAAAGCGAATCAATAATCGCAATTATCCTGTTGGATCCATCCGAGTCTTTAAACTCCATATCAGGCCTTCCCGGGATATCAACGAGTCTTTAAACTCAAAACATGATCAATAGGCCTCGGGGGTATCACCATAATCGAGTCTTTAAACTCACGAGTCTTTAAACTCACTACGGGTCTTTAAACCCAATTTTCGGGCCCGCCCCCGTCATCAATAAACCGGGTCTCTAAACCCAAAACCGGATCCAACAATCAACCGGGCCTTAAACCCAAAACCGTTTTTTTAAACACATTAAACCAGGATTTATCATAATCGTTTTCCAACATCATTCCGAAATCATATCACGTCATAATAGGACTTATGTCCGAATTCACATGCAATTTCCAAAACATGAAATTTCCGAAATCACTTCACAATTATAATCAAAACATCATAAATCCGTAACATGCATAATCATATCCAGATACTTCATCAAAACATCATTCATGCATAAGCAAAAACTGAAACCTCGAAATGCGTGAAATACGATAAATATCTCGAAAAGCGTGAAAACACGTAAAACCGAAATATCATATCACCATCATAAAATCATATGCAAAACCATAAGATAAGTAAGTAAAATAGTCATGCATGCCCGGTTTAGAAATCAAAAAGTCCACTCACTGTTTTAGGACGCGTCAATCGCGTCCCACGCGCTCCTCCGTAGCTTCGGAAGTGTCCGGGCCTGTAAAAACGTACAAGAAGGCTTACAAACATCCCAAAATAACTCGTAGGATTTTTCCTAATTTTCCCGGATTTTTCGGCGAAATTAAACTTAGAGACTTAACCTTCCGGACTCCCGAAATTATCCTGAACGACTCCCGAACAACTCGAATCCTAAAGGTAAAATGTTAATTAGACTGAAAGGAACAATCTCTATGTTGACCGTGATCGGAGTTAACATCGCACGCGCCGCCCAAAGTGGCTGCGCGTGAAGGCCACGCGCCAAGCTACAGTGTCTTCGTTCTTACCCGGATAGACTGATAAACGGGTCTATTACCCGCGACTCAACCCGACCAGTTCAAGCTCAATTCTCAATCAATTCTTCTCGTTTTCAATCCTATTACCTTCTCTAATCCATTAATTTAAGGTCTGTGTTGATGACTACCCTCGACTAACACAAGAACGACCCAACTCAAGTTCAAACAGTCGATCAAGTCGACGTCTGGAACTCACCCTACACGATTCCATTTCCAAATTAATTTCACCAGTAGCTCAAGGGGACCTATACGAACACAATAGCACAAACAATTGAACTCGCTGTTACCTGGAAGTCGTCGTCCTCAAGCTCGAAAATTCTCAGAACTAGGGAGCTCAGTTCTTGGCCAATTCGTGAGTGACGTCCTTCGAAATCGATGTGGTTGGTTTCCTTTTGCTCCCAGAAGGCTAGAACGGCCCTTAGTTTAGCTCGAATGTCCCCACGATTTGATCTTCAATTTTCCTCCAACTGGTTTTTCCTTCGAACTGGAACTTGGGTTCTTGGGCAATCCGTGCTCGAAACCCTTCAGTTCTTGCACGGTCGAGATTCAATCACTCCCAGAAAACTCTCTACGTGTTTAGATTTGTCTCTTGTTTGATCCTGAAATGACCAACACGATGAGACCCGCTGGGGGTTCTGGGACCAGCCGCGTGGTGTTTCGGGTCCGCTGGGGCGTGGCCGTTCGGCGAGTATCCTGCAAGGACTAGACACCGGTGTGGTGCCGGCCGAAGGGGCTCCGATGCCTAAGTTAGTATCTGAGTGCCGAGAGGCAAGTAAATACAGTGCTCTGGATCGGTTTCTGAGTGTCTTACCTTTGTGAAGGGTCTGGGGTATTTATAGTAGCCATAACTGTGGTATGTGGGCTACTGTTACGGGAGCAGGTGGTGCTTGGTGGCTGGGAGCCGTCTGACAAGCCCTGGATATCCGGAGGAGGCGCCAGCTGGAGTCCCAACCTGCCTCCGTCAGGGAGTTGGTGTGGCAGAGTTGGTTAGGTGACTGTCGCAGCCAGCTGTCGTCTGTTCACTGTCAGGTGCCGAATGGCGGGTCTGCAGTACGGTGCGATTGGCGGGCCGTGGGCCGTGAGGGTGCCGATCAGGCGATCGGTCGGCGGCCTTCCTGTCCTGGTGGGACCTGTGCTAGGGTGGTCGGTCGATATGGTATCAACATAAGTCCCCTAAGTCTTTGACTGAGGTGGGGTTCCTCGGTCGAGGACTTGATATGACGGCCGGTACCTGTCGACCGACCTGGGCGGTGCGCCCTGTATCCCTAGTAGCCCCCCCAAGTCATGGAGCGAGGAAGTGCACCGTATGTCCGATTTGCAAAGGAGCCCCGTTGCCGAGTTCCGGAAGCGGCCCACCGTAAAGACCAAAAGATCGTGGAGAGGCGGCCGTGGGGAATGGCGGGGAGACGTCGGTAGCAGTGTGCTTGCCGACGAAGAGGGGAGGCGTGCCGTCGGGAAAGAGGCCGAGAGGCTCCGCGGCAGGCGGTATGAATGCATACCGGTGAGCGATGTACGTATGTACGTATGTAGTTGAGAATGTACGATACCGATGGGTATACAGTACAAGGTATTCGTAGCCGAAAGGTGGCCGTATCGGCCTGGTGACCGTCAGATCGGAAGCGCGCATCTCGAGGCGGGCCAGGGGCCTATAAAAGGGGCGAAAGCTTTCTGTCTTTTTCACTTTTGACTCAGAGCATCAGTGGAATAATTGCGAGTGCCGACTGAATTGGAGACTGCCGATCAAGAAGAGGACGCACGTGGAACCAATTCGACTGAGTAAAACTTTGAAAGGTATAATTCCTGCCGTTCGGCATCTATGCTCAGCATGTGTTCCGTAGCGTAGGTGCTTAGTTGTAGCTTCTTTTCTTTTGGTAATTTGTAGATGTCAGAGTCAGAGTCAAACAGTGGATCTGAGGTTAGGTCCCCTCAAGCTTTTGGCGGGGAAACACCGTCCAGTTCGGCAACCGACGGGCCGAGCGGGCGCAGTGGGTCAACGTCCACTAGTGGGTCCATTAGCAGCACGTCGTCGTCCAGCAGTGGTGACAGCCTGGATGAGGCTCTCAGGTTGCCGCGGAAGGAGGTGAGGCAGCAGGGCGGCTGCAGCACATCGGGTGCCGATCGGCCAAGTGAGAGGAGGACGTCCCCCCGTACGCCCCCCGTCGCCACCGTCGATTCCGAGGCTGAAGGTAGCGGTACGGAGACGAGCTCGCCGATGGAACTAGATGCCGACGGCGTGGTGAAGGTTGAATATGCCGTGGATTACGAAATGAACACCATTCGGCAGTCCGACCTGGACCGGTTCCGGGAGCTGTACAACGTGCCGGCGGAGATTAAGATGACGGTACCCCCGCACAGCAAGAAGCCGAGCAGTCCTCCGGAAGGGTCGACATTATTTTACGTCGATTGCTTTGAACACGGCGTGAGGCTGCCTCTGCACCCGTGGCTCCAGGACATGATGGCGAGGGCGAACCTGGCCCTGGGGCAGCTGAACGCCAACGGCTGGATCATCCTAATCAGCCTGTACACGGCATTCCGATTGGCGGGACTGCCGGAGCCGACCTGGGGGCAACTGTGCGCCCTGTACCGCTTCAAGCGGCAGACCTACGGGTCGGGGTGCTACCAGATGGAGTGCCTGCACAAGAGTGCGCGGGGGGCGTTCATCACGGATGTGCCGACGTCGCAGAAGAGCTGGAGGCATCGGTTCTGCTGGGTATCGGGGCCGTGGGAAGGGGACGTCAGTGGGGTCCGCGCGAGGATTCCCAGCTACTTCCAGTCTGGAGGTTGTTGGTCTACCGTTCGGCTAGTAGGCATAAGGCGTCAATTGTGGCTACCGAGGCGGAGACTGATGGTGTTGTTGTGTGTGCAGGTCCGTCCAAGGCAACGGTAACAGCAGAGGATTGGGAGGCGTGCAACCTGGTGCAGGAGAAGCTGTCCGACCTGGAACGCAGCCGGTGTGTCCTGAAGTTGCCGTCGAACCTGCTTGTCGTGGGTCTCATCTCGCTACCTGGTAAGCAAGTAGTGCTGAAGTTATAGTATGTAGGCATGCCGGGGCACTAACAGTTTTGTTTTGCAGTGCACCCCCAAGTTGAACAAGCCGCTCAGAAGAAGATGAGTGAGGCGGTGGCGAAGCATGGCTCGGCTGCCGAGGGAAAGGGCAAGGAGCCGGAGGCAACCCCCCCACAGCCGCGGAGGCAAAAGACCGTGGCAGTGAAGCCCAGGGGTGCCGGCCGAGAGGAGCCCCCGTTGGGGTCCAGTTTGGGTGTCCGGCCAAATGGGCCGCCGAAGCCGACGAGGCCTGATCCGCGGCAAGGTGCCGAGCAGGCGAAGAGTCCCGTCCGGGGACTGAAGCGGCCCCTCGAGCATATGACCTTAGATATCGGGCACGGTGCCCAGCTGATGTCATATGTTCGGGCACGAGACCCAGTTATTTTACAGTTTATGATTTCGGGTCAGGGACCCTAGATGAATTTCCAAGTTCATGACGGTTTACGGGAACCGGCATGAACTCTGGAAAAGTCATTGTGGTTCATAACGGTTTATGGGAACCGGCATAAACCTTTGTCAGGTCATTCTAGTTCATGACGATTTATGGGGACCGGCATGAACCCTGGTAATGTTATTACGGTACATGACGGTTTATGAGAACCGGCATGTTACCTCGGTTATGTTATCACGGTACATGACGGTTTATGGGAACCGGCATGTTACCTGGTTATGGATATTATGGATCATGACGGTTCAAGGGAACCGGGCATGAATGTTTATGTTATGTATATATATGTATTCATATACCTTCCTTTACTTCTATTATCTCCTCCGGGGAGGGTCGTTGGCCTGGGTAGACCCCGGAGTAGTCACGGAGCACCGACTGAGTGGAGTCACCCCCCAGTTGGGTTCCTTACTCTCAGGAAGGCTGTGATTACTATTACCTCGGGTAGGGTCAGTGGTCTGCGGACATTGATCTTGACTTTAAGAAGACTCGGATTGAGACCTGGGTAGCACGCGCGTAGCTTTGGAAACCGTGACAGGATTGGTTGTGTGGATTATATGTATATATGATGTATGCTATATGAGATATATGATATGTGATATGCACAGGTTTTGGGCAGTGGCCCATGTACGTGGTTTTACTATGGTTTGGGCTGAGTCCCGTATGGTTGTTTTCATTATAATTCTTTCATTATTGGTTTTGGGCTTAGCTCCCACATATGGTTTCTTTCGGTTAAATGGTTTTCGAATGCATGCATGCTTTTTAGTGAAGGGTACAAATGTCTTCTCGTTAAAATGTTTTTATAAATTCTTGTTTTGTCCACTCACAGTTTTTAATGTTTTGACTGCCCTTCAGGTTGACATCGGATGTGGACTGTAGCAGAGACCGAGATATCACATACCTCCTCCGGATCCTGGCGTACTCTGATGGCCCGGGAGGGCAAAGGTCAGAAATATCCCTTGTCTGACACTTCGTGTCAGACGGGAGCAGGGTCATCCCGCACTAATCCCGGGGGGATTGGGATGGGTCCTGTCAATAACATTGTCAAATAGTGCATTAGTAGGCCATTTTGTCTATTACATGGTGCAATTAAACACAACAGTTGTAGTCCATGGTGCAATCAAATACAATAGTTGTAATCCAGGGTGCAAAGTGACACAAAAACACGAGTACACCAAACAAAAAATTCACCAATCAGCTTGCACCCACCAGCCTACATCTAACAGTCTTGCACTTGATTCTAACAGCTAACCTAACAGAATACACAAACCAGCCTACAAAACTCTATGTGTCATTGTTGATGCTACCTCTTCCTCATTGTTGTAGATTTGAACCTATGTTTCTTACGAGGAGAGCGTTCAATCAATGGAAGAGGATTTGGTGCTGTGTTTGTGGCTGAGGAGGTCCAGTGATATGAGACAAATCTGACACAGCTAGATGGGGTTGTGATTGGGTCTGGAGTTGAGGTTGGGGTTCTGGATTAGGTTTTGGTTGGGGTTGGCGATTAGGTTCTAATTAAGTTTGGGGTTCAGGTTAAGTAGAGAGTTTGGGGTTCAGGTTAAGTAGAAACTAGGAAAATAAAGACACAAGCTAAGCATATAGCATATTGAAGCATGAAGGAAATAAAGAAATATAAACCCATCAAGCATATTCCATGGATAATCAAAGAAATATGAAACCAGAAGCATGGAAAAAAGGAAAACTAATCGTAGACAGGTTGCTCCACTCTAGGCTCACGAGGAATCATATTCGAAATTATATGCACCTACTTGTTCGCACCTACGCGTTGATTACACTAGAAATTTTCAATCGATTCAATGTTCAGTCGTCGATTCAATGCCTCAATTTCAATCTAACTCAAACCCTAGAATTTTTCCCCCAATTTCGACCTCGCATAGGAACTGGAGAGGAGATGCCTGATTTAGCATTTGTGGGTCCCAAAATCATTCCTCATCGCGGCTGACATGGCAAAAAGGTGTCTCGTGTCAAATTCCTTATTTTACTCTTACTTTTCATGGCTACATAACACCTTGGACGGAAAAGGAACTAAATGGCCCTACTCGGCCGTTTCATGCAGTTAAGTGACCGAATAACAAGTTCAAAGTGCAAAGTATGACAAATGTGGTAGTTCATGGTGCATTTAAGCCAAAAAGCCTTTTTAAAATCTCAATTGAGTCCGGCCCAAGCAGACTTATTAAGCCTGACCTGTAAAGTCCAATAAAACTCGACCTAAACCTGGCCCGACAAAGGGTATGTGCTTTCATATTTGTGACCAAGCCTACCCGACCTGACCTAAAACTTTTCAAATTATGAGATAAGCCCGGCATAAGCACAAAAAATTTGGGTCGAGCAAGCCTGATCCAACCCAATTATGAGGGCTAGCCTCCGACTATCTGAGCTTCCAACCCTAAGCCACTAGGTGCTTTTGTGAGAGGACGACCCAAGTAGTACCTCCGCAGCTTAGCGAATGCGTTCTTCGTATTCGGTTCACTCAGTCAGTCTCCTCGGTTGTGGCCCTTACTCGATGAGCAGTGAGCTCGGCATGGGCCACTTTTAGTTGAGTGCCACAACTGTGTATTGTTCGTCGAGTGCTTGGCTGACAAGACCCGTCCCCAACTGTCACGAAATTCGGACAGGCCCTGCTCCCGTCCGACCACTTCTTATCGGACAATGGATTTTTATAAATTTAGCCCAGTTTAAAGTCGTAACTACTAACCAAATTAGGGCCGCTTTGCGGGGTTACCACCCACATTCTACCCACTGACCTTGTCAAGGTGTAGAAATTATTTATTTAGTCCTGATCAAATACTAATATTATAGTATTACTTTTATCTATTGTTTCTAACCGTCCACCCATATTAACTTAGATTTAAAAACGTATATTCAACCATTCCTATATATATCATAATAAATACTATAGATTCACAACACAAATATAATTTAGGGACAATTAAGGTAATAATTGAAGAATAATTAATTATGATTAAAACACTTTAGGATTCGGATCTCTGCCCAAACAATGTCCAAAAATTTCAAAAATTATATAATAAAACTCATAAATTAATATAAAAATATTTCATGTTGATCGGACCACCTAGAACGGCTGCAAGCGCTGCCAGGCGCCGTCGCAAGGCGTTGTGTGTGAAACCCACACGCCAAGCTACAATCAAGGATGAAAATATCGATATCGACGGATATATCGCTAGCTGAATTTACGGATATCTCGCCCCAAATATCGATATCGATATCGATATCGTTTACGGTCAACAAAAATGACGGAAATCAGATCCAAATGACAGAAATTTGGAATGAAATTTTGGGAAAAATTTAAGTATCCAATAATGGTTATATAGGACTAATAAAAATCATAAAATGACTTTGATATAATAAATATATGATGAATCATATGATAAAATATAGATCTGCCAATAACTAACAGTATAAAATCTTAAAGATAAACTTAAATTAAAACATAATTCTATTGATAATATTTCACACCAAATACTTTACACATTGAACTTCATAAAAAACAATTAGAATGTCTACCAGCTTGAAAATCGGCGAGTTTACATTTACATAATAATTTAGAAAATTGGACGAAAAACGAATTCTTATTAAACGTATGTTCATCTCATATTTTTTTACTATGTACTAATATTTAATAAAAAATTACAATATATTTATATCCTTATTTAATAATAATAAAAAAATCAAACATTAAACTTAGAAAGTAAAAAACGTGTAACTTATCCAAATAAAAGAAATTAGAAGTGTGTAGAAACAAGAAGATAAGGATGATCGCCCATGTAGGAAATAAAAATAAAATATCTTCTCTTTATTTGTAAATGGCTGTGAAATGTTTAGGCGGCGTGAGAAGCGAGAAGATGGTTATGAAGATGGGTGCCCCTGAAGGAAATAAACATTTTCTTATACTAAAAAATGTTTATTTTTTCTCTTGAAGATGGCCTCGCTTTCCTTGCCACTGCCGCTTGCCGTTCCTGCTCATCACTGCTACTCAACATTCTTGCTCATCACTGCTGCTCGACGTTCTTACTCATCACTGTTGCTTGCCGCTACTTCTAGCCGTCGTTGCTCACAGCTATTCCTCAGCGCTACTTCTTGCCGCTGCAGCTTGCTATCCCTGATCGCTACCCTCGCTCGTCGCTGCATCGATATTCATGTAAATTGATTTATACGGCTTAAGAATTCATATTTACCATCTTCCTGCTTATAATTTTATTGAAATATCGTGAAAATCGTCCGATTTTTTCGATATTCATCGAAATTTTGCGATAGTACTGAAATTTGGAGAAGATTTTTCTTCACCCCCTGTTTATATGCCGACGAGTCTGATTTTCGATATTTCCATGGAAATATCGACGATATTACCGATTTTTATTTCCATGGCTACAATTTCATCTCCCTTACTTGATTTTCTGGTTTTTTCGGGTCACTCGACCCTGCAACTTGACCTGGTAATTTCTCCCTCCTTTTACGTCCATATTCATTGTTCCGAATATAAAAAGTCATCTAAAACATTTAGGGAGAAGATTTGCGGAGTTAAAAATGAGAAATGCTTACATAATCCATTAATCGACCTTCACCATCTTTCGACTATGGCTTCTAGCAACTCCTTCATCCTTCTCAACGTCTAGTTCATTTCTCTTCTTGTCCTTGGATGATCACAAGGTCTCTAGGAAGACGTTGGCATCCTGGTTTCCAACTTTCCTGGCCTAGAACACAAATCCGATAAAGGGACTTCACGGGTTCCACATGCCCTCTCGGGATATTCTAGGTGTTCCCCTTTCATTCTTCCCAACTTCTTAATATGATCATCATCATTCTTATTCGCCTAATTCTCTCTAAGAATTCTTCACTCTTCTCCGTTCAATTCCTTCATTCTCTTGTTTTTCTTTTATTTTCGGTTAGCCTCCATCGAAGGCCTCTTTTTAATCAACACACACACACACACATATATATATATATATTGAGCATGTCGGTGGAGGGAGTTTAAGGAAGAATTCTGGAGATAGTTCTAGACTAAAGGCATATGATTCACATGCCATAATTCCAAATCACCATTATGCCTTTCTTACATAATTACCAAAATACCCTTGTCCTTTGTGAGCTTATAACTTCTTCATTCGACCTCTGTTTTTGGCATGCCGTCTGTCTAAATACTTAGGAGATCGAGACCTATCTAACTGTAACAATCCGTCCCGAGAATTGGGATTAGTAGAGTGATTAAGGTGTGATTAGTAAGGTTAATCAGGGGTTAGGTGGTCCCGAGGGGTCCGGGAACTTAGAATGACGATTTTGCCCCTGGGTCGGGCAGAAATGTTGACTTTTATTTCGGGTGGTCAATTGGAGATTGACCAGTGACCAGGACGTAATTTAGGACGTCATGAACCCATAGACATGTGGTATGTTTGATTCCGACATCCGAGGAGGAAGTTGTGATGTTCGGAAGGTCGAGGGCATTATCGTAATTTTGATAACATAGGGGGAAAAGTTGACTTTTTGAATAATCGAGTTTTGGTAGGTTGACCTAGGATGGTTAGATAGTTCTTGTCGTCCTGAGTTCGATGACAGGCGGCACGTATTCATCGGACTTACGGGGTGAGAGTTATGGGTCTAGGAAGTTTCGGTAAAACCGTAAAAATGTGTTAAAAAGAAGGGTATTTTGGTCTTTCTGCACATTGGGATTTGTGCAGAAAGAAGGAAAGGGACGGCTGGGATGGAGCCATTTGGTGAGAGAGTGAGGAGGATTGGTGACACGTGCTAAAGGTGGAGTGGCTTCTGGTGAGTTCGAGTGTGTGCACGGCCCAAATAATTGGGGTGCACCCGTGTTGTGTGTGATGCTGGTTCAGAAAACAGAGGGAGGCCGTGAAGGAAATTGAGGGCGGTGGTGTGTGTGTTGATGAATTGTGAGTGTGTGAGGGTGATCAGAGAGTGAGAGGGAAGCCGTGAGAGAGGTTGACGGTGTGGTGGCTGTGTGTGAGGGTGACGAGAGCTGCGGGAAAATCAGGGAGGAAACAGGAAGGAATTGTGAGAATTGTGGCGGTGGTAGCCGTGTACGGGGCAATTGAGTCCGTGGTGGTGTCGTGCGGGTTGCGAGGAGTCAGCCACTACCAGCGGAGCTCACGACGGCGACTGGAGGCAGGTAATTCTCTCATCCCCAAATCGATACTCTGTTTTCCCGTTGAGTTTCAACGTGGAAGTCGTGGTTTGGGAGGTTGAATCGATGAGTCTAGAGTGGTCTAAGGGCTTTAATTGAGTCCTGGGAGTAGTTTGGTGGGCTGCCGTGAGGAGTGGTGCACGGTGGCGGCAGGCACGACGGAGGTGTCTGTGTCCTCTGTTTTGGCCGTGGGTTTCAAACGGCGAGTCGTCGAGCTTGGGGCTGAGTCGACAGTCCAGGAAGGTTGGTTGAGGTTTGGTAGAGTCCTAGGAAGAGGTTGGTGTAGCCTCCGTGAAGGGGGAAGTCGTGGGTGGCCGGAGTAAGAAACAGGGCAGTGTACGGGTTTTTGTTCAAGGTTGAGTCGACGAGTTTTAGGGTGAATCGAGGTGAGTGACACACGGGAAGGGGTAGCCTAGGACGGGACGATGCTGCTGGTGAAGAGAGGAGTCGTTTTGGTGGACGGAATGAGGAGAACCGCTCTCGCCGGTTCAGGGTCCAGACCATTGGTGCGAACCGGGTCTGCCCAAGGTTGACGGTGCACTGTAGCTGGCGCGTGAGGGCCACGCGCAGCCACTTTGGGCGGCGCGTGGGGGCGCGTGCGGCGGCGTATGGAGAAGCGATCAACAGGACGTTTGGTCTAGGAGTTGTGGTGAGTTCAATGGAATTGGTTTCGAGTCAATCGGTTGTCGTTTGACTGAAGTTCCGCGAGGGTGAAGGTTTAGGGTCCCGGGGTTCTAGGTCTTCGGTTCGGGGATTTTTGAGGAAATTTAGGAGAGTGTTGGTAGATGTATTAGTGACGTAATTTGATGGTATTTGACAGGATCGGGATTTCCCGAGGAAGCCAAGGAACGTGCTGGACGTTCGGGACGCGAGTAGGGCTCAGTACTGTGAGTGGACCCCTTCTCTAAACTCGAGCATGCATAACTGTTTTCTATAATTGTTTTATGATTTTGACTATGATTCTATGTTTATTGAATATGTTTTGGTTGGTTTTACATTGGTGCACGTTTTTCGAGAAAATACGGTATTTGGCACGTTTTACGAGAAATGTCGATTTCTGAGGAAAATGCTATGGTTTTGGGACTTTTAAAGGATAACTAGTTTGATTGTTTACAAAGGGATTTTGCAATATGATTTTGGTGATTAAATGAGTTTCGGAAAGTGGATTCCGGATTTGGGTTCGGAATGACGGTTCTGAATGCCGGAAGGGCATCAGACCAGTGATTTCGGATTCGGGTTTGGATGAGGATTTGGTAAATGGTTTTCAAATGGTTTTGGGATTGGATTTGCTGGATCTGGATATTGGGTTTAAAGACCCGGATATATGTGATGGGGGACCGGCCGGATTGGGTTTAAAGACCCGGATTGAGTTTAAAGACTCGGGAGTTTAAAGACTCGGATATATATTGATTTTCCCCCGTAGGCCTTGAGTTTAAAGACTCGGGAGTTTAAAGACTCGGATATGATTAAGGCCTGGATTGAGTTTAAAGACTCGGGAGTTTAAAGACTCGGATAGATCCAGCAGGTTTGATCGGGAAAATGATGATTTGGTGATTATGGTTTTGGTACGGTTTCTGATACTCCTGTTATGGTTTCTTATGGTATTTTATAGTGTTCCTGTTTCTTATGATGTTTAAGAATGATTCTTTTATAAATGTGTTATAACTGTTGGTTATGCATGTGGTTTCAAAACGGAGGGTTAAACTCGGTTTTCTTATAAAATGATTTTTGAACTTTTGTACTTTCTGGTCCACTCACATTTTCTATTTTAAATTGCCCTCCAGGTTGTGGAGCGAGCGCGGGGTCTTGACGTCGAGGCAGTGTCCGAGGCATAGAAGTGACGTGAGAGTTCCCAGAGTAGAGTAAAGGCTTCCGTGTGCGTGTAGTTATCGGTTTTATTTTCTTTGTATGTTCGTACTATGTTCTGTAAATGCTACCTTCGGGACATTGTGTCTAATTACTCCTGCGTTTGACTGGGTTCGAGTAAGTGTTCCTTAGGTGTTGTGTCGGGAAGTCAGACGGGAGCGGGATTTACCTCGGGTTTCGGGGTGAAACCGGGGTGGGTCCTGACACTAACGGTGTTCCTAAAATCAACAAGGAACGTCCCAGTCAAAAAGTCAACTTTTTTTATTTTGACAAAAAAGTCAACGTTTGACTTTAGAGGCAAAATAGTCAATTCCGTCCAACTTTTTCGATTTTAACCTCGTTGAAGGTTCAGATCCTTAAAATCTACCCCCTTAAAAGAATTTCGTCCTCGAAATTTCAAGATAGACTAACTTAATAAATCCAATTTCCTTGCAAAACATGTCAAATGACAGTTATTATAATTTCCTTTATATCAATGAATTTCTTATAAATTCCAAGTAATTTAATCTCACTAAATTCATGTGTAAAGGTCATTTCGGGTAGAAAATCCATTATTACAATTTCCTTGCATAATACTATGTTAAAAGACTTCCAAATAAAACTATGTTCGAGTGAGACTAAAAACGTAATTTACGAGATCATGTCGGACACTCTATTACTCAGTCATTCATTTAGAATATTGATCCTTGATACGGACCAACAGTGTAACGCCCCGGACGTTCTGGAAATGTAATATTATAAATATTGAATAAAATGACGTTTTTACCCCTGTGTTTGTGTGGTCGATTTGTTGACTTTTTGATTTGGAGGTCGAACGGACGTTGAGTGATGACCGTGACGTAGTTCGGGATGTCACGAGTTCATAGACAGGTGGCACGTCCGATTCGGACGCTCGGAGTGAAAGTTATGATGTTCGGAAATTCGGGGGCATTATCGTAATTTGGGCGCTATAAGGGGAAAAAGTTGACTTTTTGTTTGACAACTGATACTCATTTGACTCGAAGACCGTTGTGCTCGTCTCGACGCCCCGAGTACAACGACAGGCGGCACGCTTGAAACGGACGTCGGAGGACCGAGTTATGGGTCACGGATGTTGGAGGGCATTTTGGTAATTATTGCACAGAGGGGCATTTTGGTCATTTCACGGTGGTTACTGTAGCACCACCGTGAGAAGCAGAGTGCGGCCGTGGTGTTTTTGAGCGTGCATTTGTTTAAGGCTAAGTGGACTGGTGAGTGGGTTTAGTTTATGGATTTTGAGGTTGTGGGAAGCAGCCAGGCGTGTCTGGGCAGAGACTGAGTGCACGGGAGGAACGAGAATGGCTGTGGTCTCTGTGTTTGCGGGAAACCAGTTTCAGAGGCCTCAGTTGGTCTCCCACGGGCTGTTGGCCATACCGATCGAATAACTGAGTATGGGAATGGAGTGAGGTTGGAGTTAGGATCATTTTGGTTCAATTTGGAAGCTGAGCGTGAGAGGGATTGTGAGAGAAACCGTGAGCAACTGTTTCGGGTTTTTTGGGGGGAAATCGCAGAGTTCAATTTCTAAGGGTCGAGGGATCATTCTAAACACACAGTGAGTCTTCTGGGAGTGATAGAGTCTCAGCCGTGCAAGAATTGAAGGGATTCGAGCACGGATTGCCCAAGAACCCAAGGTCCAGCTCGAAGGAAAAACCAGTTGGAGGGAAAAATCTCATTCAATTTCTGGAGCCTGTTGATCGAAACCAAAGGCCGTGTTAGACTTCTGGGGTCACTTCGTGCACAACCGTGCAAGAATTGAAGGAGGAGGAGGACAGTTTGGCCGGGAACCTGAGTTTCAGTTTCAGGGGAAAACCAGTGCTGTGGACGACGACTTCCAGGTAACGGCGAGCTAAATTGTTAGTGTCATTGTGTGCGTATGGGTCCCTTATTGCTACTGGTGAAGTTAATTTGGAAATGGAACCGTGTAGGGTGAGTTACAGGAGTCGACTTGTTCGACTGTTCGAGCTTGGATTGGGTCGATTTGGTGTAAGTCGAGGTTAACCAGTGTTGCAGACCTAAAATAAATGAGTTAGGGAAGATAATAGGATTGAAAACGGGTAGTATTGACTGAGAATTGAGGGCTAACTGATCGGGTTGAGTCGCGGGTATCAGACCCGTTTAGCAGGCTGTTCGGGTAAGGGAGATGACACTGTAGCTTGGCGCGTGGCCTTCACGCGCAGCCACTTTGGGCGGCGCGTGACGGCGCGTGTGACGTCAACTCCGATCACGGTCAACATGAGAATTAATCCTTACAGTCTAACTAACATTTTATCTTTAGAGTTCGAATCGATCGGGAGTCATTCGGGATAATTTCGGGAATCCGGAAGATTAAGTCTTTAAGTTTATTTTCGCCGAAAAATCCGGAAAAATTAGGAAAAAAATCCTACGAGTTATTTTGGGATGTTTGTAACCCTTCTTGTACGTTTTCACAGGCCCGGACACTTCCGAAGCTACAGAGGAGCGCGCGGGACGCGATTGACGTGTCCTAAGACTGTGAGTGGACTCTTTGATTTTTAAATTGGGCATGCATGACTATTTTGCTTATTTATCTCATGGTTTTACATATGATATTACGATGGTGAGATGATATATCGGTTTTACTTGTTTTCACGTTTTTCGAGATAATTATCGTATTTCACGCATTTCGAGATTTCGGTTTTTGCCTATGCATGCGTGATAATTTTTGATGAAGTATCTGGTTATGAATATGCATGTTTCGGATTTATGATGTTTGATCATATTGTGAAGAAATTTTCTGGTAATTGCATGTGTTGGAATTTACATGTGAATTCGGGCATGAGTCCTGTTACGATGAGAAATGTTTTTTGGAACAATGTTGGCAAAAGATTTGTGATGAATCCTGATTTATTATGTTTAAAAACGGTTTTGGGTTTAAAGACCCGGTTGATGGTTGGATCCGGTTTTGGGTTTAAAGACCCGGTATGTTGATTTTGGGGGCGGGCCCGAAAATGGAGTTTAAAGACTCGTGAGTTTAAAGACTCGATTGTTATGATACCCCCGAGGCCTACTAATCGTGTTTTGAGTTTAAAGACTCGTTGATATCCCGGGAAGGCCTAATGTTGAGTTTAAAGACTCGGATGGATCCAACGGCATAATCATGATTATTGATTTATGTTTCACTTGATTTGTGCAATTAATGTTTCAAAATGACGGTTTCTGGAATCTGGTATTATTATATGGTTTTACATGAGTTATGACGATCCCTGTAACGTTTTTCTTGTGTTTCGGAAAAAGAGTTTTCAAAAGTTTAATACACAATTTTGAATATTTGGTTATGCATGCGGATTACAAAACTGGAGGGCGAACCCGATTTCGGAAAAACTGTTTTTCCTGTTAAACTTATGTTTCGGTCCACTCACACCTTGTTGTTTTAAATTCCCTCCAGGTCGTGGTACAAGCGTGGGGGCAAGCGCCGAGGCAGAGGCGGAGGCATAAAGTTTTCCGTTGCGGAGTAGTTAGTTCACAGAGTAGGACTTGTTCTTTAATTTGTTTTGTAATATTGCTCTGTGAAACTGTGGACTTGACGTCCAGTCGCATGTATTTGTTTAATCTCCCTGGTCTGACAATGGGTGTGTTGTAATTTTAACTAGTTTTCCGGTCTTTTGGGTTCGATTGTCAGACGGGAGCAGGATGCTTCCCGATTATCGAGGCGATAATCGGGGTGGGTCCTGTCAAACAGCCATAATCACTCTTGCCCCATGAGAAATTATATCCCACAAATAATTTGGAATTTCCATGGAAGCGCTATCACAGTCTACTGGCATGTAATCTCAGGCCACAAACATACGCATTAGAGATTACGACATCCAGCATACAAGCCACCATAACAATTGTGTATACTTCACACAACAATTACCATGACAGTCACGTCAGGACCTTCACAGTCATGCCATATAACCGAACCATAACCAACATTTTCAAAATCACACTTGTCACAATCACCACTCCTCAATGTAGAACAATCAATCACAACAATTATTGCCCCACAAGCGGGCACATATATCTATATCGCAACTCATTATCATAGCTTATCACATCATATATCACAACCCAAATTCAAAATCACAATCGTGAAGTAAGTATTCAATCAAAAGTAACTTCAAACTGTCTAAACCCTTGGAAGTTCGACATAACTACTTCACAAAATCACAACCATCAACATAAGGTTAATATTTTAATCACACTGAAACAACCTAGCCTTATCGCAACGTCATCTACACATAATCAATTCATATTAAATTTCACATCATACGTTCTACACATAGGTATCGTAATGTCAATGCACAACACATTACCAATCATCACACACTATCTCAACATAAATTATTAATTGTATCTAATCATAAATTAATATGGATACTACTAATACTCAATCATCACATAGTCTTGTACACGCAGTATTCTTACGATAATTAAGGATGATAGTCACCAAATAATTGTCACAACCATGCCATTTAACCAATCTGTTTCCATTATCACAAAATAAGTCGCACATCCAATATCATAATAGCCCCACATATCACCACACAATCAATCACAGGTAGAAATCATCAGCACACCGCATATGCTCATACAATCAATTCATTGTTAATGCACAAATATCATATTATCATCTCACAAGTTCACTTGCGAATAGACATGCTATATACTTACTCAAGAATCGGGGCCCTAAGCTCAACATCCAAGTTATCATAAATCACATACTACCCCAATACATGATGATATTACACGTAATGTATCCTCTCAACGGTTACCTAAATCATCTTAAACTGACTATACTACTGACCAACATACTATGAATAACACCGTTGAGGATAGGTACTGGTGTGGTACTAGTATAAGGCTCTCCGAGGGTTAAGTTAGTAAGTGTGTTGAGAAAAGTACATTAAATAGTAATTTTAACAAAGTAATGAAGAATAGCGAATATTAATTACCTTTATTGGAAAATTTGCGCTCATTTTGTATGGGTATTTGATATCGTCCTCATGAGCAGTTCGATGTGGGATAAATGCACTTCTGTTTTAGTGTCAACATGTGGCATGTAGATGGGTGGTAAAGATGTGTTCACATATCATCCCATGTTTGACTAATTGTTAGGGTTGTTAGGTTATCTGGGTTTGGCCCACGAAGCCTTTCCAGTTGTATGGTTGTTTTGGGCATTTGACTATTCTTTGGTGTTTTTACTTTTAGGTATATGGATACAATCATAAAAAAAAAATTACAAACCAGCGATAGCCAGATAAAGTAGAAATAGGAGCTGGATCCCACATATTAGCACGAATCAACGAAAAAAGGTTTAATGCTCTTAGTAGAACTCAAAGGATAAGTAATACGATGACTCTTGGCCAAAACACAAACATCACAATGAAAAATCTAACAGGTTGTCTTAAACAAACAAGGGAATAAATGTTTAATATAACCAAAGGAAGTATGAAAAAACCTATGATGCCACATTCAAATTTGATGCCTCAAGCACGAGAAAAGAACATGACTAGGTTGGAGAACTTTGAATTCAGATATAGAACTCATCATAGCGATCGTGACTAGTTGCACATGATATGACCAGTCACTCATGATAATTAATATATGTGAAAAACACACGCAACCAACGAGAAAAATCTCTGAGGGCAAAATGAGTGGATTTAGATTTCCAGCTGTAGTCGTGACCAATCGCACATGATATGACTAATCAAGCGAGATACTTGATATCAACACAAGAAACCTATAAAGCATAGCCAACTGATAGAGTAATCTCCAAGGACAAAATGCAGGCAACTAATGGGGCAATATCTGTGGGCAAAACACAGTGGCATTGGGATCACTACTCTGATACCACGTTGACGAGACAACTAGGGTTAGGCTTTTAATTGGAGTTGAATGATATATTCTTCTCACTAGGAAGTATTTATAACTTTACAATACAAAGTTCAAAGAGACCATATAGGAAAATAATTAGAATCCTACAATTACTCTAATTCCAACATTTACAAGGTATGACTCACATTAACAGTAGCCTTCATCATAGTTACCGTAGCATCAAGAAAGAGGGGTCTCATATAGGAGCTTAAGGCGCCACCACTCAGGGTAAATATAGAACCCAAGCGCTACATCTTTCCATATCATATCCCACACATTTGCATCGCCACCAAAAGCTTCAGACATAGCTGCTGCACATCTAGGCTATAATGACGTCACCTTTTTGCCCATGTCACTGATAATGTGGTAGAAGCTCTAATTCACCACCACACTAACTAAAGAAAATAGGAAAAATGAGAGTAAGGAGTATGGAGGTAGAGGTTAACCCCGAAGTCGTCGTCAACTAATTGAGATCTATAAATTCTAACCCATAATGTTCTTAGGGCTGACAATGTGCATATACAGAGAGAAGGCAGAGAGGTTTTGTCAAAAAGACATAGACATATTCCTTTCTCCATCATTTTCCCTTCTATCTCATACAACCTGTTATTGAGAGAAACTAACTCCTACTTCAATCTTCTTCAAGAATAAGCATAGTCATAACCACATTACATATGAATCTTACATCTTCTGATAAAAAAAAAAATGAATCTTACATCTTAACCCACTCCTTCAGTATTTACACCAAAGCTCTTCTAGCTAATTACAACAAACTAAACTCTATCCACCATAGGCATAAAAATCCAACCACCTATAGTTCAAAAACCTCAACATAGAAGGTCGTGTAGTTACTACTAAACCCAAAGATCCAAAATATCCCCAAAACCAACTGAAAATCGGCATTTGGGAAAAGAAGAAATATAAAAAATTGGAAGAGGAATTGGGCCAAGTTACACATGATCTAGTCGTAAGGGGATGAACCTCACACTTATATATCTTCAAGTTCCACAGAAGTCAACCTTGAATATACGCTTGCAAGTGAGAGAATATTACTATACAATGCTACTATTTTCAAGTTTTAGCTAAAATTTAACTTGAAAATAATGAAGGATGTTATATTTCTTATTGCTTAACCATTGTTGCAATTGTCTTGTAAAAATTTCCGACATGTTATGTGATAAAACTCCCCACTCCCTTGTAAATACATACCAAAAAAATAAAAAGAAAAAACAAAACCATTGTTGCAATTCTATGGCCGGGACTATCTAATATGGGCTGGAGCATTTGGGCTAGGTTAGGCCCAGGTTCATCTAGGTCGTTGAAATTTTCCATGCAGTCCATAGTCATCCAGAGGGATGACAGGGCCGATAGCCCATGGGGGCACTTTGTCTAAAGCCGGTCTGCGGTCTACCATGGACCCCGTTGCGTAATGACTATAATACCCAACCTCCATATAAAGAAGAGTAAAAACTCCGTACCCTCTCTTTCTCTCTCCTCGACCAGCTTCTGGTGATCGCCATTTCGCACTTCTCTTACTGCAACCCTTTACCCTCTATTTATCGCTTCTCCTTCTCTCTCTAGAATACCTCTCAGTGAGGTATTCTCATATCTCCTCTGCAGCTGCTTTCAGCCATGACTGTCATGACTCCTGCCCCTATTGATGTACGTCTCTCTCTCTATGTATATCTCTCAGTTTGGTGTGTGCATATGTCTGGTTAGATGTATATATATATATATATATGTGCGGATGATAGAGCTTTCGCTTTTGTTTTGAATTTGTGGTTAGTTCATTAATTTTTTTTTTGTATGATTCCGATGCTTCAATTGTTTTTTTGGAACTGAAATTGCAATTTGGGGTTGTCTAGGGCTGTGGTTAGTTTCCAAATTGCTATAGTATGGCTATCATTCTTTCCCTTGCTGTTTGGAATTTAGGGTTTTTGATGGAGACTAATAAGCGTTTTCTTTTGGGGTTCCCAAAGAAACGCTATGAATTCATTCTCATTCTTTTGTATTTATTAACAGCAACCAGAAGACGAGGAGATGCTCGTCCCGCACTCTGATTTACCCGAAAACAATCACCAACCCATGGAAGGTAATCTGATCCGTAAAGCATGTCCATAATGTTTTTCCTTTCTACACAATTAATGTGGAAAATTAGTTAACTGAGTTTGATTGTTATGCTCATTGGAGCCCAACAAATGAGTGTGAGAAATTAGTTATGAGGAAGTCTGGTTTTGCATTGCTGGCAACAACTGGCTGTGGTTGCACCAGGACTATTTTTCATTCTTTTGAGGGAAGTTCATATAAAGTACCAATCCCAAAAAATTATTATACGTGTATCCCTTGACTGCCGGAGATTGAAATGATCTTTTGAGTTTAGTGTTTCGTCTGCCATGCCACTCAAAATTTCATGATAGCGAAGTTGATTATTTTGTACTATAATCTCACCACCTTTCTTTGTTTATTGTTTAACTTCTCAACTACTAATAACATGAAATGACTATCATTCTATTTATGTATTTTTGTTGCCTTTTCAAATGATTAGTTGTTGCACAACCTGAAACTGCTAATAATGTGGAGAACCACTCAGTGGAGGATCCTCCATCATCAAGATTTACATGGAGAATTGACAACTTTTCTAGGATGAATACAAAGAAGCTTTATTCCGATGTATTTGTCGTTGGTGGCTATAAATGGTATTGTCATTTTCTTTCTCTCATTTTTGACATTGTTTTTTTGCTCTGATATATTCCTCTTTGGTTTGGCATTACTTTGATGATTGCTTCTTTGATTTCCTTTCCTTTTGCAGGCGTGTTCTTATTTTTCCCAAGGGAAACAATGTGGAACATTTGTCTATGTATTTGGATGTTGCGGATTCAGCAAATTTGCCATATGGGTGGAGTAGATATGCACAGTTTAGCCTGGGAGTTAACAATCAAATTCATAACAAGTATTCAGTGCGAAAAGGTACCTCCTTGGATATATATTCAACTAATGTTCCATTGTGCATTAAATTTCTATTCTTTTGTGGTATAATAGCATTTTGGGCATTAATATATTGTATTAGCGTGTTTCTGTATCTATGTCATTGGGTGAACATGTATCTTATGTTGAATTCAAGAAGGGAAACTAGCAAGGAATGTTTTCTTATGTTGTTTAAAAAAAGTAGATCGCATAGGACACTATCATTGATAATTCATTGCAGCTTTTGGAGCCCAATGAAAGTTTAGCCCGTTGGAAAAAATCACTATGAGCACTGTATTAGATGATTGGGAAGTTCACATTTCTTAACTTATCTTGAGCTTTGTTTTTCTTGTGCTACTTAAGTTCAGTGTTGTTTTTCTTGTGCTACTTAAGTTCAGTGACTGTATTCATGTGATTTAGATGATGACATTTTTACCACATCTGTAGGTTGATGTTTTCTTTTGTGTATCTAATTGCAAAACCCTGCAAATATGATGGATATCGTGCCTATAGATATTTACTCTGTTTTATTTGCATGATACAGACACGCAGCATCAATTCAATGCACGAGAAAGTGATTGGGGATTCACATCCTTTATGCCTCTCAGTGAGCTTTATGATCCCAGTAGAGGGTATCTTGTGAATGATACACTTATCATCGAAGCCGAGGTTCTCGTTCGCAGGGTTGTAGATTACTGGACATATGACTCAAAAAAGGAGACAGGTTATGTGGGGCTCAAGAACCAAGGAGCAACATGCTACATGAACTCTCTTCTCCAGACTCTCTATCATATTCCTTATTTCAGAAAGGTTAGCAGCTCTGCAAAAATATTTCTTCTACAGCATGCTAACTTATCTGGTTAGTAGTCTATGAGTAAAACAATGTCTTGGCTTGCATATTTCAGGCGGTTTACCATATGCCCACAACTGAGAATGATTTGCCATCGCAAAGCATACCTTTGGCTCTGCAGAGTCTTTTTTACAAGCTTCAGTACAGTGACAATAGTGTTGCGACAAAAGAGCTGACAAAGTCTTTTGGATGGGACACATATGATTCATTTTTGCAGCATGATGTGCAAGAACTCAATAGGGTTTTGTGTGAAAAACTTGAAGACAAAATGAAGGTAAATGTTCTATCCATTTGAAGCTCTGGAAACATATGATAAAGTTTACCTTTTTGTTGTGTTACCAGGGAACTGTTGTAGAGGGAACTATACAGAAGTTATTTGAAGGGCACCATATGAATTACATTGAATGTATCAATGTGGACTACAAATCTACTAGAAAGGAATCTTTTTATGGTACTTCTTGTTTCCCTTTTGAATTCCTTCGTGCTTATGTTATTGGATAATGCTAATATTTTTGAATATTTTCCTGGTAGACCTTCAACTAGATGTCAAAGGGTGCCGTGATGTCTATGCTTCTTTTGATAAGTATGTTGAAGTTGAACGTCTTGAGGGCGATAACAAGTATCATGCTGAACAGTATGGATTACAGGTTGGCAGCTCTATCCATTTTTCAGGGTGCAGATAGCTGACATAGTTTTGCATGGATGCTGGGGGACAAGTTATTTGTTACTAATTTGAGAAAATCTTAGATTATTTGTTCCTTTTGAGCTCAATACCTTGTGACTAATTTAATAGAAGAGGATTGTTGACTTAAATGTTAATGAAGAACCTTGGGTGGAAAAATAATGGATAATTGCAAACACATTAGTTTTCAGCTTATCATTTGATAAACATTTTCAACTAAGCGAGAAAGAAAAGATAGTAAAGAAAAAAATTGAAAAAAAAAATTGAAGTCACAAACAGGCCCATCACATCGGTGAAAAGGATTTGAGTCATAGCAAAATTACTGAGGGAGAGGAAGAGATGGGTTGGAAGCTGTAATATACTTATTTTTCTCAATGCTTGAAGCTTTTTTTTAGCTAATTTGCAATCTAGTCGGTTTCTCTTAGAGATTTATACATTACTGTATTAGTTAAGTTAGAAGTTCTAGGGGGATCCTTTGCGAATCTGTAAAAAAATGATAGAATTGGTTTGTTAGGTGATATGGAATTTGGAAATTCGCTGCCTTGTACTGAGTCAAACTGTTTGAGCATCAATATTAATGTTCCTTCTTTTGGTCTTCCTTAGTTCCCTCCCATTTCCTTAGATCTCTCCTCTTTGTTAATTAATTACCCTACTCGCTCTGTTTATTTATCTACTCTCAACCTGCCCCACACACCCACCCACCTCACCCCCACCCCCCCCAACCAAAAAAAAAAAAAACCACCCCAATCACCACCACCACCACCAAATGTACGTCTTGTCTATATAGATAGGTATATGAAGTAGCTTCACGAAAGGATCCCCTTTCTTTTGGGCAAGAAATGGGGATTCACCCCCCCTCCCCCAAAAAAAAAAACACCCCAATCACCACCACCACCAAATGTACGTCTTGTCTATATAGATAGGTATATGAAGTAGCTTCACGAAAGGATCCCCTTTCTTTTGGGCAAGAAATGGGGATCCCCCTCCACCCCCCCAAAAGAAACACCCCAATCACCACCACCACCAAATGTACATCTTGTCTATATAGATAGGTACATGAAATCGTTTCACAAAAGGATCCCCTTTCTTTTGGGCAAGAAATGGGGATTGTATGTGTTTCCCACTTCCTCACTGTTTTACAACAATTCGAAAGATTAGAAATGATTGTGATCAATTAAAAAGGTTGATCTTTGAGATGAGATAGTGGGTCGGATTGTTGTAAGACATTGCGAAGTAGGGCCCACATAGAGTTTTAAAAAATGGAGATCCTCTCCTGAAGTTATATCTATATATTTTGTTGTATTAGCTTGGTTGGAGTTGAACCATGCATTATAATACACTTCGGCATGGGAATCGACACTAATTTTTACCTATTGCAGTGAAGTTGTAATTGATTGAGTCTGATACTAGGAGCTAATTTTCACTGGATTATCTATTTTATTGCTGGTGTTTTTTTTCCCTAAAATGTTTTTTCCTAAAAGTTTAGTATCTATATTTTAAATGCCCATATAGATGTTAGTTTGATATGGCAATGCTATTGATCAGTTGTTGAGAAAAGGAGACTGGATTGGTCACCTCTGTATGAGTGGAAACAGTAGATAATAAGTAAGAAAGCTAGGTTCATGTGGGGAAAAGTTTTTGCGTTGAATTGGTACTGTAACATCCATTCCTGATAGTTTGCTTCTGCCAGAAGTTTTATAGTTTTATAAAAAATAATATGGATTTTTCTTCATCAGAAACCATTTCGAACTTTGTATAATTGTTTCAGGATGCTAAGAAAGGTGTTCTGTTCATCGACTTCCCTCCTGTGCTTCAACTTCAGCTGAAACGGTTTGAGTATGACTTTATGAGGGACACGATGGTGAAGGTTAGAACTTAAATTACCGTTTTATTCTCTGCTATTTTGTCTGTTATTAGCATAATTAGCTGGCTAAGGGCTTGACCATGCATGATCTATTCGGGATGGAGCTTGCAGTGACATGATTTGCATTGAGTTTATATAAGACTGATAGAATACATTTCTTATCTCGACATATAAGACGAGTTATTTTTATTCTCTAATTGTTTAGATTAATGATCGTTATGAGTTCCCATTGCAACTTGACCTCGATCGAGAGAATGGAAAGTATTTGTCACCTGAAGCTGATAGGAGCGTTCGCAACCTATACACACTTCACAGGTATATTTCAGCATTTTTTTTAATCATATCTGAGGCCACTTTGTTCAGGAAAGTCACCTAAGAAAGCTTTGCATTGAAAGAATTCCAAATTCTCTTCTACATGCTGTGGAGCCCTTTGCTCTTTTAGCTGGATCTGCTTTTTCAGACAGAAACATTTTGTTTGAAGATGATTTGGTTGACACTGGTTACCTGATGAGTGTGCTGAATTTCACTTTTGGGTTGCACGTTATTTGTGTTCCTTCAGTTGTTATGGTGAAATTTGGATGTATATGTTTGAGTAGTATATTGGGTGCTTCCTCTTTTTTTTCCCCTCTGATGCTACCCTCACCTATAATTTATTTTGGAGATTTTTTTTTTTATTAAGAGCTAGCCTCTTGGTTACGCCTGTGACAATTAGATCTCTTTTATTATTGGTTTTAAAATATTTTTTCTTTAAAAGTTTTAACAGGAATTATTAGGAGTTTACATTATTATTAGTTTACTCTTCGTATTTTTTAATAAATTATTTCCGCCCTGTACTTTTTATTAAATAAGGGTATTTGAAGGGGTATTGAAAGTTTAACCATAAGAGCCTTTTGCTTTGATATGCATATATATATATATAAATACATAAATATGTGTATTTCGTTCTAATGGTTAAGGAAACTTATTTCTCCCTAATATGTAGGACTTGTATGCTGGCCAAGAAAAAAAATTCCTTTTAGTTTCTTTAATTATTATGATTTGATAGACAACTTTTTAATTCTTCTATGGTACTTATCCATGTGGTGGTTGTTTACAGTGTATTGGTGCACAGTGGTGGGGTGCATGGCGGACACTATTATGCCTTTATCAGGCCAACGCTTTCTGATCAGTGGTATGCATTCATTCTCAGATTCTTGGCACCCATCCTTTCGAATATGCACACATATTTTGCATGTGTGGGAGTCTAGTATCTCATTGTCATGCTATTGCTGCATCAACCATAATTTGGTTTTTACTTTTCATATTGTTTGTTTGAAGCAGAAAATTCTGGAATTATACATGTAATAGTTTCCCTACATACTCATATATTTGTCATTTGAGAAAGAGAATTGTAGTGTTAATAAAAAGTGCAATCCTAATTACAAGAGAGAAAAAAAAAAGGAAAGCAAGAAGCTCACTAGCACAAAATGGAATCTGCTCGTTACTCAGTTGAGAGCACATGTTTCTTCACGATGTATGGCTGCTGTAATTAACCATTCCTCAGTTGACCTGCAATTTTCAATTCAATTCTTACGTATATATATTATATTCATAACAATTTTGGGAAATGCATATATGGTGTTGCTACTTATCATCAAACATCTTTCTATCTCATGTGATTAAGATATGTGGTTCACAGGTATAAATTTGATGATGAGAGGGTAACAAAAGAAGATATAAAAAGGGCACTAGAGGAGCAGTATGGTGGTGAGGAGGAGGTATACATTTCTGATTTCTGCATGCAATATTGAATCCATGTTTTACTTGGAAGTTTTATTCTCTATTCATAATTTTCTTTTGGTTGACAGTTGCCGCAGACAAACCCTGGATTTAATAACACTCCTTTCAAATTTACGAAGTACTCAAATGCGTATATGCTAGTGTACATACGTGAAAGTGACAAAGATAAAATAATTTGCAATGTGGATGAGAAGGACATTGCTGACCATCTAAGGGTGAGATACTGTTCTTAAGGCCAAGTCATAGGATATTTGATGACTCATTTAAAAATTGGATACATGGCTTCTTCATTTCACAAGGCATCTTAAGTGAATCTCTTAACAAGGCTCTTCTGCTGTTTGAGATTGAATTCCCATAACAATCCAAAGTAAAGCTCTTCTTGAACTTGGAAGTTGAAATAAAATGAGATATTACAAATAAGGTTATGCTTTACTTGTTCGGATCACACTTTGCAATATTAACTGCTTTCAACAACAAACTTGGTTCATTTATGAGTCATCTATATAATCTTCTTTTTGTTCATATTTCTTCGTCCATAATTCTGTCTGAAGGGATACAAGTTTTAATACATAACTGACTTGTCTCAGGAGCGGTTAAAGAAAGAACAAGAAGAAAAGGAGCACAAAAAGAAAGAAAAGGCAGAGGCGCACCTGTATACTATTATAAAGGTTAAACTTTTAAACCTGTCTTAACAAGTGATTTCAGGCTTAATTTGATACGAATTTCTGTTTGTAACTTATTTTGCCTAATTGTATTATTTCTTTAGGTTGCCCGGGATGAAAACCTTGTGGAGCAGATTGGGAAGGATATTTATTTTGATCTTGTGGACCATGACAAAGTTAGAAGCTTCCGTATCCAGAAGCAGATGCCTTTTAATGTTTTTAAGGTACATTTTGAATGTGATACTTGCACCTGATTTTTAACGAGTCTCTTTTCTGTCAATGATATGTATTTTTTTTTTTACCTGTTCTTCATCAAGGAATTATTTTCCTTAAAAATTTGGTGGCTAATTTTTTTTGTTAGCTGTGTTTAGTTACTCTCTTTCCTTACAAAAACGATCCCCCTTTTTTCCCCCTCTGTGGGAGGGATGTGGAGAAGACGTATAGGCTAGGGAGATAGGGGTTTTTAAGTCCTCTTAAATTTCAAGGAGTGGTTTGTAATTATGTATGCATATCCTGCTGGACGTTTTGGCATGTTTTTTCTTTGTTCAAAAAGTAAGTTTTTTAGTTGCATTTCAGGCCTTTGACTAGGATGTTCATGTTTTTCTTTAATTTTTTCCCTAGTATTGTTGACTCTTCCTTTGTGTCAAGCCAATGTATAGAGATTTTACATTTTCTGCTGAGGCTTAAAAACTAGATGCTAGTGATTTTGCATTTCTTTTAGGGCGTGTTTTGATGAAGAACTTTAAGATTACTAAGAGTTTATCAAATGATGGAATTTAAATTATCAGAAATCAGTTTTCCAGAATTTTTAGAGTTTTATGTTTCGATAATATAAAAGTAAAATGAAATCTAAACATGTAATTTAATGTTCATATATAAATGGTAGTTATAAAAATGGAATTTTGGAAATGACACCTTTTTATATGGAATTTAAACTTGGGATTTGTGGAATCCAAATTCCATTTTTTTTATTTTCTTAGAATCTTAAATTCCTGTATGTATGCATCCAAACAAGGGAATTGGTGCATTGGAAACATGAAAATTTTTAAGCAAATCCCATGTTTTTTCCTTCATCCAAACACACCCTAATGTCCCCTCTGCATTTTTTTCTAGTTTATTTTTTTTGGGTTATGCAGAAAATTGGTTGAATGTTTTTTTTTTTGGCTGAGCATTTGTATCTGTGAATTTAAGTACTGGCTGCATATCAGTGTAAAGTTGTGCTAGCAGATGCATGAAAATTCTATGAAACATTCTAGAGCTATTATGCATTTTACATGGTAATTCTTGTACTGCGATAATTCATTTTGAAATTTCATTAATTCAGTGTATATCTGCGTGACCCAACAATAATTAATAGTTCATTGGAAAGCTTACTACACCTACTTAGAATGCTAGTGTACATTTAATTCTGTCTCCACACATGGTTTGAGTGTTTTTGTATTTTTTTATGATGCATTTCTTCAATTAGCATTAATTTTTTTTTCTTCATGTGGATTCTTATTTTTGTCCATTTTGATTTATACAGGAGGAGGTTGCGAAAGAGTTTGACATACCTGTGCAATTTCTGCGTTTTTGGCTGTGGGCAAAGCGTCAAAACCATACATATCGTCCTAACCGTCCACTGACGTCTATGGAGGAAACACAATCTGTACTTATCTAACTTCAAGTTTTTTGATAATTTCTCTGATCCCTCTCTGTTCCCTTAACAGATTATACAATTTTGAAGAAAAATTGTCTGCTGGAAAGATTCTAGAAATATTCTTTCCATATCAAAGTTCCGCTGATTCTGCATAGATTAAAGAAAATAGGTGATGGAAATAACTAATATAATATGTGAACAGAGAAATTAGAAGAATACGTATGGCGATCTATTTTAAACCTTACGGGATCAAGGGCCAAATTACTCTCAGCAAAACATTTTTTAAACAAGGAGATCCTTTTTTCTGTTGCTTTTGATTTTAAGTTTTGTGGTGTTTCTCTTGTTATTTTATATCATTAGTTATTATTCTGATCTGTTCCATGGCTATTTATCCTTTGCTATGCTTGAGTTATTACATTCTTTTTGAATTATAAACATTGTTCACTTAGTTATTATATTTCTTAAACTATTGCTTACAGTTTTCTTGATGAATATATCTTTTGGCATCTTTATGGGCTCCATTCATTCTTACAGAAATACGGTTTTTCCTTTCAATTAAATTTATATTGATGGGTTGCGTGTTCTGAGCTGATAAGAGCTTTAAGAGAGATTGGGGAGTAAGGGGGCCTTTTTCTTCACTATAAAATATAGCCAGACCTTCTTTCTTCTCATATGGATCCCTGATAATATTTTAATTTTTTTCGGTTGGTTTGTTGGCATGCACAGTATGTGCATCTGTACGTCTTCCTTTACTTAATGAAAATTTCTCAGGTTTTTCAGCTTTTTAATCCAAGAGCTTTTTCTATTTATATCTTCAATTATTTTCCAGACAAGTGCTTTGACATAGCTTTTGCTATTTATGCACGGTCCTCTGTATACAAAGATGTGCAAATGACTCCGTCTTGTTTCCATTGTAGGTTGGACAGTTGAGGGAGGTATCAAACAAGGTTCATAATGCAGAACTAAAGTTATTCTTAGAAATAGAGCTTGGGCTGGTAATGTTGTCTTACAGTTAAAGATTGCTGTTCTTTTATGGAATGTTATTTGCAGCATTTTATCTGATTTTTTGGTTTTATTCAGGATTTACGCCCTATTGCTCCACCTGACAAGACAAAGGATGACATACTGCTTTTCTTTAAGTTTTATGATCCAGAAAAGGAAGAACTACGGTACTTTATTTTTTTATTTGGGCTCTGCTCTTTAGTAGATAAGTTAGGGAATGACAAGTTTTATTTTTTGCTCATTTTCTCTCATAATCAGATACGTGGGTAGGCTTTTTGTGAAGAGTACTGGTAAGCCAGCTGAAATTTTGTCAAAATTAAATGAAATGGCTGGCTATGCCCCTGAAGAAGAGATTGACCTTTACGAGGTTAGTTGTAGAATTTCTGGAATGTCTCATTTACATTCATAGCCGAAGGGCTTATTTATACAAGTCTGTGAGAGAGATAACTCTGAACAGTTATCTCTCTTTATCCAGAAATAACTTCCTAAAACTGTCTAGGTAACTAACTATGGACATCTGTCCGAAACCTGTCCTAACTGTCTACATGTGTACAAAGTGTACAAGTGTACTGTCAGATAAGCCTAACTAGTGTATGCGGCTAGTGTATACATATATCATCTTACATCCCCCTGCAAACGAGGCACCCCTTGGGTGACTAGTTTGGATGCAAGAGAACAGTGTCTGTGAACAGAGAGGCCTTTGGTAAAAAGATCTGCAAGCTGTGCAGCAGAAGGGACAAATTGGACTTTGTGAGTGCCGGAGGCAACTCGTTCTCGGAGAAAATGGTAGTCCAGTGCGATGTGCTTGGTGCGGGCATGGAACACTGGATTGCTGGTCATGTATTTGGTGCTGAGGTTGTCACAGTAAAGAGTGATAGGCAGGGCTGGAGGAACACCTAGTTCGTTAAGTAGACTGAGTAGCCAGAGACTATCTGCACATGTATAGGCGAGAGCCCTGTATTCTGCCTCTGAACTGGAGCGAGAAACAGTCTTTTGTTTCTTCGCACACCAGGATATGAGGGTTGAGCCAAGAAAGATGCAGAAGCCTGTGATGGATCTTCTGGTGTCTTTGCAGCCAGCCCAATCTGCGTCTGAAAAGGCCTGTATACGTAGGGGAAATAGGGATTTAGTGATGTTGATTCCATGACCAAGGGTGCCTTTGAGGTACCTAATAATTCGCTTCACTGCTGTGAGATGGACATCAGTGGGGGCACTGAGGAATTGTGCAACCTGTTGTACTGCATATGAGATGTCCGGGCGTGTGAGGGTTAGGTAGAGAAGTGCGCCCACTAGTTGTCTATAGGCAGATGCATCCGTGAGGGGTTCACCAGTAGTGGTAGAGAGGACCTGTTTAGCGGCTACTGGAGTTTGAGCTGGCTTACACTCTGTGAAGCCACTGCGTTGTAGGATGTCCAAAGTGTACTTTGTCTGAGTGAGCTGGAGGCCAGTGGCAGTGGATGTGGCTTCAACGCCCAAGAAGTAGTAAAGGGGGCCTAGGTCTTTGATGGCAAAGGCATGAGCCATGGCTGTCATGAAGGAGGAGATAGCTGGCTGCGAGTTCCCTGTTAAAACAATGTCATTGACATAAAGGAGAAGATACATGATGATAGAATCCTTACTGTAGACAAACATGGAAGGATCTGCCCTGCTTTGTAGGAAACCATAGGTGAGGAGGAATTGGCGAAACCGATCAAACCAGGCCCTTGGGGCTTGTTTGAGGCCATAAAGAGCCTTATGAAGTCTGCAAACATGATTAGGATGAGAGGGATCAGTGAATCCAGGAGGCTGGACCATGCACACTTCTTCATTGAGGGTACCATGGAGAAAAGCATTGGTGACATCTAATTGTCTGAGAGGCCAGTTTTGTGAGACAGCAAGGGCTAGAACTACCCGGATGGTGGGGGGTTTTACCACAGGGCTGAAGGTTTCAGTATAGTCAAGGCCTTCTTGTTGGTGAAACCCTTTGGCGACTAATCTGGCTTTGTATCGTTCGATGCTGCCATCAGCATGTCTCTTAATCCGAAACACCCACTTGCAGCCAACAGGGTTTGCATGTGGTGGTAAAGGAACCAGGGACCAGGTCTGTTGTTTCATTAAGGCATCATATTCATTTTGCATGGCTGCTGTCCATGTGGAGTGTTTAGAGGCTTGTTTGTAGGTCGTGGGTTCAATTTGGGAGGTATCAGCTAGGAAGGCTTGGGGAAGGGGGTATTTGGTGGCAAATAGAAGATGTCTAGACTTGGAGATGCCTGCTTTGCTGCGGGTGACCATTGGATGGATGTTAGGAGGCCGAGAGGTGGTAGAGACTAGGTGTGCAGGGGATGGTTGAGCTGGGGACAGGTGGGCTGGTGTAGATGGTTCTGGTGGGGTAGTGGGAGATACAGACCTGTCTGTGGAGGGGAGAGTCGGGGTACAGGTTGTGTTGGATTCTGCAGCATTTTCTGGTCGGGGGCTATGTGGGGAAGATGGAGGAGGGGGAAGAGGTGATGTTTGGGCTGGAATCTGAGAGGGAATAGGAGGAGTAATAGGAATAAAGGAGAAATCTGAGGAAGGGGGGTTTTTGGAAGGAGTGGTAGGAGTGGAAGGAAAGTGGTGTTCATTGAAGATGACATGCCTACTGATGTAGACACGGCCAGTGGGCATGTGGAGACACCTGTAACCAGCATGGTGTTGGCTGTAGCCTAGGAAAATGCAGTGGAGAGAGCGGGGTTCTAATTTATGTTTGGTGTATGGGCCTAGGTAGGGATAACAGGATGAACCAAAGTGTAAAACCGTGTACACTAATCCCTATAGATTGCTAAACTTGTATAGCTGTAGACACTAGACATCTGGACCTGTAGAATTAAGACAGACATGCACACACTAGATTCACACATCTGTCCTAGGTAGTTAATAGCAGTTAAGATAAGTTTAAGACAGAAATAACTGTCTAACCTTATCTGTTGTAAACATCTATAAATATAGCCGTAGGCTATGTGAATAATACAAGGAAAATTTACCATTTCTACATGGTATCAGAGCCTCACGGCTAATCCCCTCAATTCTGATCCTCCCTCCTCTCCCACCATGGCTAGTGATTCCTGTGCCTCTCCCTCAATCTCCCCGAATCATGTTTCAACCCTAGTCTCTATCAAACTCACAGAATCCAACTATCTTCTCTGGGAAAGCCAGATCAAACCCTTTCTAATCGGACACAACTACTGGAGGTTCATTGATGGAACTCACTCCCCTCCCTCTCCAACCCTCCAACCATCGGCCACCACTGAATCCTCTCCCCAATCTGATGCCTCATCCTCTGCTCTCACTAACTCTGGACTCCTCCTGCCTAATCCTGCGTACCAACAGTGGTACCAGATTGACCAAACCCTCATCAGCATGCTTCGAGCCACACTGACAGAACCAGTCCTGTCCCAAGTTGTTGGCTTAAACACTTCCCGTGAAATCTGGGAATGCCTTCGCCAGAATTTCTCTCAACAGTCACTAGCAAATGCCACTAACCTCCGATTCCAACTCATGTCTCTCACAAAAGGCTCCCTCTCCATCTCTGAATATCTCTCTCAAGCCAAAACACTTGCAGACTCTCTTGCTGCAATAAATGAACCCTTCTCTTCCCGTGACTTAGTCACGGCTGTCTTGCGTGGTCTTGGCCCAGAATACAGCATGCTTGTGACAGCCATGCTTAACTTCCCTCCCCTCCCTCCCTTCAATGATCTTAGAGCCCGTCTACTGTCTTTTGAGGCACAGCAAGCCTCCACCCTACACTCTGCCTCTGTCCACCCACCCACAGCCTTATACACGGCCTCACAGCACTATGCTCCTTCCCGTGGCCGCTCTGCTTTTCAGAGAGGACCCAGACCAGGCCGTGGCTCCCGGTTTCCAAACCGCCGTGGAAACCACCGCTACTCCTCCCCCAATCCTTCCCCCGGTGTACTAGGCTCCTCCCCCTCTCCCATCAACCGCCCCACTGGCCCCCAATGTTGGTCCTGCAACCGTTTCGGCCATCTTGCTGCTCACTGCCCCAATCTGTCCCAGTCCACAGACCACAATTTGTCCCAGGCCTTCGCAGGTCTACATCTAGCAAACGTATCAGACCCAAATTGGTACCCGGACACTGGTGCTACTCACCACGTCACCATGAACCCTCCCTGCACCTCTCAGCCTTCCCCATCCACCCCGGATCAGGTCATGATTGGCAATGGTGACACACTCCCCATCCAGCAAACTGGTACAGTCCAATTCTCCTCTGATCCCTTTCATTTTAATCTATCTAATGTTCTCTATGTTCCTTCTATACAAAAGAATCTTCTCTCTGTCTCTCAGTTCACTCAAGATCACAAAGTCAAAATCACTTTCCTCCCCCACCAATTTCTTATCCAGGATCTCCACACTAATCAAGTTTTGTTTCAGGGCCCCTGTAAAGATGGCCTTTACAGGATATCACCACAACAAGTCCCACCCCAGGTCTTCCTTACTCATGCTGCTCCCTCTCTTTGGCACCAGCGCCTTGGACGCCCTTCATCCAAAGTGCTTCGCATGGTGACAACCAAGAATAACCTATGTTCCCCTGTACCTTTCAATTCTGTACCCTTTTGTAATCAATGTGCTCTAAATAAAAGCACCAGACTTTCCTTTTCCTCTGTTGTACATCAATCAATAAAACCGTTTGATTTAATACATTCTGATGTGTGGATGTCTCCTGTCATTTCTGTCTCTGGTTTTCGCTACTATGTCCTATTCACTGATGACTACACTAGATTCACTTGGATATTTCCCCTGCGCAACAAATCAGAAGTTTTCAACCATTTCACTAAATTCTACTCATATGTTCAGACTCAATTTCGCACCAACATCACTCAGTTTCAAAGTGATGGAGGCACTGAATACACCAACCACCAGTTCCAAGCCTTTTGCTCCCTTCATGGCATTCACCATCGCTTTTCCTGCCCCCACACCCCTCAACAAAATGGGTTAGCTGAGCGTAAACACCGTCACATCTCAGAAATGGGGAGAACACTCCTCCATACAGCCGGCCTTCCTTATTCCTACTGGGCAGATGCCCTTACAACTGCAGTTTTTCTCATCAACCTCCTTCCCACACCTACCCTCAACTGGACATCACCATACACCAAACTATATGCCCGTCCACCTCCATACCACATTCTAAAAACCTTTGGCTGCTCCTGCTTCCCCTTCCTTGGTGCGTACACCAAACACAAACTCCAAAGTCCCAGCCTACCCTGTGTTTTTCTAGGCTACAGCCCCCATCATGCTGGATACCGTTGCCTTCATGTCAAAACAGGTCGAGTCTACATCTCCCGTCATGTGGTGTTCAATGAACTTGACTTCCCGTTCCCGAAGTCCTCCACACCTCCCCCTCCTCTTTCCTTCACCCCTCTAGTCTCCATCCCACTTTCTCATCCTTCTCCGGTCCCACCAACACGGTCTCCCACTACTAATTCCCGACAGACCTCCCCACCCTTCTCACCACCAGCAAACTCTTCTCACGACTTGTCATCCTCCACCACCCCTCCTCCCCCTCCCGGTCTAAACTCCCAACACTCCCACCCTTCCCGACCACCCAATACTCATCCTATGACTACTCGCAGCAAGGCTGGAATTTCCAAGTCCAGAAATCTCCTCTTCACCTCCCGATATCCCCTGCCCCAGGCCTACACCACTACCAAACTTGCAACAGCCGAACCCACCACCTACACCCAAGCCTCCAAATCTGCTGCATGGACAGATGCAATGAAAACAGAATATGATGCACTGATGAAGCAGCAAACTTGGTCCCTGGTTCCCCTCCCCCCTCATGCCAATGCAGTAGGCTGCAAGTGGGTTTTTCGACTCAAACAACGTGCTGATGGCTCTGTCGAACGCCACAAAGCCAGACTTGTTGCCAAAGGCTTCCATCAGCAAGAAGGCCTAGACTACTATGAAACATTCAGTCCGGTAGTAAAACCAACCACAATCCGTGTGGTCCTATCCATTGCTGTTTCCCTTGGCTGGCCCCTCCGTCAACTCGATGTCACCAATGCCTTCCTCCATGGCCATTTAAATGAAGAGGTCTACATGGTTCAGCCCCCTGGCTTCACTGATCCTAACCACCCTCACCATGTGTGCCGGCTACATAAAGCACTCTACGGCCTCAAACAGGCCCCTCGGGCTTGGTTTGCCCGTTTCAGCAGTTTTCTTCTACAATATGGCTTTCACCAGAGCAGGGCAGACCCTTCTATGTTTGTTCTTCATCGCCCACCATGTGTCCTCTACCTCCTATTGTATGTGGACGACATCATCCTAACCGGCAACTCACCAAAGGCCCTGTCCACCTTTATGACTTCCCTAGCAAAAGCCTTCGACATAAAAGACCTGGGCTCACTCCACTACTTCCTGGGTATTGAAGCTCGACCCACCACAACTGGCCTAACCCTCACCCAAGACAAATATACTGTTGGACTTCTCCACCGCAGCGGCCTCGCTGATTGCAGACCTGCCCCTACCCCTGTAGCCTCCAAACACGTCCTTTCTGCCACTATTGGACAGCCCCTAACAGACCCCTCAACCTATCGACAACTGGTTGGCACCCTCCTCTACTTAACCCTCACACGGCCGGACATTTCCTATGCTGTACAGAATGTTGCCCAGTTCATGAGCAAGCCAACCGATGCCCACCTCACTGCTGTAAAGCGCATCATCAGATACCTCAAAGGCACCTTAGGCACAGGTCTTCATATTCAGCGCTGCAGATTTCCCCTCACCCTCCAAGCATACTCAGATGCCGATTGGGCAGGATGCCCTGACACCCGCCGCTCAGTCAGTGGGTTCTGCGTGTTCCTAGGTTCCAACCTCATATCCTGGTGTGCCAAGAAACAGAAAACTGTTTCTCGTTCCAGTTCAGAGGCTGAATACCGGGCCCTAGCCTATACTTGTGCCGACACGATCTGGATCCTAAGCCTTCTACAAGACCTGCAAATTCTACCCCAGTTGCCCCTGCTTCTCTACTGCGACAACATGAGTACTGCCCACATGACAGCAAACCCGGTCTTCCATGCTCGTACCAAGCACATTGCCATTGACTACCACTTCCTACGTGAAAGAGTTGCCGCTGGCACCCACCGTGTTCTCTTTGTCCCTTCACCAAATCAACTAGCTGACCTCTTCACAAAGGGACTCCCTATTTCCCGTCACCAACAACTTGCGTCCAAACTTGTCACCCCAAGGGTGCCTAGTTTGCGGGGGGATGTAAAACCGTGTACACTAATCCCTATAGATTGCTAAACTTGTATAGCTGTAGACACTAGACATCTGGACCTGTAGAATTAAGACAGACATGCACACACTAGATTCACACATCTGTCCTAGGTAGTTAATAGCAGTTAAGATAAGTTTAAGACAGAAATAACTGTCTAACCTTATCTGTTGTAAACATCTATAAATATAGCCGTAGGCTATGTGAATAATACAAGGAAAATTTACCATTTCTACACAAAGACACGAAGAAGGTGGTATGGAGGTTGACGGCCATGTAAAGTGTAGTAAGGGGTGGACCATTTTAGGACTGGTGTAGGTAGCAAATTTATGAGAAAGACAGCAGTGGAGACAGCCTCTGCCCAATAAGAATAGGGCAGACCAGCAGTGAGGAGTAAGGTCCTGCCCATTTCAGAGATGTGCCTGTGTTTGCGTTCTGCTAGGCCATTTTGTTGGGGTATGTGTGGACAGGAGAACCGGTGAAGAATGCCGTGTTGGTGACAGAGGTCTCTAAAGGCATGATTGTCAAATTCCTTGCCACCATCACTCTGAAATTGCTTGATAGTGGTGGAGAATTGTGTTCTGACATAGTTTAGGAAATGGGAGAAGTGAGAAAAGACCTCAGATTTGAGGCGCATTGGAAAAATCCAGGTGTACCTGGTGTAGTCATCTGTAAAGAGAACATAGTATCGAAATCCAGAAACAGAGGGGACAGGGGACATCCATACATCAGAGTGAATAAGATCAAACGATTTTATTGATTTGTGTACAACAGGAGTAAAGGACAAACGAGTCGATTTTCCTAGGGCACAACTATTACAAAAGCTGAATTTATTTAAGTTAGCAGCAGGATTGAGCAGATGTTGAGAAGCCAAGACTTGAAGGACTTGATGAGAGGGATGACCTAATCGACTGTGCCACAGAGATGGGGAACTGGTGGACAGCAGGGCTTGCGGTGGGAGTGATGCTTGTGGATGGATGGGGTACAAACCCTCTTTACATGGGCCCTGAAACAGAACAGCTTGTGTGTGTAAGTCTTGAATGATAAAGTGAGATGGGAAGAATGTGATACTAACTTGCTGGTTCTTAGTAAATTGTGCCACAGATAAAAGGTTTTTACGAATGGCAGGGACATGGAGTACATCAGAGAGGTTAAACTCATAGTGTCCAGAAGAGAATTTTACATTACCAGTGTGATGGATTGGGAGAGTTTCTCCATTGCCAACCATGACATTATCATTGGAAGAGGGTGGGGTTGAGCGTGGAGGGGCGGGTAGGAGTGTCATGTGATGGGTGGCACCACTATCGGGGTACCAATTTGGATCAGCAGCAGGGGCCAAATGAAGACCAGCAAAGGCTTGACTGAGGTCATGGTCATTGGATTGGGTGAGTTGCGGGCATTGGGCGGCAATGTGTCCATGTCGATTGCAAGACCAGCACTGTGGGCCAGGTGGACGGTTAGGAGGGTTGGGGCAGGGGCCAAGGATGCCTGCAGAAACTGTTGGGCTAGAGTAGCGGGGAGGACCCCTGCGAAAGGAGGCCCTGGAATTGCGGAAGGGTCGTGTGCCACGGTTGTATTGGGGACGCCCGCGAGTGTAGTAGGCACTGGCATAGGGTTGTGGTGCAGGTTGAGGAGAAGCAGCATACATGGCTGTGGGAGGAACTGCTACGGCTGGATTTGCAGTGGCAGTTTGTTGGGCTTCAAAAGAGAGCAATCGGGCTCTGAGATCAGAAAAGGGAGGCAAGGGTGGGAAATTTAGCATGGCTGTGACCAGCATGTTGTATTCAGGACCTAGTCCACAAAGAACAGCCGTGACTAGATCAGTAGATGAGAATGGTTGATTGATGGCAGCAAGGGAGTCTGCCAAGGATTTGGCTTGAGTGAGGTATTCTGAGATGGTTTTATGTCCCTTGGTGAGGGACATTAATTGGAAGCGAAGATTTGTGGCATTGGCAAGAGATTGCTGAGAGAAGTTTCGACTGAGACATTCCCAAATGTCTCTTGAAGTATTGAGTCCAACAACTTGTGACAGAACTGGTTCAGTTAGGGTGGCACGGAGGAGACTGATCAGAGTTTGATCAATCTGAAACCACTGGTTATAGGCAGGATTCGGTAGAGGAACAGAAGGGGAAGTAAGAACAGATTCAGAACCTTCAGATTGAGGGGAAGCAATGGCAGGGGTCTGGCGTGGCAGAGTAGGGGAAGGAGGAGGGTGAGTTTCATCAATGAAACGCCAGTAATTGTGACCAATGAGGAAGGGTTTGATCTGGCTTTCCCAAAGAAGATAGTTGGTCTCATTGAGTTTGACAGAGACCAGGTTTGAGACTTGGTTAGGGGAGATTGAAGGGGAAGAACAAGAGTCAGACGCCATAACAGGAAGAGAAATTGAAGGGATCGGTTTATGGTGGTCAGACTTAGAGCTCTGATACCATGTAGAATTTCTGGAATGTCTCATTTACATTCATAGCCGAAGGGCTTATTTATACAAGTCTGTGAGAGAGATAACTCTGAACAGTTATCTCTCTTTATCCAGAAATAACTTCCTAAAACTGTCTAGGTAACTAACTATGGACATCTGTCCGAAACCTGTCCTAACTGTCTACATGTGTACAAAGTGTACAAGTGTACTGTCAGATAAGCCTAACTAGTGTATGCGGCTAGTGTATACATATATCATCTTACATTAGTATGCAATAGCATCTTTTCACAACTCCAGGAGTCACTCTGTAGGCAAAATCTTGTTAGTACTACGTTGTAAATGAGACCTGCAGCGTAGTGATTAGGGATTAGAACATTTGTCAGTTCATGCTAGTAGCAATGCACATATGGGTGTAGAACCCATGCAACAACACGTTTAAGCAGAAACCCAGACTTCTGCTCTATAATTTTTAAGCTATTCTTCATATTTGAATTTCTAAGTTGTCTTCTAAATTTATTTCAAGCCACCAATTTCCAAGCTGTTGATACATATTACTATCCCCATTATTCCATATTGGATCCAACAATCAAATGGACTTTTCTTGGGTTTTGTAGAAAATTTGAAATGTTTGTAGCAGTTTAGTAGTTTTGAGCTTTTATGGTTCAAAACTAGTTCCCAAATACCTGCATTGTCCCATAATCGATGATTTCTAAGCGTCACGACCCATGGGTTGCATTGTCTAATGTAAAGCTGCCTGATCACTGGTCTTTGTTAGTCGCTGAATATTGTATATGGATGTTGATGTATGTTGCATGGGTTGTAAGCCAATGGTTTCTTACTGGTACTGTGATGCCTAGGAAATTAAGTTCGAGCCGAATGTCATGTGTGAACCCATTGACAAGAAATTCACGTTTCGAGCCTGCCAGGTATTTTCTAATTATTATCAGTGTTCATGATCATTCTGTGCATTTTCGGGATTTTAATTTCTGTCTTTATATGCAGCTTGAGGATGGAGACATTGTTTGTTTTCAAAAGCCAACTCCAATTGAAAATGGTGATCATCTCCGCTATCCAGATGTCCCATCTTTTCTGGATTATGTGCACAATCGTCAAGTAAGCCTTCCTGAAACTTCTATATGCGTATTGGAAACTTCTTTGCCTTCTTCAACGCTCTATTTGAAGTGGTAGCCATACTAAAACAGGATTTTGTTATAGCTGTAAGCCTGTAACTGAACCTGGATTACATTCCTGCCCCGTTTTTAAAGAAGGCTTTTGAAACATAAGATGAACTGCTCAAAAAATCACTTCAAAAACAGATTTGGTTTCTTGTTTTTCTTATCTGAGTTCAAACGAGCTAGAGTTTCCATACCCACCAATATAAGTTGTAACTGTGGCGCACTTGGGGTTATTCATTTCATGAAGTATAATAAGCTGTAATAGTCACCTTGTAAAGAACTTACCTCTTATGTTCTCTGAATTGCAGGTAGAATTATTTTGTTTTTGTAGATTACCACTTTAAACCATGTTCTGTCATGTCTCTAGTGTCTGAAAATCTATTAAATTCACCATAAATAGTCCATTGGAGCATTATGAATGCATTAGACATTGAAGTTCAACATATTTTAGATCTTAAATATGTATGCTTTAGTGCTCATATATATATATATATATATATTTGTCACAGATATGTGAATTCTGGTGCTGGTGTTGTGTTTTTTAAGATACAAAAAAAATTCTCATGAAAATTATCCTGACTAAGCAGTTTTTCTTTATTTGATATGTTGCAGGTTGTTCACTTCCGATCCCTCGACAAACCCAAAGATGAAGATTTCTCCCTAGAATTGTAAGTTTTGTCATTGCTGGTTAATGTTTATCTAAATTATTTACAATACCAATGTATTTATGTTTATCTCTATGTTATTTACAATACCAATGTACTTTTCATCAACTGGTGTATATAATCTAAAGTGATATTTAATTATAATCTCCTATGTTTCATATCTATTTTAAGGTTGAAACTCCATACCTATGATGATGTTGTAGAACGAGTAGCTCAGCAACTTGGTTTGAGTGATCCATCCAAACTAAGGCTAACATCGCACAACTGCTACTCACAACAACCCAAACCCCAGCCAATTAAGTATCGCGGGGTTGAACGCTTGACTGATATGCTGGTCCACTACAATCAGGTACTAATCTCCCACCCTTGTGTGATATTTTCTTTAAATCTTAGAACAGAACATTTCTCTTACAACAATCTATGACAGACTTCAGATATATTGTACTACGAAGTATTGGACATCCCCCTGCCTGAATTACAAGGTTTGAAAACTCTGAAAGTCGCATTCCATCATGCTACTAAGGAAGAAGTGAGTATGCTGATCACCTTACAAAGCTTTGTTTACTGTAACTGTGCTCTAATGTATCAGTCTTATACAGGTGGTTATTCATACCATAAGGCTGCCAAAACAGAGCACTGTGGGGGATGTAATTAATGATCTTAAAACTAAGGTGAATTTTTGACCTGTCAGTGTCACAATTATCCTGTCCAACCAATCGAAACCTCCTAGTTATTTGCAGTGGCTTTGATGCAAAACACTTATTTTGCCTCACTTTTGTGGCGTGCCTCTGGATGGATTACTTTAATCGTTTATTTTCAATACTATGATTTAATAACTTGTAACTAGTGTTTCCCTTTCGGAGCAGGTCGAATTGTCTCAGCCGGATGCAGAACTCAGGTTGCTTGAAGTTTTCTATCACAAGATTTACAAGGTGTGAGCTTCATGTTCTAATGAAAACTACTGCTCTGGCTAACATAACTCTGAAATAGATATAAAATTGACAGATATTGGTAGGTTACAAGATTCATTATAAAAGTAAGTTATATCATAGCAGCATAAGCAATAGGGTTTTATTTGTATATAGTTCTTCAGAACAGGCTTTATACAATGTCGTTGTTGTCCCTGTTGTGTGAGCTCACCTGAGTGTGTTAATTTGTAAGATTTCTATAACCGAGCCCTCCCCGTTAGGTTCATAGTGTCCTAAGTACATGTATGAGCTTTGTGTTATACCATGCGTTGTTCTATCAAAGGTTATAATTATCGAGCACAACAGCTATGGCGAGGACATGAGATCAAGTAGTGAGCTTATTAAAGCACGTGTTCCACAAAGAGTTATCCTGCGTGTGGAACACCTTACCTGTATGCCATGAATATATTAATGGAATGATCAAATTGTCTATGAGATCTTACTTATGTCTATACCTAGTTCTTCCTAGTTCTTTTGGCAATTTTATTTTAATATAGCTGGTTGGAAGAAAGGATTATCTAGGTTTGTGGTTTGGAAGCTTATAAGTTCAACATTGAATTATAATGTATTTGATCCTCCTGTAAAATATCTGCAGATTTTTCCTCTCAATGAAAAGATTGAGAACATAAATGATCAGTACTGGACATTACGGGCCGAAGAGGTCTCTCTCTCTCTCTCTCTCTCTCTCTCTCTCTCTCTCTCTCTCTCTCTCTCTCTCTCTCTCTCTCTCTCTCTCGCTCTCGCTCACTCTGTCTCTCTCTCTCTCTCACACACACACAACTGGGTCCATGTTCTAGTTAATGGTCGTTTGTGACTTGGATATGTTTCTGATTGAGTTTTATGATTTGCTTTCCCATCATAGATTCCTGAGGAAGAGAAAGCTCTTGGTCCTAATGATCGTGTGATTCATGTCTACCATTTCACTAAAGACACAGCTCAAAACCAAATGGTAATTGCAACTAGTTATTTACCTTCACAGCTCTTCTGTTTCTTTTTTCCCACTGCTGATATATGGTTCCATTTCAAACTGAACATCATATGATGATTCATATCTCATATGCTCAAATTTATCCTTTCTCAGCAAATTCAAAACTTCGGGGAACCTTTTTTCTTGGTCATAAATGACAGTGAGACTTTGGCTGAAATTAAAGTTCGTGTACAAAAAAAATTACAGATTGCGGATGAGGAGTTTGCCAAGGTATAATCTAAGTTCTCATTAGCATAATTCCCTTGAATTTTTTTTGAAAAGAGTGGATGTTCTCATTCACTTTTAAAAGACGGAATGAAATTGTCTTGTTAATACTTTCCTCCTCCTGTACATCATACTGATGCAACTTTATTTATTTATTATTTTCTTTCATTCCTCTTTCCAGTGGAAGTTTGCATTTCTTTCCCTAGGTCGCCCAGAATATCTTCAGGACTCTGACATTGTGTCTAGTCGTTTTCAGGTTCGTACATTAGAGATGCGTTACCACTTATGTACATCTGTTTTGAATTTCAAATTTTAATTTTCATGGTTTTTGTTCATCCGATTGTAGAGAAGAGATGTTTATGGTGCTTGGGAGCAATATCTTGGGCTGGAGCACTCTGACAGTGCTCCTAAAAGAGCCTACGCAGCTAATCAGGTGTGGGGCAGTATTTTTCCTTTTATTTTTTCACTTTGTTTTTCTCATTCCAAGAATGTCTGATCAACTGCCCGGTTTTCCTGTTGAGTCGTCACATATTGTCTTTTTAGTGAGTAAACCTGTGTTGGGTATGATAATAGTGCTTGACATTGCTTTGCCACTTTCACGATTTCTTTTGCAGAATCGCCACACATATGATAAGCCTGTAAAAATCTACAACTAGGAAATAGTTTGATGAATGCGTTTTCATCATTCCTTCCAAGAGATGAATTGGGCAATTGTCCACATCATCCTTCTGTGAAAGTAGGAATTGGTGAAAATCGACTGTACAGCAGCCATCCAGTGAGGTCAGCTTTTGAAAAAGATTCGAGCAACGTTTGATGGGCGGGCAGAGTTTGTTGGCTTTTTAATTCTTTATCCCTTCTTGTGGTTGGGGAGGACTTGTTCCCGAAATCTGTGTGTATCTTCTACCATTTTGATCAAAGCCCCCCTTGAGCTCTTTTTTTTACCTGCGTTTTGAGACAAAAAGGTTCCTCTTCGGGTGGCTTTGCAAATGGCCTTGATCAGTTAAATCAATGTAACCTTTACAGTAAATAAACAAGATTTATAGTTTGTTGATCCAACTCCTTTTGCTTTTCATGTTTGCTTCCTGTTTCTTATGTTCAGTTTAGATACCCGAGAGGGACACGGGGTTCATTGTGCAATGATGGATTAGTCAGTTTGCAGGAACAAATTGCTAGATTTTTGTAAAACAGACTTGTCACTTGTCAGGCGCTGCCATTTGACATTTGAGAGAGCTTTATTTCCAATATACGCAACATGTAGTAAAAAGAATAGACCTTCATACTCTCTTCTTTGGATGCACTGCAGTTCCACTTACCTGCTTCAATAGCGCTTCTTTTTTTCCTTGCTTGGTGTCGAGAAATATTTCTGAATTGTATTATTGAATTATAATAAGCCTAATTAGGAAAGGAAAATATTCTAAACAATTAAAAAAGATATCAAGTCTAGGTATTGAATCAATCTTTGATATCAAATCAATTTTTTATACGAAATCAATGTAAAATACTAAATCAATTTAGTATTTGATTTCTAACACTTGCTTTCAAATTGGATAGTGAATGTTGTGAAGTCTCAACTTCTTGATTAAGTCGATGATGTGTCATCGGATATTGTATTGTTGGATACTAAAAAGTTGTGGTTGCTATTGTCTATATTTGAAGCAGTTGTTATTGTTGTTGTTTGAAGTTGCAGTTGCTATTTTTGCTGTTTGAAGTTGCGGTTGTTATTACTGTTATTTGAAGTTGAAGTTGCAGTTGCTATTGTCGTCGTTTGAATTTGCAGTTGTGGTTGCTATTGTCGCTATTTGAAGTTGCAGATGCTATTATTGCTGTTTGAGGTTGTGGATGCTATTTCTGTTTGAAGTCGTGGATGCTATTTCTGCTATTTGAAGTTGCGGATATTATTGCCGCTGTTAGAAGTTGTTGATGTTATTACCGTTGTTTGAATGAAATGAATTTTTTTTGGGTGTTCGAAAAAAGTGTTTTAGTAATAAATCAAGTATCTGTCTTATGGGACCACTAATTATGTTTCTCGTGGGTGCACAGAGAAATTAGGATCTGCACACCCACAGGGGGAGGAAGCGCAACGAATTTGTGTCTTACGAAAGTATTGACTTTGATATAATGTCGAAAATAAAAGATAGAAAAATATTTCTAAATTGCATTATTGAATATACAAATAGTAGTTACACTAAGTCTAACTAGAGAAGAAAAATATTTTAGATAATTAAATAAGATATCAAATCTAGGTACTTAATTAATCTTTGACACTAAAACAATCTAATATATTAAATCAATTTAGGATTTGATTTCTAACGGATGGTGTAGTTCCTTATAATATGAAGGTTAAAAATCAAACTAAGGACAAATCAAGGTGGCCCCATTTTTTTTTTTTCGAAAGTGAGTATTCGAATTTACATTCACTTCATGAACTGATCAATTGCATTTTAAATATCAAAATTTGTCCGTCCACTTCGAATTATGAGCCGTAATTTCAATAGAATATTTACTTTCGTATCTTTACAAACGAGAGACATCATAACCCGCTAAGTTGACTTCAGTTTTGAGCCAAAAAATGGAGGGTTTTAGGGCTTGCATATGGTAGGTGATTCTTACGGAGGTACTCTTGATCACGAAATTTTACATGAAATTATAAATTCATGGAGTCCTAATATTTTTTTTCTCTACAGATATATGAGTATGAAGTTTGACATTAAATTTTTTTCTTACTGTAGATACACCAAGAACACAACATCGTGTCACAAAATGCACAAGAAATGGAAATTCGTTCCACTTTGCGTTAGGAATGAGTGTAATGTTAGGTCTTTTGCACCATTTAACAGATTTCATTTTTAACACCGTTAAAATTACTGTTTCTTTACTTAAATGTCCTTAAACACTATTTATCTTTTTCCTCTCTCTTCGAAAACTCCCAACTCAAACCCCCCAAAATCCTGCACTCACTTTCATGGCTTTTCCACCAAACTCAACCCCTACCAACCCAGAAATTTGCAATTCAAAAGCCAGATACTTTAATTCTTTATCCCCTTTCGAAAAGAAAAAAATCCCAAATGTGGGACTCAAATGCATTTCTTCCTGTTTCTTAAATCCTACTTTGTCAAGAAACGTAATGTAACAAAAAGCAAGCAACTTGCAGAAGAAAACACAACAAGCATTCAATATTATCATATCATAAAATTGAACAGCAAATCTCTTACACTTAAATCCATGATATGGTGTTCTGGTGTAATGTTTTGGAATGCAAGCCTATGTCTTCCAACAAATTGAAATGCTCGCCCGTCTCAGCCTCGCAGCTCTCAAAGCCATCAATCTTCCCTAAGCATTGCAAAAGGGAGGGTTTGCTTCCCATAGCCTCAGCAGTGGTCATCTCCAACATATAGACCAAAGAGTGCCTCAAGCATAAAGAAATATTCGAAGATGCCCATGAACGCTGTCGTACTGCCCCAATGGAAGGCATCTCCTTCACCGTCGACCCTTTTTACTCTGCTCTTGAAAAGTATGAATTCAATTATGAGATTGGAACTAAGGTTTGTCTCATTTTTATTTCCATTTTCCTTTTTTGTATTTTAATTGTATTTTTCTTATCACTTTTGACCTTGAAGTTGAATTGAGTTAATGGGTTTGAGTTTTAAATGAAGAAAATGTATGTCCCGTTGAAAATTTTGATATTGGGTTGTGTCAAAGTTGCATGAAGTCTAGAAAAGGGCACTAGCTTTTTAGTGGGTATAAGAGTTTGCAATGGTAATGTGAGTGATTTGAAGTGGATTTCGAGTTTTCACTGGGAAGATTATTTGCATTGTGAGCTTTTTTCCTTTTCATTGGCAATGTGTGAGCTTTGAGTGAATAACTGTTATTGCATACTTTAATTTCTTTACCATCTCATGGAAGATTATTTTGATAATCTTTGTGGCATTTGTGTTTTCCTTTTTAGGTAAAGGGTACAGTTTTCAATATAGATTCGTATGGTGCATTAGTTGACATTACTGCAAAGTCTTCTGCTTACTTGCTTTTGCAAGCAAGAAGCATTCACAAAATAAAGAGTGTAGAAGACATAGGATATGATAATGTTGTTCGATTTGCTAGATTACTTGTAAGAGATTTGTTGTTCAATTTCATGATATGATAATGTTGAATTGTTTGTCGTATTATCATCTGCAAGTTGCTTGCTTTTTGTTACATTGCGTTTCTTGACGATAAGTGACAAAGAAGGATTTAGGAAACATGAAGAAATGTATTCGAGTCCCAGATTTGGTATTTTTTTTTTTCGAATAGGGATCAGAAATTAAAGTATCGGGGTTTTGAATTGCAAATTTTTAGGCTTGGAAGGGGGAGAGCTTGGTGGAGAAGTCATGGAACTATGGAAGTAAGTTGGAGGATTATGGGGGGTTTGAGTTGGGAGTTTCTGAGGAGGGAGGAAGAAGATGAAACAGTAGTTTTAACGGTGTTAAAAATAAAATCTGTTAAATTGTGCAAAAGATCTAAAATTGCACCCATTTGTGGTGCAAAATGCATGTCATGTTTCTGATGCATCTACATAAAAAAAAATCTTAAAAAATGAGTGGGGCCGTTGAGGAATTAAGCACAAAAACAAAAAACAGGTACTACTATTTCTTTTGATATTGCGAAAATATTGAAAAGAAATAAAAATGGAATACGAGCAACGACTAATGAAACTCAGCTCCACACACCCATTTAACTTGTCTATCCATGGCCTCACTTTCCTGCTACTCTCTCCATCCCCTTTCTTCTTCTTCTTCAAAAACAACGTCTCTCATTGCCAATCATTTTCCTACCCAAACAAAACCTGAAGCCGCTTTGCCGATTCGGTGCTCAGTCACAATTGCCACCAGACCTGAAGTCATAATTCAACCAACCACGCTCTTTGTCCAACCCATTCTTCTATTTGCTGGCTTTGACAGGCCCTTGGATACCCAAACTTTTCTGGCCACTATAAGTGTCTTGGCTGCCATTGCTCTCTCTCTTTTTCTCGGTTTTAAGGTAACAATAGCCTTATTTCTGCCTTCTTGGCCTAGCTTCGTTTCTGGGATTTGTGAGGATTTTTGGAAATTTGTTATCTTTACAGAGAATGGAGCTTGTGGGTTTGGTATTTTTGGGTTAAAGTTGAAATTTTTTGACGGGTTTCGTGGTTCTGGATTACACTTTTGCAGGGTGACCCTGTGCCTTGTGAGAGATGTGCAGGCAACGGTAATGAATTTCTGAATGTTTCTATTCGGTTCTTTAGTTTTTGAAGTATAAAAATGAAAGATGATTGTGAAAAACTGACTCCAGTTCAAGCCAGAATCCGTAAATTACCATGCCAAAAAGTGTCAGCACTTCAATTTCTTTTGTTCTGTGATTTCACTTGGCTTTAGTCTCGATTGGTAGTTTCAGAACTGAGCTCTATGAAGTAATAGAGCTAATACATTGGTTCATTGTCTGAGAAATTGTTACTTGTTGCTTGCTTCCATAATGCCATTAGTTTGTATTTGCATAGATAGCCTTTTTGACATACGATACCCATCTGTGGTGACTGACCGGATGGTTTAAGTACTTTCTTTGGCATATTGCTGATGAAATCTTATAAGATATGCCTTGAGGCCTATCATGATTACATGGCAATTTCATCAGTGTTGCAAGTCAGTGACTTGCTTTCTAAGTGACTTGCTATGTTTCATACTTTCATGTAGAAGCAACAGTAAAACATGTCAAGGGGGTTGTTGAAAATAGGTTGGGTTCAATCCATGGCTGGTCTAATGGGGCTGTTAAGGTTAGTTATTAGGACCTCAATATGGACAGCGTTTTCTAAAGGATTGCTTTGCGCTAGAGAGATGCTCCCTCTTCTAGGAAGTCCATCAACATGCTAGCTAGTTATTGAAGCATGTTATCATCTAATCGCTTCTTATAATGGTATGATCGTCATTAACAAAGCATTTGTACACTAATATTATCATACCGAGAAACCAATCAAGTTATGTTCGCTGCTTAAATTCATTTTCCTATAGTGACTTAAGTCTGGCATTGTCTTCACACCTGTAGTATTTTACACTGTAGTCACCCCTTTTTATGTACTAACCATGCTGCGAAGAAGGGGAATTTGGAACAATATTCATGCAGCGAAGTCTCTCTCTGATGATGATATTCAGAACTTACCTTATACATGAAAAAATAAGGAAATGAGTGACTTAGTTGATGAGATGGAGTGTTTAGATTTTGAAGTAGTGTAAATTTTGTCAGTATTTAGACTTGGTATGTCACGGGTTGAGGTTTTTAGGCGAGTGCTTGATTGAAGGGGATTCCAGTTGAACACAAAGACTGAAGCTCATGTAGTGGATGACAAGTCAGATGCTGATAGTTTTGAGGGAATATTGTTGGCGTTTAGTGATTAACCAATCCCTGAATGGACATGTGCTTCCTTGGACACATTATTTTCAAATTTCAAGCATCCGTATATATCGTGTACAGACACAAATCGGAAGAAGATGCTGCTAGCATTAGATTTGTACTGGGTATCATTGATACGGATCCGTTCATCATTTGTATGGTTGTTTGGGTTTCAAGTTTTCAACATATGGTATCTTTTTTGTTTCGACATTGTGTCATTTTAGCAATGAGACTTCTGTAACAATATATAGTTTCTTTGTTTCCCTCTTCTCCTGATATATAAGCATTAATTCTGTTGGCAGGGGGTACAAAATGTGTCTTCTGTAACAATGGTAAAATGAAGATGGAGACGGGCTTGGTTGACTGTAAGGTGTGCAAAGGTGCAGGTAAATAGTTTCTCATATTTCTTCTCTGTGCTATTACCCTTAGGCCTAGGTAGTATAATGATCATCACCTAATGAAATATTGGATCCAAGATTGCGGTGAATATCACTCCATCATGAGTTTAAATTTAACAACTTGATAGCCCGTTACATGTTATTGTATTACAGTCACGTGGTGCATCTAGTCGACATGGTTACAACATGAGTGAATCTTGTTGATATTACACTTGTTTTAAGCTCATATCAATCTTATCATTTACTCATATCATATAACTCGTGGATTGGATGCATTACATTGCCATTGTGTGGCGGTACCAAATAAAAATTTCTCTAAGACACTACCGCATTCACTTGCACTCTGAAACAGTGTGTAATGACTAGGGTGTCAAGTTATCATCAGACGTTGAATATTTTCATTATGAAAAGTGATTTTCCACTCCTATTTTCTCACCATAGAATCAATAGGTGGAACCAAACTAAGGAGTGCAGAAGGAAAAAAAGTGGAGTGAAAATCACTTTCCTTTTAATTATTTGTTTGTATGGTTTTGGATCTCTCAATGAATTCTATTTTTGTAGGATTGGTACTGTGCAAGAAATGTGCAGGTTCTGGATATTCTCGACGGCTATGAATTGTGTTTTCAGAATATCGTTTTGCTCTCTATTCTCAATCTGAATCAAATTTTCCCTTAAACTGCCCAGTTTTCTAATGTTCATATATTTTTGTTTCTTGTTAAATACAAATTGAAGCAACAAAACTCAACCGATTTGGTTGGTTTGACAAATCGAGTGGTTCCACCCTGAATTGGTTCGATTTGAGTGTACCGTTTCATTTCAAAAGTTGAGTCCATTAGGGTTTAACTTTTAAGCCAGTAGTCACAATGTTTCGAAAAGGTGCTACTTTAGGAGGACGTTCAATCTAAACCCTGGCATCCCCATCCATGGCAGATATATATTGAGTTTCTCCAACTCTTCGTTTTCAAATCCAAATCCAAATCTCTCAATTATGAATACAGAGAATTCTCATTCCGAGAAATTTAGAGGCGGCCGGGAATTCGAGTGTTGGCAACAGAAAATGTTGTTCTACTTAACAACAATGAACCTTGCCCATGTTCTAAAGGAAGAACCTCCTATAGCAGATGAAAATGGTGCATGGAAAGTTTGGAAACAATCTGATTATCTGTGCAAAAATTACATTTTGAACGGCCTCGATGATGTGCTCTACCATGTCTATTCCACCTAGCGCTACAGCGAAACAATTGTGGGATTCATTGGAGAAAATATACAAAGCCGAGGATGTCGTTGGATCGGGAACATTTCCTGTAGGAAAATTTCTTAGATTCAAAATGAATGATTCCAACTCTGTTGTCGAACCAGTTGAAGATTTTCTGATCATTATCGATGATATTCTTGCGAAAGGTATGAATATGAGTGAATCTTTTCAAGTGTGGTCGATTATAGAAATATTACCACCATCTTAGGAAGAATTTAAAAAATTACTACCCGAAGCGTAAATAGAAAGAAATGACGATGGAAAATCTGATCGTCGGTCTCTAGTGTTGGTGTACGAGAATGAAATTTCTTTTGGAAGCATAGCCAAGTGAAATAAAGTAAGGATCTGTTTGGGAACAAGGATTCAAATTTGGATTTGATTTCAAACAAAGCGATTTCTCTTGTTCGACAACATATATTTGTTTGTGGATTTGAAATTTCTTGATTTAAAATCAATTATTGGGTAAAATTTTTGTTTGTGGATTTGAAATTTCTTCATTGAAAATAAAATATAAGCAAACTTTTTATTTGTAAGAATTTCAATTGTGGATTTCAAATAAGTAACTTCATCACACAAAATGAAAATAATAATGTCAAAATGACACATTATTATTTAGCTAAATGAATTTTATTAATAATCATAACCATCGATACATAGTTAACCGTGTAAATAATTTTTTAATTTTTTTACATTTTAATGTTTTTAAATCTTTATTCTGGTAATAATCATAGTCATTAATACATAGTTAACACCATAAAAAAATTTAATTTTTTTTATTTTTTTTTGATATTTTTAATTTCTTAATTTTTTAGTACATAGTTAACCATTAATACATAAATAAAGAAGGGAAACAGGTGGTGTGTATTTGTCAAATGAATAGTTTCAAAACACTAACATTTAAAATTTGGTCTAATGAAATCCATAGAGGATTTGGGTCAAATCCAAACTCTTACGACAAATAATTATCCAAACAGATTAATTTGAATTTGGAGGCTCAAATCTTCCCAAAATCAAATCCATATTTATCCACACGGACCCTAAATATATAATACTCTTTCTTTTATATTCGAATCCGAATTTTTCATATTTTATAATTTGAGTTAGACTATTGCATTGGAAACAATTTAATTCCACCAAATGAGGAATTAAAACACACCACTCTTACTACACACAGCGCATTGCCATATCCCCACTCGTCATTGGATAAAATAAGATTATGTATGTACAAGTCAACTTATTGAAGTTATTATTATATTTGTAATTTTTTTTTCCTATGATTTTGCTCTCATTCCTTGTGAATTTGTTCAAGCTGCAATTTTTTTTTTCTTTTTAAGATTTTGCGTTGTAATTGAAATTTACGATTAGTGCACGCAAAGGACTTTGTAGCTATCCATATATTATTTCATAGCCAGAGACGGATTCAAAATAATATACTCAAAGATTGGAGAAAATGATAAAATAGGGTCAGTTTTACTCAAAGATTGGAAGAAAAATGATAAAAATAAGGCCAACTTTATTTAAAAATTGGAATAAGGGTTAAATTCATTGAGTTTTTTGTTTTTTTTTAAAAAAAAATTGTAGGGTAAACTAAATTCATCAACTTTTATTCAAAAATTAAAAAAAAAATGATAAAATAGGGCCAAATTTTATTTAAAGATTGGAAGAAAAATGATAAAGTAAGTCTAAATTTATTAAAAAATTGGAAGAAAAATTATAAAATAAGATTAAATTTCATTCAAGAAACTAATAAAATAGGACTTATTGCCTATAATGAAGCTATCAACAACCATGGGTTTCAAACACAAGCCCCTAGCAGAGCAGCCAGTCACAGAGTCAACTGGGCGAAACTAACTTTGATGCCAAATTAGGCTCATAAAATATATAACTGATAAAAATTAACCAGGCCTATAGCCCATGCTACGAAAATACTTTTATTAAAAAAAAAATTAGGAGGAAAAAGTACAGGGAAACCTCGTTGATTAGTCAAACTTCAATGCTCATTAGGCAGACTTCAAGTGCCGCCAAAAAAATATTCAATCTTAATCTTAGTATTCGGCACAAAATTAACTTCTAGAATAACATAAACATAGTTGAAGGAGATACAATAAAACTTATCCCATCCCTTAATGTATGTACACACCGCCCTACGACAATACTTTGGTCCAAAGTCCAAACAAAGTAAAGAAAAGATGAGATTAATCATTATCTTGATTGAATTAATGATAATTTTCCCTTTATTAAAATAAATACTAGAATTAAATGTATACCATAATAGTTTTATTAATAAATTAGTACACATGGTGCAATGTTATTGGTTTAAAATAAAAAATAAAAAATAAAAAATAGTAATATCATTAGACTCAAATATTGTCTAAAAAAACGAAGGCGATAATCCCGAACTTCATTTGGGGTGAGGAGTTTATCATAATGACACTCCATCTTCTCCATGCTTAAAAAACCGTGATTAATGGCCTGGTGATGTGTGGGCCTCCATCTATATTATCATTTATGCATAGTAATTTTATTTTCTTTTCTAAATGCTATAATGTATAAATATTTTTAATATTTCACTGTATAATACACCGTCATATAATATTGACAATTCACATGTTAAAAATTAAAGTCTTTTAAAATAATTTTTAATTTTTTTTTTACCTACAAGTGAATATAAAAAGTTACAGAAGGCTAATTCTAGAATCAATATGGTCCGTAATTTGAAATCGGAATGCATAATTTGAAACTTCAGAGGTAAAATGATGCTTGACATAATGAAAAATTTGGCACAATTCACTACAAACAGTCACTCAATGTCGCCATCACTCACACATTACTATTCTCTTAGCTTTGTTAGTTAAACATTTTAGTACCCGACTAACATTAATAATGAAACAAGTTAAGCCTTTTGGTTTAGGAGCGATTTGGAATTGAATTTAGACGTGGACTTAGATTTGGATTTGAATTTGAAATTAAATTTGAGATTTAAATTGCTAAAAAAAAACTAAAAAAAATGCTAAATTGAATAAGCTTGAAATAACTAAATGTAGTCCTAATAAAAGAGATTTGAACCGATTATAAGCACAAATCAAATCATTTAAAATCCATGCACTTTCTTCACTTTTTTTCTTCGTATTCAAATCTAAACATACATGGCTTGTAACACTCTAACTAGCTAATTAGGAGATCCAAAATTTCTTTTAAAATAATTAGAGCCTAATATATTTGTGTTCAAATTAATACCCAATTATGTATTTTTTTTATTACTAATTACAAATTCACATCACCCATGGCACATGTTAGTAAAACATTAGACCTGGCCTCACACATGTCAGTAAAATATCGCTGATTAAACCAATTGTATATTATTTTTCTTAAAATCCGTCCACCAACCATCGTATTGTGAATTTGTGACAATAGCCCAAGCCAAGACACTAAAATTTCACTGCCTAATCACCATGGGCCCACTTCAGATAAAAAAAATCATCATGGGCCCACTTCACTATTTTCCCATACAAAACAACAAAAACAACTTGCAAGAAAATGCCAGCCCCACCTCCACTTCTCCTTCTTCTATTTCTTCCATCGATCCACTTCTCACAACTTCTATCTGATCATCACAAACCCTATATCCAACCATGTCAAGCTTTACTACTGCTCCAAATTCGCCTTACGAAGAATGCCGTGGTGTTCTTCGTGTCTACAGCGATGGAACCGTCGTCCGCTCCAGCCAGCCGAGCTTTGACGTACCCGTGAAAGACGACGGTTCCGTCCTTTGGAAAGATGTTGTTTTTGACCCAAGCAATGAGCTCCAACTCAGACTCTACAAGCCAGCGGCAGCTACACACTCCTCCACGTCGTCCAATAAAAAGCTCCCTATTTTTTACTACATACATGGTGGCGGCTTCTGCATCGGCTCGCGCGCGTGGTCCAACTGTCAAAACTACTGCTTCCAGCTAGCTTCCCAGCTCCAATGCGTCGTCGTTTCGCCTGATTACCGCCTCGCTCCTGAGCACCGCCTCCCCGCTGCGATTGACGATGGTTTCGCAGCTGTAAAGTGGCTTCAGACTCAAGCCGAGGCTGAAGAGCCGGACACGTGGCTAACTGACGTGGCTGATTTTGACAACGTGTTTATTTCGGGTGACTCGGCGGGCGGGAATTTAGCTCATCACTTGGCGGTTCGACTTGGGCCCGGTTCGCTCGAATTGGGTCCAATTCGGGTTAGAGGGTACGTGCTGTTGGCCCCGTTTTTTGGTGGAACGGTTTTGAGTAGGTCGGAGGCTGAGGGGCCTAAAGAAGCCTTTCTCAATTGGGAACTCATTGACAGGTAATTTCAACATTAGTTAAGGCGTTGAACTTCTATTTGGAAATAATGAGTGACAATACAAAATCCTTCCTTTACATTTATTTAAATACAAATTTCTAAGTGCTATGGGGGAAGGTGAGTAATTATATATATGGATTCCGTACTGTAGAGATCGAATGTGATATATATAAGGTTGACAATAAGTTGTGTCAGGTTAGGTTTGTGTTTGTTATAAACTTTATTTTATTCAAATATGTACAACTCGAATTTGACTTGTTTAATAATCGTGTCAAAAATATCCAACCCCAACATGACATGTTAATGACTCAGGTAACCTGTGTAACCCATATAACTCATTTAATAAATAGGTCGTAATGGAAAACCCAAACATGTGACTCGTTTGACCTGTTTAACATGTTTAACTTAATTAAACTATAAGATCAAATATGTATTTAGGTAGGTAAATGAGTAGATATATGAGTTAGTAATGACATGTTTATTAAATTGGTCAATATATAGGTCAATATACGGATTAACAGGTTAATTCGAAATCTACTCATTTATTAAATGAATTAATATGTCATTATACAGGTTAACATGTTGACCCGAAATCCACCTGTTTATTAAATGTATTATAACGAGTTGATCCGAAAATGACTCGAAATTTTAATCGTGAGGATTAACTAGGATAAATCTCGTGCGAATTTCAAGTCATGTATCAAGCCGTGTCAAAAATTACCACCCTTAGATACATAGCTTCCTAAATAATTGTTTGTGTTGTTAAGTAGATATTTAACAATTATATTAATTAGGAATGAAAGGATATAAATTTCAAATAAATTACGTACTTTCGAAATGTTTGAAAACATTAAAATTAATTTGAAATCCACCAACAAAAATTGTGAAATTTACTGTAATTGATGAAAATATGTATGGCAAAAAATTGGGCAGGTTTTGGAGGCTGTCGATACCAATCGGAGAGACGACCGATCATCCACTTGTGAACCCATTTGGTCCGCACAGCAGGAGCCTTGAACACGTGGCATTTGATCCAATCCTAGTGGTGGTGGGCGGCGGTGATCTGCTGAAAGACCGAGCGGAGGATTACGCAAATAGGCTAAAATATTGGGGAAATAAGATTGAGTACGTGGAATTTGAAGGAAAGCAGCATGGCTTCTTCACCATTGATCCTAATTCTGAAGCTGCAAGTGAGTTGATGCTAATTATCAAACGATTCATTACTCAAAATTCCAGTTGACATTGCAATGTTTGGGCATGTGGCTGAAAACTCATGTCGCATTACATTTGCAACCTCTCCCTCTATTTTCGAATAAATTGCTTGTTATTTTCGCATTTACGAGAAATATTATTGTTTATGATATGTGAATTATAAAATAAAAACATTGTTAAAAAATATTATCGTTGCTTGTTATTTTAGCATTTACGAGAAATATTATTGTCTATGACATGTGATTTATAAAATAAAAACATTATCGTTGCTTGTTCTTTTAACGTTTACAAAAAATATTATTATTTATGACATGTAATTTATAAAATAAAAATATTGTTCAGAAGCATCATCGGTATGTGATAATTTTATGAATTAGTAAGGATTTACAATTAGGGTGGTTAATGGTAGGTGATTACGGAGGCCAATTGGATGAATACGATGGTGGGATGAGAATTTGAGGAACTTCTTTTTATTTTTTTATCTAATCTTTTTAAGGGTGTTTTAATATGAATTAAAAAATGGGAAGAAAGAAAGATGCAATTGTGCTAATTTATGTCTCAAATGGACAAAGAATGACTTATTTGGCACTTATTTAGCACATATGATAGAGATTGAGGGCACATATAATGTAAAAAAATAATTTAATGACACTCGATTTATAATTCAAGTATTGTTTGGAGACTTTACAAGTTAAATGTATTTTAGCCCCAAAGTTTGGATGTATTTTTCAAAATGGACCACCTCACGATCTCGAAATGTATCAAAGCCTTGGATGGTAAAAAAAAATGGAATGCTGTATTTCCAGGATTGGATTTCACTTGTTAATGGTCTATTTTGAAAGTTTTCGCATAATATGAGAAGGCGAATGTCTTTTTTTTTTTTATTTTTTTTATTTGATGCAACTGATTTTCTTATTAATTGTCTATTTTGAAAGTTTTCTCCTAACTTGAGAAGGTAAATGTTATTTTTTTTTTATTTGATGTAACTAATTTTCTTGTTAAAAGTCTATTTTGGAAGTTTTCTCCCAATTTGAGAAGGAAGGTGTCGTTTGTTTATTTGATGCAACAATATTTAGGGAAATAATATTCACTAGATATTAACTTATTGACTTATTAGTTTAAATGCACCATGAACTCGCATTTTGTAACACACTTTATCCCTTAAATTCGTTATTCGCTCACTTAACAGTGTGAAATGATCGAGTAGGGCCACTCAGCTCTTTTTCCATCCAAACTGTTATGTTTGCCGTGAAAAGCCAATATGGCACCTACGTGGACAAAAATATATTAAATTGGAAAAAGGCATTTGTGGAATTTCACAATTGGCCCTTTCAATTCCAATCCCAAATTGAGAAACCCTAAATTACGATTAACCCCAAATTGCGAACCCAAGCATTTGTTTGTGGAGCTTCACCAAGCGTCGACGCGAACCCAGGCTTCGACGGAAACTTAGCCTTCGACAAATTCATGTTTCGACGGAAACCCATTCTTCGATGGAAACCCAGTTTTCGACGAACCCAAGTTTCGACGCAACCCACCTTACCTTCCCTCATCAGTGCGACCCATTAATTTCAACTCATCCACAAGACCGTCGAAGAAGAAGAGATGGAGAAGCATGAAGCCAGGCATTGCTATTGCGGGAAGAAATGTAAAATCCTGATTTCGTGGACTGACAGACATCCCTAGATGAGATTCCAAGTGTGTCCATGTTCTAGGGTAATGCCAAATCAAAAAAATTGTTTTTTAATTGAATGAAATTACGATGAATATGCAAGTCTGTTGAAATTAGGTTTATTACTTTAAATTTTAGATGGAAAATGCTTAAGTTCTATTCAATTGTTTGGACTGTGTGTAAGTTATTGATAAGAGTCTGTTTTGATGTAGGAAAACAAATGTGGGTATTTGGAATGGTTTGATCCTGAAATTTGTCATCGGTGCAAGGCAATCATACCTGGATTGTTGAGAAAAATTGGTAAATTTGAAGAGGATTTGAAAAGGTGTAGAGTTAGGAAAAGGAAGCTTTGAGTTGCCCTAATTGTAGCCTATCTTGTGGCGATATTTAAGAAAACTGAACTTTAGGTTTAGGGATTGCCTAACAATCCAATTTTGTTTGTAATCGATGCTAAATGACAATATAATTTGGCAATCTAATCTATGGATTGTTTTAGCAATGTAGCGATGGTAATTTAAGCCTTTATGCAATGTAATTCTATGGATTTTTCTGTCAAATTAAGCCTTTCTGCAATATGTTACAAGGTGCAAATTTGGTAGTTTAGGGTGTAAAGGGACACATGCATTAGTAGTCCATAGTGCAATGTAAAACACAATTGGTAGTACAAGGTGCAAAGTGACACACCCTTAGTAGTACAGGGTGCAAAGTGACACAAATTTAGTAGTACAGGGTGCAAAATTACACAACTTTAGATGAATATGATTCAACTAATCCTGCAATATTTAAGGAAGATAACTTGAAAGTGAAAACATAATTCATTACACAAACAACAATTGAAGCAGATGAGATATAATAGCATTGTAAAATAGTGCAAAAGTAGGTCATTTTGTCTGTTACATGGTGCAATGAAACACAATAGGTGTAGTCCATGATGCAATTAAATACAATAGGTATAGTCCAGGGTGCAAATTAACATAGAAAGCACCAAACAAAACATTCACCAATCATCTTGCACCCATCAACCTACATCTATCTGACCAGCATAACACAAACCAGCACCTAACATAACACCTAACCTAACACACAAACCAACCTAAAAAACCCTATGCCTCATTGTTGATGCTACCTTTTCCTCCTTACTGGAGATTTGAACCTGAGTTTCTTACAAGGGGGTTCAGTCAATAGAAGAGGAATTTGTGTAGGTTGTGTTTGTGGTTGAGGTTAGGGTTCTGGATTAGGTTCTAGTTGGGCTGAGATTCTGTTTGGGATTGGGGATGGGATTGGGATTGGAGCTGGTATTATGATTGGGGCTGGGATTTTGTTTGGGGCTGGGGCTGGGGCTGGGGCTGGGACTGGGTTTGGGGCTGGGATTGAGGCTGAGATTGGGTTTGGGACTGGGGCTGGGGCTGGGACTGGGTTTAGGGCTGAGATTCTATTTGGGGCTGGGACTGGGACTGGGATTGGGTTTGTGGTTGAGGTTAGGGTTCTGGATTAGGTTCTGGTTTAGGCTGGGATTCTGTTTGGGATTGGGGCTGGGATTGAGATTGGAGCTGGGATTAGGATTGGGGCTGTGCTTGGGTTTGGGGCTAGGATTCTGTTTGGGGTTGGGGCTGAGATTGGGGTTCTGTTTGGGTTAGGGGCTGGGATTGGGTTTAGGGCTGGGATTTTGTTTGGGTCTGGGACTAGGTTTAGGGTTGGGTTTGGGGCTGGGGCTGGGGCTGGGACTGGGTTTGGGGCTGGGATTGGGGCTGAGATTGGGGTTCTGTTTGGCTTTGGGGTTGGGATCCTTCTTGCTGACAGGATCCATTTGCCTTAGCTTGTTCCCTCTTTGCTTTAGCTTTAATTCTTTTTCTTCTCAAACTTTCAGTCTTTTCTGTAATATGCTCCTGTAAAACAAACATCAAACCACCAATGAACACAAGCATCCAAATGAGGTAAATACGAATTCATAACTAAGGTGATTTATACCTTGCATTTGTTAAGCATATGCCCCAATTGACCACAATTGTTGCATTTCATCTCAGTGTGAAACCTTCCAAGCTTGGTTGGATTTTGAGGTAGGTCTGCCTCACCAGTAGACTTCTTCATGATTTTCCTTGGTCTGCCTGGTTGCCTGTGGTATGTTGAGGTCTTCAAAGGAGGCAAGCCCGAGGAAGACCATTGATCTTCACTTAGCATTGGCTCAATGAACTTTGCATAGCATCTCATGTAAGCCTCCTTGCTGTAGCATTCATGGAGATAAACTTCTGGTTTCCCATGCAAAAAAGCTATTGATGCACAAGCATGGGGGCATGGGATGCTAGATAAGTCTCATTCTCTACATGAACATTTTTTCAATTTCAACTCCACTCTAAACTAGGCCTGGGCATGGTTCGGTATGGTTTGGTATAGAGGTAATACAGGAACCATACCAAATAATTTTAACCGGTTTGGTACGGTGTAACGACCCATCCCGGAATTCGGGATTAGATTTCTAACTAATCATGATCAGCGGGGTTACTCGGTGATTAGTTGGGCGAATTCGGACGAACGGTGCAAAATGACCGTTTTGCCCCTAGTCGTGAGTAAAACGTTGACTTTTAATTCGGGCGATCAAATGGACTTTGACCAATGACCGTGACGTATTTGGGGACGTCACGAGTTCATAGACAGGCGGCACGTTCGATTCCGACGTTCGGGGTGAAAGTTATGACGTTCGGAAACCAAGGGCATTTTCGTAATTTGAACGATATGGGGGAAAATGTTGACTTTTTGATCGGGAGGTCCGATGGCCGAGGGCCAAGAACCGTTAGGAAGGTCTCGATGTCCTGAATACGACGACGGGCGGCACGTCAAAATTGGACTTCGAACGGGAAAGTTACGGGTCACGGAAGTTCGACTTCACTATGCACGCATTACGAGGCAAGGACACGTGGCTTATTCTGATTGGGCCAGATATCCTAGGTGGGGCCCAGGGACCAATAACATTAAAATATGGACTTGTGCTTTGATCTGGTGAATGTGGATTAAAGTAATTGAGTTTAATTATTTTAAAATTTCCACTTAATCCCAAGAGTGAATCTGGACCCTCCATCTAATCTAATTCTTCAACCTGGACAAATCTGGGCCGTCCATTTCCTTATTCTCCCACGGTTCGAATTTTCCCACCCCCTCTGTGCAAGCACGACCAGTGCACGGGTGAGGTTGGAATTGGAGCTCTGGGCGTGCGAATTGTTTTTGCACTTGGGCGCAGTGGAGTGTTAGTGGGTCTGTGCGGGTGCCGTTGGAAATGGGAGGAGCAGAGCACCATGGAATTCTTTTATCCGTTTGAGAATTTTGAGCAGGGCACTGGTCGGCTTGGGGGGATTAATTGGTTGGTTTGATCGTTTCTGGGGTGTTTGAGATGGGCTGGGGACTTCAGAGAAACCGAGAGAGAGGAGAAACGGGGAAATTGAGTGGAAATGGTGCACTGGAACCCGAAACTGTGCTTGATCAAATTCAAAAGTTCAATCCCAAATGTAGGCCAGCCCAAGCCGATTCGAGGCTCAATTCAGTCTTCTGAGACCCCATTTAGTCGATCCAGATCAAGGGGACCGAAGCTCGAAGCCTGGGGAGCCATGGGCAGCCACGACGGAGTTGCAGGAAAACCGGGCTTGGAGTCGTGGTCCTGGAGGCAAGCTCTTGTGAAATTGAGTTTACATTAATCGTGAGGGTGAGTCTACGGTGCTTCCTAACTGATCAATTGAAGGAATTAGTGACGGTGTGATGAACTGGGACGATGAACTTCATGTATGTTCTGAGTCCAGTTGAGTTGGTTTTTGACCATGTCGATTTGAATGAGTATTACAGACCCCTAATTGAGTGTATTGCGAGCCTAATTGGGGGTTCAATTGATGAAATTAGATGGGTTCTCGCAGGAATTTGATCGGGTCGAGTCGCGGGTGAAATGGCCCGTTTACCAGTAATCCGGGTGGGAACGACGACTGTGCACCATACTGTTGACGGCGCGTGGGGCCGATTTTCAAGGTGAGTTCAAGACGACTTTTGTTCTACACAATGTAACGAACCTTTTAGCGTTGGTTTCGAAATTTTCGGACACCGTTTCGATGTGGTTCCGAGGGTCCGAAGATTTCCGTTATGTTTGTAATTAATGATTAATTCCTGAAAAATTATGGGAAATTGGCATGTTGTTATCTATGCCCTTTGTGACACTAAAGTATGTTTTCGGGCAGGATTTGGAATTTCTGGAAAATATCGGGAATTACGGAACCGCGTGTGGCTTTAAACCGAGCCCTATTGGACGGTGTGTGAGTGGACGTTGCTTTCAAAATTTAATGCATGCATAAATTATTTCTATGATTTTATGATCATGATTATAAGTTGTGGTTGATTTTGATTTCTGTATTTATATGTATTCAATTCCCGTATTTATACGCATTTTACTATACATGTGAAATTCCACGTATTTCGAGACTATGGTCACTCTATGCTTAATGATGGTTTAATGGAAGAAGTTATATGAAATGGGTGTAAAATGATTTAAGAAGGTTGTTTATGATTTGCGAGTGTGACTTACGAGTTTGACACGTTTTTTGAGAAAGTTCCGGATTTGCACGTTTTGCGAGATTTTGAGTTATTGTGATTTGATCACTGTTGATGTTTGAATTGGGGAATTAAAATGAGACTTGTGATTTTGAGGATTTTAAATGTGGGTTTTGAGTATGTTTTGCTTGGATTGTGATTTTGGTAATTATGATTGTGGTCTTGATGTTTTGATAATGAGATTTGAGAAATGAAGTGATTTCAAGGAATTAAAATGGATTCTGAAAAAGGTGATTTCGGGCTTAATGCTCGGGGCATAAAAGTAACTTTGACTTACGCGATTTCGGTTTTCGGAAATATCAAAGCGGGTTCTTGGTTTGGGTTCGGGATGATGCTTCCGGATGCCGGCTTACGGAATCATTATTGCGAATTCGAATTCGGGAATGAAAAAGGATTTAATAAAGTGATTTGGTCTGATTTTGCATGCCCCGTGTTTCATGATGATTTGATTATGTTTGTAAAGTATGATTTGGGGAAAAAGAATGTGGAAATTCGGACCATGGGTCCTGTTGTGAAAAATATGATTTTGGGGATGGATCCCACGTTGTCGTGATTGATAAACTGTTTTGGGGTTTAAAGACCCGCTGAGAACTGCTTTGGGTTTGAAGACCCGTTTTTGTGTTTGAAAACTGTTTTGGGTTTAAAAACCCGGTGCTATTGCTGGAGCACGTTTTGAGTTTAAAGACTCGGTTAATTGATGACGGGGGAGGGTCCTTAATGAGTTTAAAGACTCGTGAGTTAAAGACTCGGTTACTGTGATACCCCCGAGGCCTATTGATTATGTTCTGAGTTTAAAGACTCGTTGATATCCCGGGAAGGCCTGTCTATGCGCATGGTTTTGAGTTTAAAGACTCGGGCGCACTTGAAATCCAGCAAATGATTGACTTGTGATTTATTGGTGATTTCTGATGTTTCGGTTGAGTTGGGCAGTGGCCGGTATATGGTTGGTTTTGGTTTATGTTGTGCATTTGGTCTTGATTCATGGTTTTGGGCTGAGGCCCGGTGTTTATGGCTGCGGGCTAAGGCCCGATGGTTGAGAAGGGGAAAATGATTTTGTTTGTCATATACTGATTTCTTATGTGGGAATTTGTAATGGATTGCAAAATGATTTTTGTATGCATGCATTCGTTTTTACGCGGAGGGTAAAAACGCTTGTTGTAACTGTTTTGCTTAACTGAATTATTTTTGTCCACTCACACCTTTTGGTTTTTATGGACCCTCCAGGTCGTGGCGCGTTGTTCGAGGCTGTACGAGGGGCGGAGGCATGAGTAAGTACGTGTGGCTATCCCTGGTTTGGCAAGTACTGAGGGTAACTTGGGGTTTTCAGTCGTCTTGCCAGACGGGAGCAGGACCGGACACGGTTATCGATGCCCCTTTCGGGGGGGGGGGGGGGGGTCCTGTCATACGGTACGGTTTTTCAAAATATAAAATTGGTACCGTACCATACCGCACCAATTGTATTCGGTACGGTTTCGGTTTTGAGGTAAAATTACTCAAGAAAAAATTGAGTTAAATTCAATGCAAAAGCAAAAAAATCTAAATAATCTATCCATTCGATTTTTTTTTGTGGTAACGAATTTGTACCAAGACCTGCTCATATTTCATTCATACAATTCCCCAACTCCTTAAAGTACGTTATATTTCATAATTCATACCAAGATCTCTGAATTCGTAACAAATTCATACAATCCATATTGCATAATTCATATGGTCCATAGTCCATACAACTAAAATACATATAGTTCATAGTCCATTAAATACATATAGTCCATAGTTCATTAAATACATATAGTTCATAATCCATATAATTACAGTCCATAATTCCATAAAATCCAAGATTATAAACGAACCACAATTCATAGCTACTTGTTGAAAATGGCAGCATACAACAAACAGAATTAACATCACAAGACATCCATACTTGTGCTTCCCACTTCATGTGTTTGTAGACCTCTCACCACTTTTGTATTCTACAATTGAAAAACATCATGAATTAATTTATAAAGCTGAAAAATGGAAATTAACATAACACAATAAATAATACTAAGTACTTAAGAGACAAATTACCTTGTTCAATTGCTTCATAAAACTCAAGTTCTTTAATTGAAGGCTTATCTTCGAAAGTCTGAATAATTTCATCCCCTCGCAGCCAACTTTGCATGCAAATCAAAGCTTCTACTGAAGAAGGAGTTAATGAACTCCTAAAGGAATCAACCACCCTCCCACCAGTGCTGAAACACGACTCAGAAGCTACTGTTGACACTTGAATGGCAAGCACGTCCTTTGCAATCTTTGCTAAGACTGGGTATTTTGAACTGTAACGACCCGTCCCAAATTCCTAGATTAGATTAGTGACTAATCACGATTAGTGAGGTTAATCGGTGATTAGTAGAGCAAAATCGGACGAAGGATGCGAAATGACCGTTTTGCCCTTGGTCGTGGCAAAACGTTGACTTTTCATTCGGACGGACAAATGGACTTTGACCGATGACCGTGACGTAGTTCGTGACGTCACGAGTTCATAAACAGGTTGTAACGACCCGTCCCGAGTTCCTAGATTAGATTAGTGACTAATCAGGATTAGTGAGGTTAATCCGTGATTAGTTGGGCGAAATCGGACGAACGATGCGAAATGACCGTTTTGCCCCTAGTCGTGGCAAAACATTGACTTTTCATTCGGGCGGTCAAACGGACTTTGACCGATGACAGTGACGTAGTTCGTGACGTCACGAGTTCGTAGACAGGTGGCACGTTCAATTCCGACGTTCGTAGTAGAAGTTATGACGTTGGGAAGTTTAGGGGCATTTTGGTAATTTTGGTTAAAAGGCAAAATAGTTGACTTTTTGACCGGGATGTCTGATGGCCGAGGACTATTACGTAGATAAGGACGATACGAATTCATAGACAGGTGGCAGGCTGAAATCGGACTTCGAACGGGAGAGTTATAGGTCACGGAAGTTCGATTTCACTATGCACGTACTTCGAGGCGGGGATGATTTGGCGAAATCTAATTAGGCAGATATTTTTAGTGGGTCCCATGGATGAGTGACAAGTGTCACTCATCCCATTGGACAATCCCCTAAATTGTGGATCTAATTAATTAAATAACATTATAATTATTATTATATAATTAATTTTAACAACTTAAAATCCTAACCATCCATTCCTTCTAATCTCTCAAATCCTCACCACTCATCTAATCATCTAATCCTCACTTCTCTCATCAGCCATCAATATCATCACCTTCATTTCTTCTATTTTCTTCATCAAACCCGCACCCCCCCTATGTTCTTCATTCTTCATTTTTCTTCAAAACACACAACCCACACATACCACCATGAACCCATATGCCGTGTGTGTGACCGTGAGAGGGTGATGAGAGACGAATGACGGCGAGCCACGACTGGGGAGGGTGGTGGCTCACGGTGGTGGACGGCGGAGCTCGGTCGCGAGGTAAGAAAACTTTGAAAATTCGAATTTGAGTTTTAATGGTTTTTACTCCATTTCGTTTATTGGGTAAGGTTTCTGGGGACCTTAGGGGTAGAATGGGATTAGTTTTGGGGCTTGGGATGGCCGGACATGTCCGTGAACGGCCGGAGAAAATCCGGCCACCATTGATGGCGGATGTAAGCTCGGTTTCGGGTGGTTTTTCTTAGTTTTAGGGATTGGGTTAGATAGGAAATGAAGAAATAGGAATTTAGGGATTAAAATGGGACCAAACGGACCCCGAATCAGTCCGAAAACCCGAGAAAACCGTGCGGTGAACAGTGCCCATGAATAGTAATTGGTTCAGTTCTGAGGAGGATGACGATGAACAGTATTTTCGACTTTCTAGGGGCTCGTGAGGGCCCCTGGGCCATAATTTTGGAAAGTGTTCAATACGAGAAATCTTCTATTCAATGTAACGAAGATTTTGGGACTGGTCTCGTGTCAATCGGATATCGTTTTGATAGTTTTCGGGGTGTCGGAAGGTTTAGGGTCGGTTTAAAAATAGTTAAAAGTTCGGGAAAATTACGGGGCTTTGATGGGAGGTTAATTAAGTAGTTATTAACCTTCTATTAAAATTTGGACAGGTTTGGGAGTCCCGGTAACAGTGATCGGCTCGGAAGAGCATATGGCACGCTAATCGAGGCGGCAGCTCGGACGGTCTGTGAGTGGACTTTGTTTTCTAAATTGGTGCATGCATAAATGTTTATTATATGTTTTAAATACTTGTTTGTGATGCCATGAGTGCATTTGGATGTGTGGTTACGTATAGACACGTATTTCGAGGTTTCGGCCCTATATGGTGCCTATATGGGGCTGTATGTCTTTACTGGTCTAAATGAAATGGTTTTGGATTTACAAATGGATTATGAATATGATTTTATGATGTTGATTTGGATGCTTGCGATTTATATGGTTTCACGTATTTCGAGGTAATTTACGTGCTTGCATGTAAATCGAGATTTTCCGGTTTTACTCTGATTTTCCATTCTTATGGTTTTGGAAATAGTTTAATAAAATCGTTTTGGATTTGAAAAGGTAAACTCGGGTTCGAGACCCATTTGCTTTACGGAATCGGGCCGGAGGCCCAGGTTGTTTACAATTCGGACCAGAGGTCCAATTTCTATGTGGATTCGGGCCTAGCGCCCAATTATGTGTTACCAATGGTTTTTATGGTTCATGACGGTTTATGGGAACCGACATGAATCCTTAAAATGGATTTACGGGTCATGACGGTTTGTGGGAACCGGCATGAACCCATAAAAGGATTTTATGGTTCATGACGACTTATGGGGGCCGGGCAGGAATTATTGAAAGATTTAAATAATGATTTCAAAAGGTTTTTCATATGCCATCCTATATATATGATTGTCTCCTCCGGGGAGGGGTCGTTGGCCTGGGTGGACCCCGGAGTAGTCACGGAGCACTGACTGAGTGGAGTCGCCCCCCAGTTGGGTTCCTTACTCTTAGGATGGGCATGGTTCGTTACCTCCAGGGAGGGTCATTGATCTACGGACATTGACCTGGGTGGACCCTGGAGAGACTTGGGTTTGAGACCCCGGTTAGCACACGTGTAGCTTTATTTTACCGTGACAGGTTCTGGATATGAATATAATGGATAAACATGATTTCAATTGGTTTTGGAAAATTGTGTTTATAATGATAAATGGATTTGGGCTGAGATCCCTCATATGTTCACTGTGTTATGGTTTTCTGTAAATGGTTTTGGACAGGAGCCCGTATAACTTGTATTTACAGAATTTTGGGGCTGAGACCCTAATTGTGGATGTTTTAACATATGTGTTTGGATAAATGGTTTTACTATGCATGCATGTTTTTTAGTGGAGGGTATAAAAGTCTTTGATGAAATGTTTTTATAAATTCTTTATTTTTGTCCACTCACAGTCTTTCTTTTTTTAATACCCTTCAGGTTGGATACGGTGTGGATTGTAGCAGAGATCGAGATATCACATACCTCCTCCGGATCCTGGCGTACTCTGATAGCCCGGGAGGGCAAAGGTCGGAAGTATCCCTTGTCTGACACTCCGTGTCATACGGGAGCAGGGTCATCCCGCGTTAATCCCGGGGGGATTGGGATGGGTCCTGTCACAGGTGGCACGTTCAATTCCGACGTTCGAGGAGGAAGTTATGACGTGCGGAAGTTTAGGGGCATTTTGGTAATTTTGGTAAAAAGGGTCAAATAGTTGACTTTTTGACCGGGATGTCCGATGGCCGAGGGCCGAGGACTATTACGTAGATAAGGACGATACGAATCCATAGACAGGCGGCACACTGAAATCGAACTTCGAACGGGAGAGTTATGGGTCACGGAAGTTCGATTTCACTATGCACGAACTTCGAGACGGGGATGATTTGGCGAAATCTGATTTGGCAGATATTTTAGTGGGTCCCATGGATGAGTGACAAGCGTCACTCATCCTATTGGCTAACTCCCCCAAATTGTGGATCTAATAATAAAATAATAATATTTAATTAATTTTTTTAATCAAATCTTAACAACCTTCAATCCTAGCCATCCATTTCAATTCTATCTTTAAATCCACACCCTCCATCCCATCTCCCTTCTCTCATTAGCCATCACTGTTCTCTGTTCTCCCTAAAGCCCGAAACCCATAACCCCATTTTCTTCATTTTCTTCTTCTTCCTTCAAAAACCCGAAACCGCACCACCATACCTCCCCACCATGAACCCATATTCCATGTGTGACCATGAGAGAGTAACGAAGGACTGTGAGATGGAGGACGGCGGAGGACGTGGCGGTTCACGGCGGGAGGGGCTCGAACCCGTGAGGTGAAAATATTTCAAATTTTGAAAATTGGATTTTAATGGTTTTTACTCTATTCCATTAATTGGGTAAGGTTTCTAGGGATCCCAAGAGATGAATGAGATTGGTTTCGAGGGCCTGGAACAGCCGTGAACGGCGGGAGAAAGTCACGGCCGCCATGGCCGAATTGAAGGTACGGGTTTTTGATGTTTTTCTTACATTTTAAGGTCATAGAACTTTAGGTTAGATTGAGACGAGTAGAATGGGACAAACGGGAGGAGAAATGGTGGCCGGACGGCGGAGAACAGGACGGGTCAAGCCGCGGGTCACGGCGACCCGGTTACTGGTATTCGGGTCGACCCGCGGGAGGACAGAGATGACAGGTGACGTCATCCTATGTCATCTTGCTGACATCATCATGTCAGGGATGACGTCAGCATTGTCAGATCTGACAATGTCAGCTGACATGTCAGAAAATGGACCAATAGGAGTGCGACACGTGTCACATGTCAGTGCACAGTCAGCACTGACATGTCAGTGACGTGGCTCAATCAGGGGCTGACACGTGGCACATGTCAGACTACCACGTGGCACTGACAGCACAGTGACGTGGACCAATGGGAGCTTGACACGTGGCACCTGTCAGAGTCTGACATGTCAGACCTGACATCTGTCAGATGACGTCATGCTGACGTCAGCATGTACTGTAACAGCGTTGACTTTTGCGTTGACCGGCGCGTGGGGGCGCGTGTGAACAGTGTTTTGAGTGGGCCCAGTGTAATTTTAAAGGTTTCGACGATCTGGATCCAATGGCGGTGGTTTCGGGTCGATTGGAGATCGTTAAGTTAGTCAAATTGAGGTTTTTCACCTCGGGAAACGTGTACGGGGCACGTTGACTTTTCGGGGAAAGTTTTGGGTTCTTAATATGGACTTGTATAGGTTAGTAGTAACCTTTGGATATGGTTTGGACAGGTCAGGATTATCCGGAGAGGTTGGATTGGCTCGGGAGAGCCGTATGGCACGCAAATCGAGGTGGCAGCTTGGACGGTCTGTGAGTGGACCTTGTTTTCTAAATTGGTGCATGCATAAATGTTTATTATATGTTTTAATACATGTTTGATGATGCCATGGGTGCATTTCTATGTGGTTACGTATAAGCACGTATTTCGAGGTTTCAACTTTATACGGTGCTTATACGGGTCTGTATTTCTTTATTGATTTAAATGAACTGGATTTGAATTTCAAAGGGATAAACTCGGGTATGAGACCCATTTGGTTTTGTCTCGGGCATATGACCTCAGATTTTGGGCACGGTGCCCAGCTGATGTCCTATGTTCGGGCACGAGACCCAGTCACTTTACGGTTTTGATTTCAGGTCAGGGAACCTTAAATGGTATCGTGGTTCATGACGGTTTATGGGAACCGGCATGAACCCTTGTTATGTTATTACGATACATGACGGTTTATGGGAACCGGCATGTTACCTGGTTATGTTATTACGGTACATGATGGTTTATGGGAACCGGCATGTTACCTCGGTTATGTTATTACGGTACATGATGGTTTATGGGAACCGGCATGTTGCCTTGGTTATGGATATTATGGATCATGACGGTTCAGGGGAACCGGACATGAATGTTTATGTTATGTATATATATGTTCATCTACCTTCCTTTACATGTTCTATCTCCTCCGGGGAGAGTCGTTGGCGTGGGTGGACCCCGGAGTAGTCACGGAGCACCGACTGAGTGGAGTCACCCCCCAGTTGGGTTCCTTACTCTCAGGAAGGCTATGATTACTATTACCTCGGGTAGGGTCAGTGGTCTACGGACATTGATCTTGACTTTGAGAAGACTCGGATTGAGACCTGGGTAGCACGCGCGTAGCTTTGGAAGCCGTGACAGGATTGGTTGTGTGAATTATATGTATATGTGATGTATGCTATATATGATATATGATGTGTGTTTACACAGGTTTTGGGCAGTGGCCCGTATGGTTAGTTTCTTATGATTTGGGTTGAGTCCCTTATGGATTTGGGCAGTGGCCCGTGTACTTGATTTCATTATGGTTTTTCTGGATAAATGGTTTTCGAATGCATGCATGCTTTTTAGTGAAGGGTACAAATGTCTTCTTCTTATGAAATGTTTTTATAAACTCTTGTTTTGTCCACTCACAGCTTTTAATGTTTTGACTGCCCTTCAGGTTGACATCGGATGTGGACTGTAGTAGAGACCGAGATATCACATGCCTCTTCCGGATCCTGGCGTACTCTGATAGCTCGGGAGGGCAAAGGTCGGAAATATCCCTTGTCTGACACTTCGTGTCAGACGGGAGCAGGGTCATCCCGCACTAATCCCGGGGGGATTGGGATGGGTCCTGTCATGAACCATTTAACTTCCACCACGAGCAAATGTCAAATTCTTTATTTGTAAATACCAAAGGATCCAACAAAAATTGATCAACTTCATGTGCTACCACTGCCTCTTCACTCTCTTGCACAACCCTTCTCCAATCATCCAAAATATCATCTCTGCATCCAACACCACTATGCTCTAATCCTATAGAAGATGTTGAAATCTGTGTAACATAATTGTTTTGCTGTTTTTCCTCTTCCACATTTCCTCCATACACCTCATACAACGCCATTAACAATCCCTTTAGATCCTTGGTTACATATTGCACTTCATCCTCATCAAACAACTCTTTTCGATACAAATGAGTGATATGCCTCAACTTGAATCTTGGATCTAAAACAAGCCCTATAACCACTAACTTGTTTAGATCCTTATAGGATCCAAAATATTTCTTGAACTTTTCCTTCATATGGGCTGCCATATCCATCAAAACTTTCTCTGTTAGTGAGCCACTAAGCATTTCAGGAGAGACAAAGAGCTTATCAATTTCATGTTCCATGGCTAGTACATCATGGAATATTGTGTGAACAGTAGGGTGATTAGAATCACTCACTCTCAATGTTACATCATAAAACACCTTCAAAAACTTAACAAAGACTGTTGTCTTATCCCAATCTTCCTCACTTGGTGGCACAATTCTAAGTATCCTACTACAAGTAGGCACTAAATTCCCATCCTTATCAAATTCTTCGTCAGACTCCTTAAAGTAAGATAAAAAGGGGCTATCTGGATCCTCCCCCATTCTAGTAAAAGCCTTCTTAAATTTCAATGCTGCCTCCAACATAATATAAGTCGAATTCCACCTTGTAGGGACATCCATACACACTAAACCCTTGTTGGACAACTTCTCTTTCTCCACAGTCTGCTTAAAATACTCCAACCTATTTGGGGAAGACCTCACATATTTTACAGAATTCCTAATAGCAAGAATTGACATATTCAGTCTCTTCAACCCACTGCTTACCACCAAGTTGGTAAGCATTGAGAGTGAGTCATTCCATCTATTCATCTTTGACCTAATCCAATCCAAAGCAGTCTTATTTGTAGCAGCATTATCAACAATAATAGTTAACACTTTTTCTATTTTCCATTCTAGTAAACAAGACTCTATAAGCCTACCAATGGTTGCACCTTGGTGATTAGGTATCACACAAAAGTTCAAAACTCTTTTGTGCATGTTCCAGTCACCATCAATAAAATGGGCAGTCAACACCATATAATTGATGTTTTGTAAGCTAGTCCATGTATCAGTTGTAAGGCATACCCTATGGTTACACAAATCTTTCTTCAACTCTTCTTTAATGTTGTCATGCATCTTCAAAAACTGCCTTACTAAAAACCTTCTACTCGGGACATTAAACATTGGACAAGTAACACTACAAAACCTCCTAAACCCCATATTCTCTACAAATGAGAATGGAAGCTCATTTAGGACAACCATCTCAACACAAGCAGACAAATAATCACTCTGCACAAACCTCCTAGCAACCACCTTATTTCCATGAGACTTATCAGATGCTAGAATTTTCTGAGATTTTGATTGATTAGCAGGGTAATATTTACACAAGTTCGTAATGTGGTTCAACATCCCACGAGTCCCATTTTTGTTAGTATCTGCAGCATAATCTCCCTCTGAACCCTTAGGACAATAAATACACTTAGCCCTTTTATGTATTACTTCAACCTTTCTCTCTTTCCCCATATCATCCAATCGTTTCTCTAATGTCTTGACTTCATAAATCTTAAAATGATCCCAAACAAGACTACGTTTCTTCCCTACTCTAGAAGGCATAGAGATTGTAGGGTCACTTACAGGTTCCTCTACTGCAGAAGAGGGCTCCTTAGCTGTGGACTCAACATGTTGTTCTCCTTCATCATCTTCTACTCGAAGTTCAGATTGTGGGTAACTAGGTCTTTGGCCTTCAATAGGACAAGGTGAGGATGCACTAGCTGCGGAAGAACATGCAAAACCAACACTAAGTTGTTGATGCCCAGTCTTGGACTTGATTGAAGACTGCATATAAATGAAGCATAAATTAATCAATTTATGAATACCAATAGACGAGAATTGAGTAACATCATTGAAGTAGCAAACTGGCAATTCAAACTAGCAATTCAATAGAGTAGATTACTAAGATCAACGATTACATTCTTATGAATTCCTTTGGGTTTAAGGTCAAACCAAATTGCATGTAGACAGAACACAGAGACCATAACCATTTCATATATAGAAAGAGAAATATATATCTTTAACAGTGGCAACAACTCTGACACCTAAAATCAGAAGAAATATATAAAACTATAAAGCCCTAAAGTTAATAACAAAGAACAAAATAGGGAGGCTCAGAAGTTGACTATGGCATGTGATTTATTCACAAATATAGTTCTTTTTATCCCTTGGAGTGCAAGGAACCAAGCTTCAACAAAGGTAAGGAACAAGATCCCTAGCAGCAGGTTCCATAACCAGCCATGGATCTTCCAAATCAACTTCAGAACAATTTGTGCAACGACTTAAAGCTTATAACATGACGAAGGTTCCAAATCAATCTTGGATCGAAAATAAAATTGTACAGTTCTACCCAAATTGAAACAAAGAACACTGGAGGATATCTTCTAAAGCTAGACCAAGTTAGGAGGACTGACCCCTGCTGAAAACATAGAAAAAGACCCCAACGAGGAGCCAATTAATACTTATTCAAGGAATTTTTCATTCAGTCTGTAGATTGAAGATTATAGTTGCAAACCTTAATTGCCTATAAAATAAATTTTACGATTTTACTCATTGGTGAGGATGCCTGATGATTTCTTTTAATGTTCCTCACCATTTTACATTTTATTTGAGTTGGTTACTTGACTGCTCTTTTATAAATGATGCAAAGCCAGCAAGATTCATGTATCTTCATTGCTTTTTCAGAACAGTTTCTAGTGGCATTAGTGGTGCAAGTTACTACACCGGGACTTTCAATTCCGTGAACCGCTCACCCAATGGCAGCTACGTTGCTGTCTCAAGCCGTGGTAACTTCTATCTTACTTGGGAGCCTGGCCAGGTGGGTTTCTCCTCTTCTTCTCTATATGGCTATCCTTCTGTTTAATCATTCTTATTAAGAAAAAGAAGACACAATGCTTAAATTGACAGGACCCACCCCGATTATCGCCTCGATAATCGGGAAGCATCCTGCTCCCGTCTGACAATCGAATCCAAAAGACCGGAAAACTAATTAATATTACAACACACCCATTATCAGACCAGGGAGATTAAACAAATACAACCGACTGGGCATCAAGTCCACAGTTTCACAGAGCATAATATTACAAAACAAGTTTAAGAAACAAATCCTACTTTGTGAACTAACTACTCCGCAACGGAAAACTTTATGCCTCCGCCCCTGCCTCGGCGCTTACCCCCGCACTTGTACCACGACCTGGAGGGAATTTAAAACAACAAAGTGTGAGTGGACCAAAACATAAGTTTTACGGGAAAAAACAGTTTTTCCGAAATCGGGTTCGCCCTCCAGTTTTGTAACACGCATGCATAACCAAATATTCAAAATTTGCATATTAAACTTTTGAAAACTCTTTTTCCGAAACACATGAAAAACGTTACAAAGGATCGTCATAACTCATGTAAAACCATTTAATAATGCCAGGTTCCAGAAACCGTTATTTTGAGACGTTAATTGCACAAATCAAGTAAAACGTGAATCAATAACCACAATTATGCCGTTGGATCCATCCGAGTCTTTAAACTCAATATTAGGCCTTCCCGGGATATCAACGAGTCTTTAAACTCAAAACATGATTAGTAGGCCTCGGGGATATCACAATAATCGAGTCTTTAAACTCACGAGTCTTTAAACTCCATCCGGGTCTTCAAACCCAATTTTCGGGCCCGTCCCCGTCATCAACAAACCGGGTCTTTAAACCCAAAACCAGATCCAAAAATCAAACGGGTCTTTAAACCCAAAACCGTTTTTAAAACACAATAAACCAGGATTCATCACAAACCGTTTTCCAACATCATTCCGAAATCATATCACATCATAATAGGACTTATGTCCGAATTCACATGCAAATTCCAACACATGCAATTTCCGAAAATTACTTCACAATATGATTAAACATCATAAATCTGAAACATGCATATTCATATCCAGGTACTTCATCAAAACATCACGCATGCACAAGCGAAAACCATAACCTCGAAATGCGTGAAATACGGTAAATATCTCGAAAAGCGTGAAAACACGTAAAACCGATATATCATATCACCATCATAAAATCATATGTAAAACCATGAGATAAATAAGCAAAATAGTCATGCATGCCCAATTTAGAAATCAAAAAGTCCACTCACGGTTTTAGGACGCGTCAATCGCGTCCCGCGCGCTCTTCCGTAGCTTCGGAAATGTCCGGGCCTGTAAAAACGTACAAGAAGGGTTACAAACATCCTCAAATAGCTCGTATGATTTTTCCCTAATTTTCCGGATTTTCGGCGAAATAAACCTTAAGGACCTAAACTTCTGAGCTCCCGAAATTATCCCGAACGACTCCCGAACAACTCGAATCCTAAAGGGAAAATGTTAATTAGACTGAAAGGAACAATTTCCATGTTGACCGTGATCGGAGATGACATCGCACGCGCCGTAACGCGCCGCCCAAAGTGGCTGCGCGTGAAGGCCACGCGCCAAGCTACAGTGTCTTCGTTCTTACCCGGATAGACTGATAAACGGGTCTGTTACCCGCGACTCAACCCGACCAGTTCAAGCTCAATTCTCAATCAATTCCTCCCGTTTTCAATCTTATTATCTTCTCTAACCTATTAATTTCAGGTATGTACTAATGATTAACCTCGACTGTCCCTAAATCGATTCAACCCAGACTTGAACAGACGAACGGGTCGTCACCCAGAACTCACCCAAACTAACTCCATTCTCCAATTAATTTCACCAGTAGATTAAGGGAACTTAGACGAACACAATGGTACAATCAATTGGACTCGCCGTTACCTGGAAGTCGTCATCCTCAAGCTCGAAAATTCTCAGAACCAGGGAACTCCGTTCTTGGCCAATTCGTGAGTGTCGTCCCTCGAAATCGACGTGGTTGGTTTCCTTTTGCTCCCAGAAGACTAGAATGGCCCTTGGTTTCGATCAACAAGCCTCAGAAATCGAATTCAATTTTTTCCTCCAACTGGTTCTTCTCTGAACCGCAACTCAGGTTCCTGGGCGAAACGGGCTCCAATCCCTTCAGTTCTTGCACCGTCGTGATTATTTCACTCCCAGAAGTCTCACAGTGTGTTTAGATTGATCCCTCGACCCTTAGAAATTGAACTCTGCGATTCCCCCCAAAAACCCGAAAATGTTTTCTCACGGTAAACTCAGCTCCCAAACTGAACCAAAATGACCTCCCCACATCCTCTAACTCAGTTAATCGATCGAAGTGAGACGACAACTCGTGAGAATCCCTCAGCTGGTCACTGCGCTGTTGTTTCCCGCAAACAGACCCCAAGAACAAATTTAAAACCTCACCCGTGCACTCAGTCTCTGCCCAGACACGCATGGATGCTTCCCACAACCTCAAACGACTTAAACAATGCCCTGAACCTTCCACTAAGCCTTAAACAATTGAACGCACAAGACACCACGGCCGCTGCTCTGTTTTCCACGGTGGTGAACAGTACCTCGTGCGAAAATTACCAAAATGCCCCAGGGTAAAAATTACCAAAATGCCCTCCAACTTCCGTGACCCGTAACTCGGTCATCCGATGTCCGTTTCAAGCGTGCCGCCTATCGTTGTACTCAGGGCGTCGAGACGAACATAACGGTATTCGAGTCAAATGAATATCAATTGTCAAACAAACAGTCAACTTTTACCCTTATAACGTCTAATTTACGATAATGCCCCTGGGCTTCCGCACGTCATAACTTTCACCCTGTTCGTCCGAATCGGACGTGCCACCTGTCTATGAACTCGTGATGTCCCGAACTACGTCACGGTCATCACTCAACGTCCGTTCGACCCTCCAATCAAAAAGTCAACAAATTGACCATACGAATCACAAGGGTAAAAACGTCATTTTATTCAATATTTTATAATATTACATTTCCAGAACGTCCGGGGCGTTACATAAATGCTACAAGCACTTTAAAAATGTTGTCAATTTGTTTATATGGTCGGGTATGAGACCCAATTGAGAAATGTGATTTGAGAAAGAAAGAAAAGAGTATTTGAAAAAGTGAATGAACCCTCCATATGTTTATATGGTCTCCTCCAGCGTCGACTTGGAGAGTCACGATCCACAGACCAGAGTGGGTATCCCCATAGGGATCCCGTTTCAGGAGTGGTGGTTACTTATTATGTTGTGGTCCCGGACCAGATTCCGGAGAGATATGCGGACTAGATCCAGAGATTGAGCCTCCCAGATGAAGATTCCTGGGAGAAGACTCGGAGTGAGACCCCGAGTAGTGTGCACACTAGATAGAGATGATTGATATCATGACTATATCAGGAATGTGTTCCCTAGGGGCTGTGTGCCCCGAGTTGGCATCTTCTCGGAAGTACCGTGGATGGGTTATACGTATGACAGTACGTATGAGATTTTATGGAAAAGTGATTTGAGGGCGGAGACCCTGTGTTTTATGACTTAGAAAGTTATTTGGGGCGGAGACCCCGTATTCGATGTGATTTGGGCTGAGTCCCTATTGATTTGACCTACGGGTTTTGAATTGTGATTTCGGGTCGGGGACCCAAATGGATTTATGGTTCATGATGATTTATAGGAACCGGGCATGAACCCTTGAATGATTTTGAGATTATGTTTGATAAATGAAATGGTTTTATTAACGTTTTGATAAACAGTTTTTGAATGCATGGATATACTTTTATTGAAGGGCATAAATGTCTTCTTATGAAAATGTTTTTAAATGAAAAGTTTAAATTGTCCACTCACAATTTTCGTGCTTTAATGCCCTTCAGGTTGATCGCGGATGCGGGCTGTAGCAGAGACGAGACATCACTCCCCTCCTCCTACGATCCTGACGCACTCTGACAGCCCCGACGAGGGCTAGAGATGGAATTTCCCTAGTCTGACACTTCGTGTTAGACGGGATCAGGCGGGTCCCACGTTAATCCCAGGGGATTCGGGGCCGGTCATGACACTAAATCATCGAGTTCAAGGTGCATAATGAATCAGAACATCGAGTACAGAGCGAGACATTCTTCAACACATGGTGAGTACAGGGTGCAAAGTGAAATCCGACCATCGAGTTCAGCATCCACTTTACCAGCAACAACACAAACCAACCAGCAAAACACAAATCATACACCTTATCTTTCAATAGATATGCCAAAATCAACGGCACAAACTAAGCCTAGATATCTTATTTCAACATGCACATCAATTTGAGTATACTATTCGGACTAATGATAAATTAGGTAAATAAAGACACAAGCCAACCTTATAGGCGTATTGAAACATAAAAGGAAGCAAACACATAAACCCAACAAGCATATTTCATGGATAATAGAACAAGAGTGAAACCAGAAGCATGGAGGAAAGGAAAACTCACCGTAGACAGGCTACTCTACTCTAGGCTCGCGAAGAATCATTTTCCAAATCGTCTGCACCTACTTGTTCGTACCTACGCGTCAATTACACTAAAACTTTCAATCGATTCAACGCTCAGTTGTCGATTCAAGCCCCAATTTCGATCGCACTCAAACCCTAGAAATTTCCCCCAAATTCGACCTCGAATGCAAATTGGAGGGATAAGTCTGATTTGGCACTTGTGGGTACCAAAACCATCCCCACGTCGCGGCTGACATGACAAAAGGGTATCAGCGTGTCAAAATTTTTCATTTTACCCGTAATTTTCATGGCAACATAACAACTTGGATAGAAAAGGTGCTGAGTGACCCTACTCAACCATTTCATACGGTTAAGTTGAACGAATAATGAGTACAAGGTACAAAGTATCACAAATATACAAATTCAATGTGCATTTAAGCCAATAAACCTACCTTATTCAATGTGCATTCAATGTGCACACATTATAGTTGGTCAGAAATTAGTGGAAAAAAGTAAAAGTAGTTAGTTTTATAAGTAATCAAAATTAATGAAACTGAACCTACTTTTTACTAAAAGAATGATATTCTACAATAATTTTTCAGTTGATCTGAAATGCCCCGTGACTGTGTATTTATAACTTTTTTGTTTACAAATTTTTTAACATGTGGAATAAAAACAACACACAACATTTATTCCGAGTACACATAAATATTTATCGTAACATTTCTTAAAAAAAAATGCACAATAAAACTTAAAATAAGAAAAAGGAACTGACAGGGGTCCGCAAAAATTTTAAATTCAGGATTCAACGGTCCAATAGTTCAAAATGAAATCATCCCAAGCGTTCATCTTGAACAGCATCCACCGTCCGATCGCATATTTCCCTCCCCCCATTATTCTCTCCCAAATTCAAATTCACTCTACCCACAAATCGCCCTCTACTCTTCTCTCCGATCTCGCCATCTCTGCCTCGGTTTCCACCACCGCCTCCATTTCCCCTCCCATCGCTCCAGCACGAAATGCCTTTCATATCGGACACCGCGAGCGCGATCAAAAGCAGGTTCGGGTTTCACGACCACTCGTCTGACCCGGTCCGGAGCACTCCGGATCTTCACAAATCGGCCGCCAAAGAGAGTTTCTCAGCGGTTCGGAGCATCGGAGACTGGGACGACGAAGATGACGGAAAAGTCAGCACCAGTTCGGCGTCGTCCAACCAGAGCTTCGAGTTTCGCGAGGACCCCTCCTTTTGGAAAGACCACAACGTGCAGGTACTTAAACAGTGAATCATTGGTTCTTTGGAGTTTCTAAAAATTTCTTTCATTGCTTCAGTTGTAGATTATGTTGCGTTTTAAATGAAAAATTGTGTTTCTTATTGAAATCTTTAAGCCAGATTTGATGTATTTTGGAGGTTCCTAATTGGTATACTGGGTTATGTATTTAGATTAGTGTGTAAGGAGTGATTTTTCTAGCTTTCTATCTTAAAATCGATGCGTTTAGAGTAATTTTGTATTATTTTCTGCGAAAATTGTGGTTAGGTTATTATTCGGGTTCGTCCACTTAGCAGCGCTGAAATATCAGTGCAAGGCTATGGCAAATGCATTCGTCAAGAAAGCTGTCAGACAGTTACTTGGACCGGGCATCCGGAGTCACGATTTACTTTTGACATTGTTGCAGATGAGAATGTTAGCCAGGTGACTTTCTTATTTGGCTTTGTTTTCTGTTTCCAATGGTCTTGGTTTCTTTTGGGAGCATGCGCTTCATTTGAGGTTTGTACGTGTACAGGAGCAACTGTTCAAAGTGGCTGGATTGCCGATGGTAGACAACTGCATGATAGGCTACAACAGTTGCATGTTTGCTTACGGCCAAGTGAGTCTCCAACAATTTTTTTGTTTTGTTTTATGTGCTTTTTATAATGTCTTTGATGGTGCTATCTTTGTGTTGAGATCATAGCTAGTTGTGATTGATTGGGAAAGAAAGTGTAATAATAAGTTGATTTACGTGTGGTTGCTTTCCTATGACTTAACTGTTTCTCTGCAGACTGGAAGTGGGAAGACCCACACCATGCTTGGAGATATTGAGGGAGGCACTAGAAGGCACAGCGTCAATTGTGGGATGACACCTAGAGTCTTCGAATATTTGTTCTCACGAATTCAAAAGGTGTGTGGCGTGTTCATGTGGTATTATGAAGATTACTCTAAAGCATTCCTTTATGATTATTTCGGCTACAAACTGATCATAGCAGAGCAAATGGTTATGTCACTGAAGTATTTGTGCAGGTTTGGTTTTGATGGTGAAACATTTTTACGACAGGAAATTTTCCATTCAGCACATTCTTCCTGCTTAAACCCTTCCTCTGACCTACCTGTTCACAGAAAGAATTTAATTACTATAGAAATTTCTTTCATGTTTTAAAATTTGTTCATCTGGGGAAGGGACAAGCCTTTGAGGTTTATTTTAAAATACTAGTTTCCTTCTAACTTTTAAGATTAATATCTGTCCGAGTCTTCGTGGTTAGGTCAAACTTCTTTCTTCGAACTAATTTAATCAACAGATTCACTTAAATCAACAAACTCTCATCTAAATGAGACGTAAGTATTAGGTTTGCTAAATTTGAATTGCACGTAGATTCTTATCTATGTCTGATATATGATTCAAACTGCTAATGCATATTTTCTTTGCATATTGTGGTGTTACAGGAAAAAGAGGCTGGAAGAGATGAAAAATTAAAGTTTATTTGTAAATGTTCATTTTTAGAAATATACAATGAACAAATTCTAGACCTATTGGACCCTTCATCTAGCAATTTACAGGTATGGATCATTTATTGTCAAGTATTTTATTTATTATTTATAAGGTTTCTCATTATAGTTCTGGTCACTCAGGCAAACCTACCCACCACCTCTCATTACTCCCCTAGATTTTGGAGGTCCCATTTTTGAAAGAATTTCTTTTCTGTTTCTGCAGTTTCATCCTTAAAAACTTAATATATGACTTTGTTGTGGGTATGGTGAGTATATTACAGATAAGAGAAGACATAAAGAAAGGCGTCTATGTGGAAAATCTCAAGGAAGTTGAAGTTACAAGTGCTCGAGATGTTATCCAACAACTTATTCAAGTAAATAAAAACTTTGCTCATTCACTTTTTGTGATTTAAAATTAAACAATTGAATTAGTAATTGATATAGCAGTGCTTTGCAATCATTTTGTGAATCTTTTATGCTGTATTTCCAATGATAGAAAAGTTTGTTTGTATCTTGAGCCGACTCTGGCAGATGTTTATTTTCTGCTGTGAAAAATGATTTGGAATTGCACGAGTATGCATGGATTTTGCATTACTCAACAAACTTTAATATTTTCCAGGGTTCAGCTAATAGAAAGGTAGCTGCTACTAATATGAATCGTGCTAGCAGTCGCTCTCATAGTGTATTTACATGCATCGTGGAAAGTAAAGTGAGTCAATCCTTCCTTGTTTGTTGTTTCTGATTTTGATACAAAAGTTTAACAATCTTGGCTTAATTTTCTTCTTTCCTTTCCGAGTGTTTGTTAAAGTGAAGTTCTAATTGCTCATTTGTTATCAGAGGGAATGCCAAGGAGTAACTCACCATCGATTTGCTCGGCTTAATCTTGTTGACTTAGCAGGATCTGAAAGGTATATAAATGTGAATTTTTAATTTTATGAACAAGGATAGTGGTATGTAGAAGTACAAGAATGATAATTGGGTCTTCGACCTGCCTTAATGGAAAGGAAGAGATACAATGTTAAACTAACAGGATCCCAAATCATGCTGTAAGAAGCTAGATATATTCCGTTCTTTGCACTATTTGAGAGCTAAAGTTTGGATCTTGGGGGAATTAAGCCGCCCCATTTCTATGCATTGCTACTAGTATCCAAAATAGGAAATATTTCATCCTTACTTATCCCCCTTCACTGTCCTTGGTGAATTCAGTTTCTGTTTTGATGATATTGTATGTGAAAATGGCAGGCAGAAGAGTTCTGGTGCTGAAGGTGAACGTCTAAAGGAAGCTACTAATATCAACAAGTCTCTTTCAACATTGGGGTATGTTTTCTCTAGAAGTTATCTTTAACCTTGTTGTGTTAAAAAAATTTCCTGCAAATTTTGTTTTCTTATTGATGCGTAATTGCTAAATTAATATTCCTTTAAATTGTTGTGAATGATCTTTATGCTTGCAGACTAGTGATCATGAATCTAGTAAATATGTCCAATGGGAAGTCACTCCATGTTCCATACCGGGATTCAAAGCTTACATTTTTGCTTCAGGTAGTTAGTGATATTACTTACAATTCTATCAATCAGTTTATTTGGGGATGTTATATAATTAGCATTACAGATAGTTGGATGAAGAGTCATGAATTCATGTGAGACTATTGATAACTGCAAGAAATTTTTGGTTTCCAATATATAATAAGTGTCTTTTTGGAAGTTATATCCTATAATCAACCTTACAGTTCCTGAAGTAGTCCTGATTTCTGTCTGAAAGTGTTCCTACAACTTGTAGGAGGAAATAAAGTACGGAGAATCACTATAGTTTTAGTTTATTTTCTTAAGTTCTGAAGCTTTTGAGTGAAGTCATTTGGTATTGGAAGTATTAACTATATCAAATCAAATTCAGGATTTCTTGATAGTTGTTCTTCCAGCTTAAAATTTTGATTACTGAGAAAGACAGAATTCCTTGTCTAATCATGATAGTGTGATGTGAAGAACTTTATTTTGTTTCCTTTTCAGGATTCTTTAGGAGGGAATGCAAAGACAATTATAATAGCAAATATCAGTCCTTCTAGCGGGTAAGGGTATCTCTTTTTTGTTCTATCTCTGATATCCAATAATAGCATACAGCGTATAAAGATTTTTTTTTGTGGCCATGCAAACCATGTTTTGCAGTTTTAGAGGTCACTGGGTTCTAATAGCTTGTTTAGGGTTTATCTTTTAGAGTGCTTGACATTTTACCTGAAATTTCATATGTTGTAATCTATGCATACGTTATGGTAAGATCAGCTTTGTGGCCTTTTAACTCTTTACGTGGGCTTTTGCAGTTGTTCGTCGGAGACATTGAGCACTTTGAAGTTTGCACAGAGAGCTAAATTCATTAAGAACAATGTACATTAGTTTTTCTTTCCCTTGCTTCCACATTTCTTTTGATAAGTTTCACAGCTTTGGAAAAAAATCAGATGAAGAGAACATAGCATACATGACTTCTGGAAATAATCAGATGGAGAGAACATAGCATACATGACTTCTTTTTATATTATTCTTGCACTCATAATTCATTCTAGGCTATAACATATATTTTTTTAATTATTTTCATCTTAGGATATAACATGACTTCTTTTTATATTTTTCTTGCATTCATAATTCATTCTAGGCTATAACATGTTTTAAATGGAGTGTGTTATTACCTTAATTTCTACTGGTTTTTAAAAATGGGCTTATATCAATAATTTTTCTTGTTTTTTTAGGCGATTGTGAATGAGGATGCATCTGGAGATGTCATTTCCATGAGGGTGCAAATTCAACAACTCAAGGTATTTTGCTTAATCTTCTCTTTGTTTGTGGTGTACTAGACAGCCAGGATTTTTTTTATATAGATTGTGTTGCTGACTAACCTTTATGAATCTTGCGGGGTATGTGGCTTTGATGACAGTGAGTCATTATCTGCACAACAGGGCCATAGGCCAGGTCTCCATTTCCCCTTTGGCATTGTTTGTAAAGATCTTGTTAGGAAATTAATCCTCCGCCACGCAATTGCTAACAATAAAGATGAAAAAGGAAAATAAAGAAACCAAGAACACAAAAGATTTAACGAGGTTCGGCCAATTAACTTGCCTACGTCCTCGGAGAGTTTTCTCCTTCACTATGAGAGAATACAAAATACAAGATTACACTACTCAAGTTTATATACCCAACTCGAGCCCTTGTATCCAATAAGATACCCCTTGTACACCCTCTCTCAACCCGAGAAAATCACTCGATCCCAAAGAGCTATACACACACACTCTTTCACCTTCTCTTAACCGAGAAGATTACTCTACTCTAAGAGCTATACACACTCTTGAAGTGCTCAAGAAGATCACTCTAGCCCAAGAGCTATACACACTCTTGAAGCACTCACTCACTTGTGAGGTGTTCTCCTTGATGTTGAAATGTGACCAAGCTCTCCACCTTATATAGTGCTTAAGACACAAGTTACAATTGTGTTTTTCCAATGTGGGACATTTTCTTCACATTTCAACATCCTTCATTGAAGTCCATTCATGCACCTTCTTCAATTAATGTTCTTCTTCATGGAGCTTCCACATCAATCTTTTCCTACAAGGTTAAATGAATAACACCATGTATTTATTCCCAATACATAATCAAATTCAATGCATTAATAATCCACTAAGGAGACATTAACTCAACAATCTCCCCCTGCCGACTTAGGTAGATAATGTTGCATCACCACTTCAATCCCTGAAGTTCATCTCAAATTGAGATACCGCTTGATATACCCCACAAGCATTCCATTGGCCTTATTCTTGTACTAACTACACATACCCCGAATCAGTTGCATACGACTATTAGCTCCCCCTGATTCAAAATGGCCAATGCTATGTGCAGCTGCTCCGAGTCAACAATTATTAATTGGCTCCGAAGAGGGACCTCGACTTTGCCTCTTCCCTAGCAGGATTATCCTTCTCACCATCGTCTGAAACTTGGAAACATGTAGATAGTGTCTCTGCTGTGCTCGCAAACGAGACCCGCTTCAGGTACCTGTTCTCCTGTGCACCCTGTTTCCCAACAACCTTCGAGATCTGAGTTTTTCCCATCAGACGGAACATACTTTTACATTTTTCTCCCTTCATTTGGATCATGCAGCCACGTGACACTTTCATAACTCCCCCTGCTGACGAAACCTTGCAGCCCTTGGAGTCTAGTTGGCTCAAGGATATTAGACTTCTCCGGAACTTTGGGACATACACCACATCACCCAATGTTCGAACTGCTCCATCGAACATTTTGATCTTCACCGTTCCCGTACCCATGACACGACGTCTTGTGCCATCACCCCAAGTCACAAATCCTTGGACTTCTTGGAACGTATCAAAATATTCTCTCCTAGAGCAAAGGTGATGAGAACAACCACTATCTAATATCCAATAATCTTGAGAAAAAATGTAATTACCTTTGGAGACTGTGAGAAGTTCTCCAAAATCTCTAGACATCTCCGTTACACCAGCCAAGAAGCAATTTGAGCCCTTATCGTCCTTCTCTTTCATCAATGGACAATCCGGCTTTATGTGTCCCCACTCCTTGCACTTGTAGCATTGCTTGCCCTTTCCTCTGCCTCTGGATTTAGACCTGCTATGCTCACTAAATCCCCTCGCAGTTGACCTACCCTTACGATTCTGTTCATGAGCAATGAAGACAGAACCTTGAGAATCATCGGCTTTTCTTCTCTTCTCATGTGATAAGAGAGTCGATTCTACATCCTCCATCTTCAGTGTATCCTTACCATACACAATTGTAGTAACAATATTCTCACATGAATCGGGAAGCGAGGTAAGAAGTAAAAGGGCTTGATCTTCTTCCTCAATTTTAACCTCAACTCTTGATAGTTGATTTATCAATCCCTTGAACACATTCATGTGCTCCATGAGATTCGCACCTTCTCCCATCTTGAGCTTGTAGAGATCCCGCTTTAAATTCAGTTTCGTTTGCAAGCCTTTCCCAAGATAAAGCTTCTCCATTTTCTCCCAAAGCTCAGGTGCAGAATCTACATCATTAACATTATTTATAATATTGTCAGCAATATAAAGCCTAATAGTGCTGACACACCTGGACTCCAACTCGTCCCAATCTTCATCTTACATCTTCTCTGGCTTCGCATCCTTCCCCTTCAATGGTCGTGCAAGGCCTTGTTGAACTAGGATGTCCTTCACCCTCCTTTGCCATAGAGTGAAATTTCATTTTCCATCAAACTGCTCCACCTTAAACTGCTCCACCTTGAAATGTGAGCCGCTAGAACTTGCCATGACAAACCGCTCACGATCGATAAACCAGAGCTCTGATACCACTTGTTAGGAAATTAATCCTCCGTCACGCAATTGCTAACAATGAAGATGAAAAAAGAAAATAAAGAAACCAAGAACACAAAAGATTTAACGAGGTTCGGCCAATTAACTTGCCTACGTCCTCGGAGAGTTTTCTCCTTCACTATGAGAGAATACAAAATACAAGATTACACTACTCAAGTTTATACCCAACTCGAGCCCTTGTATCCAATAAGATACCCCTTGTACACCCTTTCTCAACCCGAGAAAATTACTCTACCCCAAAGAGCTATACACACACACACTCTTTCACCTTCTCTTAACCGAGAAGATCACTCTACTCCAAGAGCTATACACACTCTTGAAGTGCTCAAGAAGATCACTCTAGCCCAAGAGCTATACACACTCTTGAAGCACTCACTCACTTGTGAGGTGTTCTCCTTGATGTTGAAATGTGACCAAGCTCTCCACCTTATATAGTGCTTAAGACACAAGTTACAATTGTGTTTTTCCAATGTGGGACATTTTCCTCACATTTCAACATCCTTCATTGAAGTCCATTCATGCACCTTCTTCAATTAATGTTCTTCTTCATGAAGCTTCCACATCAATCTTTTCCTACAAGGTTGAATGAACAACACCATGTATTTATTCCCAATACATAATCAAATTCAATGCATTAATAATCCACTAAGGAGGCATTAACTCAACAGATCTTCCATGGAAGATTATCAACCGATTTCGTCATTATATATATTTAGATATTTTTATGAATTGTGAAACACCCTATTTTAAGTGCCAGGATAAAACTACTAATAAACATGGTATAATTCCTGTCGACTTGTATTGACTTCTGCTATCAGTGTTTGTTATTTTACTACCAAGGTTCCCTTTCATGACTTTGTGTGGTAAATGATGATTTTGAATGAGGTAATAAAGAGCGAAGACATTGGCCGTAGAGCACACTTGAAGGCTATCTTGCAGCTTCATTTTATTGAATAGAATAATTTTCTAGAATCGGATTAGATAAACTACTTGGTTGCCTTCTCTTTGTTACTTCACACGGTAATTGTGACTGCGTTAATGTCCTCAACTAAAGGAGCACTTTCTAAGTATAAGCACTGAACATTCTATAGCTCTCTAGTGATTTACGTTGTGCCTTATGTATATCCCTCATTCTTTTTAGAAAGAAGTATCCCACTTACGAGGCCTAGTCAATGGAGGAACTGGTAGTCAGGACAATGAAATGTTAGCTGTAAGTTTTCCAGGATCTCCAGGATCTTTTAAGTGGGATGGGCCTAATGGATCATTTAGTCCATTCACTTCCGGAAAGAGGACATCCCAGGTATGCACCATTCTTTCTGATTTTCAGAGTATTTCTGAATTTCTGGTTAGTAATTAAATTCATTGCACTTCAGAAAAAAGACTATGAAGTTGCCCTTGTTGGGGCATTTAGAAGGGAAAACGACAAAGACCAATCACTGCAGGCATTGGCTGCTGAAAGCCAGGCAGCTTTGCAGCTGGTATGTATCAAAACATTGTCTTTTGTGTTACCTTTAAAGTTTTAATGAATGTTAAGCCTTCCTTCCATAGTTATGCATTGTCTTACAGGTTTCCTTTGTTATTTCAATAAAAAATTTCTCTTTCGTCATGATATCTAATTCCATATCAAAAGCTTATTCTACCTACAGATTGTATAGTCACGCCTTTCTGTTATGAGAGTTGTCAAGTTCTGGACATTTTAAAATCAATTTTAACTTCCTCCAGTTATTAAATGATTTGAAACTTATCCGTGGAAACAAATCCTGGTGGTGAACTAGGCCAAACAAAGAGAGGATGAAATACAAGGCCTGAAGATGAGGCTACGATTTCGAGAAGCCGGAATTAAAAGGTTGGAAGCTGTTGCCTGTGGAAAGATCTCAGCTGAGACACACTTACTAAAAGAAAAAGAGGAACATTTGAAGGAAATTGAGGTCCTACGTTCCCAGGTAGATCGCAACCAAGAAGTGACTAGATTTGCTATGGAAAATTTGCGGTTAAAGGAAGAAATCAGAAGGTATGTCCTTTTCTTATGTCACCAAAGTTGAGATACAATTATTTCAGTTAGTGAGCGTCAACAGTTGAGGAACTAATCGCATAGACTATTTTTAAGGGTTCTAAATTTGACATATAATCCATCAAGAAACTAAAGATATTATGCTTCTTGACTCAATCCACGGTAACCCAAAAGGTTGGAGTTTGGAAGCACTCCCAATCAGTTCCCATTCCATTTTTTGAACTTTTTTTACACGCGAATGCTCTATCGGTATTTGGCCTTTTATTTTATTATTTATATCTTGCCTTACAGGTTGAAGTCGTTTTATGAGGAAGGTGAACGAGAGATAATGAATGAACAGATAATGGTGTTACAAAACAAGGTAAAGAAATTTCATAGTAAAATTTCTTTAATCATTGCTCGCCCTTTTCTATTGATCTGAGCATTTTTTTGTGTAACATGCAGTTACTTGAAGCTCTCGATTGGAAACTCATGCATGAATCAGAGTCCTTGACTGTTCAGGTATTCCATGTTTTGTTTTAAGGACTGAAGGTGAATTTTTTCATAGGAAGTTATTTTAACCTAATTTTTTATTCATTTAAACTACAGAATACAAATCCGGAGGTGGCAATGGAAGTTCAGAATGATGATAATTTTCTGATTTCCAGTCAGGTGAGCTACGGGTTCAGTTTGTTTCTTGAGTTTCCAATGCAGCTGTCTCCTTATTGCTTTGAACAGTTGTTTAGCTCCCGATTTTCTTTTCTACCTTCCAAGTGTATGCTAATTTAATTTGGGACTTATTAATAGTTAATTTAACAATAACTGGTTGAACTAGATAGTACAGAAGGGACACGGTGAGCATTGTCTGACATCGAATAATTTTTTTATCATCTAATTATAACACCTAATCCTCTTGCATTCGCATCGTAATGTTTGAAGAGCATTAAACTAAAGTAATTTTCAATTAAGATCACCTTTCTCGAAGACAATGAACCGCTTGCTTTTATTTTAGGTTCAATTCTTCGTGGGCATAGTTGCCAGCCAGCCTTTCAGTAAAAGTAATTTACAATTTGTAATTTTATGCTTATTGAGAAAATAGACGATGTTGTTATCAACTACGTTCCCATATTTAACATCTCACATCTAGATGTTGCTTTAGGCATGGATATCAAGTTTATGGTCAGTTAAAAGTTGTTTTAGTACTGCAAGTGTATTGTGAACTCTAGGCATAATTGCCATTTCTTTCCTGAATTGAAAAGCTTATTGTTTTCATCATGGGTTTCAGAGTATCAGGCATGAATTCTATTTTTGTTTAACATCGCGTAGTTGTAAATCACGGGCCAATATTAAAGGCACAATTGTTGAATTTTTTAGTTAGGAAATGCTTGAGTAATTGATTGTTACGCTACGAGTGCATGGATATCAAGTTGAAGGCATTTTGTTTCTTCTTTTTTACCATTTATTATATTTCACATCATAATAATTTACCCTTATTTAACACCAATATAACATCTATGTGACCCAGGAGCAAGCATCACCTTGGCAGTCCTCGATTAAAGAGGAGAATGAATTTCTCCGTATGCAGGTAAATCATGTAAATTTTTAATTTTTTAATTTTTTTATAGTTAAACTTGAATTCCCTTGATGGAAGTGATTTTCCAATTTCATGTTAAATCCTTCATGGCAGGCGATTCAAAACCAATCTGAAATGGACACTCTCCAGAAGAAACTAGACCTCTGCCTTCAAGAGAACGAAACTTTGGAAAGGTAATCATTGAATGGCTTCAACTTATCATATCCTTAAATAATCTCAACGTAACACAAAATGAAATAAAATTTTCTCCTGTCATGCTAATAGTGAGATAGGGATCTCGTAATTGTTGCAATTTTCCTGTCATGCTAATAGTGAGATAGGGATCTCGTAATTGTTGCAATTTTTTTCTTCCTTTTTTTTTTTTGGTTACGAAATTTCAATCCTTCTGGTATGCTATTTCCTTTTCATTTGCTTTGGCATAGTGAGATCAAGTCACTACTTTAAGATCAGTGTTTTAATATTATTAATTACCAACACTGCAGGAGTATCAATGATTTGACGGAAAAACTTGACGAAGAGAGATCTTCTAGAGCCATGAAAGAAGACACTCATCAAGTTGAGCTTCCTTCATTGACCGCTGAAGTGCCGAGTTTCAGTTTCGGTGATCCAATGGAGCTGAAAACAATGGTTGATGCCATTGCTACTGCAAGTGAAAGAGAAGCTGAAGCTCATGAGACAGCAATAATCCTTTCTAAAGAGAACGATGCACTGCGCATGAAGCTTAAGGTTTTGATTGAAGACAACAATAAACTCATCGAATTATATGAACGGGCCACCTCAGAGAGTAATTACAGAAATATTGGTAAACCGGAGTCTGCTGCTCGCATTAGCACTGAAATTAACAGTTTTGTTGGAGTTGCCAAAGAAAAGGAGGCTGAGATGAACAGAGTGGTCGAGAATTTAGAGCATCAACTTGTGGAAATGCATGAAGAAAATGACAAACTATTGGGTTTGTACGAAAGAGCCATGCAGGAGAGGGATGAACTCAAAAGAGTGCTTGCTTCCGGTGGACAGAAAAGTTTTGCAGCTAAAGGCGAATTTGATTCCCCCGAGAAGGTTGTCAAAGTTGATGGAGGTGAATCTCCAATGTCTCTTTGTACATCTCTGGAGAGGAAAAATTCGATTGGTGAAGAAAGTCATCAGTTTGAGAATCATTGCGACGCAGTCTCAGTGCAGGAATCTGGTTTATCTGGATTGAATCTGCAAGGCGGGCTCAACAATATCTTCGAAGAAGTGAACGATACTGAAGAAAGCAGTGGCTCAAGAATTGTTCACAGAGCTGGTATATGCATGGGTAGTACTGAAGCAGATTCGCAAAATGAGGTTGATGTCTGGACTCAGCTCACTTCAGCAAAGTTTTCAGAAGACCTAAAATTAATCAGGACGAAACTGGAAAAAGCAGATGAACAGCTTCTAAATTCTGCGAGAACTGTTACTGTATTCGGTTCAATTGAGAAAGTAATGTTGGAGGTAGGAAAACTGTCTAGACAAATTGACGCAATGGAAGATGAAATTCAGGTCAAGCGACGGCTTTCCGAATCATATGAACTCCTATCTTCAAAAGTGAGAGAAAACAGCGTTCTGATTGACAAAAAGTTATCAGCTCTCAAGTACTCCATATCAAGCTTTTCTTCATCAGTGGTTTACTTTGAGAAACGGGAAGCTCGGGCAAGAGCTAGGGTAACTGCTTCGACATCGTATCTGGAACAAAAGAGAGGGGAGTTGGCCTGCCTGCAAGCACAGAAGGATGAAATCGTGGCTGCTCAGAGCAAGATACAAGAATCTGAAATTGATATAAAGAGCAGTCTCACATGCCTGAAGTCAAAACTGGAGGAAGAGAATCGAAAGCAAGAGAACGAGCAGGTTCTGTTTGCTATAGATAATGTTGAGAAGACAGTCTGGCATTTGGGAGGCAAAGCTACTGAGCTACTGAAATCCGCGGAGGAGAAGACGATACTGAAGGCTGAGATTAGGGTTCTTCGCGAAAAACTAGGATTCGTGGGAAGGGAGGTTGAGGATTTGAGAAGGAAGTTTGGGAAGGTGGATGGTGAGGTGGTGGCTGCGGAGGCGGAGATTCAGAAATGTACGAGGTCGGTGGAAGAGATGGAACTTGCACATAAGAATGTGAGTCAGGAGAAGGAGATGTTGTTGGAAGTGTTAGACAACGGAAGGGCTGAGATTGAGTCTCTGGTTGTCGAGTACCAGCAGTGTTTATTTGAGTCGGCTTTGAAGGAGGTGGAGGCGGAGATTTTGGCGGAGGAATTAAGGGCTGAGTTGGGGAAGGTGGAGGAGGTACGGAGGGCAAGGGCCGCGGCAGCGAAGAAGGCAGTGCGGTTGTTGGAGACGAGAGATGGTTCGTGTTTAGTCTCGGAGAAGATGGAGGAGGAACTTCAGTGTGTGAGAAAATATGTTGCGGAGGCAAAGAAGGCATTGCTTCGTGAAGAAGGCAATTCAAGTTCAACTGTCAGTTGAATCTTGATCAACTGTCACTATAACTGCCGTAATTGTATTACTATTTCCACATGAGGGTGGCTTTGCTTTTTGGTTTTCTTGTATGTTCTTTTATTTTATTTTATATTTTTTTCCCATGTTACATGGAAATCTTTGGGGTATATTGACAGGATGATGAAACAAAAATTCGGAATTTGGCTTTTCCTCCATATCGCGTTTAAAAATATCTATCAACAACTTGTTAACAACATCAATATTGGTTCAAAATGTTTCTAATTATCTTTTGAGACGTTCAAATGGATAATTCACTTAAAATATGATAATTAAAAATAAAAAAATTTTAAAAATACTTTTAAATTTCAAATTTGAAAAATCTTTATTATCAAACATTAAAAGATTAAATTAATTACTTATAGTTTAGAATTTAGTTTAACAAAATAAGTATGAGCATTTCAATTGTATTATATTAAATATTTTAGTTGCTAAGTGGGTTTAACTTTGTTGGTAAGAGCCTTGACTTAGTAGACCAGCGATCTCAAGTTTGAATTTCGATGACATCCTATAGTGGTAGAAATTCCCACTCCCATGTACGTACCTTTCGAGGTCCCCTTTCCCATGTATGTAAAAATGGTAGAAAATTTCCCCTCCCATGTACATACCTTTCGAAGTCTAAAAAAAAAACTTATTTGTCCATCATATATGTAATAGATTAATTATTTAATTAGACATTTGATACTCTACTGCATTAAAAGTTGATTATAATATATTGACCAAATTGTATTCTATTAGTTGATAAGAAATATCAACATTATTATTATTATTATTATTATCATCATTAAGAAGTTAATTATTAATTTAATTATTGTTAGCATTACGTATAAAATATGTTAATGTGGACATTTTCCGTTTTACACTTATTTGACCATTCAAATATTTTTTAATTTGGCCTTGAGTTGGATTGGATTAGTCAATTGGGCCTTGTGAACCACTATATTTGGGGCCCAAACCCATAGAAGTCAAATGAACTACCCAATCAACCTTTTATCTTCTAGTTGGAGCCTAAGGCCTAAAAGGCCATTTGATGTGACTCTGAACCCAAGGGACCTAACCCACATTGCTTGTTCTTTCCTGCTCTTTCCATTCGATTCAAGGAGATACACAAACGTACACAGACTTATGACCGATAATGAACTCCAAATCACCCCACAACTGTAAGACCTGTGTCCTGTAGGGAACAGTGAACGATCCGATATTCCTGTGAGGGGAATGGTCTGGGAGAGGTGTAAGACCCGTGTCCTACAGGGAATGGTGAACGATCCCACATTCCTACGAGGGGGAATAGTCTGGGAGGGGAATTGTGGTGTGCCTTAATGGTGTAGGCGCACACCTATCTAGCACGAGGCATTTTGGAAGCTCAAGTGGCTTTAGGGGGGGAGGGGGATTGGAACCCCAAAGTTAAGCGAGTTGAGGCTGGTGCAATTCCATGATGGGTGACCTACTGAGAAGTTTCACCGTGAGCTCCCGTAAACAAAACCGTGAGGGCAAGGGCAAGGAGCCCCAAAACGGACAATATCGTGCTAGATGAGTCAAGTCCTGACCGAGGAGGGTCGGGTCCTGACAAAATGGAATCAGAGCCAGACCCCGACCTGTAAGTGTGCCAGCGAGGACGGTGGGCCCTAAGGGGGTGGATTGTAAGACCCGTGTCCTGGAGGGAACGGTGAACGATCCCACATTCCTGCGAGGGGGAATGGTCTGGGAGGGGAATGGTGGTGTGCCTTAAAAGTGTAGGCACACACCTATCTAGCACGAGGCATTTTGGGAGCTCAAATGGCTTTGGGGGGGATAGGAACCCCAAAGTTAAGCGAGTTGAGGCTGGTGCAATTCTATGATGGGTGACCTCCTGAGAAGTTGCATCGTGAGCTCCCGAAAACAAAAATGTGAGGATAAGGGCAAGGAGGCCCAATGCAGACAATATCGTGCTAGATGAGTCGGGTCTTGACCGAGGAAGGTTGGGTCCTGACAAGAGGAGTGGTGGTGTGTCTTAAAGGTGTTGGCACACACCTATCTAACACGAGGCCTTTTGGGAGTTCAGTGGCTTTAGGTTTGGTTGGAACTCCAAAGTTAAGAGAGTTGAGGCTGGTGCAATTATATGATAGGTGACCCCCTGAGAAGTTGCACCGTGAACTCCCAAAAACAAAACCGTGAGGGCAAGGTCAAGGAGGCCCAAAACGGACAATATTGTGCTAGATGAGTCGGGTCTTGATCGAGGAGGGTCGGATCCTGACAGAATGGTATTAGAGCCAAACCCCGACCAGGAAGTGTGCCAACGAGAACGCTGGGCCCTAAGGGGGGTGGATTGTAAGACCCGTGTCCTATAGAGAACGGTGAACGATCCGATATTCCTGCGAGGGGAATGGTCTGGGAGAGGAGTGGTGGTGTGCCATAAAGGTGTAGGCACACACCTATCTAGTACGAGGCCTTTTGGGAGCTCAGTGGCTTTGGGTTTGGTTGGAACTCCAAAGTTAAGCGAGTTGAGACTGGTGTAATTCCATGATGGGTGACCCCCTAAGACGTTGCACCTTGAGCTCCGGAAAACAAAACCGTGAGGGCAAGGGTAAGAAGACCCAAAGCGGATAATATTGTGCTAGATGAGTCGGGTCCTGACCGAGGAGGGTCGGATCGTGACAGAATGGTATCAGAGCCAACCCCCGACCAGGAAGTGTGCCAACGAGGAAGCTGGACCCTAAGGGGGGTGGATTGTAAGACCCGTGTCCTGCAGGGAACAATGAACGATCCGACATTCCTGCGAGGGGAATGGTCTGGGAGAGGAGTGGTGGTGGTATGCCTTAAAGGTGTAGGCACACACCTATCTAGCACGAGGCCTTTTGGGTGCCCAGTGGCTTTGGGTTTAGTTGGAACTCCAAAGTTAAGCAAGTTGAGGCTGGTGTAATTCCATGATGGGTGACCCCCTGGGGTGTTGCACCGTGAGCTCCCGAAAACAAAACCGTGAGAGCAAGGGCAAGAAGGCCCAAATCGGATAATATTGTGCTAGATGAGTCGGGTCCTAACCGAGGAGAGTCGGGTCCTGACAACAACCCAGCTATCATATCTGATTATTGAACCAGGAACCCCGACTCACCTACACCTTAATTGCATCTCATCGCCTACACGAGACACTGGCCCCTTGTGGCCGACCCTCACATGAGATTGTAAAGGTTAACCTACGATGACGATGATCGTGAATTCTCCCCCAAAACGTTCGTGATGATTCCAGCCTTTGAAAACACACCCACGACTGCTCCTCGACTTTCTAGTGAAGATGCCTCCTCCCTCTTTCATCGAAGACCACCATAGCATGAAGGAATGATGTGCGACCCAAATCAGACTCGTTTCCTAACCCAGTGGTGTTCAGAGCAGCTCGAGGTAAGATTGACCTCCTTGAATCTCTTTATCGCCCCTAGCATAACTAGCACAACTTCCTGAACCCTTTGCATGTGATTTCTGGTGCGAGGAACGACGATAATGTGCAACCCGTTTTGGACCTGCGAACCCGACTTGGGGATTTTGGGCTCTAGAGAAGGTAATACGGATTCCTATTACTTCCATTAGTCTGTTTAGGTGATGAGCATTGTCCTGAGATAATTACATGGAAATTTTAGCAAGGAATGGACCTAGGTCGATGCTTGATGCCCTTCGCAGATTTACGACTCTTCGAGAATTCTGAGCTTCTGTAACGACCCATTTGAAATTCCTAGATTAGATTAGTGACTAATCACGATTAGTGAGGTTAATTGGTGATTAGTTTGGTGAAATCGGACGAACGATGCGAAATGACCGTTTTGCCCCTAGGCGTGGAAATATGTTGACTTTTCAATCGGGCTGTCAAACAGACTTTGACCGATAACCGTGACGGAGTTTGTGACGTCACGAGTTCATAGACAGGTGGCACGTTCAATTCCAACGTTCGAGGAGGAAGTTATGACGTTCGGAAGTTTAGGGGCATTTTGGTAATTATGGTTAAAATGGGTCAAATGTTGACTTTTTGACTTGGATGTCCGATGGTCGAGGGCCAAGGACCATTACATAGATAAGGACGATACGAATCTATAGACAGGCGGTACGTCGAATTTGGACGTTCGACGGCGAAGTTACGGTTCACGGAAGTTCAAGTGCACTATTGCACGAATTACGAAACGACCTAACTTTTGGACTTTGGTGGGGCCTAGATATTTAATGGAGGCCCAATGGATGAGTGACAAGTGTCACCCATCCACAGGCCACTCAAATTGATTCATGCAACGACCAACCTTTTCATTTCTCCATTTTCAAACATTTTCCCGATCTCACACCCATCATTTTCTCTCATCTGTGCAACCCAAACCCATCCAACCTTCAACCCATGATCATTTGAGGAACCAGGAGAGTGAGGGAAGTACTGAGGATGATGGTGGCCGGTCAGGAGGGAGTCACCATGCACGGCGGAAACCCGTACCCGAGGTAATGCTCGGTTTTGATTTTTGGATCCATAATTGTGTTTTTGTGGATATAGTTGATATTAGATGATTAGGATGGGTTTAATGAGTCATTAGGGTCCTAATGGAATGGTTTTGGGAGGTGTAGGACGGCGGTGAAGCCATGGGTGGATTTTAGGACATTTGAACCGTATGGTTCAAGAATTGAACCATGGAATTTTGATGTTTTTAGGTTGTTTTGATGATTGGAATTGATAGGGAATGAAGAGATATGAACTATGTAACACCCCGGACATTCGAGGATTTTAATATTGTATTTTAATGTGTGAATTGACGCTTTTACCCTTGTGATTGGCATGGTCAAATTGTTGACTTTTTGATTGATGAACTAAATGGACCTTGACCTATGACCGTGACGTAGTACGGGACGTCACGAGTTCATAGACAGGTGGCACGTCCAATTCGGACGATCAGGGAAAAAGTTATGACTATCGGAAGTTCAGGGGCATTACCGTAAGTTGGACTTCACGGGCGAAAATGTTGACTTTTCGTTTGACAATTAATTTTCACGCGACTCAAGGACCGATAGGTAGGTCTCGACGTCCTGAGTCCGTAGACAGGCGGCACGCCGAAATCGGACTTCGTATGGCTGAGTTACGGGTCTAGGAAGTGAAGGGCATTTTGGTAATTTCTGAACTAGGGGCATTTTGGTCATTTCACCCCTGGTCACTGTAGCAACAGCGGGGGACCAATTGCTGCACCACCGTGTGCGGTGGTTCTGGGTCTCAATTGTTAAATCAGTGTGTGAGTTGGAAAGTTGGGATTGTTTAAAACCTTATAAACATCAGAACGTGGCTGATCATGGACACCATTTGTTAATTCAAGATTCGAACTTTTGCGGGAAACATTTCTCAGTGGACAGTGAGGCTTCCACGAGCTGTTGGCTGGCAAGGATTGTTTAAACTGAGTGGGATTTAAGTGTGCTTCACTCTGCTGCAGTAAAGGCTGAGAATTGGAGAGGAAAACCAAAGAATTCAGTTTCTGGAAAATTGGAGGGAATTTCGGAGTTTAATTTATGGTGCTTGACGGACCAAACTAAGGCCTGGTTTAGTCTTCTGGGAGTATTTGGAACTCAACCACATCGAAATTGAAGGCTAACAGTCGCGGTTGAGCTAGGACGGAGGCTGGCTGCTGTTTTCAGGGAAGTTGCAGAGCTTGGGACGGCAACCTACAGGTACTTTCAGACACAATTGATTGTTCATTTTGGTTTGTTTTGATCCTGTTATGCTTCCTGTGAAGTTAATTGGACAATGGGTTTGAAACCAGGAAGTTCTGGTGATTGACCCGATTGGTTGATCGCGGGTCGATGTGTCGTTTGGGGATGTGTCGAGGTTGATTTTTGTCACAGAACCTAAATTGGATAGTTAATGAACATGTTAGGATCAAATTGGATTGAAATCGAGAGAGAATTGATGGGTATTCAACCGGGTCGAGCCGCGGGTGGCAGGCCCGTATTACAGACAAACGGGTGAAGGAGGTGACACTGTAGCTACAGTGTTAGGCGCGTGACTTTCACGCGCAGCCACTTTGGGCGGCGCGTGAGGGCGCGTTGGACCTTATCTCCGATCACGATCAACATGACTTTTGTTCCTCTCATCATTCTGAACATTTTTGGTGATTTAACCATGTTGATCTGAGATAAGTTTTGATGGGTCAGTTTAGGGCCGGTTACCTCGGGAAACGTGTTGTACGGTTTCCCCGGGCCGGTTTCTATTTTGGACTTTGTGGTTAAACGTTTAAGACTTGTAGTGACCCTTACATGTGTTTTGGACTGACAGGAATTGTACGATAATCCCGGTACAAGTTCGTACGCGCAGGTTCACCGCGGGATCGTACTGTGAGTGGGCCGTTTTCATTGAACCCTTGCATGCTTAAATGTTTTCTGATTTACTTATATGTTCACGTGCTGGAATCTATAAATGGTTTTGATGATTCTGAGATTTCGGTTATGGCACGTTTCACGGTAATTGGGCATGAGACCCGTTTGATGAAACGTAATGATCGTGTCAGATTTTACCTATGTATACATATATGTTTGCATGTGGATATCAATAAAATGTATTTGGTACTGCACTGTATAGATCCTTCCATATTATATTGTCTCCTCCGGATGAGGTACCCCGGAGAGGTCACGGACGCCTAGAACGTCCAGCGTCTACGACGCTAAGCATCGGGGATGCTGTAACCGAACAGGGTTCGGGGATTGAACTCGGAATTGAGACCCGAGTGGCACGCGTAGCCTTGTGATTGTGACCTTATTGGACGTCAGGGACGTCAGACATCGGGGATGTCGGGATTGGAGTGTATAGTGCAGTGGCTAAAATTATGGTTATGGTTTTATTACATGCCTTATGATTCATATTATATTATTTATGATTTTAAATGATGCTGCATGCATGTTTGGAAAACGGAGGGGTAAATTATATGTTTTACTATCCAATGATTTTATAAACTTGAGTTTGGTCCACTCACTCTTAATGTTTTGATAACCCCTCCAGGTCGTGAAACTGAGGTAGAGGAGGAACCTGAGGCTGAGGCATAGATCTACTTCTGCGTACCTGATCCCCTGTTGGGCGGTGTACCCGCAGGTTTACTTTAGAGTCGTGCTCGCAACTTGTAATTTTGGATTTCATCCCTTGTCTGACATTCATTTAATTCGGATTTGATGTATGACTTTAATTTGGTTATTTATGCATTTAAATGTTTTGAGGTCAAAATTGGTATGAATTATTGGGTGTCGGACGGGAGCAGGGCACGTCCCCTTGTGGTCCCTGTGGGATCGGGGCGGGTCCTGTCAGCTTGGTATCAGAGCACTAGGTTGTGGTCAGTACTAGGGTATTGGTCAGCATGCTAGACTAGCGATTAGTACTAGTTACTTTTCGACTTTTATGAACATCGTTATCTGATCTATGCCTCTTGACAGTTGGTTATGCCTCCTAGGAGAATTCCTCATACACGAACTGACGAGGATCTGGAAAGGGAGATGGAATGCGCGAGCATTGAAAGGGCTCAACGGTTGGGAGCCACTCCTTTCTGCGGGGGATCAAACCCCGAGGATGCTCATGATTGGATCACCAAGTGGGAGAGGATCTTCTCGGTGATGCACTGCCCTCCGGGCGAACGAGTGACCTTGGCGGCCTTCTTACTGGAAGGAGGAGCCTACCAGTGGTGGCACGGACTCGAAATGTCTGGGTGGTCGGTCCATACCACTACTTGGGAAGCTTTCCGTTCCAGATTTCTGGACCAGTACTACCCGCGATCCTTTCGCGCGGCACGGGAGGCTGAGTTCCTGCGGCTGGAGCAGGGGGATATGTCCGTTGGGGACTACGAACAAACTTTCGGAAAACTATCCCGGTTCGCTGCATCATTCGTGAGCACGGAGGAGGACAAATGCCAAAGGTTCGAGCTTGGACTCCGAGGGGAGATCCGGGCAAGTGTGACTGCTGCTACTCATGCTTCACTGAGAGATTTGGTCGACGCTGCGGTGCGTGTCGAGGCCAGTCTGGCGGCACACCAGACACGACAACCTTCGGGCGAGGGGCGACGTCAGGATCGCCCACATCGTGGGCCATCGGGCCATAAGAACAACAAGGGAGGGGGCTACAGGGGAGCACCCTCATCCTTCAAGGGTCGTGGCTGGTCAGGTCGATGCAGAGGCTCTCAGGGCAGAGGATCTGGATACAACTCTGGGCAACGCTCATCTTGGAGCGGTGCTTCTGGCGGGCATTCGGACAGGCCAAGGCCAGTAACTTGTTTTGCTTGTGGAGAGGAGGGCCACTATACCAGTGATTGCCCGTAGTTGTCCAAGAACAACGACGCTGGGGGCTCTAGTGTGGTGCAGAGCACGGCTTCCCACACTAATGGAGGTCGCGGCCAGGGAGGTGATCGTGGTGCTGGGCGTGGCGCGCGCGGGCGCGGATGGAACGGAGGGCCGAGGGCCCAAGTGTTTGCAATGACCCAGCAACAGGCGAGGACTGCCCCAGGCGTGGTCACAGGTACACTACATATCTTTAACCTTCTTGTACGTGTATTGATGGATGCGGGGGCTACACATTCTTTTATTTCGAAAAGTTGTGCTGGTATGCTTGATTGTGTGGTATCAGCTTTAGATTGCGAAATGGGTGTTGGCACCCCGATGGGCATCGTGTACCTTGTGAATCAGGTGATTCGGAGGTGCCCGGTAAGAATTGAGGATGTGGATTTACCTGCAGACTTGATTATTCTGGATATCCACGACTTCGATATAATCCTAGGGATGGATTGGCTGTCGGAGCACGGATCGCTCATCGATTGCTGTAGCAAGCAAGTGATTCTGCGGAGCCCGGGTTTGCCGGAGGTTATCTTTCAGGGGGAACGTGACGGTTCGCCTCCTGAAGTGATCTCTTCACTTACTGCTACCAAACTTCTACGGAAAGGATGCCAGTGTTATCTGGCGCATGTTGTGTCGGAACAGATTGATACTCCGGGTATCGACGAGATACCGGTGGTATGTGAGTTTCCGGACGTGTTCCCGGAAGACTTACCTGGATTACCGCCATCGCGGGAGATTGAGTTTACTATTGAACTACTCCCTGGTACCCGACCTATATCCCAGGCACCCTACCGGATGGCGCTGGCTGAGTTACGAGAACTCAAGACTCAATTGCAGGAGTTGGTGGATTTGGGATATGTTCGACCGAGTACTTCACCGTGGGGAGCACCGGTGTTGTTCGTGAAGAAGAAGGAGGGAAGTCTCCGTTTATGTATTGACTATCGACAACTCAACAAGGTGACGCTGAGGAACCAGTATCCTCTACCCAGGATCGATGACCTTTTTGACCAGTTGCGGGGAGCTCAGTGCTTCTCGAAAATTGATTTGCGGTCTGGGTATCACCAACTGAGGATTTCGGAGGAGGATATTCCGAAAACTGCATTTCGAACCCGTTACGGACACTACGAGTTCCTTGTTATGCCATTTGGTTTGACGAATGCTCCAGCAGCATTCATGGATCTGATGAACCGGGTCTTCCGACCCTACCTGGATAAGTTCGTGATTGTGTTCATCGATGATATTTTGGTGTACTCGAGGAGTGCCCGTGCACATGAGGAACATCTACGGTTGGTCTTGGAGAGGCTGAGACAAGAACAATTGTACGCCAAACTGAGCAAGTGTCAGTTTTGGCTGCGTAGTATTGGTTTTCTGGGACACGTGATATCAACGGATGGGATTTGCGTGGATCCCCAGAAAACAGAAGCGGTGACCAACTGGGCTAAACCGACAACAGTGACCGAGGTGCGGAGTTTCGTCGGATTAGCAGGTTACTACCGGAGATTCGTGGAGGGTTTCTCCAAAATTGCTGCACCATTGACTCGTTTGACTCGGAAGGGAGTGAAGTTTATCTGGGACGAGCAGTGCGATCGGAGCTTTCAAGAGTTGAAAGATCGATTGACCACTGCACCTGTCTTTGCATTGCCGGATGACAGTGGAGAATTCGTGGTCTTTAGTGACGCTTCACTGCAAGGGTTGGGCTGCGTGTTGATGCAAACTGGCAAGGTTATCGCCTATGCATCCCGGCAGCTGAAGACTCATGAGTTGAACTACCCTACCCATGATTTGGAGTTGGCGGCGGTGGTTCATGCTCTAAAGATCTGGAGACATTATCTGTTCGGCGCAACGTGTCGGATATACACCGACCACCAGAGTCTTAAATATTTATTCACTCAGAAGGAGCTTAACATGAGACAACGGAGATGGTTGGAGCTGCTGAAGGACTATGACTGTACGATCGAGTACCATCCGGGTAAGGCCAATGTGGTGGCGGATGCACTCAGCAGGAAATCAGCGGGAACTGTTGCACACCTGGGGATGGTGTATCTTCCCTTACTGGTGGAACTCCGGAAGGCGGGAGTTATTTTGGGTACTGATGTGCATGGAGCTTTGTTGGCCAGCTTCCATGTACGACCAGTACTGGTTGATCGGATCATCGAAGCACAACTTCAAGATCCGATACTCTGTATTTACAGAATTGAGGTCGATGCGGAGGGGAGACAGGATTTTACCATCCGGGACGATGGAGCACTTGTGAATTTGGGCCGTTTGTGTGTACCTGCAGTGGCAGAGTTACGAGCCGAGATTCTTGAGGAGGCCCATAGTTCGGCCTATGCTATGCATCCAGGAGGTACAAAGATGTACCGTACCCTCCGGAACCATTATTGGTGGCCAGGAATGAAGAAGGATATTGCTGAGTTCGTGAGCAAATGCTTAACCTGTCAGCAGGTTAAGGCGGAACGGCAGAGACCGTATGGGGCTATGCAGCCACTTCCGATTCCCGAGTGGAAGTGGGATCACATCACCATGGACTTCGTCTTTAAGTTACCGAGGACTCAGAGTGGAGTGGACGGAGTATGGGTGATCGTGGACCGGCTAACCAAATCAGCCCATTTTCTGCCTGTTCAGGAGACCTATAAACCTAACCGACTGGCTCAATTGTTCGTGAAAGAAATCATACGATTTCATGGTACGCCGGAATCGATCGTGTCTGATCGTGATCCGCGTTTCACTTCCAGGTTCTGGCGGAGTTTGCAAGCTACTCTGGGAACAACCCTACGTTTCAGTACTGCTTTCCATCCACAGACCGATGGACAGTCTGAAAGAACCATTCAGACCCTGGAGGACATGATGAGGTCATGTGTACTACAGTTTCAGGACTCTTGGGATACTCATTTGCCATTGATGGAATTCGCTTACAACAACAGCTATCAGGCAAGCATCGGGATGACACCTTATGAGGCACTGTATGGTCGACAGTGCAGGACACCTATCTGCTGGACGGAGATAGGAGAACGAGCGGCTGTAGGGCCGGAATTGATGGACTTAACCATGGAAACTGTTCGTGTTATCAAGGAGAGATTGAAGGCGGCGCAGGATCGCCAGAAGAGTTATGCTGATCGACGGATTCGAGACTTGGAATTTGAAGTGGGAGATTTTGTCTTCCTGAAGTTATCTCCGTGGAAAGGGATTATCCGATTCGGTCGACGGGGGAAACTGAGTCCACGTTTTATCGGACCTTATGAGATCGTGGAGAGGATTGGCAGAGTTGCTTACAGATTAGCACTACCTCCAGAACTATCTAGAGTTCACAATGTTTTCCACATATCGATGCTACGGAAGTACGTACGTGATGCTTCTCATGTACTTGGGGAACAACCTGTCGAACTACGGGGGGATTTGAGCTTTGAGGAACAACCAGTACAGATCTTGGATCGGAAGGACAAGGTACTACGTCGGAAGACGATCCATCTCGTGAAGATTCTCTGGAGAAACCAGAATGTGGAAGAAGCCACATGGGAGCCTGAGGCTCAGATGCGAGAACAATTTCCTCATTTGTTTCTTTGAAATTTCGGGACGAAATTTCTTAAGGGGGGAAGGTTGTAACACCCCGGACATTCGAGGATTTTAATATTGTATTTTAATGTGTGAATTGACGCTTTTACCCTTGTGATTGGCATGGTCAAATTGTTGACTTTTTGATTGATGAACTAAATGGACCTTGACCTATGACCGTGACGTAGTACGGGACGTCACGAGTTCATAGACAGGTGGCACGTCCAATTCGGACGATCAGGGAAAAAGTTATGACTATCGGAAGTTCAGGGGCATTACCGTAAGTTGGACTTCACGGGCGAAAATGTTGACTTTTCGTTTGACAATTAATTTTCACGCGACTCAAGGATCGATAGGTAGGTCTCGACGTCCTGAGTCCGTAGACAGGCGGCACGCCGAAATCGGACTTCGTATGGCTGAGTTACGGGTCTAGGAAGTGAAGGGCATTTTGGTAATTTCTGAACTAGGGGCATTTTGGTCATTTCACCCCTAGTCACTGTAGCAACCGCGGGGGACCAATTGCTGCACCACCGTGTGCGGTGGTTCTGGGTCTCAATTGTTAAATCAGTGTGTGAGTTGGAAAGTTGGGATTGTTTAAAACCTTATAAACATCAGAACGTGGCTGATCATGGACACCATTTGTTAATTCAAGATTCGAACTTTTGCGGGAAACATTTCTCAGTGGACAGTGAGGCTTCCACGAGCTGTTGGCTGGCAAGGATTGTTTAAACTGAGTGGGATTTAAGTGTGCTTCACTCTGCTGCAGTAAGGGCTGAGAATTGGAGAGGAAAACCAGAGAATTCAGTTTCTGGAAAATTGGAGGGAATTTTGGAGTTTAATTTATGGTGCTTGACGGACCAAACCAAGGCCTGGTTTAGTCTTCTGGGAGTATTTGGAACTCAACCACATCGAAATTGAAGGCTAACAGTCGCGGTTGAGCTAGGATTGTTCATTTTGGTTCGTTTTGATCCTGTTATGCTTCCTGTGAAGTTAATTGGACAATGGGTTTGAAACCAGGAAGTTCTGGTGATTGACCCGATTGGTTGATCGCGGGTCGATGGGTCGTTTGGGGATGTGTCGAGGTTGATTTTTGTCACAGAACCTAAATTGGATAGTTAATGAACATGTTAGGATCAAATTGGATTGAAATCGAGAGAGAATTGATGGGTATTCAACTGGGTCGAGCCGCGGGTGGCAGGCCCGTATTACAGACAAACGGGTGAAGGAGGTGACACTGTAGCTACAGTGTCAGGCGCGTGACTTTCACGAGCAGCCACTTTGGGCGGCGCGTGAGGGCGCGTTGGACCTTATCTCCGATCACGATCAACATGACTTTTGTTCCTCTCATCATTCTGAACATTTTTGGTGATTTAACCATGTTGATCTGAGATAAGCTTTGATGGGTCAGTTTAGGGCCGGTTACCTCGGGAAACGTGTTGTACGGTTTCCCCGGGCCGGTTTCTATTTCGGACTTTGTGGTTAAACGTTTAAGACTTGTAGTGACCCTTACATGTGTTTTGGACTGACAAGAATTGTACGATAATCCCGGTACAAGTTCGTACGCGCAGGTTCACCGCGGGATCGTACTGTGAGTGGGCCGTTTTCATTGAACCCTTGCATGCTTAAATGTTTTCTGATTTACTTATATGTTCACATGCTGGAATCTATAAATGGTTTTGATGATTCTGAGATTTCGGTTATGGCACGTTTCAAGGTAATTGGGCATGGGACCCGTTTGATGAAACGTAATGATCGGGTCAGATTTTACCTATGTATACATATATGTTTGCATGTGGATATCAATAAAATGTATTTGGTACTGCACTGTATAGATCCTTCCATATTATATTGTCTCCTCCGGATGAGGTACCCCGGAGAGGTCACGGACGCCTAGAACGTCCAGCGTCTACGACGCTAAGCATCGGGGATACTGTAACCGAACAGGGTTCGAGGATTGAACTCGGAATTGAGACCCGAGTGGCACGCGTAGCCTTGTGATTGTGACCTTATTGGACGTCAGGGACGTCAGACATCGGGGATGTCGGGATTGGAGTGTATAGTGCAGTGGCTAAAATTATGGTTATGGTTTTATTACATGCCTTATGATTCATATTATATTATTTATGATTTTAAATGATGCTGCATGCATGTTTGGAAAACGGAGGGGTAAATTATATGTTTTACTATCCAATGATTTTATAAACTTGAGTTTGGTCCACTCACTCTTAATGTTTTGATAACCCCTCCAGGTCGTGAAACTGAGGTAGAGGAGGAACCTGAGGCTGAGGCATAGATCTACTTCTGCGTACCTGATCCCCTGTTGGACGGTGTACCCGCAGGTTTACTTTAGAGTCGTGCTCGCAACTTGTAATTTTGGATTTCATCCCTTGTCTGACATTCGTTTAATTCGGATTTGATGTATGACTTTAATTTGGTTATTTATGCATTTAAATGTTTTGAGGTCAAAATTGGTATGAATTATTGGGTGTCGGACGGGAGCAGGGCACGTCCCCTTGTGGTCCCTGTGGGATCGGGGCGGGTCCTGTCAAACTATAGGATTAATTAGGGTTGAAATCAGACCAAAATAGAGGGAGAAAACCCCTGAACCGTTCACGCCGGTTCGGAACAGTGCTGCTACAGTAAACCGGTCTGAACAGTGCTGCTGGAGGTTGAAGATGATGAATAGTGTTCTGAGTCTTCTTGGAGCGCGTGAGGGCGCGTAAAAAGTAATTTGGGAAAGTGTTCAACATATGAAATCTTCTATTCGATGTAACGAAGATTTTGGGACTGGTCTCGCGTCAATCAGACATCGTTTCGATAGGTTGCGGGGTGTCGGAAGGTTTAGGATCGGTTTAAAATAGCTAAAAGTTTGGAAAAATTACGGGGCTTTGATGGGAGGTTAATTAAGTAGTTAGTAACCTCTATTAAAATTTGGACAGGTTTGGGAGTCCTGGTGATAGCGATCGGCTCGGGAAAGCCTATGGCACGCAAAATCGAGGCGGCAGCTCGGACGGTCTGTGAGTGGACTTTGATTTCTAAACTGTGATGCATGCATAAATTTTTTATATGGATTATGAATATGATTTTATGATGTTGACTTGGGTGTTTGTGTTTTATATGATTTCACGCATTACGAAGCGATTTACGTGCTTGCACGTAAATCGAGGTTTTCTGGTTTTACTCTGATTTTCCATTCTTATGGTTTTGGAAATGGTTTAATGAAATGATTTTGGATTTCAAAAGGTAAACTTGATTTATGAACTCACGGACTTGAGGTTCAATTGATTTAACGAGGCATCGGGCGGAGGCCCAGTTGGTTTTCAATTCGGACCGGAGTTCCAGTTTGTATGTGGATTCGAGCCTAGGTCCCAGTTATGTATTACAAATGGTTTTTATTGTTCATGACGGTTTATGAGAACCGACATGAACCTTTGAAATGGATTTACGGGTCATGACGGTTTATGGGAACCGGAATGAACCCATGAAAGGATTTTATGGTTCATGACGGCTTATGGGGGCCGGGCATGAATCCTTGAAAGGTTTCAATAATGATTTCAAAAGGATTTTCATATTCCATCCTTTATATATGATTGTCTCCTCTGGGGAGGGTTGTTGGCCTAGGTGGACCCCGGAGTAGTCACGGAGCACTGACTGAGTGGAGTTGCCCTCCCAGTTGGGTTCCTTACTCTCAGGATGTGCATGGTTCGTTACCTCCGGGGAAGGTCATTGATCTACGGACATTGACCTGGGTGGACCCTAGAGAGACTTGGGTTTGAGACCCCGGTTAGCACGCGCGTAGCTTTTTTTTACCGTGACAGGTTTTGGATATGAATATAATGGATAAACATGATTTCAATTGGTTTGGGAAATTGTGTTTATGATGATAAATGGTTTTGGGCTGAGATCCCACATATGTTTATGATGTTATGGTTTTCTGAAAATGGTTTTGGGCAGGAGCCTGTATAACTTGTATTTACAGAATTTTGGGGCTGAGACCCTAATTGTGGATGTTTTAACATATGTGTTTGGATAAATGATTTTACTACGCATGCATGCTTTTTAGTGAAGGGTATAAAGGTCTTTGATGAAATGTTTTTATAAATTCTTTATTTTTGTCCACTCACACTCTTTTTTTTTTAATACCCTTCAGGTTGGATACGGTGTGGATTGTAGCAGAGATCGAGATATCACATACCTCGATCTCTGCTACAGTCCACAATCTGATGTCAACCTGAAGGGCAGTCAAAACATTAAAAGCTGTGAGTGGACAAAACAAGAATTTATAAAAACATTTTAAAGAGAAGACATTTGTACCCTTCACTAACAAGCATGCATGCATTCGAAAACCATTTATCTAGAAATCATATGCGGGAACTAAGCCCAAAACCAAGATTGAAAGAATCATAAAGACTCAACCGTACGGGTCACTGCCCAAAAACCTGTGTAAACACACATCATATATCATATCATATAGCATACATCATATATACATATAATTCACACAACCAATCCTGTCACGGTTTCCAAAGCTACGCACGTGCTACCCAGGTCTCAATCCGAGTCTTCTCAAAGTCAAGATCAATGTCTGCAGACCACTGACCCTACCCGAGGAAATAGTAATCATAGCCTTCCTGAGAGTAAGGAACCCAACTGGGGGGTGACTCCACTCAGTCGGTGTTCCGTGACAACTCCGGGGTCCACCCAGGCCAACGACCCTCCCCGGAGGAGATAATAGAAGTGAAGGAAGGTATATGAATACATATATATACATAACATAAACATTCATGCCCGGTTCCCTTGAACCTTCATGATCCATAACATCCATAACAAGGGTTCATGCCGGTTCCCATAAACCGTCATGTACCAGAATGACCTGACAAATGTTCATGCCGGTTCCCATAAACCGTCATGAACCACAATGACCTTTCCAGAGTTCATGCCGGTTCCCATAAACCGTCATGAACTTGGAAATCCATCTAGGGTCCCTGACCCGAAATCATCAGTGTAAAACAACTGGATCTCGTGCTCGAACATATGGCTCAACTGGGCACCGTGCCCGATATCTAAGGGTTAGTCACGACTCCGATCATAGTGATGCGTGCAACCATCCATCCAGGACCGCCCTCAATCCTGGTATGTCGCCGTGAACAAATCAACTGACGCGACCACCACAAGATCATGGTGCACTCATCACCGATCGATATCCTGAACCGTCAGCACTCCGAAGTCGAGCCTCCCCAGGCTGCCCGACCACGAATCGTGCATCGTGACCTCTCCGGAAGGAACATATCCCAATCTGGAGGCGAGCGTCGTATCGTCGATCGCCGTACATATAGCACCTGTCGCGACCACGATTTAGACCCGAAGGTCGTAAATAGCGTCATATGCCCGAGACAAAACCAAATGGGTCTCATACCCGAGTTTATCCTTTTGGAAATCCAAAACCTTTTCATTTAGACCAATAAAGAAATACAGATCCGTATAGGCACCGTATAGGGCTGAAACCTCGAAATACGTGCCTATACGTAACCACACATCCAAATACACTCATGGCATCACAAAAAAGTATTTAAAACATATAATAACATTTATGCATGCACCAATTTAGAAAACAAGGTCCACTCACAGACCGTCCGAGCTGCCGCCTTGATTTGCGTGCCATACGGCTCCCCGAGCCGATCACCATCACTGGGACTCCCAAACCTGTCCAAATTTTAATAGAAGGTTACTAACTACTTAATTAACCTCCTACCAAAGCCCCGTAATTTTCCCGAACTTTTAACTATTTTTAAACCGACCCTAAACCTTCCGATGCCCCGAAACATATCGAGACGGTGTCCGATTGATACGAAACTAGTCTCAAAATGTTCCTTACATCGAATAGAAGATTTCCCGTGTTGAACACTTTCCCAAATTATGGCCCACGCGTCCTCACGAGCCCCTAGAAGGTCGAAAATACTGTTCATCACCATTAACCTCAGGAAAACCAGTTTTTTTCTAGTTTTCCGGTCCGGTCACTGTGCTGAACCGGCGGAACCGGTTCAGCGTTCCTACTCCCTCAAATCTCGTCCGTTTGCCTCCATTTCAATTCCTAAATTCCTATTTTCAAGTTTCCTATTTATTCCAATTAACAAAACCAATTAAAACCTCCTAAATCAATCCATAAAAATCACCCCCTCACGACCCCTGTTTTCCGATTCCGTCCCCAGGCTTCACAGCCGTCAACCCCCGTTCAAAACCATCTCTATACACCCTAAAAAATCTAACAAACATTCCCTAATCAACCAAAACTATCCATAATGTAAAAATCGACAAAATTTGAGATTTGGGTCTAACCGGGTACCCGTTCGGGTTTGGGTCTCCACCGTGCACGGTGGCTTCGTCCTGGCCGGCCACCACGCTTCACCGGTATTCCTCTCCCCCTCTGGTCTCTCTGTCATGATCATAGGGTGAGGGTTGGATGTTTGGGTTGCACAGATGATAGAAATGAGATCGGGAAAATGGGTTTGAAATGAAGAATGATCGATGAAGGGATTGTATGCATGTATGTGTGAGATTGGCCAGTGGATGGGTGGCACGTGTCACTCATCCATTGGCTATCTAAAAAGCTGGGCCCACTAGAGACAAAACTGCACTTTTTGTCTCGTAAAACATGTCGTCGTGAATAGTAACTTGGAACTTCCGTGAACCGTTACTTCGCCGTCGAACGTCCGAATTCGACGTGCCGTCTGTCTACGGATTCGTATCGTCCTTATCTACGCAACAGTCTTTGGCCCTCGGCCATCGGACCTCTTGGTCAAAAAGTCAACATTTGCCCCTTTTTAACTAAAATTACCAAAATGCCCCTAAACTTCTGAACGTCATAACTTCATCCTCAAAAGTCGGAATTGAACGTGCCACCTGTCTATAAACTCGTGACGTCACGAACTACGTCACGGTCATCGGTCAAAGTCCATTTGACCGCCCGAACGAAAAGTCAACGTTTAGCCCATGTCCAAGGGCAAAACGGTCATTTCGCATCTTTCGTCCGATTTCGCTCAACTAATCACGGATTAGCCTCACTAATTGTGATTAGTCACTAATCTAATCTAGGAATTTGGGACGGGTCGTTACATGATGGGTCCTATCAGCGTGGTATCAGAGCATAGTTGCTCGTGTTACTCTGAATTCCAGAGCGTGTTTTGCGTACTACTCCTTACGCAGGTCGAGGATGTGATATCTCAATGGGCTACAGTTCGTGGTCAACCTAACTGTTGGGGTGCCGGTTTGATAGTTAGTAGGATTGAATCGTGGATTGTTTTGGTTCGGCAATTGATGCCGGGGTTGCCATAGTTTTGTCAGGGTTGACAGAGTGGGACCCTACGGAAGGATGAACGTATTCGTACGTTAGCATTTTGATCGTGAGATGGTTAGTTGGGATCGTCTTTCAAGATGTCGTAGGATCGATTCCGACGACTGGTTGGGAATTGTGACCATCCGATGATCGAATTTGGTTGAGTGTGATGGATTTACTACTGTGAGCAGCTGGATTCGGGGAATCCGAGTTGGATTGACGGTAGGATTGGATTGACGTCCTTGCGATGTCAAGACCGTGGGGTCGGTCAGATTGTGGATTATACTGCAGTTAGCAATTGGGTTCTGAGGAACACTAGGCGTGATTGTGGAACCCTACCTTGGGTGTTTGGTTCGAAGATGTGAGTTGACGAGTGGTTTGACTTGGACGACTACTCAGATTTGGATTCGTTAGTCGATCTAGGGCAGTCGAGGTTATACTTATCGGTTATACCTAGTTGGTTGTCGTGCTACGGTAGTTGTGATGGATTGTTGGTACAACTACGGTCATGGATGACCTGGTAGACGGCATTTGGTTTAGTCGTGTTACGACAGTTTAGAGATTTTTGGACAAGTTACCAGGGTTGGTACTTGTCGATGGAATCCCAGAGCGGGGATACCTAGTAGTCGGTATAGGCGGTTGATTCTGTTGGATGCGGAGTCTGGATATCGAGATGCCTGGTAGTTAGGTCTGCACGAGGTTGTGGCAGACGCTACTATCGATGGACATAGTCGAGTTTATCAGGTCGAGTAGACTCAGGTTACAGTGACAATTGTGACGATGGGATTGTCAGTCGTGATGATGATACGAGGTGCGTGAGTAACGCATATGTACGAGAGGTGATTCTGTATTCGACTCGGTTACGGCTGAGTGCGATCGCAGAATGAGACGGGGACGTTCAGGGGACGTTTCCTTTTCTCGTATGAGTTGTCATGGTGACTGTACCCAGAGGTGTTGGGTAAGAGGGAGACAGAGTTTCTCCTATTCGAGCAGAGGTACGGGGTCGTCGCTCGGTATGAACGGAGATCCAGGGTTGTCAGTTTGCACACGGCGTGCTGATACTGACACTAGTGTTGGTGATGGTGATGATACTGGTACTGGTACTGGTGCTGGTGCCGGTAATCGTGATGACGATGAGTCACATCCGTCATGATGGGCATATGTTCGGTATCTTCGGTCCCAAAGTGGATCTCAGATAGAGTTAAATTGGTTAGGGAACACGTGGTTGATTGTTTCCAATCTGGTTGGAACTTCGGAATCGCGAGAGGTTGCGATTGAGGTGACGAATGGAATGCGGGTTTTCTGCATTGGTATTGGGTATTTCAAAGTCATTAGGGGGACTTCTCGGATTCTACCATGATTGATGTGGTAGATGATGTTGATAATGTAGATGTCGTTGGTTGCCACTAGTACACTGATCGTGTATTGGTTGGTGAACCCGGGGATTATCTTGGATCATCCTTGGTTTTTCCTAGGTGGAATGACAAGGATCGATACGAGGTAATTAGTAAGAACCCACAGTCTCGACGTGTCTGGTCGTTGACTAATCTATTTAAGATGTGGGAAATGGTTGAGGACTTTGGGCATTGTGACGATCCTCGATCGTGACATTTATGATCGGATGACACAGCTATGAATCTCGATCGTGACTCCTATAGTCGGTTGACGTAGTGGTGGATCTGGATCGTGATCTTGATGATCCAGATAGGTGGGGAGTTTATCACTTTTACCTGGACGTTTGAGTTGAGGATGTTGGGACTGAACTTCTTTTCGAGGTAAATCCCATATGGCTTATTACTCGCCTGAGTAGTTTTCCGATGAGTAGTTTTCCGACGTGGTTGGATATGGTCAACCTAGATGTGTTGATGTTGGGATTGGCTTCCCTATGAAGTCAATCAAAGGTATTGAGGTAATTGTTTAAACGGGTAACCGATAGGTTCGGTTTTGATGCGTCTTGGTAGACATGAACGATATTTCGGGTTTTGGAATCAGATTTCTGGATGACGATTCAGGATTTGATTTTGGAACTCGAAAGTGGATTCCTGGATTTGGGTTTTGGAATCGGATTCTGGGTGACGATTCAGGATTTGATTCTGGAGCTTGACAGTGGATTTTCTTTTATGGATTTGGGTTCGGAATGGTTATTCCAAATGCTAGTCTACGGAATGATAATTTCGGATTCGAATTTGGACATGATTATGGATATGATTTCTGGGTTTGGATTCGGGATTTCTTAGGAAATTGCGGATTCGGATTCGGATTTGGAAATGGATAATGGGTTGAAGTTTCGATTTGTCTAATGCTGGATTGGATAGATGAACTCCAAAATTGAAACGTGTTTGGCTATGACCTAGGTGGTTGTTGGCTGATTGATGGGTAGTTGTATGTACCTTGTATGTTGTTCGAGGTACGATACTTGGCAGACTTGTCTTGCCTGGTGACGGATATAGGTTATACCCGTAGTAGGTTGGTGAGCGTGTTGGTAGTCGGATTGGTTCCGATACCATCGGATTAGTTGAGGTCGTGAACTAGACATTGGATACTGTGCAGTGGGTCATGGTTTTCTGATGGGTCTAGTTACACATAGGTCAAGTGAAATGTTGGTAGATGTAAACTCGAGTTGAGTGAGTTGGTGGTTAGTGTAACCACGAGGGAGTATAGTATCAGTTTTCGACTGGCGACTGTCAAGTGGTGACAGTTTGTCGAAGGTGTCAACGTGGATCGTTATGTGAGGTCTGATGACTTCCAGTGGGAGTAGATGTCAGGATAGATTGAGATTGAAAAAGGAACCGTCTAGTTGTTGTGTCAATGAAACGGTAGATTAGACAAATGGTGTCAATTTGGAACGTATGACTACTGTCATTCGCCGTGGTCGAGTGTAGTCCATGCGACGTGAGCGTTAGCGGTACGTCTGGCTGCAGACGAGTAAGTATTATTTTGGTTAGTTGGTGTACGAGTGTACACGTGTTGTGAGGTTAAGATTGATTTCCACGAGGTGGTTGCGGAATCAGGATAGTTGGAGTTTTGAGAACGAAACTAAATTAAGGAGGGAAGAACGGTTGGATTTAGGTCGGTTGGAATTTCGAGGACGAAATTAATTAAGGAGGGAAGGTTGTAACGACCCGTCCGAAATTCCTAGATTAGATTAGTGACTAATCACGATTAGTGAGGTTAATCGGTGATTAGTTGGGTGAAATCAGACGAACGATGTGAAATGACCGTTTTGCCCCTAGGCGTGGCAAAATGTTGACTTTTCAATCGGGCTGTCAAACGAACTTTGACCGATGACCGTGACGTAGTTCGTGACGTCACGATTTCATAGACAGGTGGCACGTTCAATTCTGAAGTTCAAGGAGGAAGTTATGACGTTCGGAAGATTAGGGGCATTTTGATAATTATGGTTAAAAGGGGTCAAATGTTGACTTTTTGACCTGGATGTCCGATGGCCGAGGGCCAAGGACCATTACGTAGATAAGGACGATACGAATCTATAGACAAGCGGCACGTCGAATTTGGACGTTCGACGACGAAGTTACGGTTCACGGAAGTTCAAGTGCACTATTGCACGAATTACGAAACGACCAAACTTTTGGACTTTAGTGGGGCCCAGATATTTAATGGAGGCCCAATAGATGAGTGACAAGTGTCACCCATCCACAGGCCACCCAAATTGATTCATGCATCGACCAACCTTTTCATTTCTCCATTTTCAAACATTTTTCTGATCTCACACCCACCATTTTCTCTCATATGTGCAACCCAAACCCATCCAACCTTCAACCCATGATCATTTGAGGAACAAGGAGAGTGAGGGAAGAACTGAGGATGATGATGGCTGTCCAGGAGGGAGCCACCATGCACGGCGGAAACCCGAACCCGAGGTAATGCTCGGTTTTGATTTTTGGATCCATAATTGTGTTTTTGTGGATATAGTTGATATTAGATGATTAGGATGGGCTTAATGAGTCATTAGGGTCCTAATGGAATGGTTTTGGGAGGTGTAGGACGGCGGTGAAGCCATGGTTGGATTTTAGGACATTTGAACAGTATGGTTTAAGAATTGAACCATGGAATTTTGATGTTTTTAGGTTGTTTTGATGATTGGAATTGATAGGGAATGAAGAGATATGAATTATAGGATTAATTAGGGTTGAAATCGGACCAAAATAGAGGGAGAAAACCCCTGAACCGTTCACGCCGGTTCGGAACAGTGCTGCTACAGTGAACCGGTCTGAACAGTGCTGCTGGAGGTTGAAGACAATGAACAGTGTTCTGAGTCTTCTTGGGGGTGAAAAGTAATTTGGGAAAGTGTTCAACATATGAAATCTTCTATTCGATGTAACGAAGATTTTGGGACTGGTCTCGCGTCAATCGGACATCGTTTCGATAGGTTTCGGGGTGTCGAAAGGTTTAGGATCAGTTTAAAAATAGCTAAAAGTTCGGGAAAATTACGGGGCTTTGATGGGAGGTTAATTAAGTAGTTAGTAACCTCTATTAAAATTTGGACAGGTTTGGGAGTCCCGTTGATAGCGATCGACTCGGGAGAGCCTATGACACGCAAATCGAGGCGGCAGCTCGAACGGTCTGTGAGTGGACTTTGATTTCTAAACTGTGATGCATGCATAAATGTTTTATATGGATTATGAATATGATTTTATGATGTTGACTTGGGTGCTTGTGATTTATATGATTTCACGCATTACGAGGCGATTTACGTGCTTGCACGTAAATCGAGGTTTCCGGTTTTACTTTGATTTTCCATTCTTATGGTTTTGTAAATGGTTTAATGAAATGATTTTGGATTTGAAAAGGTAAACTTGATTTATGAACTCTCGGACTTGAGGTTCAGTTGATTTAATGAGGCATCGGCCGGAAGCCCAGTTGGTTTACGATTCGGACCGGAGGTCCAGTTTGTATGTGGATTCGGGCCTAGGGCCCAGTTATGTATTACAAATGGTTTTTATGGTTCATGACGGTTTATGAGAACCGGCATGAACCCTTGAAATGGATTTACGGGTCATGACGATTTCTGGGAACCGGCATGAACCCATGAAAGGATTTTATGGTTCATGACGGCTTATGGGGGCCGGGCATGAATCCTTGAAAGGTTTCAGTAATGATTTCAAAACGTTTTTCATATTCCATCCTTTATATATGATTGTCTCCTCCGGGGAGGGTCGTTGGCCTGGGTGGACCCCGGAGTAGTCATGGAGCACTGACTGAGTGGAGTTGACCCCCCAGTTAGGTTCCTTACTCTCAGGATGTGCATGGTTCGTTACCTCCAGGGAGGGTCATTGATCTACGGACTTTGACCTGGGTAGACCCTGGAGAGACTTGGGTTTGAGACCCCGGTTAGCACTCGCGTAGCTTTATTTTACCGTGACAGGTTCTGGATATGAATATAATGGATAAACATGATTTCAATTGGTTTGGGAAATTGTGTTTATGATGATAAATGGTTTTGGGCTGAGATCCCACATATGTTTATGATGTTATGGTTTTCTAAAAATGGTTTTGGGTAGGAGCCCGTATAACTTGTATTTACAAAATTTTGGGGCTGAGACCCTAATTGTGGATGTTTTAACATATGTGTTTGGATAAATGGTTTTACTATGCATGCATGCTTTTTAGTGGAGGGTATAAAGGTCTTTGATGAAATGTTTTTATAAATTCTTTATTTTTGTCCACTCACACTCTTTCTGTTTTTAATACCCTTCAGGTTGGATACGGTGTGGACCGTAGCAGAGATCGAGATATCACATACCTCCTCCGGATCCTGGCGTACTCTGATAGCTGGAAGGGCAAAGTTCGGAATTATCCCTTGTCTGACACTCCCTGTTAGACGGGAGCAGGGTCATCCCGCATTAATCCTAGGGGGATTGGGATGGGTCCTGTCAGCTTCCATAGGTACAAATTCAAAATCCAGACTAGATTCTGAATCTGTAAGAGAAATCCAACTTGAAAAGGGCAATTTTCCATTTCTCGTCCGCCGTGAACGGCGGTGAGGTTGGCGGTCTGGTCGTCTTCTCTAGCTAGATTTTGGCATCTGAACTTGCCGTCAAAGTTGACGAACGCCGTTAGAAGTGAATGGAATCTCTGCTAATGGCGCTAGCATATTCCATTAAGTTCTAACGATGTTAAAGCAGACAATGTAGAAGGAATATTCCCAGAATATACCACACGTATGGCACATGTCGAACTGTGCTACACGTGCGACATGAGTGGTGCTGTAGCATGCACGTAGACATGAGTAACGCAAGTGTGGGGGCACATGGCCGGTTTGTGAGGCCCCTAGTAGGCAAGTGTGGGTGTGTAAGCCATTTTTTCGGCCCTTCGTCAACGCGTGGGGGCCTTTTCCGGCCCACAACGGCACGTGGGTGTTGTTTCTGTTCATTTTGAGCAGTTTTAACTGCATTCCAGCCCCTTTCGAGTATTCTAAGTATTGTTTTGGGCAATCCTAGTGGGGTTTTCTGAGAGTTTTAAGTTGTGTTCGAGTAGTAACTCTTATGGTTGATGTTGGTAGGGTAATTTGGGCTTGGAGCTTGTACTAGTTTGGTAGGTCGGGTGATTTCAAGTCCCCGACCAGTTAGTGAGTGGACCCCCTTCCCTGAACTGATTTTATAATGCTTTTACTAGCACGTTTTACGATGTTTACACTTGTGATATTTATTGTACATGCATGACTTATTATGTGCTATTTGTGGTACTTGATCGGGATGATTGGTTTACGATGCTTATCTTATGATAATTCCTTGGACGCATTAGTTCTATCTAATTGATGGTTAGGCATGATAAGTATCTAGCTAAGTCACATGTTGCATTGCATATTAGTCCCTGTGGCATTGATGAGATAGAGTGTTAGGACTCACTTAGGAGTCGCTAGTATCTAGTACTCGTCTATAGGCCCAGACCAGCCTTCGATGTGATCTTTCACTTGCGCTACTTGCTATTCTAGTTTAAAAGCGTCAGTACTGTCCCTGAGCTCTAGAGAACTCGAGGTGACGGTGTATTGCACCCAGTCCTTCACGTGGTCGAGGTACGCGAGCAAGATACTCAGTTATGATTTGTGACTCGAGAGCAAATGTTTAGTGGGTTGACGTGGTGGCATATTCATGATTTGACATGTCCTGTTTGAGTATCATGAGTCTTGATTATTTTATTATTATTTCTCGTAGGACGTGCAAATATGTGTTATTGTTTATTATTAAATTGATGCTATCATCTCTTGGCAAGTATAATATGATTGTTTTTGGGGTTTTGACAAAAGGAGAGGTTAAAGTATGTTTTTAATAACTGTGGTTTTACATTGAAATATGCTACTGGGTCCACTCACCCTTGTATTTTAAATCCCTCAGGCCTCGTTGGCGCACACATTCTTTGAGGAGGCACATATGCCACTCTAATACTCACCCCCGGGCTTGGAGTGAATCAGTGGTGTAATCGGGTAACTGTAAGGTAACGTGTAGTGTATGATCATCACTTTTATTGTCCATGCTCTAAGCTTCCGATGTTGGGTGCAATGTGATCGGTTTTCATCGGTTAGGTTTCACCCGACCTTCCTTAAATGTAACGTTTTTAAAATTATTTAAATAACTTTCATCATCTGGACGTCACCGTCCAGATATTGGCCAACACGCCTCGAATCTCATGTCCATGCGGACTTTCCGAATCAAGGTGTGCCAAAATACCCATTGTAATAGTATTAAAATGTAGCTTAATTATTTGGTGTCTAATTAATAGTATTAAATACCCCTTTCATATTAAATTATTTCATCTAATTTTTTATTTAATGTCCTAAATGTAGCTTTAAGATATTTGTATAAATAATTTTGGGCAACCGCCAAATCTTCCCTTCGAAAGAAAAACAAGAAAGAAAAAAAAACCCATAAGTTTTCCGGCCCTGACACCGCACCAACCACCACCGGTCTCAGTTCCCCTCAGCGACAGAGCGCACCCAACGCCCAAAGATTAATCTTACACTCTTACTGTACCTCACATGGACTGAGCCTGGGTGGTGGGTTCACAAGAGAGAACTTCTTGGAAAAATCAGAGAGATCAGCTACCGTTCATCGTATTGCATTAATCGTATGTTCCTACCTCTTTGCTTTGAGGTCTTATTGATCCTAGTGGTCGGCGTTCTTTCTCTTGACATGCAATGTCATGATTCATACCTCTGTTAAGTTATTTGTTTTGACTCTTAGTTCATGCCATGGTGGTTTCTTTTCATTACATTGTTAATTTGAATCAAAGATTGAATTTTTTTTTTGTTCATTTGGATATGATTTGTTGAACATGATCGTGGTTTATTGTCAAAATTTGGGATACCTGAGTTCTTTTTCTCCATGTACATTTTCATGATGTATTACTTTGCTTTCAAATGTCAGATAAATCTTTCATGTCATTGATCTTCTGTTTTTAAAATTGGATATTTAGCCTGAACAATTATGGGTTATTTTCAAAATTTGGGATAGCTGATTGGTGGTTTTTTTTTTTCCATGTGCAGTGCCATCATGTGTACCCCTGTGACCACCATTTCTTTTCAGCTATCAAATAATACCAATCCGACATCCTTTCGGGACTTTATCGACTCTTTTATAGAAAGAGTAACTGATTACCAGTATGAAGATAGATTGCTTATTTATCAGCGTTTGGATAAGCAGTATCAGAGGGTCTATATTCTACCGCCTCCATCTGTTCTGAGAGGTGTTCAGAAATTTCTGAGGGTCCAGTTGCATACTTCGATTAATGACTACAATGCTTCGACATCATTAATTTTTGATGTAACAACTCTCTTCTTGGTTGGTTTTTTTTTTCAAAATTTAATAAGTTTCATTATTTTGCTGATTACTTTGAGGAGCTTAAAAGGCAAGAATTTTGGGACCCTGAATGGAAAGAGTGCTTCAGCGACAGATTCAATTTCACTGGAGTCTTCAGCGAACTTGACAGAAAATGTAGTTACATTGACTTAGAGCGCACTATTTCTGGGGGCTTGGAGAGTGTAGCTTTGGGACGAACCCCATTGCACCTAGCCGTAATGTCTTTGTCAGAGATGGATCCTAATGTGTACAAGAATCTAGTGGTAGTCATTCAGTTATTTTCTGAATGTTCCCGCTATAAAAATGTTAGGCGTCAAATTAGTAGGTCGATGTCGTATCTGTACGCAGATGGTGAAGTTCCTAATCCTGCTTGTCAAATTAGGCAATTATTCTCGTTGATACATACATTTAATAACCATGCCAAATTTTATATTTTGTACTTACAAATAATGGATAGTAGGTAATTGATGAAAGAATGCATGTTTACTTACAAACGATAAGGAAGTAAATAATCGGTGAAAATGTACCCGAAAATTAGGCAATTATTCTCATTGACACATACATTTAATAACCATTTAACATTCAGACGTTTACTAATTATTTTAAACACTAGCATGTGTCTTTTATTTATCACTTTTGTTAAGTGGTACATATACATCGGTAAGTAGGTAATCGGTAAAAGATTACATGTTTATTTACAAATAATGATGAAGTAAATAATCGGTGAAAATGTAAGACACTTCACCGATGAGCTCCCAAAACCAGTGAGCTCCCAAAAGGCCTTATGGTAGATAGATACGTGCCCACATATATAAGACATTTCACATTTTCCTCTCCGAGTAATGTGAGATTGTTCACCATTCTTCCCAAAACATGGGTCTTACAACATGTGTCTTTTATTTATCATTTTTGTTAAGTGTTACATGTACATCGGTGGATGTATAAGAACCTTGCACCTAATTAATCGCCACATCAATAGACCCAAATCAAACAAAATAATAGCTATATTTTCATACCACAATTCATATTAAGAGCACATTTTCATACAAATAATGGAGAAGTAGGTAATCGGAATAATCTGAAAAATCGGTAACTATTTTTTATTGAGTTGTACATATACTTACCATATAAAATTAGAATATTAATAGTAGCTAATATCAATATAAGTGTCGACCCTCCTAAAAAAAAATCCTAAATCCGCCATTGCAGTTGCATACTTCGATTGATGACTGCAATGCTTCGACAACATTAATTTTTGATGTAACAACTCTCTTCTTGGTTGGTTTTTTTTCAAAATTTAATAAGTTTCATTATTTTGCTGATTACTTTAAGGAGCTTAAAAGGCAAGAATTTCGGGGCCCTGAATGGAAAGAGTAATTGACAGATTCAATTTCACTGAAGGCTTCAGCGGACTTGACAGAAAATGTAGTTACATTGACTTAGAGTGCACTTTTTCTGGGGGCTTGGAGAGTGTAGCTCTGGGACTAACCCCATTGCACCTGGCCGTAATTTCTTTGTCAGCGATGGATAATAATGTGTACAAGAATCTAATGGTAGTCATTCAGTTATTTTCTGAATGTTTCCGCTATAAAAACGTTAGGCGTCAAATTACTAGGTCGATGTTGTATCTGTGCGCAGATGGTGAAGTTCCTAATCTTGCTTGGCGAGATCTTTATACATCCTGGTCAAAATTATCAGTGGAAATTAAACTAGCTAGGGCCAGTGGCACCAAATTCCGAAAAATATATAACTTTGGCAGAGACTCAATAGAGGACCTGGAGGATGCTTTTACCAAAATTGAACTTGGCGTTCTATCCAGATTTTGATGAAGGTATCACTGAGATAGCTGTTTTAAAGGAAACAATATTAAGGGTAAGTTTATCACTTTATTTTCTTGATTTCCCAGCCATTAAATCACTGTTATTCTTATTCAACATTGTTAATTTTTGTTTTTGTTTTGCAGTAGGATTAACTAATTTGTATCTGTTTCCATTTTTCTTAATTGGGGTTTTCAGCCTGAGGGAAGATATGATCGTTTAGGGAAATCATTGAGCAGGCTGGGAACATTTGATTCTTCGAAGTGGCCCATTTCTAGCTGTAGAATGGTACTATTGGTATGCCATTCAATTTTGGTTTGTCATGTTTGTTTCTACAGTAGGAAATTTTAATATTGTCTCTTGTTGCATAACTCCATTGAATATCACATTTCATTACTACGTTTGTGCTACTTTTTTCCTTGCAAAATAAATTGTTTTAGAACTCCTTATGATGTTTGTTGAATAGACAGGAATAAAGGGTTGCATCATGTGCCTGGCACTGTATTTCGGACTAAAAATTAGCCATTCAAGGTATGGAATTTAATTGTTATTGCCTAGATTAAGTATGAGTAGTTTTCAAAATTTAGATATTAATATTTTTTATTTATTTTTTAAAATTATTTGATAAGATAATTCTTATTAAATTTCATATTTTTAAATGTGTTTTAGGAACGAAAATAATTTTAATCCACCAAATTTCTCAGATATTATCTGATACTTTTGAATAAATATAGACTCACCGGTACTTTATTTATTTTATAAAACTTTTTGGTTTTATTCTTTCATAGGTAAATTAATAATTATCTTTGTACTTCTTATAGGTAAATTGTATTTTTATGTACAATTAAAATTGCTATAGGTAAATTACGTAAAATAAAATAAAATTATATGATATGTAATGACACGCTTGTAATTTTTAAAAAATTAAGAGACTAAAACTAATGATACATTTTGACAAACAATGAAAAAGTAAATTATTTCTTAGTTACTGTAATGGACTAACTTATAATTTGAATTTTACAAAATAATCTATATATAATTATCTCATTAAAAAAATGATACAAAAAAATATTATTAAGATGAAATGTAAATATTATCCTTAATTTATTACATAATTGGCTCATTGGACTCATCATCAATTTTGAAACTTAAGTTGGTCTGAAAACCCGAACCAAACCAACATTCCTCCCCCTCTCCATCTTTTCTCTTTCAATATTTTTTCACTTTCTTCCTCCAATGGTGGCCAAATCAACCGTCAGCAACCGACTACTATTAAAGCGGTATGGTTCAACGATTCACTAGTCGTCGAATGAGAAGCGGTTTTAACCAGTCGGGTCGGTAGCCCCAACCGAAACGACGGGATGACGTAGGACAACAAAATGGATTTGAAGGAGCATGCTATATCGAACATATTCTCCGAATCTTGGGCTACTAATCCCATAAATAACGACAACAAAATGGATGACGTAGGACATAGGACAAAATGGATGAAATGAGGGTAGCCCTCGGCATTGGGCCCAAATTTTTTGGGCTTGGACCAAGCCGGGTCAGACTTATTAAATCATTTTTAAATTTACGGGCCGGGCCGGGCGGGCTTACTTACATATATAAGAGCCCAAGAGCTTTATTAGGCCGGATTTTTATCGGACTTTTCGGGTTGAGCCTATTAAGCCCACTTGATCCGGGCTTACGTAGATTTTTGTAATAAACTATTTCTCAAATTTTAAAGTTACAAAAAAATATATGAATATGAAAGAAAAACTTTATAAGTACCATATCTGAAACTTGTAGACCAAAATAAAGAAACAAATTATGGTAATTGTCAGTCCAACAAAGTAAAACTTCATCCAAACTAGTAAACATCACCAACATTACTTGGATGAAAATTATTCAATTTTCTTACTTATATATTTACTCTATGATATTACTTCTTAGAGATAGTCTGCAACATTTCCAAATATGAAGCATGGACCTTAAGCTATAACTTCTACAATTTTGCAACCCATAAGCACAAATACAACACAAAAAAACCACAATTTCTTGGACCTGGATTCCTGAAATAAGTTTTACGAATTGTGAAGAAATGTGTTCCGAACAAATTGCAGTCACCCATAATATGTGAAAATATGACTTAGAAAAAATTACCACACTCCAAACTTGGTGTCTTGACTTAAATGTTCATTATCATGATCTTAAAAATTGACAATTTTCTTAGAGCTGGTATCTATAGGGAATAGAAAAAGTTAACCATGTGGATTAAATTTAACATCCAACATGCTAAAAATTAAGATTTGAATGGATTCACAACTATCTGGGTGAATAATTATAGGTTTAGGATGGGAACCTGCTTTCCTTGGGAGCAATGTGATGTGAAATTGTATAGTCACCGCAGCAGCAATCATACATTGCTATGAAACCACACGCAAAAATTTACTAACTGAGAGAGACGTATAACAAGCTAGCACATTATTGATATCCTTATCTTAATATTTCCAAGCACACGACATGAACTCAATAAGAATATAGGTTATTACCTTAGGAAATCAATAAAAGTAATACACTTCTACGTAATTCACAAACCATTCATTAACTGTAAATCATAAATCATTTTACGAAAATGAATGCTAATTCACAATATGTTTTCTCTAATCAGTGAAAATTGTAGAGGTCCAAATGGGACGTCTTTACAAGTGAAACATACTGGGTGGGGGTGCTAGCTTTGTGTAATTTTAGCAATAGCTTCTGAACTGAGTTGAGATCCACTAGTCGAACTGCAGTACTACGATTTAGCAGCAGTTTGTCCTTGCCTTTGGTCTTCCTTTTGGTATCAGATTGAATGGGATGTGAAAGTAAGCGTGAAAGGAAGAATGAGGTTGAGAGATAAGAGAGATTGTGTTGAGTGAGTGAGTTTCTGAGATATAAGATCTGAGATTAGAGTTGTGAACTTTGAGAGTTGGGAAAGAGAGAGAGGGGGGAGATAATGCGGCTGGTTTTGAGTGTGAGAATCAGAATGTGAAATATTGAGAGAGTTAAGTGAAATTTGTTTAAATATGTGGACATTAGGGTTAGGGCTTGTATTGGGTATTGAGCTTTCTAAAATAAATTAGGCGGGCTTAAGATTGAGATTTGGGTTGGGCTAAAATATTAGTATTAAGAATGGGTTGAGTATTAATTCTTAAATAATAAGTATTTTATATGTTCGGACTTATACGAGCTGGTCGAGTTGGGCTTATCAGGATTTATCTAGTTTGGACATATCGGGCCTATCGGGTTTGAATACCATAAGCCCAAGCTTCGCTTATTAACTTTCGGGTCGGGCTGGCCCACAGCCCATAGCGGGTCGGCCCAAGCTTTTGTCCACCAAATCTATCGAGGCCCCATAAACCTATAGACTTTTGGGTTAAATGATGCGGGCAACAGAGGGTGCTCCCTTCAAAAAAAAAATAAAAGCAATTCACATCGCGGGATGACGTAAGACAACAAAATGGATTTGAAGGAGGGTGCTATATCTAACATATTCTCCGAATCTGGGCTACTAATGTAATTTCCCATAAATAGCGAATATTCGTCTCTTCCATGAGACTTCGTTTTATTTTTTATTTTTTTCAGTTCCACCTAGATTTGAAAGAGATTTGAAAGAAAGTAGAACTTCAGAAGCAGAAGAAGACCTTTCAATTCATTTAAGCTTTCAGGTTTGGTGGGCGACCTCACAGTTCTTCTGACCTCGTTCTTCAAGACCCTTATTTTGTTATCTTCTGCTTACTATAAATTCCAACAATTCCCCAAATTTTCTCTCCAAAATCCAACTATTTTTTCGCGACATAACTCCTGAATTTTGCACATCGAATTCTCGCGGATCAAATCCCTGTCTGACCCAATTAATTGTTAAGAAATCGAATTGAGATGTTTAACGGAATGAATATGATGGATCCCGAGTTGATGAGACTCGCTCAGGAGCAGATGAGTCGCATGTCACCTGCTGAGTTCGCCAGGATCCAACAACAGGTCAATTATAACTTGTTGTTCTTCAATTCGTGAATTTTCACAATTATAGCGGTTCATTTTGCTTTTTTTATTTGTTATGATTGTGTTCCTGTTTCGTCTTCCGTTTTTGTATGATCGATTATTTTGCTTTCTGATGTTGATTTGGTTAATCGGTTATTTTGCTTTCTGATGTTGATTTGATCAAGTGACGTGGTTTGTTATTTGGATTCCATGGTTTTATCTCTTGGAGAGGCACATTAATGGCCAAATTTTGAGCTTCAGGCATGCAAGTAATGCAATGTTGCTGGGTTTTACCAAATTTGCTGACTATGAAGTGCTTGCTCTTATACAAATTTGAGTGCTTTTGTTTCTCCTGTTAAGCTGTGTAGTTTCTGATGGTATTAGTGTTTGACTGGCATCTCAGATGATGGCTAATCCCGAATTGATGAAGATGGCCTCGGAGAGCATGAAGAACATGAGGCCTGAAGATTTGAAACAGGCTGCAGAGCAGTTGAAGCAGACCCGTCCCGAAGACATGGCTGAGATTGGTGAGAAGATGGCTGGTGCCTCGCCTGAAGAGATAGCAGCTATGCGTACCCGTGTTGATGCTCAGATCTCTTACGAATTGAATGCAGCTCAGATGCTGAAGAATCAGGTACTGTTGTAGCCATCTTTAGACCAAACGTTAACCAAATTGAATTTTTATAATTAGAGAACTTTGATTGAAAATTTGGTCTAAAATAGGATGAATGCGTGCCCAAGTAAATGATCACATTATCCGACATTATTATAATTGAAATTTTGGAATTCCCAATTTCCCAAATGTTTGCTGTAATACACTATCAGTAGCACTTTGACGCTATGTGGGGCTATAATCCTTATCTTCAGAATATTTTGGAGAACGTATATTGAGGCTCATTCCATGTTGTTTTTATTATTTTGTTCTGATCAAATGAGTCTTGGCCTTTTAGCTAGCTGATCAAAGGAGTTTAATTCTCTTATTTTGGAGTCATTTGGTGGAGATAAAGGTCAGGGTTACGACTTGGGAAAGTTGGCCTAAGCTCAACCTAAAACCAACCCGATTAAGTTAATCGACAAGTTAGGCTAAGAATTTATAACTGAAGGTTGGGACTGAAAATTCCAACCTCAAATAATCTCCCTACTTTTTGATAATGTTTGGCATCTGATTTCTTTTCTGTATTTTGTATCACTTTTGGCAGGGAAATACACTTCACAGTCAGGGAAAGTTCAATGATGCCCTGCAGAAATACTTGCTTGTAAGTGCAATTTTTAAGAATATCGGTTGTTTATTATCCTTAACATTGCAGAGTCAGTCCTCTAACTGATTATAACTTTTCCCATGTCGAAAATCCTAGGCAAAGAAGAACCTGAGTGGTCTTCCAGCTTCTAAAGGCAGATCCGTTCTGATGGCATGCTCACTCAACTTGATGTCTTGTTACTTGAAGACGGGGCAGTATGATGAATGTGTAAAAGAAGGTGCTGAGGTATATAAGGAACTTTTATACAGTCATATATAGCTTCATTGTTTATTTCTTTTCTTGCTTGCAAGCTCGTAGCTTAATCTATCTTAAATGATTTTTTTTTTACTTCAGGTTTTGGCATATGATGCAAACAATGTCAAAGCTCTTTACCGGAGAGGTCAAGCATATAAAGAAATCGGTCAAGTAGAAGTATGTTTATTTATGTACATCTACAATTTAGTTGCAAAGATTTCTGAAGTATCTTCTGAACCATGTTTGGTTTCTCCATTTTCTGCCATCTTTTTTTATTACCTGATACTCATTTTTCGTATCTTAGGATGCTGTCTCTGATCTGAGCAAGGCACATGAAGTTTCCCCTGACGATGAAACTATTGCAGATGTTTTGAGGTGGGGCTCTTTTCTTTTTTTCTTTTTTTTCCCCCTTTTTTTAACATTTCTGGATCACAGTGGGGATCATTATGTTGCTTGTGGCTGCATTCACATATTCTGTATGTATGGCTGCTATGTGTTTCATAAAAAACACTCCAAGTATAAGACGGGGCTAGAAAATGGAGAATGTTTTGACATTTTAAATGACATTTATTATTATCACAGGGATGCCGAGGAAAAGTTGGCCAAAAACGGTGGTGGGTCTGCCCCAAGAAGTATGCTTTTTCTTTCCACCTTTTAACTTCTTTTCCTAAATCCTTCACTTATATTCACAGGGTCAAAATCAATTTTATTTCATAGTTAGATGGAATATTGAGTTCTCGATTATTTCATAGGAGGATTAGTAATTGAAGAAATAACTGAAGAAGTTGAGACTGAGTCATTTGCCAACCACACAAGCTCATCAACACAGTATTCTGGGGCACAATCACAGGAAACTGGTGCCATTTCTAAGACCAGAATTGCAGCAAATACTGAGGTTCTATCAACCAATTCAGAGCGTTTGCAGGCTTTAAAAAGTGACCCAGAAGCTATCAGGTTTGTTTTATTCATCTAAAACTGCCTTCTGATTATAATTGATGTGAAAGTTCATGATATTTTAAAACTCTAATCTGTTGTTGATTGGTTTATCATAATTCAGATGTACTCATGTGAATTTCCACCACAGGTATACTGTATTTGTAAACATGCTAAATTTTGAGTGAGGCCATCTTCATGTATGTGCCTATGGGCATGTATGAGAGAGGAGAGTGGAATGAGATTGGGATTACATTTTGCTGAACATAGTATTTGATTCAATCTAAATAACTAATACTGAAAGCATTTATTCATTAGACGTCTGATATGGATTTCATTCTATATAAAATGAGGGCATGGTAGAGTATCTAGCCAGAAGTCTCTGTTGCATTAATTTTACAAACTGAAATAAAATTCTTGATAAGATGTTATCACGGTTTAAATTTCTAAATCATGCGGCTTGCTTTTTCTTTTTGGTTCCAAAATTTCTCTGTTAATTTTGATATGCATCCATATGAAATTGTACATGCTTGTGTTCCTGGTGTACAGATCATTCCAGGATTTCATTTCAAAGGCTGACCCTGACACTTTGGCTGCGTTGAACCCTGGAAGTTCTGAGGAGGTTCCTTCTGACATGGTTAAGACTGCCTCAAACATGATCAGCAAAATGTCACCTGAAGAACTTCAAAAAATGCTTGAATTGGCTTCCTCATTTCAGGGGGATAGTCCGTTTCTCAACGGAGGTTCTAGCTCTAATAAACCTGGAACAGCTACTCCAAATGTGTCACCAGATATGCTTAAAACTGCATCTGATGTGATGAGTAAAATGCCACCAGAGGAGCTTCAGAAAATGTTTGAAGTAGCGTCCTCTTTGAATGGGAAAGGCTCATCTCCAACGCAAGCATCATCAGCCACCACTAACAAAAGAACATCTAATTATTCAGAAAGCCATGAAAATTCTGCATTAAATTCAACTTCTGATGTAGGTGAAACTAGCTCTAATGGAACATATCCAAATTTGAGAACATCTCCTCAGTCAAGCTTCCCTGCTTCTGCTGCTGGTATGCAAGAACAAATGAGAAACCAGATGAAAGATCCTGCAATGCAGCAGGTTTGTTCATAAGCAATTTTTTTTTTCTTTGACTCATATATGAAATCATACTATGTAGTGTTTTTTAATTTTTTCTCGTTCATGAAACAAGGATCCCATACAGTATGCTCAAGTCATTTCATTGCAGCTCAAAGCCATCATAATTATGGCTGCTCATTATAAAGAATCTTCTGATTATTTTTTTAAATTTCCATCAATAGGAAGAATTCATGATTAGAGTGCTATCCTGCTGACACCTCCCTTTTTGAGCTGCAACTGAAATGACATGCACTAACTAGACACCAAATGGGAAAGATAAGAAGGTTTTTTTACGGCCATGGATGATCATCTCACCACTGATTTATACATCTAGCACTAGTCCTCTATGTGTATAAGCTTCCTTTAGAAAAAAAATTAGGCAAAAAAGAAAAAGACGTTGTGAGTTGCTATTGCTATGGGCACTCAGGCAGAATTTATATTTCAATCTTATTAGCAATAACAGGCTCATGTTATTCTTGTAGATTCCTCAATGTGTTCATATATAGCGTTCCTAGAATAGGGATTTTGGAGCGCAGATTTTGAATGATGATGCGTAGAGATGTTTTTTGGCAGATCAATTGAATCTTGCATTCGCATGATTACAACTTTTTATTGTTGTTTTTTTTTTTGGGCAGATTTTTTCATCAATGATTAAAAATATGAGCCCAGACATGATGGCAAACATGGGTGAGCAATTTGGGTTTAAGCTGTCTCGGGAAGATGCTGAAAAAGCTCAGCAAGCAATGTCTTCTCTGTCACCACAGGATTTGGACAGAATGGTAACTTCCTACTCTATTTACTGACTTTAATTTTCAATGAATTTGTTTCATTCTTGTTTGATACTTATCATACAAGTTTAAATATCCAATTGATCTAAAGTATTCAAGCTCTCGTTATACGCTTTCTCTCTGTTTTTTCCTTTTCTTTTTGGGCTCTCTCTCTCTCTCTCTCTCTCTCGCTCTCTCTAACAAAAGAATTTTAAGATTCAGTAGAGCTAAAAGTGAATCTATGTTGTGGTTTTTGGGGTCTGTCATTAAAACATAAGATTCCATTACTTTTTATAAATTATTCTCAAGCAGCCAAGTTGAGCATAAGTGTATTATTCACCTTGCATGTGATTTTTCCGGGACTTGATCTAGCAATGTTTCCATAGGTCACGTTTAGAAGTGAGATTGGTTTGTGGATAACCCATCAAATACAATTTATCTTGAATGTAAACTCCCAAACCCGACCACCCCCCTTCCCCCCTCCCTCAAATCCCCTTACAATAAAAATATGCATTCAAGATACATTGAATTTGATGAGTTATCGAATCCAATCCCCCTTACCAAACAACCCCTATAATAAAGAGTAAAAAGGTGCTTGATCCATTTTGATACACAACTGTCTACATGTTCATGTGAAATACATGTGTAAATCATCTTCTAATATTAAGAAAAGGGTCTGGTTAAGTGCTGTGTGAAATATGATCATTATTTTCAGCACCTTGGTTTTGAATTTTTGCTCCACTTTGTTACTGCTACTAGAACAAGGTGTTCTGTTTACTGTTAAGACATTGTTTGATGCTTGCAAGTGTTGCTGCAATCTTTTCACTTATCATGGTTTTTATCTGTGGGGTGGTGGCGTTGGGTGAGAGTCAGGAAGCTGGAAATATAGGACAGCTCAGAACTGTAAATTAATAATTTAGCAACTGTTCACTTTTTTGGCCTTAATGTAGAAGATCCATTCCCGTGTTTAGGATTCATTCTCATGTTATCGGATTGGATCTTGGTCATTTTTCTGATATCAGTGCATTCTTTCTTTCTGAGTTGTGAATATGAAATTTATTTATTTTCTCTTATTTAACTTGTTGGTGCAGATGAAATGGGCAGATAGGGTTCAAAGAGGAGTGGACGGTGCAAAGAAGACAAAAAATTGGCTTCTAGGAAGAGGTGGTTTGATTTTCGCAATATTCATGCTCATTTTAGCAGTAGTGCTCCATCGTTTGGGTTACATTGGTGGTTAGAGGTTTGATTAGGCTCGTAAATTACAAAAGATCCGCTGTAACTCGGCAAGTCCAACATCCTCTGGCTAAGTGACACTGGCAAAAACAGATATTGCAAAGCATCAGGATTCAGGAGAGGTGCTGTGCAACAAACTGTTGGGTGTCAAAAAAAAAATAAAAAAAAAAAGGAAAAGAGGATAGGGGAAAGAAGAGAGTTTGTGCTTCAATGGGTGAAAATGATTACCCATGAACTCTTTTTGTATGTTTATGTCCTTATAGTTGTAGTGGTCATCATAGCATTATTTGATTTGTTGAGTTTTTTTAGGCTGATACTATGAAAATGGGTGCTTTTTCATTTTTTGGAAGATTAACAAAAGCATTGTAATTCCGCAAAAAGGATCAACTGTGGAAGTGATTTGCACTCTCTAATATGATGATGATAACCCTATAATTAGCTGAGCTAAGCCTAAGAGGTACTCTGACTCATAATGTGTTTGATTGCGTCCTGTCAGTTACTTCGGACGTGTGCTTCCAGTCATTAACTCTCGGGTCTTAAGAGGTTCTAAAGTTGAATTTTGTCGGGCGAATGAACAAAGGAGATCCTAGTGTAGTGAATTTGGTTACGAAATGATGTTCAAAGTCTAGCATACTCAAATAACCAACCTCCTAGAAAGCGTTATGTGCTAGTTAGGTGGTGGAGGCCGTGGAGGACGTGGTGATGACGGTGAAGGTCGAGGAAGAGGTAGGATGGAGAAGCTGGTGGTGAGCGTTGGTGGTAGCATTGGGAGTAGCAGTTGTGATGGTGGTGGAGGTGGTGGTAGTAGCGATGGTGGCAACCGTGAGAGTAGCAGCGACATGTTGTGGTGTGGTCAAATGGTCAAATTAAAATTAAAATAATTTTAATTTTTAACTTTTACTTTCTGTTTTTTATTAAATACTCATATAACTAAAATAAAAAATATAAAAATATATAAATAATAAAAAAATTCAAGGGATAATTAACCATCTCGGATATCAACAAATTTTATACCATCGCGTAAAGCTTAAGAATAGAATAACTTTAATACTTGGATCGACGGCCAAAAGTGGCCAACGGTGGTTGGAAAATGTGAACAATATTCTAAACTATGAAACTCTTCAAGTTAGATCCACAAAAATAGGTTAAGATATGAGAAATCTAAAGATATAAGCTTATTTGAACCAAAAAGAAACAAATCCTTACTAAGATCGCTGCTTGAGATGGCTGAAAATGGTCGAAAAAGTCTGGTCGACCTACCGGCGTCGTGAGTCGCCCACCCAGGTTTGTGATGAGTTGTTTTTTTTTTGTCAATTTTTTTTTTAAATTATATAGTTATGTAACAAATAGTTAAATGATTAAATGGTTATATTATAAATGGTTAAATGATTAAATGGTTAAAAATCATAACCACGCCATTTAAAAAAATCACTTATGTTGTTATAACCATAACCATAACCATACCTAGTTTATTTATACCATAACCATACCATTTAATATAAGTTGTAATGGCTAGTCCTAAAATTATGGCAATTTTGAAAAAATAATTGGGAAGGGACAGATTTACCCTTGTCCTTATTAAAAGTCTTGTCATAAGTGGTAATAGAAATCGCGGTTAACTATAACAGTGGTTTTTTTGTCCATTCTTAGGCTCTATTTTGTATTACTTTTTTTTCCCTTAAAAAAAACTGTTTTATTTGAAAGTGAAGATATAAAAGTGTTTAGTAAAAATAAAAAATCTTGATTATTTTAAAAACAATGGACTTTTGATAGCAATTTTGAAATACAAGTCCTAGGTAGCTTTTCAAAACCACTTTTGGCAAAAAGCTATTAAATTTTTTATTTCTTATATCATCCAAATTAATTTCTAAAAAAATTGTCGTTTATTCATAATTTATAATTTTCACACATTTTTTTCTTAAAGTAACAAGAAGCCACCACTTCATGTCCAAGTCTACTTTGTCGTCACCCCTACCACTGCCAACAACAACATGAGCACGACCACCACCACCATCAACAACAACATGAGCACCACCACCAACAACATGAGCACTACCACCACTTCCATTACCAAAATCTCTTTTACCCTTCTCTCTACATTTTCTACCTCCACCTCCATCAACATTGCCTCTACTACGACGTCACCACTACCGTCATGGTCACCATTGCAACTACCACCTCTACCATTTCTTTCATCCTTATATACATCTCTTCCACCCCAGCCTCCACCAACTCTACCACAGCTACCTCTGTGAAATTTCCATCCACCTCACTATCACACACACATCCATCTCCACCACCACTTCATCCACTCTTATCCCTGTCACCATCACCATCACATTCTTCTACATCTATCTCCATCTTCATCGCCACAACCTCCACCACCTTACTTGTAACGACCCGTCCCGAATTCTGAGATTAGATTAGTGACTAATCACAATTAGTGAGGTTAATCGGTAATTAGTGGGGTACTTTCGGACGAACGATGCAAAATGACCGTTTTGCCCTTGGACGTGGGCAAAACGTTGACTTTTCATTCTGGAGGTCAAATGGACTTTGACCGATAACCGTGACATCATTCGGGACGTCACAAGTTCATAGACAGGTGGCACGTTCGATTCCGACATTCGAGGGAAAAGTTATGACGTTCGTAAGTTCAAAGGCATTTTGGTAATTTTGGTTAAAAGGGGTAAATAGTTGACTTTTGACCTGGGAGGTCCGAGGGCCGAGGACCGAGGACCGTTATGTAGATCGGGACGATACGAATCCGTAGACAGGCGGTATGCTGAAATCGGATTTCGAACGGGAAAGTTATAGGTCACAGAAGTTCGATTTCACTATGCACGTACTTCGAGGCGATGATGAGGTGGCTTATTCTGATTAGCCAGATATTTTAAGTGGGACCCATGGATGAGTGACAAGTGTCACTCATCCTATTGGTCCAAACCCCTAAATTGTGGATCTATACTAATTAATTATTATTATTTTATTAATTTATAATTTAATCCACCCACCACTAAATCCTAGCCCTCCATCTAATCTAAATCACTCAATCCTCACCACTCATCTAATACTTTCCTCTCTCATCTGATCAAATCATCTTATTCTCTTCTCTTCAAAACCTGAAACACCATTTCCATTTCTCTCAAAAAACAAACACCTCATCGCCTTCCCTAAAACCGTGTCTGACTTGGGCGGCCCCTGAAGGGAACGTTGAGTGTAACTACACGTCCCGAATTCTGGGATTAGATTATTAACTAATCATGATTGGCGGGGTTAATCGGTGATTAGTTGGGCGAAATCGGACGAACGATGCAAAATGACAGTTTTGCCCCTCGTCGTGGGTAAAACGTTGACTTTTAATTCGGGCGGTCAAATGGACTTTGGTCGATGACCGTGACGTAGTTTGGGACGTCACGAGTTCATAGACAGGTGGCACGATCGATTCCGACGTTCGAGGATAAAGTTGTGACGTTTCGAAGTCCAAGGGCATTTTCATAATTTGGACGAAAAGGGGGAAAATGTTGACTTTTTGATTGAAAATTGATTTTCGCACTATTCGAGGACCGTTAGGTAGGCCTCGATGCCCTGAGTACAACGACAGGTGGCACGCGTCAAACGGACATCGGGTGACCAAGTTACGGGTCACGGAAGAGGAGGGGCATTTTGGTAATTTGCTTAGTAGGGGCAAAATGGTAATTTTGTGCAGCGGTTACTGTTCAAACACGGTGGAAACAGAGACTACACGGCCATGTCGTGAGTGCTCTGATCATGCCATTGTTTAATCCTGTTAGTGGTTGTGTTGGATGATTTGTTTAAGGCCTTTGAGGCAGTGGGAAACCTGGTTGAATGATCTGGGCAGGAATTCAGAGCACGGGCAAGTTTTAAAATTGGTTGGGTTCTATTTGCGGGAAGAAATTCTCAGTGAGTCTGAGAGTGTCTCCCACGGGTTGTCGTCTGCTTTGATCGATTAGCTGAGTAGTGGAGAGTGAGAGGATTCATTTTGCACCAGAGAGAGGGCTGAGAGTTGAGAGAAACTGAGTCGGGAAGAACAACCAGAAAATGGAGGGAAATTCGAAGATTAATTTGTGAGGGGAGATGAGCTAAACAGAGAGTGGGATTAGTCTTCTGGGATCAACAGGAATTCAGCCACATCGATTTCGAAGGAAATCGATCCCAGATTGGCCAAGAACTGAAGCTCCTGGTTATGAGGATTTTCGAGCTTGCGGATGACTACCTACAGGGTAAAGGTTTGTGAAATTGGTTGTGGTTTGTTGTTCGTATGAGTCATATTAAGCTCCTGTTTAAGTTAATTTGGAAATGGAATTTAGTTGAGTGAGTTTCGAATGTCGACCCGTTTGTTTGATCAGGAGTGAAATGGTCGAGTTAGGGCTTGTTGTAAGTAATTAATAAGAGAGAACCTCAATTAATACTTAATGGAATGATTTAGGTGGAATAAGGGAAGGAATAGAGTGAGAATTGATGGAGATTTAACAGGGTTGTGTTGCGGGCTTGGGACCCGTTTGCAGGCTAATCGGGTGAAGATGGTGACACTGTAACTGTCACTGTAGTAGGCACGTGGACTCACGAGCAGCCACTCACGACGGCACGTGAGGGCGCGTGGGACCGATTTTCGAGGTAAGTTCAACACGACTTTTGTCCTATACAATATGACGAACATTTTAGCGTTGGTTTCGAATTTATCGGACACCATTTCGATATTATTTCGAGGGTCCGAAAGTTTATGTTACGCTTGTAATTAACGATTAATTCCCGGAAAATTATGGGAAATTAGTATGAGGTTATTCGAGACCTTAGTGACCCTGAAATGTGATTCCGAACAGAATTCGAGTTTCTGGAAAATGTCGGAAAATTTTGGGAACGTGTGCAGCCCGAGAACGGGCATTCTGGACAGTGTGTGAGTGGATGTGCTTTCAAAGTTAATGCATGCATAAATATTTCTAAGATATCTATGATTATGATTATGACTTGTGATGGTTTCGATTTCCGTATTTATACGTATTTTTTATATGCGCACGAAATTGCACTTATTTCGAGACTAAGGGTTCTGTTATGCTTCGATGATGGTTTAATGAATGATTTTATGTGATTTGTGCGTATTATATTTTTAAGATGTTTAATTGCGATTGTGAGTATGGTTTACGGTTTTGACACGTATTTCGAGAATGACGCGGATTTGCACGTTTTACGAGATTTCGAGTATGTTGTGGGTTGACCGTGATTTTTGGTGCTTGATTGTAGTTTTGATGTTTTGGACCTTGGGATTTGAAAACTGATGTGATTTCAAAGATTTAAAATGGATTTTGAAAAAGTTGATTTCGGCTTGGGGCCCAAGGCATAAAAGTAATTTGAAGAACGAGATTTCGGTTTTCGGAAGCTTGAGAGTGAAATTCTTGGTTTGGGTTCGGGATGATGTTTCCGGATGCCGGCTTACGAAATCATTATTACGAATTCGAATTCGGGAATGGATGATGGATTGATAAAGGGATTTGATATGAGTCTACATGTCCCGTTTTTAATGCTGATTGATTATGTTTTTGGAAGTAAGATTTTGGGGTTTTGAATATGGAAAGGAGTCCTGTTATGATAAAATGTGATTTCGGATGGGACTTGGAACTTGGATCACGATGGATCCCGAGCTTATTGTGATTTACACCTGTTTTGGGTTTAAAGACCCGGTGCTATTGCTGGAGCACGTTTTGAGTTTAAAGACTCGGTTAATTGATGACGGGGGAGGGCCCTTAATGAGTTTAAAGACTCGTGAGTTTAAAGACTCGGTTATTGTGATACCCCCTAGGCCTATTGATTATGCTTTGAGTTTAAAGACTCGTTGAAATCCCAGGAAGGCCTGATTATGCGCATGGTTTTGAGTTTAAAGACTCGGGCGCACTTGATATACAGCAAAATGATTGACTTGTGATTTGTTGTCAATTTCTGATGTTTCGGTTGTGTTGGGCAATGGCCTGGTTTTTGTGGTTGATGGATTTGGATTCTGTTGTATACTTGGATTTTGATTTCATGGTTTTGGGCAGAGGCCCTGTGTTTATGATTGCGAGCTAAGACCCGAAGGTTAAGAAAAGAAAAATGTTTTTGATTTTCATATACGGATTTTTTATGTTGAAAATGTAACGGATTGCGAAACGATTTTTGGATGCATGCATTGGTTTTACGTGGAGGGTAAAAACATCTTTCTGTAACTGTTTTGTAAACTGATTTATTTTTGTCCACTCACACCTTTTGTGTTTTTATTGACCCTCAAGGTCGTGGCGCGTTGATCGAGGCTGATCGAGAGGCGGAGGCATGAGTAAGTACGCGTGTGGCTATCCCTGGTTTGGTAAGCACTGAGGGTTAGTTGGGGATTTCAGTTGACTTGCCAGCCGGGAGCAGGACCGGGCACGGTTTTTAATGTCCCTTCGGGGGCGGTCCTGTCATTGAGGAGGAGATGAGACGAACACAGTGGTGCTACCGGTTTGAACGGAGGGCCACGACGGTGGCCACGGCAGGGAGGGTTGTCCCGTGAGGTAATGGTTTCGAAATTTTGTTTTCGAGTTCTAAAGGGATTGAGTGGATTTCATTAATGGAAATGGACTTCTGAATGTTTTAGGAACCTGTTGGGATCAAAGGAAGTGGCTAGGACAGCCAGGAACAACGGTGAACGGCGGAGGAACCTGCCACCGCCATGGTTGGTCTTTGAGGGATGATTTTCACGGGCTTTCTTATGTTTTTAAGAGCTAAAAAGATAAGAAACAAGATTAGGACGGAATTAGGATCAAAATGGAACGAAATGGGATTAGAAATGGACAGTTTGGGCCTTGAACCGGTCCAGACCGGTTCGGCCGGTCCAGAACCAGTGAACCCGGTTCGCTGCGGGTTGAAGATGATGCTACAGTGCCCGCGCGTGGGCTTCACGCGCAGGACATTTTTGGGCCACGTGGGGGCGCATGACCAACAATTTGGGAATGTTTTCAACATATGAAATCTTCTATTCGATGTAACGAACATTTTGGAACTGGTTTCGTGTCGATCGGACACCGTCTCGATAATGTTTGGGGCATCAGAAGGTTTAGGTTCGAAAAATAAAATAATTAAAAATTCGAAAAAATTACAGGGCGTCAATGAGAGGTTAATAAGGTAGTTAGTAACCCTCTAGATTGATTTGGACAGGTTTGGGAGTCCCGGTGACGACGATTTGCCCGGTGAGGCTTACAGCACGCAAACCGAGGCGACATCATAGGACGGTCTGTGAGTGGACCTTGATTTCTAAACTGTGATGCATGCAAAAATGATTTATATGGATTATGATTGTGATTCTATGATGTTGATTTGGATATTGGTGAATTATATGGCTTCATGCATTACGAGGCGATTTACGTGCTTGCATGTAAATCGAGGTTTTCCGGTTTTACTCTGATTTTCCGTACTTATGGTTTTGGAAATAGTTTAACGAAATGGTTTTAGATTTGATAAAGTAAAATCGGGTTCGAGACCCACTTGTTTGGAAACCCTCGGACTCGAAGTCCTTTTAGTGACGTTCTTGGGCTAGAGGCCCAATTGGTTCTTAAATTGATTTCGGATTTGGAACTATGGAATCGGGCAGGAGACCCATTTGATTTACGAACTCTCGGACTTGAGGTCCATTTGGTTTAACGAGGAATCAAGCCTGAGGTCCAATTTGTATATGGATTCGGCCCTAGGGCCCAGTTATGTGTTACAATGGTGATTTCGGGTCAGGGACACACAAATGGTTTTATGGTTCATGACGGTTTATGGGAACCGGCATGAACCCTTGAAATGGATTTATGGTTCATGACGGTTTATGGGAACCGGCATGAACCCTTGAAAGGATTTTATGGTTCATGATGGCTTATGAGGGCCTGGCTTGAATCCTTGAAAAGTTTAAAAAATGATTTCAAAAGGTTTTTCATATGCCATCCTTTATATATGATTGTCTCCTCCAGGGTGGGTCGTTGGCCTGGGTGGACCCCGGAGTAGTCACGGAGCACTAACTGGGTGGAGTCGCCCCCTAGTTGGGTTTCTTACTCTCAGGAAGGCTATGGTTCGTAACCTCCAGGGAGGGTCATTGATCTACGAACTTTGACCTGGGTTGACCCTGGAGAGACTTGGGTTTGAGACCCCGGTTAGCACGCGCGTAGCTCTAGATACCGTGATAGGTTCGGTGATATGAAATATAATGGATAAACATGATTTCAATTGGTTTGAGAAATTGTGTTTTATGATGATAAATGGATTTGGGCTGAGATCCCGCATATGTAACAACCCGTCCCGAGAGCCGGGATTAGTAGAGTGAATAAGGTGTGATTATTGAGGTTAAGCAGTGGGTAGGTGGTCCCGATGGGTCCATGAGCGTAGAATGACGATTTTGCCCCTGGTTCGGGCAAATAGTTGACTTTTAGTTGGGAGGTCGATTGAGTGTTGACCGGTGACTAGGACGTAGTTTAGGACGTCACGAATCCATAGGCAGGTGACACGTCCGATTCCGACATCCGAGGAGGAAGTTGTGATGTTCGGAAGGTCGAGGGCATAACCGTAATTTGGGTAAATTAGGGGGAAAAGTTGACTTTTTGAATAATCGAGTTTTGGTAGGTTGACCTAGGATGGTTAGATAGATTTCGTCGTCCTGAGTTCGATGACAGGCGACACGTATTCATCGGACTTACGAGACGAGAGTTACGGGTCTAGGAAGTTTCGGTAAAACCGTAAAATGTGTAAAACAGGAGGGTATTTTGGTCTTTTTGGCTTTTGGGGATTTGTGCAGAGAGAAGCAAGATGGACGGCTGGGGTTTAAGCAGGTGGAATAAGGATGGACTGGATTGTGACACATGGCATTTGTGTAGTGGGTTCTGGGGGGTTCTTCTGTGTGTGTGCGGTCCTAAATACTTGGGTGAACCCGTGTGTGCGTGTGTGGTTCTTCGACAAGCACAGAGAAACAGAGTGAGCTTGTGAGGGAGAATTGAGGAAGGATCTTGGCTGGTGTTGAGTGCGGGTGAGTGAGGGAGAGACAGGGAGGTCAGTGTGAGCTGGTGGTGGTGACTTGGTGGTGCAATCGTGCACGGCGGCACGGCGGAGGTGCGGAGGAGTTTGGGGGAAACAGGGAGCCTGAGAGTTCGAGGTGGTGGCTACGCCGTGAGGTGAGGCAAACCAAGGCAAGGGGAGGCTGAGGAGGTTGCAAGGAGTCCAACGATCACAGTGGTAGGCGGCGGTGCGCACGGCGGAGCTGCAACCGAAGGGTAAGTCTTCCTGCTCTGTTTTTCCCGTGATTTTCATTTGGAAAGTCGTGGGTCTGGTCTGAGAGTCGAGAGGATTGGAGGTCGGGATAGTGTTCAGGGAGGTCCTAGGTGTCGACTAGGATGGTCGCCGTGACGGGGGTGTCCACGGCGGAGCTCGGGCGATGATGAGCACTCTGATGCTCTGTTTGGCCGTGAAATTCAAACGGTGAGTCGACGAATTTGGGGGTGAGTCGAGGGTAATGGAGGTTTGGTTTAGGTTCAGTGAGGTCTTAGGGACCGTCTGGTGTCACCACCGTGACGGGAGGTGACCGGAGTAGAGGAGTCGTGAAACAGGGGGACATTGGCCGTCTGGTTTTGAGTTTAGTCGACGGGCTAGGGACAGTGTCGAGGTGAACGGAGTTGGGGAATCGATAGGGTTGGTCTGGACGAAGCTGCAGGTGAAAGAAGGGGTTGAAATGGTGGCAGGACGGTGGAGAATGTTTCTCGCCGGTTCAAGCTACGGTGGCCGGTTCAGTACAGTGCGGGAGGTTGAAGATGGCACTGTAGCTGGCGCGTGAGTGCCACGCGCAGCCACTTTGGGCGGCGCGTGGGGCGCGTGCGGCGGCGGATGGAAAAGTGATCAACATGTATTTTGGTCTAGGAGCTATCGTGAGTTCAATGGAGTTCGTTTCGGGTCAATCGGAAGTCGTTTGAGTTTAGTTCCGCGAGGGTGAATGTTTAGGGTCCCGGGTTTTAAGTCTTTGGTTCGGGGAATTTTAAGGAAATTAGGTAGTTGTTTCGTAGACGTATTAGTGACATAATTTGACGGTGTTTGACAGGATCGGGATTTCCCGAGGAAGCCGAGGAACGGGCTGGACGTTCGGGACGCGAGTAGGGCTCAGTACTGTGAGTGGACCCTTTCTTTAAACTCGATCATGCATAACTGTTTTTATATACGTTTTTGATGGTTTTACTTAAGACACTATGTTTATTGCATATGTTATGATGGTTTTACGTGATTATACGTGATTGAGATGTTTGCACGTTTTTCGAGAAAATGCTGGTTTTCGGATTTTGATGCCACATTTGGGGATTTCCACCTATAAAGGTTTTCGGATAATGATAAATGGGTTATGAAATATGATTTGTGATTACATGTGGTTTTGGTATGAAAATGGATATTTTTCCGGATTTGGGTTCGGAATGACGGTTCTGAACGCCGGAAGGGCTTCGGACCAGTGATTTCGGATTCGAGTTTGGATGAGGATTTGGTAAATGGGTTTCAAATGGTTTTGGGATTGGATTTGCTGGATCTGGTTATTGGGTTTAAAGACCCGGATATATGTGACGGGGGACCGGCCGGATTGGGTTTAAAGACCCGGATTGAGTTTAAAGACTCGGGAGTTTAAAGACTCGGATATATTGATTTCCCCCGTAGGCCTTGAGTTTAAAGACTCGGGAGTTTAAAGACTCGGATATGATTAAGGCCTGGATTGAGTTTAAAGACTCGGGAGTTTAAAGACTCGGATAGGTCCAGCAGGTTCGATCGGGAAATGAGGATTTGATACGGTTTCTGATACTCATGCTATGGGTTCTTATGATATTTTATAGTGTTTCTGTTTCTTATGATGTTTTATAATGATTATTTTATAACTGTGTTCATAACTGTTGGTTATGCATGTGGTTTCAAAACGGAGGGTTAAACTCGGTTTTCATATAAAGTGGTTTTGAACTTTTTGTACTTTCTGGTCCACTCACATTTTCTGTTTTAAATTGCCCTCCAGGTTGTGGAGCTAGCGCGGGGTCTTAACGTCGAGGCAGTGTCTGAGGCATCGAAGTGACGAGCGGGATTTTCGAGTGCTTACGTTTTCCTCCGCGTGTGTGTATCTATTGTCGGATTTTGTTTCTTTGTATTTTTGTACTAGGCTCTGTAAACGATAACTTCGGGATCTTTTGTTTAATTACTCCTGCGTCTGACTGGGTTTGAGTGAGTTTTACTTGAGTTTTGTGTCGGGGAGTCAGACGGGAGCGGGATTTACCTCGGGTTTCGGGGTGAAACCGGGGTGGGTCCTGACAGCATATGTTTACGATGTTATGGTTTTCTGTAAATGGTTTGGACAAGAGCCTGTATGATTATGATTGTTTAAACATATGTGATTGGATAAATGGTTTTACTATGCATGCATACTTTTTAGTGAAGGGTATAAAGGTTTTTATAAAATGTATTTCTGAAATATTACTTTTTGTACACTCACAGTCTTTCTGTTTTCAATACCCTTCAGGTTAGATACGGTGCAAACTGTAGCATAGACCGAGATATCACATACCTCCTCCGCATCCTGGCGTACTCTGGAAGCCTTCAGGCTAATGGTTTTAATTTTCCCTAGTCTGACACTCCGTGTCAGACGAGATCAGGGGCATTCCTTGTTAATCCCGGGGGGATTGAGGACGGGTCCTGACATTATTCACATTCACATTCATCTCGTCTACCTCTTAATATGAGCACCACCACCACTTCCACCACCATAATCTTTTTCATTATTATCTGTGCCTTTTCTACTACCACATCTTCCCCCAACCTCCACCAACATTGCATCTAACGTGACATCACCACCACTATCACGGTTGCCATTGCAACTACCACATCTACAACTTCTTTCACCTTTGCATCCACATCTTCCACCCCAACCTCCATCTCTCCCCCCACCAACTCCACCACCATTTCCGCAGTGCAGTTTCCATCCACCACACTACCACATACACCTTTATCTCCATCACCACCTGATCCACCCCTACCTCTATCACCAGTGATCACCATCACCATCACATTCTTCTACATCTACATCTATCTTCGTCGCCACAACGTTTGCCACCCCCTTCACATTCACCTCATCTACCTCTACTTCCACCTCTACAATCACCATAACCTTCTCATCCAATCATACTTCACCTCACCACCACCACTACAACTTTCCTATTTTTCAATATCATATCCACTTTAGTCATTATCCATGTCTGCAACAATTTTATAATAAAATTACCGAACACTTTTACATTACTTTTCATACTTAAATCACCTTTGAAAATAAATTTTACCAAACGTGTAACTGCTTTAATATACAGCTATTTGTGAAGAAAGTACAATATATGCAACCTTTTTTTAAAAGCACAAAAATACCAAAACTTGTCCTTAGATAGTTAGATGTAGCGATGAAGATGGAGGTAGATTTGGCAGTGGATCGATATTGACCAGAGGTGGTAGTTATTCCCTCTTAAGAGAACGAAAATGCAAGAAAAATGCATGGAAAAAGTCGACAATATTATTTTCAGCCGGTTAATTCAATTATAGGAAATCGCTAATACTTTTTTTCTAATAGACGTCTCTTGCCCATAAACCATCCACCTTGACACGACCCATCCCAAATCCCCCCAGGATTAACGCGGGATGTGTCATACTCCCGTCTGACTCGAAGTGTCAGACAAGGGATAACTCAACACCCCAGCTCGTTCGGGGCTTCCAGAGCGTGCCAAGATTGGTGGAGGAGTATGATGTCTCGATTTCTGCTACAGCCTGCATCCGCGATTAACCTGAAAGGCATTAAAAATAATTAAAAGCTGTGAGGGGACGAAAAATCAATAATTTAATAAAACTCATTTCATAAAAACATTTATGCCCTTCACTAAATACCATGCATGCATTCGAAAACCAATAATCAAACAATTTACTTTAGTTAATTCATTAAGGCCTTGGCCCAAAACCATAAATCCAAGTATGTGGGAACTCAACCCAAAATAGTAAATCCAAACCATGTGGGTCCCTGCCCGAATCCATTAACACAAAAATCCAAATCAGATGTCCAATAAATTCATAGATCACAAATCCAATCAACCACCCGTTACATACTAATCCTCGGCATCCCAGATGTCTGACGTCCCAAATGTCCAATAATAGCAATCATGCTCATGAGTTACTCTACGGTCCAGTCGCTCCATAGAATAACCTCTCGCAGGCAATGCTTGACATCCCAGATGTCATGTATAGAGCTACGCGTGCCCCTCGGTCTCAGCTGAGTCTCCCCCAGGGTCACCCAGGTCCCTGACCCTCCCTGGAGGGGCGATATCAGATCATAAGGATGGTATATGGAAAACATTTCAAAAATCACTTTAAAACCTTTCAATTGGGCCTATGCCTGGGATTTCCATAAAACCATCGTAATCCACAAATTGGTCTCGTGCCCGAAGTATAACTTTCATAAACCATTTCTACAAATCCAATTTTCAAATTCAAGGGATTCAGTCCGAAATTCCATTTCATAAACCAACTAGGCCTCAAACCTGATCATGTAAACCAACTGGGCCTCCTACCCGATGCCTCATGAAATAAAATGGACTCCAAGTCCAAGAGTTCGTAAATCAAATGGGTCTCAAGCCCGGTTCCATATTTCCAAATCCGAAATTAGTTCATCAATCCATTATTGAAATACAAACACTTATTAACACAGTATAAAATCATAAACCTCGAAATACATGCAAATATGAAAATCACCTTGAAATACGTGCAATTATGTAAATCACCAATACCACAATCATCATCATAGAAATCACATATGTAATAAAACAGTTATGCATGCATCATGGTTTAGAAAACAAAGTCCACTCATAGACCGTCCTAGATGTCGCATCGATACGCGTGCCATAAGCCTTCCGGGGGTAACTCACCATCACCGGAACATCTAGTCATGTCCAAATCACACCTGAAGATCACTAATCAACTATAAAAATCTATAGGATAAACCCCTAAAACTCCCAGAAAATTCAACATGTCCTGCACACATTTCCCGAGGTGACAAACCTCGATTTGACCAATTTAACGATCTCTGATCGACCTGAAACCACCACCATTGGATCCGGATCATCGAAACCTTTAAAATGACATTTTGGCCCACCCCGAAATTCGAGCCCACGCACCCCCACGCTGGTGGTCAACGTGAAAGTCAACGGGTCAAAAGTTAACTGGTCAAAGTCAACGAGTCAACTCACCGGTGACTTGCCGGAAAACTACATTGATGCCCCAAACTTCAAACATTGGTATCTCACTCGTTTCTCAACCAAATTGGGCGATCTACCTATGTAAATCCATCTACTCGAGCCAAGGATTCCAAATATAAACCTAGAAATTGCATAAAGTACCTGGATTTAAAGTTATGGTCATTCAAATTTTCGGCCAGAATTCTGGTTATCATTCCAGCCACCTCCGACGTCCAACTCCGTCTAAAATTGTACCTACAAGCTCATAGGAGCTCAAGGAACATCATCCTAAGCATAGAATCGATCAACAACATCAAAATCAAAAACCCAAAACTGAATTCCACGGTTTACCATTTTTGAACTCTGGCCACCGTGTACGGCGGTCCCTGCCATGGCCACCATTTGGTTCGTCTCAATGTCCTCTCCAAATTTCATGCACGGGTCACAAGAAAAGGATGATGATTAAGAGGGGTTGATGTAGGATTGGGGTATACGGTTGTGATGGACGAAAATGATGAAGATGAGTGCACGGGAGAGAGAGAGAGAGAGAGAGAGAGAGAGAGAGAAAATGTGTGAAAAAAATATTAAAATAAAAATCACCCAATAAACATAGATCCTTCTTTTAAGGAAAGTGACCAATGGGATGAGTGACACACTTGTCACTCATCCAAGGGCCCCACCTTAATTAATCAACCAATCAGATTTTAGGGTTATTTAATTCTAATCTCGAGACGTTAATTAAACCGATTTCGATCCTGTGACCATAATTTCTCGTTCAACATCCGATTTTGACGTGCTGTTTGTCTACGGACTCATGACATCCCGATCTACGTCACGGTTATCGGTCCTCGTATGTTTGACTCCCCATGTTAGAAGTCAACATTTTGCCCAATTTTAGGGGTAAAACGGTCATTTCACACCATCCGCTCGTATTCTCCCAACGAATTCCCGATTAGTCATACTAAATCCATAATTAATTAATTATTTAATCCCGATATTCGGGACGGATCGTTACACACCTACTTATAGTCATGGTTAGAAATTAATTAGGACATTGTGCAAAGTGAAAAAATGTATTAAAGGCTCACCTCAACTTCTTATGAAAACAAAAAACAACTTGCGTAGAGCATGTATGACTTCTAAATAAGCACAATCTATTTTATTCTTATTAAAAAAAAAATTTACTTAGCCCATTTGAAATACTCATCAGCCCAAGCTATTTTTTCTCACAACACCAGCCCAAGCCATTACCCATCAGCCCAACCTAGTAAAAAAAAAAATTTAAAAAAAAAACAGCAAACAAACAAGCTTAAGTACCCAAAAAGACAACCACAACTCACTTTTGTCTCAAAAGAGAGGCATTTGGCTTCCATGAAGCATTCCATTCCCTGTTTTGGTGTCATTTTGCACCCTTGGATGGTCATTCCATTAAATGGTCCATTCCATGAAAACCTTACCGAAAAGGGAGACATTGTTTATCTTTGCTGGGAAAGAGGAAGTAGAATCCTTATGAGTGAAAATGCCAAGATTCAAGTAAGTCGATAGCTAATTGGCTGTTTTCCAATTAATCAAAAATGATTTCACCCAATCATCTTCTTCCAATTGAATTAGTAAGTTTTTTTTTTCTTTTTTTTCCTATTTTATTGTTATTATTTTTTATTTGGGCTTCTACATATTAGGGATTTTCTATTTAGGAATTTAGGTTTAGTGGGTTGCTTGCTAGGAATTTGATGAACTTAAATAAATTATTTAAGCTTTATGTTAAGTTAATGATTCAAATAAATTACTAAAGAAAATTAGTGATTTTTGATAATTGATTGTGTTATGGTCCTTATGGACTATATTGAGTTTTTATTGTTGTATATGCAATTTTTTTTCCTTTCTTTACTAGAGGATGGTGGATTGGTATGTGGGATAAAAGGATAACTTTTTATTGTTCTTTTAATTTCTAAATTTTGAGTATTAGATTTATAAATTTGTTAAATGCATGTAAATTGCATACTAATTAGCTTTATCTCACATATTTCATATAGACTATCATTCCTCATTTGTTATGTCTAAACAATCCAAAAATTCCAAGTAAAAAAAAAAAGCATCTTGCATATTTTACCAAAAAAATAAGGGTGAATCATCAAACTATATCCTTCTCTAACTTTGAATGATGATGATGGTGTGCAACAACCTTCTAACTCCCAAAGAATTGAGTCACCTTGAGTAAATCACTAAATTGAAAGTGTTGACACCAATTATCTTGAAATAGATCCTAGTAAAGCGTCAGTCAATGTTAACTTATCCCTTTAATGAACGGAATAATGTTAGCAAAAATATATATTAAATGGGCCATACCAACCCGAGTTGGTTGAGGACCCATGCATTTTGATGAGAGGCAATTTTGTCAATTTTAAAGAAGTTAGTTCTCAAAATTTTCATGGCTCAAGTACTCAATTGAACATGAAAAAGTGTATTGTTGTCCGTTCTTTGTTTTTTTATAGTAATTTACCAAGTCATTCTCTGTTCACTTCTCAAGGTTTTAATACTTGGAAAAGGATTGGTGGTGGAAAAAATCAACGTTTCTTTGTAAAGCATTCGGGCTTTCCACTTGACCTCATAATAGTACTATGCAAAATGGCATAATTTACCAAGAATAAGTGGACATATCGAGAGGGGAATGAATCCACAATATCTGCAACATGTGAAAAATAATAAGTTTTGGCTTAAGTCCAGCATATTTGTTGTGAAGTTACTAGCAAACAAACATTGGGTTTTAGAGGTGAGGATGAATCTATAAACTCCTCCAGTCATGGAAATTTTATTGAGGTAGTAAAGTCTTACGATGAAGAGCTTGCCAAGCTTGCATTTGAAGCTCCTCAAAATGCTAGTTATCGTTCACCAAAGATTCAAAAAGAGGTCTTGAGTATTCTTGCTAATAGAGTTAGAAAGAATATTTGTGAGGAAATTAGTAGTGGTTTTTTTGTCTTATTTTTGATGAAGTACTTGATGAATCTAGTAAGGAACAAATGGCTATTGTATTAAAAAAATTCGATTGAGATGGTTTTGTTCATGAAAAAAACTTGATATGGTAAGTGTTGAAGACACGTGCACTATAAATCTCAAGGTAAAGGCAGATAATGTGCTTTCTCAAAATGAGCTTCTAGTGAGCAAAATGCATGGTCAATTATATGATGGTGCTAGCATGGATGAAAATATTGGTAAACGTCGCCGAAATTTCGGTATTTTGGGCCAGCAACACATAAGAAGGGGGAAGGAAATTCGCCGAAATATCGAACAATTGTCTTGTTTTAAGCCCACGGATCCTTTTCTGGGATCAAAACGATGAAGATGCATTATTAATTCGTGAAAATCGGACGTAAATCGAAGGGTATTTAGTTGGGTCAGGCCGTCGGGTCGGAAAATCTGGATTGGAGATCCAGCTGAAGATAGGAGATGACTGTTAGCTAGCAGAGGAATATGTATACTTATATATTGGGCATTATCTGAACTTACAAAATGTTGGCTAGTAGAGTTGGTTGGATTTTTGGTTCTCATTTGGGGGGTCTAGGGTTCGACCCCCCTTGACTACAACACTATTTTTTTCTTCCCTTTTTTATTCATTTTTTCCAATTTTTCAACAAATGTTGGCCTCTCTTTTTTCTTTCTTCATTTTTTGTCCAATTTTAAATATATCCATTACTTCCAATTTTTTAACAAAGTTTGGCCCTATTTTTTCATCCTTTTTTTTCCAGTCTTAAATATATTTAAACTTATTTTATCATTTTTCTTACATTAACTTTTTGTATATTTATTGTTATATTTTTAACTATTTTAACATTCAATTATAGTAACTCACTTCAATTTATATTTATATTTAAGATTTTATATTATTAGTTATCGTCATAATCATATTACATCATATATTTATTATATCAAAGTCATTTTATACTTTTTACTAATCCTATATAACCATTGTTGGCTACTTAAGTTTTTCTCAAAGTTTCATTCCAAATTTCCAACTTTTAGATTAAATTTTCATCATTTTTGTTGATCGTAAACGATATCAATATCGATACCGATATTTGGGGCGAGATATCCGTAAATTTGACTAGCAATATATCCGTCGATATCGATATTTTCATCTTTAATATGTAGGGTCAATGAAATGGACTACAAATGTAAGGACCCTTCCCGGAAGTCGGGATTAGGGAAGTGCTTAGTGTCGGCTTAGTGAGATCAGTCGATGTTTAGTTGGCTACTTTTGGACCGTTAGCGCAGAATGACGATTTTGCCCCTGGAATGGGCAAAATGTTGACTTTTAGTTCGGGCGGTCAATTGGACAGTGACCGATGACCGTGACGTAGTCCGGGATGTCACGAGTCCATAGACAGAATGTAACGACCCGTCCCAAATTCCATGATTAGATTAGTGAGGCTAATCCGTCATTAGTAGAGCGAAATCGGACGAACGATGCGAAATGACCGTTTTGTCCCTAGGCGTGGCAAAATGTTGACTTTTCAATCGGGCGGTCAAATAGCCTTTGACCAAGGACCGTGACGTAGTTTAGGACATCACGAGTTCATAGACAGGTGACACGTTCAATTCCGACGTTCAAGTAGGAAGTTATGACGTTCGGAACTTAAGGGGAATTTTGGTAATTTTGGTTAAAAGGGGCAAATGTTGACTTTTTGACCAGGATGTCCGATGGCCGTGGGCCGAAGACCGTTACGTAGATAAGGATGATCCGAATCCGTAGACAGGTGGCACGTCGAATTTGGACGTTCGACGACGAAGTTACGGTTCACGGAAGTTCAAGTGCACTATTGCACGAATTACGAAACGAGTTAACTTTTGGACTCTAGTGGGGCCCAGATATTTAATTCCTGCCCTATGGATGAGTGACAAGTGTCACCCATCCACAGGACATCCTTATACCTTCATGCACCGTGCATTCCATTTTCCTCATTTCAAACACACACCCAAACAACCCGATCTCATTTTCTCACCCAACCATTCACCCCAAACCAATCCAACCTTCACTCAAGCGACCAGGACTGAGACCAGGGATGGAAGAGAGGACATGAGGATGTGGTGGCCGGCCCAGGAAAGCGCCGCCGTGGGCGGTGGAGCCACGAAGCCGTGAGGTACCCGGTTAAGCTATTTTGATCCATTTTTCCATTTTTATTGTTATGGTTGGTTTTAATGGTTTTAATGAGTCCATTAGGTTTCTAGGGACATGTTAGGAAGGTTTTAGGAAGCTTGGGATGGCTGGGCAGCCATGGGAGAGTTTTGGACGTTTGAACCGTATGGTTCAAAAATGGAACCATGGGTTTATTCGGGTTTTAGGTAGTTTTGATGATTGGGATAGATAGGAAACATGAAAATAGGAATTATAGGATTTATTGGAGTTGAAATCGGACCAAAAAGAAGGGGGAAAACCGCTGAACCGGTCACGCCGGTTCAGCACAGTAACCGGCCGGTCCAGCACAGTAAAACCGGTTTTCTTGAGGTTGATGATGATGAATAGTGATTTGGCCCTTCTAGGAGCGCGTGAGGGCGCGCGGACCATAATTTGGGAAAGTGTTCAACGTGGTAAATCTTCTATTCGATGTAACGAAGATTTTGGGACTGGTCTCGTGTCAATCGGACATCGTTTCGATAGATTATGGGGTGTCGGAAGGTTTAGGGTCGGTTTAAAAATAGTTAAAAGTTTGGGAAAATTACGGGGCTTTGGTAGGAGGTTAATTAAGTAGTTAGTAACCTTCTATATGTTATTTGATATGTGGTGTGCACAGGTTTTGAGCAGTGGCTCGTGTACTTGATTTGATTATGATTTGGGCTGAGTCCCTTATGGTTTTGGGCTTAGTTCCCGCATATGGTTTTTCTGGATAAATGGTTTTCGAATGCATGCATGCTTTTTAGTGAAGGGTACAAATGTCTTCATATGAATTTTTTTTATAAACTTTGGTTTTGTCCACTCACAGCTTTTAATGTTTTGACTGCCCTTCAGGTTGACATCGGATGTGGACTGTAGTAGAGACCGAGATATCACATGCCTCCTCCGGATCCTGGCGTACTCTGATAGCCCGGGAGGGCAAAGGTCGAAAATATCCCTTGTCTGACACTTCATGTCAGACGGGAGCAGGGTCATCCCTCGCTAATCCCGAGGGGATTGGGATGAGTCCTGTCAGCTTGGTATCAGAGCATGGTTGCTCGTGTTACTCTGAATTCCAGAGCGCGTTTTGCGTACTACTCCTTACGCAAGTCGAGGATGTGATATCTCAATGGGCTACAGTTTGTGGTCAACCTGATGTTGGGGTGCCGATACGATAGTTAGTAGAGTTGAATCTCGGAATATCTTGGTACGACACTTGATGCCGGGGTTGCCATAGTTCTGTCAAAGTTGACAGTGTGGGACCCTACGGAAAGGATGAACATAATAGTATTTTGGGGTTGTGATCGTGAGACGGGTTAGTTAGGATCATCTTTCACGATGTCGTAGGATCGGTTCCGACGACTGGTTGGATGTGTGACCAACCGTTGATCGGATTTGGATGAGTTTGATGGATTTACTGCTCCTGGCGGTTAGCAGTCGAATTCATGGAATCCTAGTTGATTTGACGGTGGGATTGGATTGACGTCTTTATGATGTCAAGACCGCGGGGTTGGTCAAATTGTGGATTGTACTGCAGTTGGTAGCTTGCAGTTGGGTTCAGAGTGACCCTAGGGTGTGATAGTTGACTTTGACGACTATTCGGATTTGGGTTTGTTAGTCGGTCTAGTCATGTCAGCTTGTGTTGGGACTGCACTTCGCAGTCGGGGTTGTACTTATCGGTTAGACCGAGTTGGTTGTCGTGCTACTCAGTTGTGATGGATTGTTGGTGCAACTAAGGTCACGGATGACCTGGTAGACGACATTGGTTGAGTCGAGTTACGACTGGTTAGTGATTGGTTGGACAAGTTATCAGGGTTGGTACTTGTCGATGGAATCCTTGAGTGGGATCCGGAGTGGTTTATAGGGACGGTTGATTCCGTGGGATGCGGAGTTTAGATCGCTATGTCTGGTAGTTAGGTCTGCACGAGTGTGTGGCAGGCGCTACTGCTGAGAGGGGTTGTAGTTACGGTTGTTGGAAATCGGGGACGTTCAGGGAACGTTTTCTTTTCTCGTATGAGTTGTTAGGGTAACTGTACCCAGAGGTGTTGGGTACAAAGGAGGGAGAGTTTTTCCTATTCGAGCAAAGGTACGGGATCGTTGCTCGGTATGAGCGGAGATCTAGGGTTGTCAGATTTGCACCCTGTGTGCTGATACTGATACTGATGTCTGTGTGCCAATGCTAATACTGATGTTGATACTGGTGTGCTGGTACTAGTGCTGGTACTGGTGCCGGTGTTTGTGATGACGTGAGTCACGAGTCGGGATGTGACTTCGTTGAAATGGGCATGTGATCGGTATCTGTGGTCCAGAGTGGATCTCAGATAGAGTTAAATTGGTTAGGGGACACGTGGTTGATGTCTGGGTATGTTGTTTCCAATCTTGTTGGAACCTCGGAATCGCGAGAGGTTGCGATTGAGGTGACTTCTCGGATTCTACCATGATTGATGTGGTAGATGATGTTGATAATGTAGATGTCGTTGGTTGCCACTAGTACACTGATCGTGTATTGGTTGGTGAACTCAGGGATTATCTTGGATCATCCTTGGCTTTTCCTAGGTGGAATGACAAGGATCGATACGAGGCAATTAGTAAGAACCCACAGTCTCGGCGTGTCTCATCGTTGACTAATATATTTAGATGTGGGAAAGGGTCTAGGACTTTGATGTTGGGTATTTTGGACGTCCTGACGATCGAGGATCGTGACGTTTATAGTCAGACGACGTAGTGATGGATCTGGATCGTGATCTTGATGATCCTGATATGTGGTGAGTTTATCACTCTTACTTGGATGTTGAGTTAAGGATGTTGGGACTGAACTTCTTTTCGAGGTAAATCCCATATGACTTATTACTCGTCCGAGTAGTTGTCCGACGAGTAGTTGTCTGATAAGTAGTTTTCCGACGTGGTCGGATATGGTCAGCCTTAGAAATGTGTTGATATTGTGATTGGCTTCTCTATGAAGTCAATCGATGGTAATAGGGAATGACATGACCCATCCCAATCCCCCCGGGATTAGTGCGGGATGACCCTGATCCCGTCTGACACGAAGTGTCAGACAAGGGATATTTCCGACCTTTACCCTCCCGGGCTATCAGAGTACGCCAGGATCCGGATGAGGTATGTGATATCTCGGTCACTGCTACAGTCCACATCCGATGTCAACCTGAAGGGCAGTCAAAACATTAAAAGCTGTGAGTGGACAAAACAAGAATTTAGAAAAACATTTTAACGAGAAGACATTTGTACCCTTCACTAACAAGCATGCATGCATTCGAAAACCATTTATCTAGAAATCATATGCGGGAACTAAGCCCAAAACCAAGATTGAAAGAATCATAAAGACTCAACCGTACGGGTCACTGCCCAAAACCTGTGTAAACACACATCATATATACATATAATTCACACAACCAATCCTGTCACGGTTTCCAAAGCTACGCGCGTGCTACCCAGGTCTCAATCCGAGTCTTCTCAAAGTCAAGATCAATGTCCACAGACCACTGACCCTACCTGAGGTAATAGCAATCATAGCCTTCCTGAGAGTAAGGAACCCAACTGGGGGGTGACTCCACTCAGTCGGTGCTCCGTGACTACTCCGGGGTCCACCCAGGCCAACGACCCTCCCCGGTGGAGATAATAGAAGTAAAGGAAGGTATATGAATACATATATATACATAACATAAACGTTCATGCCCGGTTCCCTTGAACCGTCATGATCCACAACATCCATTAACCAGGGTTCATGCCGGTTCCCATAAACCGTCATGAACAAGAATGACCTTTCCAGAGTTCATGCCAGTTCCCATAAACCGCAATGAACTTGGAAATCCATCTAGGGTCCTTGACCCGAAATCATCAGTGTAAAACAACTGGGTCTCGTGCCCGAACATATGACTCAACTGGGCATCCTGCCCGATATCTAAAATTCAGTCACGACTCCGATCATAGTGATTCGTGCAGCCATCCATCCAGGACCGCTGTCAATACTAGTATGTCACTGTGAACGAATCAACCGACGCGACCACCACAAGATCATGGTGCACTCATCACCGATCGCTATCCTGAACCGTTAGCACTCCGAATTCGAGCCTCCCCAGGCTGCCCGACCATAAATCGTGCATCGTGACCTCTCCGGAAGGAACATATCCTAATCCGGAGGCGAGCGTCGTATCGTCGATCGCCGTGCACATAGCACCTGTCGCGACCACGATTTAGACCTGAAGGTCGTAAATAGCGTCATATGTCCGAGATAAAAACCAAATGGGTCTCATACTCGAGTTTATCTTTTTAGAAATCCAAAACCAGTTCATTTAGACCAATAAAGAAATACAGACCCGTATAGGCACCGTATAGGGCCGAAACCTCGAAATACGTGCCTATACGTAACCACGTATCCAAATGCACTCATGGAATCACAAACAAGTATTTAAAACATATAATAAACATTTATGCATGCACCAATTTAGAAAACAAGGTCCACTCACAGACCGTCCGAGCTGCCACCTCGATTTGTGTGCCATTTGGCTCCCCGAGCCGATCACCATTACCGGGACTCCCAAACCTGTCCAAATTTTAATAGAAGGTTAATAACTACTTAATTAACCTCCCATCAAAGCCCCGTAATTTTCCCAAACTTTTAACTATTTTTAATCCTGATCCGAAACCTTCCGATGCCCCGAACATTATCGAGACGGTGTCCAATCGACACGAAACCAGTCCCAAAATGTTCGTTACATCGAATAGAAGATTTCACATGTTGGAACCTTCCCAAGATTCCCTGCCACGCGCCCTCACGCGCCCTAGGAGTGCACTGCGCGTGGGCCTCACGCGCCACTGCACAGTGCTGTCTTCTTCCTCGCGCAGCCGGTCTGAACCGGCCGGTTCGCCTGCAACTGGACCGGCGTAACCGGTCCAGGCCTCCTTCTTCCTCAATTTTGGTCCGTTTGCCTCCATTTCAATTCTTAAATTCCTATTTCTTCATTTCCTATCTAACCCAATTAATTATAACTCCTAAAACGTCATAAATCCGACCGGTCCAATTTGGTCCTCACGGTTCAAAAATCTAAAACCCTCCACAGGGCTTCCCCGACGTCCAACCCTTCTCCAAACCTTCCTAAAAACCCCCTAGCAACCTAATTAGTTCAACCCAAACGTCCAAACAAGCCCCTAATAACTAGAAATCGAAAATGGATTAAAATGGGCAAAACCGATTACCTCGCGGGTTGGCCACCACCGCCGTCCACGACGGCGTTCCCTGGGCCGGCCACCGCATCCAACCGACTCCCCACTCCCTGGTCTCAGTCCTGGTCGAAATGGATGGGTTTTGGGTTGCACGGGAATGAGAGAAATGGTAAGATCGGGTGGGTTTTGGGTGTGTGTTTGAAATGGAGAAAATGGATTGGTTTGCACATTGCATGAAGGAAATATGGTGTCCATTGGATGGGTGACACTTGTCACTCATCCATTGGGCATCAGGACAAATATCTGGGCCCACTAGAGTCCAAAAGTGAACTCGTCTCGTAATTCGTGCAATAGTGCACTTGAACTTCCGTGAACCGTAACTTCGTCGTCGAACGTCCGAATTCGACGTGCCGCCTGTCTACGGATTCGTATCGTCCTTATCTACGTAATGGTCCTTGGCCCTTTTCCATCGGACATCCCGGTCAAAAAGTCAACTATTTGACCCCTTTTAACCAAAATTACCAAAATGCCTCTAAACTTCCGAACGTCATAACTTCCTCCTCGAATGTCGGAATTGAACGTGCCACCTGTCTATGAACTCGTGACGTCACGAACTATGTCACGGTCATCGGTCAAAGTCCATTTGACCGCCCGAATGAAAAGTCAACGTTTCACCCACGCTAGGGGCAAAACGGTCATTTTGCATCGTTCGTCCGATTTCGCCCTACGAATCACGAATTAGCCTCACTAATCGTGATTAGTCACTAATCTAATCTAGGAATTTGGGACGGGTCGTTACAACCTTCCCTCCTTAATTAATTTCGTCCTCGAAATTCCAACATGACCTAATTCCAACCGTTCTTCCCTCCTTAATTAGTTTCATTCTTGAAACTCCAACTATACGGATTCCACAACCACCTCGTGGAAATCAATCTACCTCGCAACACGCGTACACTCGTACACCAACTAACCAGAATAATACTTACTCGTCTGCAGCCAGACGTACCACTAACGCTCGCGCCGCATCGACTACACTCGACCACGTCGAATGATAGTAGCCATACGTACCGAATTAACACTGCTTGTCAATTCTACCATATCGTTGACACAAAAACTCGACGGTTCCTTTCTCAATCATCAATCTATCCTGCTATCTGCTCCCACAGGGAGTCACCAAATCTCACTCAACGATCCACGCCGACACCTCCGACAACTGTCACCACTTAACAGTCGTCAGTCAAAACTAACACGATGCCCACTTGTGGTTACACTAACCACCAACACACTCAACTCGAGTATACGTATACCAACAAACACTCGATCTGTGTGTAACTGGACCCATCAGAAATACTATGTTCCAATGCACCGTGTCCAATGTCCAGTCCACGACCTCAACTAATCCGATGGTATCAGAACCAATCCGACTACCAACACGTTCACCAACGTACTACGGGTATAACCTATATCCGTCACCAGGCACCACAAGTCTGCCCGGTATCATACCTCGAACTACATACAAGGTACATACGTCTATCCATCAACCAGCCTACAATCGTCTAGGTCGTAGCCAATCACGTTTCAATTATGGAGTTCACTTGTCTAATCCAGCATTAGACAAATCGAAACTCCAACCCATCATCTATTTCCAGATCCGAATCCGAAATCATTATTCCGTAAACCGGCATTAGGAATAACCATTCCGAACCCAAATCCATAAAAAGAAAATCTACAGTCAAGCTCTAGAATCAAATCCTGAATCTTCACTCAGAATCCGATTCCAAAACCCAAATCCAGAAATCCACTTTCAAGTTCCAAAATAAAATCCTGAATCGTCATCCAGAAATCTGATTCCAAAACTCGAAACCTCGTTCACATCTACCGAGACGTACCAAAACGGAACCTCTCGGTTACCTACTCAACCGATTAACCTATTACCATCGATTGACTTCATAGGGAAGCCAATCCCAATATCAACATATCTAGGCTGACAAAATCTGACCTCATCGGACACTTACTCACCTGAGTAATATACCATACGGGATTTACCTCGAAAAGAAGTTCAGTCCCATCATGTTCCACACAAACTCTCCACATATCTGGATCATCAAAATCACGATCCAGATCCATAACGATACCCAAAGTCCTAAACTAATTCCCACATCTAAACAGATCAGTCAACGACGAGACACGTCGAGACTGTGGATTCTCACTGACTACCTCGTATCGATCCTTGGCATTCCACCTAGAAAATCAAGGATGATACAAGAAGATTACACAAAATCCATCCTCATGAATGCAAATAAAACTCGCTGCATTCACCACGCCATGTAATCCAACATCGGCTGCCACCAAGCAGAAATGAGAAATCTAAGTCATGTAACTTCGATATGCTCAACTCCACCTGATGACCCAAGACAATTCCCGAGTCCACCAACCAATACACGATCAGCGTACTGGTGACGCAACCATCCTCTACCGTCATCTACCATCATCTACCACGGTAGAAACTGAGAAGTCACCCAAAATGATGTCGAAATACCCAATACCAATGCGGAAAACCCGCATTCCTCTCGTCACCTCAATCGCAACCTCTCGCGATTCCGAAGTTCCAATAAGATTGGAAACAACATACCCGGACATCAACCACGTGTCCATCACTGGTATACCTCTATCCGTGATCCACTCCCGAACCACAAATACCGAACATATGTGTATCTCGATGGAGTCACTTCCCGACTCGTAACTCATCGTCATCCCAATCACCAGCACTAGCGCCAGTACCTGCACCAACGCATTATCACCTCCACTAGTATTTGCACACTAACATCAGTATCAGTATCAGCACACCGTGTGCAAACTGACAACCCTGGATCTCCGCTCATACCGAGCGACGACCCCGTACCTCTGCTCGAATAGGAGAAACTCCGCCTCCGTCGTACCCAACACCTCTGGGTACAGTCACCCTACTAACTCATACGAGAAAAGGAAACGTCCCTTGAACGTCCCCGATTCCCAAAAACCGTAACTACAACCACACTCGGCAGTAGCGCCTGCCACACACTCGTGCAGACCTAACTACCATACATCGCTATCGAGATTCGTATCCAATGGAATCAACCGCCCTTATTAATCATTCCGTATCCCACTCAGGGATTCCATCGACAAGTACCAACCCTGATAACTTGTCCAAATCAATCTCTAACCAGTCGTAACTCAACTCAACCAATGTCGTCTACCAGGTCGCCCATGACCTTAGTTGTACCAACAATCCATCACAACTACGGTAGTACGACGACCAACTAGGTCTAACCGACAAGTTCAACCCCGACTGCAGAGTGCAGTCCCAACACAAGCTGACAAGACTAGACCGACTAACAAATCAAAATCTGAATAGTCGTCCAAGTCACACCACTCGCCAACTCACCTTTCCGAACCATACACCTTAAAGTAGGGTTTCACGATCACACCCTAGGGTAACCCTGAACCCAACTGCTACTGCCAACCGCAGTAAATCCATCTAATTCAACCAAATCCGATCAACGGTTGGGCACACATCCAACCAGTCGTCGGAACCGATCCTACGACATCGTGGAAGATGATCCCAACTAACCGTCTCACGATCAAAATGCTAATGTACGAATACATTCATCCTTCTGTATGGTCCCACGCTGTCAACCACGACAGAACTATAGCAACCCCGGTACCTAGTGCCGAACCAAGACGTTCCCCGATTCAATCCTACTAACTATCGTACCGGAACCTCAACATCAGGTTGACCCCGAACTGTAGCCCATAGAAATATAAGATCCTCGACCTGTGTACATAGTCCAAGAGCTACACGGTTGCTCGAATAGAGACAACCCCGCTCTAATAAGCATCCTACGAGCAATCCTATGCTCTGATACCAAGTTGACAGGACCCATCCCAATCCCCCCGGGATTAGTGCGGGATGACCCTGCTTCCGTCTGACACGAAGGGTTAGACAAGGGATATTTCCGACCCTTGCCCTCCCGGGCTATCAGAGTACGCCAGGATCCGGAGGAGGTATGTGATATCTCGGTCACTGCTACAGTCCACATCCGATGTCAACCTGAAGGGCAGTCAAAACATTAAAAGCTGTGAGTGGACAAAACAAGAATTTATAATAAAAAAAAAAATTAACAAGAAGACATTTGTACCCTTCACTAACAAGCATACATGCATTCAAAAACCATTTATCTAGAAATCATATGCGGGAACTAAGCCCAAAACCAAGATTGAAAGAATCATAAAGACTCAACCGTACGGGTCACTGCCCAAAACCTGTGTAAACACACATCATATATCATATCATATAGCATACATCATATATACATATAATTCACACAACCAATCCTGTCACGGTTTCCAAAGCTACGCGCGTGCTACCCAGGTCTCAATCCGAGTCTTCTCAAAGTCAAGATCAATGTCCGCAGACCACTGACCCTACCCTAGGTAATACTAATCATAGCCTTCCTGAGAGTAAGGAACCCAATTGGGGGGTGTCTCCACTCAGTCGGTGCTCCGTGACTACTCCGGGGTCCACCCAGGCCAACGACCCTCCCCGGAGGAGATAATAGAAGTAAAGGAAAGTATATGAATACATATATATACATAACATAAACGTTCATGCCCGGTTCCCTTGAACCGTCATGATCCACAACATCCATTAACCAGGGTCATGCTGGTTCCCATAAACCGTCATGAACCAGAATGACCTTTCCAGAGTTCATGCCGGTTCCCATAAACCGCCATGAACTTGGAAATCCATCTAGAGTCCCTGACCCGAAATCATCAGTGTAAAACAACTAGGTCTCGTGCCCGAACATATGACTCAACTGGGCATCCTGCCCGATATCTAAGGGCAGTCACGACTCCGATCATAGTGATTCGTGCAGCCATCCATCCAGGACCGCTCTCAATCCTGGTATGTAGCCGTGAACGAATCAACCGACTCGACCACCACAAGATCAAGGTGCACTCATCACCGATCGCTATCCTGAACCGTCAGCACTCTGAAGTCGAGCCTCCCCAGGCTGCCCGACCACGAATCGTGCATCGTGACCTCTCCGGAAGGAACACCTCCTAATCTGGAGGCGAGCGTCGTATCGTCGATCGCAGTGCACATAGCACCCGTCGCGAACACGATTTAGACCCGAAGGTCGTAAATAGCGTCATACCTCCGAGATAAAACCAAATGGGTCTCATACCCGAGTTTATCTTTTTAGAAATCCAAAACCAGTTCATTTAGACCAATAAAGAAATACAGACTCGTGTAGGCACCGTATAGGGCTGAAACCTCGAAATATGTGCCTATACGTAAACACGTATCCAAATGCACTCATGGCATCACAAACAAGTATTTAAAACATATAATAAACATTTATGCATGCACCAATTTAGAAAACAAGGTCCACTCACAGACCGTCCGAGCTGCCGCCTCAATTTGTGTGCCATTTGGCTCCCCGAGCCGATCACCATTACCGGGACTCCCAAACCTGTCCAAATTTTAATAGAAGGTTAATAACTACTTAATTAACCTCCCATCAAAGCCCCGTAATTTTCCCAAACTTTTAACTATTTTTAATCCTGATCTGAAACCTTCCGATGCCCCGAACATTATCGAGACGGTGTCCAATCGACACGAAACCAGTCCCAAAATGTTCGTTACATCGAATAGAAGATTTCACATGTTGGAACCTTCCCAAGATTCCCTGCCACGCGCCCTCACGCGCCCTAGGAGTGCACTGCGCGTGGGCCTCACGCGCCACTGCACAGTGCTGTCTTCTTCCTCGCGCAGCCGGTCTGAACCGGCCGGTTCGCCTGCAACTGGACCGGCGTAACCGGTCCAGGCCTCCTTCTCCCTCAATTTTGGTCCGTTTGCCTCCATTTCAATTCTTAAATTCCTATTTCTTCATTTCCTATCTAACCCAATTAATTATAACTCCTAAAACGTCATAAATCCGACCGGTCCAATTTGGTCCTCACGGTTCAAAAATCCAAAACCCTCCACAGGGCTTCCCCGACGTCCAACCCTTCTCCAAACCTTCCTAAAAACCCCCTAGCAACCTAATTAGTTCAACCCAAACGTCCAAACAAGCCCCTAATAACTAGAAATCGAAAATGGATTAAAATGGGCAAAACCGATTACCTCGCGGGTTGGCCACCACCGTCGTCCACGACGGCGCTCCCTGGGCCGGCCACCGCATCCAACCAACTCCCCACTCTCTGGTCTCAGTCCTGGTCGAAATGGATGGGTTTTGGGTTGCACGGGAATGAGAGAAATAGTGAGATCGGGTGGGTTTTGGGTGTGTGTTTGAAATGGAGAAAATGGATTGGTTTGCACGGTGCATGAAGTAAATATGGTGTCCATTGGATGGGTGACACTTGTCACTCATCCATTGGGCATCAGGACAAATATCTGGGCCCACTAGAGTCCAAAGGTGAACTCGTCTCGTAATTCGTGCAATAGTCACTTGAACTTCCGTGAACCGTAACTTCGCCGTCGAATGTCCGAATTCGACGTGCCGCCTGTCTACGGATTCATATCGTCCTTATCTACGTAATGGTCCTTGGCCCTCGGCCATCGGACATCCCGGTCAAAAAGTCAACTATTTGACCCATTTTAACCTAAATTACCAAAATGCTCCTAAACTTCCGAACGTCATAACTTCCTCCTCGAATGTCGGAATTGAACGTGCCACCTGTCTATGAACTCGTGAAGTCACGAACTACGTCACGGTCATCGGTCAAAGTCCATTTGATTATCCAAATGAAAAGTCAAAGTTTTGCCCACGCTAGGGGCAAAACGGTCATTTTGCATCGTTCGTCCGATTTCGCCCTATGAATCACGGATTAGCCTCACTAATCGTGATTAGTCACTGATCTAATCTAGGAATTTTGGACGGGTCGTTACAGGGTAATCGGTTGAGCAGGTAACCTAGAGGTTCGATTTTGCTGCGTCTTGGTAGACGTGAACGATATTTCGGGTTTTGGAATCAGATTTCTGGATGACGATTCAGGATTTGATTTTGGAACTTGAAAGTGGATTTCTAGATTTGGTTTTTGGAATCGGATTCTGGGTGACGATTCATGATTTGATTCTAGAGCTTGACAGTGGATTTCCTTTTATGGATTTGGGTTCGGAATGGTTATTCCAAATGCTAGCTTACAGAATAATGATTTCGGATTCGGATTTGGACATGGTTATGGATATGAGTTCTGGGTTTGGAATCGGGATTTCTTACGAAATTGCGGATTCGAATTCAGATTTGGAAATGGATGATGGGTTGGAGTTTCGATTTGTCTGATGCTGGATTGGACAAATGAACTCCATAATTGAAACGTGATTGGCTATGACTTAGGTTGTGGTTGTAGTTAGGTTGGTATGGATGTACGTACCTTGTACGTTGTTCGAGGTACGATACTAGGCAGACTTGTCGTGCCTGGTAACGGTATATAGGATATACCAGAGATATGTTGGTGATCGTGTTGGTAGTCGGATCGGTTCCGATACCATTGGATTTGTCGAGGACGTGGACTGGATATTGGATATTGTGCATTGGGTCATAGTAGTTCTGTTGGGTCCGGTTACACACAGGTCGAGTGAATATAGTGACAGTTTCGATTGACGACTGTCAAGTGGTGATAGTTTGTCGGAGGTGTCAGTGTGGATCGTTGAGTGCGGTTTGGTGACTCCCAGTGGGAGCAGACGTCAGGATAGGTTGGTGATTGAGGAAGGAATCGTCGAGTTGCTGTGTCAACGACATGGTCGATTTGAAAAGTAGTGTCAAGTCAGAACGTATGACTACTTTATTCGACATGGTCGAGGGTAGTCAATGCGACGTGAGTGTTAGTGGCACGTCTGGTTGCAGACAAGTATTGTTCTAGCTAGTGGGTGTACTAGTGTACACGAGCGTGAGATTGGAATTGCTTTCCACGTGGTGGATGTGGAATTAGGATCGTTGGAGTTTCGAGAATGAAACTAATTAAGGAGGGAAAAACGGTTGGACTTAGGTTAGTTGGAATTTCGAGGACAAAATTAATTAAGTAGGGAAGGTTGTAACGACCCGTCCCAAATTCCATGATTAGATTAGTGACTAATCACGATTAGTGAGGCTAATCCGTGATTAGTAGAGCGAAATCGGACGAACGATGCGAAATGACCGTTTTGCCCCTAGGCGTAGAAAAACGTTGAATTTTCAATCGGGCGGTCAAATGGACTTTGACCAAGGACCGTGACGTAGTTTAGGATGTCACGAGTTCATAGGCAGGTGACACGTTCAATTCCGACGTTCGAGGAGGAAGTTATGACGTTAGGAAGTTAAGGGGCATTTTGGTAATTTTGGTTAAAAAGGGGCAAATGTTGACTTTTTGACCAGGATGTCTGATGGCCGTGGGACGAAGACCATTACGTAGATAAGGACGATACGAATCCGTAGATAGGCGGCACGTCGAATTTGGACGTTCGACGGCGAAGTTACGGTTCACGGAAGTTCAAGTGCACTATTGCACGAATTACGAAACGAGTTAACTTTTGGACTCTAGTGGGGCCCAGATATTTAATTCCTGCCCTATGGATGAGTGACAAGTGTCACCCATCCACAGGCCATCCTTATACCTTCATGCACCGTGCATTCCATTTTCCTCATTTCAAACACACACCCAAACAACCCGATCTCATTTTCTCACCCAACCATTCACCCCAAACCAATCCAACCTTCACTCAAGCTGACAGGACCCCGTCCCAACTGGACGTCAAAAATCGTGCCCGGTCCTGCTCCCGTTTGACAAGTCGACTAAAGGCCCAAAATTACCCTTAAGTGCTTGCCAGACAAGGGACAATTGTGCTGATTTTGCTGCTACCTCTGCTTCACGATCAGCCCCGAACGTCATACCACGGCCTAGAGGGTCACAAAACAGAAAAGGTGTGAGTGGACAAAAATGACCTCGTATAAAAACATTTTCCAAAATACATTCTTACCCTCCAGTTTTCACAAACATGCATGCATATCATAAAACATGAGTAATAGTATGAAATCATTCAAGTATGAACAGCGGACCGATAAAATCAAATCATGTTTTCCCCTGGTCCGTGAAACTCATGTTCACCAAATCAGTTCAAGTTATAAAACAGCAAATCCCGGCTCTCAGGCCAAAACATGTGAACACCATCACCTGGCCACAAAGACCAAAAACCCGTACTCAAAACCGGTACGTAATCACAAACAACATGTTTCTAAATTCCATGTCCACATTTTCCTTGAAACTCATTTTCATCAAATCAATTTAAATCTCAATAAATTCATGTTTTCCTTAAATCATTTTATATTTAAACCACGGTTTCCTCAAAATCATTTTCCATAAAACCACGAGACTTATTTCCATATCCTGTTGCTTAGAGTCACGTTTATCCCTGCAACGCGTGCAAATCAATAGGCTCAACGACCGCTCAAAATCCGAGCATCCGCCGTTGTGAACACATCACCAGCCGGCAATCCGGATCTCGTGAACACATCACTTACCGATCCATATATAATCCAGCACTCTGGTCTGAGTCGAGCCTCCCTCGGCTGCACGACAAAGACCGTGATACGTGACCTCTTCGGGGTAAACACTTCTATTCCGAAGGCGAGCGTTATCTCCAGGGTTCACTCCGGGGAAAAACATATTTCCATCCGAAAGCCCTAAATATCTTCAACATATCATCATCACAAAAACCAGTGAAAAACAGTTGCGCTTGAAATCAAAATCATTTTCAATACAGAGTCTCAGCCCCAAGTCCCGATTTACTTTATAAATCCGAAAATCATCAATATCATCATGTAACCACATGGAAATACAAATCCAATCAAAATCACAATTCTATTGGGTCTCAAGCCCAAAATATAACTTTCACGCAAATCCGTGCAACCGTAAACCCGAGTTGCCATGATCACGTAAATCCATAAAATCAATCCCTGGCTCATAATCCGAGTCCAAATATCATTTTCAATCTGGGCCTACGCCCAAAACATCAATTTCACAATTTCTCGAAAATCGTGCCAAAAAAAATATAATAATCCATAAAATCGAGAAATCACCGGATTGAAACATAAATCATGCCAAAGCATATAAAATCATATAATAAATCATTTAAAATCATATATGCATGCATCACGGTTAGAAAAAAAAGTCCACTCATACACACCGTCCGGATTGCTCAGCCTCGAGCTGTTCGCTTTCTTCCGACATCCCGGGAATATTCCAGCCTGTCAAACAAAGTGATTTAAGGTTACTAGACTATCATATGGTCCTCATATAAGAATCCCCTAATCGTCGGAATTTTATAATATTATTTAAATATAAACTAAACGCGTCGAGTACTCGAAACTACTCCGAAACCATATCTGATTGACCTGAAACCAACACGGATAGGTTCGTATCATCGAGAACATCAAGTTTCATGTTGACCACTTCGCCGGATTCCCATCCACGCGCCCTCAAGCGCTACCGCAAGCGGCTGCGCGTGAAAACCACGCTCGTAGCACAGTGTTGCTACAGTGCATCATCATCGCCCGTTTGTCTGATAAACGGGTTGGAAAACCCGCGATAGAACCCGATTCAAACTCATTCAATTCGACCTCAAATCGATTCATTCTTTCAACTGATCCCATCTAATCCAACTCCATTTAAGTTCTGTAAGTTCAATTACCTCAATTAGGGTCTAAAACCTCACGACTTCACGATCAACCTTCGACGGGTTTTCAATTCGGGTTCACTGATTTTGTCCCTGATTTTCAAATTAATTCATACAGTGAGTATCGTGAGAGTGTAAGGAACGTTTTTACAAGTTCAATTTGAGAATTCCTTACCTCTAACTGGTTGAACCCAAGCTCGATTTTAAACGGCAATGGAAGCTTCTGTTCTTCCCCAATTTGACACGATTTCTCTTCGTTTTTGTTGCAGAAAGGTTCGTTTTGATCTCAGGAGTCTTAATCAGGCCTCAATTGTGATCATCACCGCTCACAATTTCGAATTCAAAATTCCCCCCAATTTTCAAGATTTTTCGAGCTCTGTAGAACCAGTTACTCTCAGTCCCTCGAGTTCCCCTCTCTCAATTCGGCTCCCCTAATCTCTCAATTACACAAATGCAGCTCAACAATGGTTTACCAGCTGTTAATTGACAATGATGAAGACAAGCCATAATTTAGGGGTTAATGTCCAAAGTAATATGATTGTGTTTTCCCTAATACCCGATTCCACGTTCTTTGGGGCAAGAAGAAGACAAAGGACAGGTGTCATTGTCTGATCATGGTTAACAGACCATTTTGCCCTTCGTTCGACAAATTATCATTTTGTCCCTAAACTTCCGTGACCCGTAACTTCCTCACCCGAACTCCGTTTTCGACGTGCCACCTGTCGTTGTTCTCAGGGCATCGAGACCTACCTAACGGTCCTTGAATCATGTGAAAATTGATTGTCAAACAAAAAGTCAACATTTTCCCCCTTTTCGTCCAAATTACGAAAATGCCCTCGAACTTCCGAATGTCATAATTTTTTCCTCGAATGTCGGAATCGAACGTGCCACCTATCTCTGAACTCGTGACATCCCGAACTACATCACAGTCATCGGTCAATGTCCGTTTAACTGCCCGAATTAAAAGTCAACATTTTGCCCACGCCTAGGGGTAAAAGGTCATTTTGCACATTTCGTCTGATTTCACTCTACTAATCCCAGATTAGTCATTCCAAACCATAATTAATTAATATTCAATCCCGACACTCGGGACGGGTCATTACACAAGCGACCGGGACTGAGACCAGGGATGGAAGAGAGGACATGAGGACGTGGTGGCCAGCCCAGGACGGCGCCGCCGTGGGCGATGGAGCCACGAAGCAGTGAGGCACCCGGTTAAGCTATTTTGATCCATTTTTCCATTTTTATTGTTATGGTTGGTTTTTAATGGTTTTAATGAGTCCATTAGGTTGCTAGGGACATGTTAGGAAGGTTTTAGGAAGCTTGGGATGGCTGGGCAGCCATGGGAGAGTTTTGGTCGTTTGAACCGTATGGTTCAAAAATGGAACCATGGGTTTATGCGGGTTTTAGGTAGTTTTGATGATTGGGATAGATAGGAAACATGAAAATAGGAATTATAGGATTTATTGGGGTTGAAATTGGACCAAAACGAAGGGGGAAAACCGCTGAACCGGTCACGCCGGTTCAGCACAGTAACCGGCCGGTCCAGCACAGTAAAACCGGTTTTCCTGAGGTTGATGATGATGAATAGTGATCTAGCCCTTCTAGGAGCATGTGAGGGCGTGTGGACCATAATTTGGGAAAGTGTTCAACACGGGAAATCTTCTATTTGATGTAACGAAGATTTTGGGACTGGTCTCGTGTCAATCAGACATTGTTTCGATAGATTACGGGGTGTCGGAAGGTTTACGGTCGGTTTAAAAATAGTTAAAAGTTTGGGAAAATTACGGGGCTTTGGTAGGAGGTTAATTAAGTAGTTAGTAACCTTCTATTACAATTTGGACAGGTTTGGAAGTCCCGGTGACAGTGATCGGCTCGGGAGAGCCTACGGCACGCAAATCGAGGCGGCAGCTTGGACGGTCTGTGAGTGGACCTTATTTTATAAATTGGTTCATGTATAAATGTTTATTATATGTTTTAAATACTTGTATGTGATGCCATGAGTGCATTTTGATGTGTGGTTACGTATAGGCACGTATTTCGAGGTTTCGGCCCTATACGGTGCCTATACGGGTCGGTATTTCTTTATCGGTCTAAAGGAAATGGTTTTGGATTTCAAAAGGATAAACTCGGGTATGAGACCCATTTGATTTTATCTTAGGCATATGACCTTAGATATCGGGCACGGTGCCCAACTAATGTCATATGTTCGGGCACGAGACCTAGTTATTTTACGGTTTATGATTTCGGGTCAGGGACCCTAGATGAATTTCCAAGTTCATGACGGTTTACGGGAACCGGCATGAACTCTGGAAAGGTTATTGTGATTCATGACGGTTTATGGGAACCGGCATGAACCTTTGTCAGGTCATTCTGGTTCATGACGGTTTATGGGAACCGACATGAACCCTAGTTAATGGATGTTATGGATCATGACGGTTCAAGGGAACCGGGCATGAATGTTTATGTTATGTATATATATGTATTCATATACCTTCCTTTACTTCTATTATCTCCTCCAGGGAGGGTCGTTGGCCTGGGTGGACCCCGGAGTAGTCACGGAGCACCGACTGAGTGGAGTCACCCCCCATTTGGGTTCCTTACTCTCAAGAAGGCTATGATTACTATTACCTCGGGTAGGGTCAGTGGTCTGCGGACATTGATCTTAACTTTGAGAAGACTCGGATTGAGACCTGGGTAGCACGCGCGTAGCTTTGGAAACTGTGACAGGATTGGTTGTGTGAATTATATGTATAAATGATATATATGTTATGTGATATGTGGTGTGCACAGGTTTTGAGCAGTGGCTCGTGTACTTGATTTGATTATGATTTGGGCTGAGTCCCTTATGGTTTTGGGCTTAGTTCCCGCATATGGTTTTTCTGGATAAATGGTTTTCGAATGCATGCATGCTTTTTAGTGAAGGGTACAAATGTCTTCATATGAAATGTTTTTATAAACTTTGGTTTTGTCCACTCACAGCTTTTAATGTTTTGACTGCCCTTCAGGTTGACATCGGATGTGGACTGTAGTAGAGACCGAGATATCACATGCCTCCTCTGGATCCTGGCGTACTCTGATATCTCGGGAGGGCAAAGGTCGGAAATATCCCTTGTCTGACACTTCGTGTTAGACGGGAGCAGGGTCATCCCGCGCTAATCCCGAGGGGATTGGGATGGGTCCTGTCACATGTGGCACGCCCGATTCTGACATCCAAGGAGGAAGTTATGATGTTCGGAAGGTTGAAGGCACTATCGTAATTTGGTTAAAAGAAGGGGAAAAGTTGACTTTTTGTACGGCAAGGTTTTTACACGTAGACCGAGGACCGTTAGGTAGATCTCGTCGTCCTGAGTACACCGATAGGTGGCATACTTTCATCGGACGTCGGACGAGCGAGATATGGGTCTAGAACGATGAAGGGTAAAATCGTAAATTATGTAGTTAGGGGCATTTTGGTTTTTTTCACATTGGGAATTGTGAAAATTAGATTGGGACAAATGTGCAGTGCTAATTGGATATTTTGAGTTTGGGACCACAGGATTTGGACACGTGGGGTGTGTCTAGTGGGTTCTAGTTTGTTGCACAGTGCAATTAAACTTGGCCGTGTTCTTTGAGTCATGCAAGGAAGAGAAAAACAGAGACTGAGCAGAGATGAGAGATTGATCAAATTGTAGGGAGGTGAGAATCCTTGAGTGTGTGAGTGTGATCAGGGGAAGGCTGAGAGTGCAGGGACTGTGTTGAGAGGAGTTGAGAGTTGAGTGTTGTGTGTGAAGGAAGGAAAATTCAGAAAACAGAACCGAGAACCACGGTGCACGGCTGGGCACTTCAAGTGATCAAACCATCGAATTGAACTTGTGAGGGGTGATTAGTGACCTGAGAGGAGCCTTGGGGACTCAGTGGAGCACGGCAGAGCTCATGGTGGCGGTCTGAGAGCATGTAATTTCTTGAATTTCTTCTGTATGCTCTGTTTTGCCGTTTTGGTTCAAACGTAAAGTCGTGGGTTTTGAGGTCGAGTCGAAGTGTCCTAGGAGTTATACTAGGTTTAGGAGGTCCCTAGGAACCCTTAGGTTGTGAAGCCGTGACGGGGGGAAGCACGGGTGGCCGAGAGCAGAAACAGAGTTTTGGGTGGTTGCTGGTTCGAGCTTGGGAAGATAAGATTGAGGCTGTGATGTCTAGTTTTTTGGATTGGAATTAGTTGCTAGGTTGTGGACGAAGTGTTTGGTGGAAAAAGGAACAGAAATGGTTGAGGGACGGCGGAGAACTGGCCACGCCGGTCCAACACAGTGAACGGCCTGAGGAAGACGATGAACAGTGCCACTGTGCAGGCGCGTGAGGCCCACGCGCAACCCCTTTGGGCGGCCCGTGGGGGCGCGTGGTGGCTGTTCTGGGGAACCTTCCAACATAGCTTTTAGTCTAATCAATGTAACAAATCTTTTGGGACAAGTTTCGGGATAATCGGACAACGTCTCGTGTTAGTTTTAAATGGTCGAAGGTTTAGGATTGTCGTTTAGTTACGTTTAAAGTTCGGGAAAATTGGTGAAAAATAGGAGGAACTTCGTTAACGTGTTAGTGACTAGTTTTGGTGACTTGTGACAGGATCGGGAATCCCTGAGGAGATCGAGGAATGTACGGGACGCGAGTGACGTGCCCGGTAACTGTGAGTGGACTCCTTCCTTATAACCGAGCATGCATAACTGCTTTTATTTACTTATTTTATGGTTTAAATGTGATTTCATGATTATTGGATATGTTATAACTGTTTTACATAATGGCACGTTTTTTGAGGAGTTTACGTAATTCAGCACGTTTTACGAGAAATGAGTTGATTATGCTTTTGGATGCTATACTTTTGGGTTTTCAATCTATAACTGGTTTTCAATGACCATAAATGGATTTGAGATATGATTTCGATAATCAAGGTTTTCGGTTTTTAAATCGGATTTCGGAAAGCGAGATTTGGTTTTAAGGTTGAAAAATGAGATTTCCGGATTTGGGTTCGGAATGACGGTTCTGAATGTCAGAAGGGCTTTGAACCAGTGGTTTCGAATTCGGGTTTGGATATGGATTTAGAAATGGTTTTCCAATGGTTTTGGATTGGATTTTCTGGATCTGGTTATTGGGTTTAAAGACCCAGATTATGATTGACGGGGGACGGGCCCGGATTGGGTTTAAAGACCCGGATTGAGTTTAAAGACTCGGATATACTGATATTTCCCCCGTAGGCCTGTTGAGTTTAAAGACTCGGGAGTTTAAAGACTCGGATTATATTTGAGGCCTGGATTGAGTTTAAAGACTCGGAAGTTTACAGACTCGGATAGGTCCAGCAGGTTTGATCGGATAATGACTTTGGTATTTTATGTTTTATAATTCTATTTTCATGATGATTACTATGTGATTTATAACTATTTTCAGATATTGGGTTATGCATGCATGTTTTCAAAACGGGGGGCCAAACCCTGGTTTGTTCATGAAATGGTTTTTGAAACTTTTATTTCTTTTTGGTCCACTCACACTTTTCTGGTTTTTAACTGCCCTCCAGGTCGTGGAGCTAGTGCGAGGGTTGACGTAGAGGCAGAGTCGGAGGCATAGAGTGGTCCCGGACTTTCACAGAGTGTTTTCAGCTTTCCGTTGTGCGTGTAGTCAAACTTTGAGTAGGATTTCTGTCTTTTTGTTTTGTACTATGCTTTGTATAACGGTTGACTGTTGGATTTTTAAATTCTCCCTTGTCTGGCAATTTAATTCGTGGTTGTTCGTGAGGTTGTTTCGGTCTTTGGTGTCGGGTTGTCAGACGGGAGTAGGGTTCACCTCGGTTATCGGGGTGATAATCGGGGTGGGTCCTGTCAACAAATACTATTTCTTCAAGATTGTCCATATGCATATTATGTACATTGTTTTGCTTATCGCCTCCAACTTTATTTGAATGTGGCAGATATCTATATATTTTTTTCACGATTGACTAATTTTGTGAATGTTGTTATATCTTTTAACAAGCATTTTTCTAAGTTAAAATGTGTTAAGAAAGCTCAACTTGCAGAACAACTTGATTCTGGAGAAATTAAAATTGATTTAGGGGCTAATCAAGTATGTACTTTGCAACGAGCTAAAGCTACTTGTTGGAGCTCCTACTTTGAATCTATTAGGAGGTTGATTGTTTTTTTTAACCCTACCAGTGCAGTTCCTCGAAACATGTAAATGAGTTGAATTAACAATAAAGTCAGTGGGAAGCTAAAGATGCATGTAAAGCTTTTAGATCTTTTGAATTTGTATTTAAATTTATTGGATAATGTTATGGGCATCACTAATGTTCTTTGTAAATAATTTCAATAGAAGTCTCAAGACATTGTAAATGCAATGAAATTGGTTTCAAGTACAAAATATCTTCTTCTAAAGATGAGACAACTTGATTGGGATGCTTTTATTCAAATGGTGGTATCTTTTTGTGAAAAAGATGACATAAGTATTCCCGATTTTAATGCTTCATATATGGAAGGTACTAGTCGTTCTTATCAACAAAAGGACTTTATTACATTTGAGCATTACTTCCGTATTAACATATTTCATGGTGTACTAGATTATCAATTTGAGTGAGTTAGAAGGCAGATTCAGTGAGCAAACAATGGAACTCCTTACTCTTGGCTCATCATTGGATACTCATGCTGGATACAAATCATTTGACATTGAGAAGATATGTAGTTTGGAAGATAAGTTCTATCCTTGAGCTTTCAAAGATGATGACGTTCGCGTATTAAGAGAGCAATTGCATCATTATGAGTATGAGATCTTTGATCTTTCATAATTTCCGAATATGTCTTCTCTTTCTAATCTATGTGAATAACTTGCTACATGAATGAAGGCAATATTTTTTTATTAAGAGATTAATTAGGCTAGTATTGATTCTTCCTGTTTCTACAGTTACAACAGAGCGTGCATTTTCGGTTATGAAAATCATTAAAAATCGACTTCGAAATAAGATGGAGGATGATTTTCTTGGAGATTGACATAGATTCGAATATTGATGAATTTAGTACCTTGAAGACTCGCATTGTACAATTTAAGTAGTTTATTTTATTGTATTTTATTGCATGTTTTCGAGTTTATTGTTTTTTTCTTTGACTTTTTATGTATATATATTTTGAGAGGGAATGTTCATCACATCCCCCCTAATTATGTGAATCTTTTTTTCCTTCTTATTAATGAAATTCATTCGTACTATTTTTTTTTTTAATGAAATTCACTCATACTATTAAATTTTGCTAAAATTTCACATTAAAATTTAACACAATTTATCTTCAAATTCTTGGTTCGTACTTAGATTCTTACAAAAGTAATCTAAGGGACAAACCTAACTTGAGGGCTTTATTCTTGATGAAATATTTCATACATTGAAGTTAGAACCATCTCTTTGATCATACACTGTTTTTGGCCACACAAAAAATGATGACTGATTGGTCAGGTTAGTCAGCATGTGTTTTTTATTGGTCTAATTTGATTAGATTTAGATGGCGAATCTATCCTCATTTGTCTGCTTTATTGAAATCTTTTTTGTTATGTCTCATCTTTTGGACTTTTGGTCATACGCTACTAGAAGATTTCATACAATAATTTCACCCGAGGGTGAAAGACTCAATAAAATTATATTATTATTTTTTAATACTAATTATATTATTGCTTGTGTGTTTAACTAAATTAGATTTATTTGATAATTTAATATCTTATATAGGTCCCTTAAAGCAATTTTATATCCCTTAATATATGATTTGAAAGGTTGTTTGAGTACAAAATTCTAGTTATGAAGGTGGCAGAAAAAATATATAAAAATAACTGATAATAAACATATAAACAAAGAAATGGATAACGATATGTGTGTTTTTAGTTTTTACACCTCTGCACGTTGGGCTTTGTTTTCTCTTTTAATTTTAATAATTTATCAAAAGCTTCACACGTTTAGTTCACGTTTTTCTCCTTCTTCAAATTGAGCTGCATGCGAAGGATTTTTTTCAATTTTATTTATTTATAATCTGGGAATGACTTTATTGGACAACTAAAGAATTTTTTAAATTATTATTTAATTACTACTCGCTGGATTATTTATTAGATATTGTCAGTTTGGTTTTACTATTTTCAGGTTTTTTTTTTTGATGAAAGGAGAGGGAAAATTTTAGATTTTTTTTTTTTATAAAATATGTCATTAGAGTTCGAACTTAAAACCAATTATTTACAAGTCAATGTTAAAATCAACTGAACTAGTCTCATCCGACAGGTGAAAATTTGAATATGATTAGCAACATTTTCGATTTCAATTTCAAACTTTCTTATGTTCTAAATTCAAAAATCGGCATAATATATGTAAAACAGGAATGAGTAAGAACGACGAAAAGGTAAAAATGTTTATAAATAAAAGTACATAATTATACAACTTTCAAGAGTAATTATTTTGCTATAATTCGACAGCATCCTAAACTTAAATCGAAGTTTTTTTTTATGTAAAATATAAAACAGCTTTCTTACTCTTTTTCGTAAATTTTGCTGCTCATATTTGGAAAACGAATTTTATTGCAATGTTTTAATTAAGTATAAAGACGAAGCTCAGAAGTTAATTTGTTGGGAGTCGCTCCCAACAAACAAATAGGACCTAATCTAATGTTTAGATCCTTAAAGTGATTTTCTCTATAGTTATTTTTCCTTCCGTTGTTTGTTAATTTCTTATAAAAGGAAAATCGAATTTCGGTTACAACATAAAAAAATTTAACTAAATTTTCTTTATTGTGGTGTTTCTTAATATATCTTAATAGTTCGTTCAATTATATTATAATTCTTGAAAAATAAACTAATAGTACATAATAATATAAATATTATTCAACTAATGTTTTTTTTTCTATTGCAACTATTTGAATAAACTAATCATATGGGTGGGGTTCAAATTTGTCAGACAGTCTGGCTTTGATCGGATAAAAATTAAACGGTTTGAAAATCCAAACCGCTCCATTAGTAACGGTTTGTTTTTTGCTTTTCATTTTAAAAATTTGTTAAATCCAAACCAGACAGTTAAGAAATATATTAATTTTATTAAATTTTTAAATCTACCATATACTCTTACATATATTAAAACTAAACAATTTTTTTTTGTCAATATCCATTATTTAATTTACCCTCGCTCACAGCCAGGAAGCAGGTACACCTTTGAAGGTTCAATTCCTTTCATCCCAATTGGCAAAACTGGGAAGTTTCTGGCTTTGAGTTGTCTTGGTGGTAATCAGGTAAGATGATGGAAACGAATGATTTATTGTTTTTAACTTTATTAAATCAAATTAGTGAGGTTTCACGTGGTCAAGCTGTCCTATCGAAAAAATTTCTTATAAAAAAAGAACCTTAAACATATTAACTGATAAGATTTTCAATATACTTTAAAATATTTTGGTTGGCAATGTGATTATATGAATCTACATGGTCCATGTATTATAAATTTTTTATTATGCTTAAACCGTTTATATGAATTCAAGCCAAACTGTTAGTAATGATTTGATTTGAAACGGTTTCAATTCTAATTTTAGAAAATCCAAATCATATCGAATCAAGATTTTAATGATTTGAATTTAGATATTACTAATATCTGTACTGAATTACACTGTATCTACTCCTAATCACTAGAACATTAACATTGCCCTCACTAAATTTCTTTTCATACTTTTTTTCTTTTGACATTGCTATCAATATATGTTTTTTCCGGTCGGCTTTTAAATTATGTTTTTGTAAAAGTGAAATTCATATTCAAATAATACCTATCCCTAATATTGTAATATATTTTGACTTTTAACTTTTGTTCCATTCATTTCTATTATTTTAACAAACCTTACCCTGAAGTAAGCATATGATATTGAAAAGCCAAATCCATCATCCACCACTTTGATATGCATCCAAAGCAGCCCAAAATCCAGGTGATCAAGTAGGTATTGACTCAAGCAAATATTTTTCTTCTATTTTTTGAATATAATCTTTATTTTTCTTATTTCTTAAAAATTATAAAAAATTAATTAATATGCACACACGCAGGCACATATATGAGTAACGGTGACATTATATGTCTTGATCATGACTCGAAACCTACATGAAATTTATCATGGTCAATCTACACAATTAAAATTTTGGATCATTTTCGGATCAATCTATTATGACACGTTTAATAATTGGCAGATTTCAGGTCAATTTATTTACCTGTTTAATAAACGAGTATATTTCAAGTCAATCTGTTAACTCCTATAATGACATATGTATTAACCCCTTTAATAAACATACCAATCATTAATCATATATCCACATGTTTATTTATCTATATGCCTATTAAATTTTATTATTTAAATATGTTAAATATGTCATAGGTTATTTGAGTTTTGAACGTGACATGTTTATTATAGATTAAATGAATTACACAAATTATCTGATTTAATAACGAGTCAAGTTTAAGTTATACATTATTAATATAATTATTAAATTAATCAAATTTAATTTATTTGAATAAAATAGAATTTACAATATAACACGATTATGATATAACCCATTATCAGCTCCATATATGTGTCTAATTTTCCTTAATATTTCCCGTCTTTCGCACCTAACTGATTTTTTTGTCAAATAAACTAAAATAACAAAAATAATAACGAAATGGTTATTCAACAAATTGAATTAACCAACGAAACTTTCTCTGCACTACACAACATTGTGAACTGAATGCTCTACGTGGCCGTTACCGACGTGGAGCGGTTCTGGTGGGTGTCACGTATTCAACGCCCCTTTCAGTTTTCTTCATCATCATCATCCTTCCAAATCCAAAGGGAAAACAAGAAACAAATTCCCTCCTATATATAATCCCTCACACCCTCGTTCGATTTTTCTGCCTCAAGATTCGCTACCCCATAACCTCTCTTACTCTCTATCCATCGCCATTTTCTTCCCACTCCTCTCTCTGTCTCCTATGGGGTTTGGGTTCTCCAGTTTTATGGGAAAATCTCATCCCCATGAAACACAATGAACCCACAAAAATCCCAATCTCCAATTCTCTTCCGCCACTCTCTCGATTGATCCTCAAGTCCAATAAATTCTAGCTCCAATTGTTCTAATCCCTCTTCAATTCGTCTTCTTTTAGGCCTGGATGACCCGGGACGCTCTATTTCACTCGCCCCCGGCGACCCGCGATAAGCGCCGGGTCGGGGAGGTAGCGGGCGGTGCGGCAGCCGAGTGCGCCGCTGTATGTTGCTGCTGCCCCTGCAGCATGATGAATCTGTTGATATTGACCGTGTACAAGGTCCCCAAGGGGATTTGCAGGAAGGCGTGGGCCAACACGAAGAAGAAGCGGCGGTGCCTGGCTCAGAAGAAGGGGCTCTCCGGAGGTAGCCTCTTCACCGACGCCGACGATACGAATAGAGCCAGCGCCGACCTCAACGACGGCGGCGAAGACAAAACGCGCGACGCCAAGTCGGAGGATGAGTTGGAGAAGGAAATGTGGGACCAGTTTTACAGTGCCGGTTTTTGGAGGAGTTCTTCTCGCATAGAATCGTGATGATGATGATGATGATGTCGTTTTTGGCAGTCTCATGTCATTTCCTGGATGGGAATTTCGAAATTGTCTGTACCTAGAGAAATTGGAGATGTCGTTTTCTGGAGGGCTAGAGAGTTTGGACGCGCCTACAGATATGATTCCTCGCGCGGGATGTGTTGGAGATCATGACACGTGGATGAAGATGAGTGGGCTGTCACTCTGTCAGCGCTTCGTAAATGAGTGAACTCTTTGGGATTGTTATTGAAGTATATGAAGTCGGCACAAAGCCTAGGGAAAAAAAAAATACAGGTCCGGTCGGCAATATTTGTTGAATAATTTCTGTGTGTATTTTTTTTTGTGAGTAAAATTAATGGGTGAAGGGTCTTGCTTGGTCTTGAATGAGTTTGCACTGTTAACATCTTAAAAATGTAAGTCAAACCTAGTTTGTTATGGAAAATTGTAAAAATCAGGTAAGTGTCTGTCTCATTGATCCGCTCTAGAAGAAAGCTTATGGGTTTAGATTTCGTTTGGTAACTATTTACTTGTTCGAGATTTTTTTTTAATAAGCATGCAAATTACAAGATAGCCTCATGAATGAAATTGACTATTGAATAGCATATTTAGTTGAAAGAGGCAGAAAATGAGACCAAATTTGAGCAGATTCTAACTGGATAGGAGATTGAGTTGAAAAATGGCACAAAAGGAAAGGAGATTTGAGTAGCCAACTATTTTGGGCACCATTATCGAACGTGGTTAGGAAATACAATCTGCCGGCCTTAGGAAGCGTACGCCTGCCTCTTCTACCTAGCGAGCTTCTTTTGAACGCTGAAACAAATCTAATTGGAATTCATTGAGTTTGTGGCAAAATTATACTATATTATTACTAATGGAAATTAGAAGAGGAGTATTTTGTCAAAAAATTAAAATAATTACTCTAAAAAAATTATTTCCATATTATTTCCATAATTTCACCCCAACCCTCCCAATTCTCACCCTTTCGGGCCCAGTTTTTCCTCTTCTCATAAATCCAGCACCACCATCATCTTCATCTTACAAACCCAGCATCAACCACCATTGTCTTATGTACCTTGTAGATTTGAGCAATTGAGCCATCTCCTCTTTCATTTTAACAGCGGAAAACCTCGGAGCTGCGAACATGAATGACCTGCAAATCTGCAATTCAGATTGAGTCGACACGGACGTATACATCAAGAAATAAACAACAGAATTGAGACGATGTATTGTCAACATACTTGCAGGTCCTGACCAACAGTATTGAGTTCATCCAAAATGTACTTTCTTGCCTTGACATACTGACATAACGAATAGATATCATCAATCAGTCAAATGATGTTCTACTGCCCAATCCTCCCATGCTTTTCTAGGAGGGACAACTGCGGCTTGAAGCTGTCCTATAAACCCAAATCTGCCAAACCAAAGGAAGTCCAGACACAACTCTCAGAACAAGGAATATTCATTCAAAGAAAAAGAGCCGGGAAACAGTACAATCAGAAATAGGAAAACATATAAGAAGGCAAAGACGCAGGTCATATCATAAAACGTCCACTACTAGGCCCAAAAAGAAGAATCCTAACTAGAGGGGCAAGGGAGCCCAAGTCCAGACATAACTAAGCAACTCCAAACAACAAGAAAAATAAATCTTCAGAAATTAAAATTAGTACAAAGACCAACAAACGCATTAACACAAACTCATCCATAGAAAGGCAAATAGAGGTGAGATCTGATGTACGCAGGGCAATTATACCGCTAGGATAAGAAACCAACCACCACAAAATTACGTTTGCAAACATCGTCACTTTAATGCAAACATAATTAAGCATCCCATGATGTAGATCAGAATCATTCCCGACTCAGTCCGCAATAGAGCACACATCGATGGAGTAACAATTTTAATGAAGTAGCTAAAAGAGAGCAGTACCTGAAGAGCCTCACCCTATTGAATCTCGAGCGAAACTTGTTATCGGGTCCTCGTTTTCAGAACTCCGAATTCTCGGTCTCTTCCGCAGCAAATGAAAATTCCAGCTTCAATTTCAGCTTTGGCGCCAAAATTAGCTTACTTTAAGCTCGGCCACAATGCCCCTTCGGGTCAAATCCCAAAATTTCTTGGAAATTTCAAGGCCCTTGACACCCTTTATATCTCACACAATGATTCACAGGAATTGTGCCTCAGCGATTTGCCAATTTAACTAAAATTTTCAACTTGGATCTTTCTTATAATTACCTCACCGACCCGTTTTCGCTAATGAACGTGAAGGGCATCGAGTCCCTGGATTTATCTTACAACGAGTTCCACTTGAAGCAAATTCCCAAATGGGTTACATCTTCACCAGGATCATTTACTCTCAGAAGCTCGCAAAGTGTGGGATCAATATGAAATTGGAGGATGGGAAGCCTACAGAGACCTATTTCTACGATTTCATCGACTTAAATCACCGGCAGTCCGATCCGGTTGCTGACCAAAGGATGGGTTAATCGATTTAGGGCGTACAATTCTTGATGGTGTTGCTGTTAAAGATGTTGAATTATGGAATTGCTTGCTGGTTTTAAGTGCTTACAGCCATGGAGAGCTGGTGACTGAGGGATTTAGATGCTTCAAGACAATGGTGGTATTGAGTTTTGTGAGAACATGAAGAATTTGGCATGAAAGGGAGAGAATTGGGACGGCTGGAGTGACTATGGGAATAATATTTTCCATTTAGGGTAATTGTTTTAATTTTTTTTTTTACGAAATACAAATTTTTTACCACCGTTAATAATATAGTATAACTTTTGATGTAATATAATGAGAATTAAGATAATACATGTGGAACCCAAAATCATCCGAAAATTATGGAGTCGCCACGTGTCCCGTAATTCTTAAAAATGACCAAATTGCCCTTGGCAATAACGCTGATCATTTGAAAAACACCCGCACATTAAATAATCTATTTACCAGTTAAATACGATATTTGATCGGGTTAAAATCTTCGTAAGATTGATATTCTCCTCGAGGGTTAATTATCATTATTCTTAATAATGGATAATTAATATTAATATTAAAATACAATAAATATCATTACTATCATAATGATCCATCATTATAATTATTAAATAATATATTTAATAATAATATATTATTTACTAATTAAATATTCAACCGACCAATCAGAACGCTCCAAGGCTCCCAAGATTTTCCTATAAATAGCAAGGCACATTTCATTTCAAGGTACGTTGATTCTTCGCTTCGAAGTATATCCTTTTCCTCTCTCAAAACTAACTTAAGCATCAGAGTGTTCTTGGTCGAACAACCCCCCAGGTAAATCGATTGAGGCAACGATAGCTATTTGTTTGCTGTTTGCAGGAATTGTGAGGACTTTTCGCGGCGGGTTCAATCTTTGATTCAACAATTGGTGCTTTCATTGAGAGCTATTGAGATATACTCAGAAGAAGCTCTATCATTTGTTCATCGTTCATCTTTCTTCGTTCGTCGTTCATCGACATTGTTCGAAGATTTTGAACGTTGTTCATCGCTCATCAGGATTTTGTTCATCGTTCATCTTTCTTCGTTCGTCGTTCATCGACATTGTTCGAAGATTTTGAACGTTGTCCATCACTCATCAAGAATTTGTTCATCGTTCATCTTTCTTCGTTCGTCGTTCATCGACATTGTTCGAAGATTTTGAACGTTTGTTCATCGTTCATCTCCCTTCGTTCGTCGTTCATCGACATTGTTCGAAGATTCTAAACGTTGTTCAAATTATCCATCAGCAGCTTTCCAACTCATCATTCTTCGAATCAGCATGGCTAAGGTTCGTCGATCCGTTCAGTCAGCCGGAGAAGGTGTTTCTGCCTCAACAGCTCAGACGAGGAATGAAGCTCACACAGAAACTTCGGAGAAGCGCCCAGCTCAACTCAGGCGTGTGTCCATAGAAGCGCCCATTGAGACACCCGAAGGGAGGCCAACCTTCAGTTTTGGAGCATTCCCCTCTCCAGTTAACCAAGTACCCGCGCTAGGGGATGGAACTTCGACTTTACAACAAGCGAACGAGAGGTTGGTGGGAAATGCATCACGACATGATCGACCCACAACAAACATGGTCCTAAAGGACTTTCTGGACGGATGTCATGACATCTCAGGGAGAAGTCGTCACCAACCTCCCCAAGATAATTTGGCGCAGCAAGTTGAAGGGTTAAGCAAACAAGTTCAACTTCAGTCAGAGCTCTTGCAGCAACTCCTAGCAGGGAGACCAATCCAAGAGCGGGACGGACGATCCACGTCACGTGGCCAACAAGAGAATGCCCAAGGATGACAAAGGAAAGAGCAGGCCCGCTGCCAAACAATGTCACAAGATACTTCGCTGGGAAACTCTGGAGAATAAAGTCACGTTCATCAAGCAAAAAAACCACAACGCCTAAAGCCGTTAGTACGTGAACGGCTAGGAGGTAGGACTGGGGCAACTTCATGGGCAGAACATTCACAACACTCACATGGGGGCAGGGGGCAACTTCGAGCTCAAAACAAAAACCCAAAACGATCTGCCCACGGCAATAAAGGGGGAGAAGCTCAAGGAGTTTCTCAACAATTAGCAAAAGGGGACTCATCGGCTCAGCAAGGAGCGTTGCGGGCTAATGATGTTCAAAAAATGCTGGACATGCACCTTTGTGCTCAACAGGGTGGCGATCTAGAAGACGATCTACGTCGCCAAATACAGCTCTCTACGCCCTTCATAAGGGATATTGAGGAGGAGCCATTCCCCCAGAGGTTCGCAACACCAAACTTCACTCCATTCAAAGGATCCTCCGACCCAGTAAAACACATAGATTATTACCGAGGAGTCATGATCCCCCACAGGTCTAACGATGCGCTCATGTGCAAAGTTTTTCAAGCTTCCCTTCGAGGCCAAGCCGTGACTTGGTTCAATCATCTCCCCCTGAGGTCGATTGAGTCCTTTGAAGAGTTGGCTTTGGCATTTGTGAAGGAATACGCACAACTTCGGACAATCGAGGTGAAAGATGACCATCTTTTCTCTGTCCAAAAGCGAGCAAAAGACACTCTGCGACAATACATACGGAGATTTTGTGAGGAAAAGTCTCGCATTATCAGCTGTAATGACCTTATTGCGACAATGGCATTCAAACAAGGACTCCCTCGAGACAGCTAGCTTTACGGGGACATCGTCATGAGCAATGCGCGAAGTTTTTCCAAAATACTTTCGCTAGCAGAGCGACATGCAAGTTGGGAGGACGAGAAGAACGCTGCTCATTCTCATGACCACGCCGGGACTAGCGAAGGGGCCTCCAATGAGGATGAACCTCATGAAAAGTCTGCGACTAGAAAGCTCAACAAGCGAAAGGCCGGGCAACACTCCCAAACGCCAGTTATGGGGAAGCCTAACTTACAGCTATCTTTACCAGCCCATCAGATCCACAATGAAATTAAGAACAAGCCATGGTTTAGAAGGCCGGAGCCAGTCAAAGGCAATCAAGAGAATGCTGATAAGACCAAATGGTGCACCTATCATGAATGGTATGGGCACAATATCAGCACATGTATATCTTTCGAAAGATATCTCCAAAATCTCCTGAGAGAGGGGCATTGTACAGATTACATCAAAACTGTAAATCACATGGAGAACAAAGGACCAAACGAACCAGCTTCAAAGGTGATCCGCATCAACTAGACTGTCAACATTAGAGAGACATAAAATTCTATGGAGCTTTTCAATTTTGCTTTTCAAGTTGTCTTCTAAATTCAAGTATCAATGAAATAAGATCGACAAATTGATTTGTTCACCATGTACAATTTTCAAAGCTTATTCTCTCTAGTGTAAAAAGCCTTCGTCATCGAAGCATCCGAGTTTTCGCCTTGCGAAGCATCTAAGCCTTCACCATGCGAAGTACCCAAGCCTTCGCCATGCGAAGCACCCAAGCCTTCATCATCGAAGCATCCAAGCCTTCGTCATCGAAGCATCCAAGCCTTCGCCCTGCGAAGCATCCAATCCTTCGTCATCGAAGCATCCAAGCCTTCGTCATCGAAGCATCCAAGCCTTCGCCATGCGAAGCACCCAAGCCTTCGTCATCGAAGCATCCAAGCCTTCGTCATCGAAGCATCAAAGCCTTCTGAGTCCTGCAAATTTCTGCACAGCAGGGAGAGCTCATCTCGAGCGGTATCTCGCTCATTTTTTATCAGCATCCTCTCCGCACGGCTCATCTCCAACTCGCCCACCTTGGCTTCCGATGTGAAATTAAGACCTTAAGTTTTCTTAAGATATCGTAATATCACATCAACAACATAATCTTCAATTTCTGCAGCCCTTCAAGATAGCACATTCGTAGGGCCAGAATGGAAAGGTTAGGAAAGAAGTTGCTCGGTATGCTTTTTGGTTGGGAAAAAAGTTGCTCGGCATGCATTCTTCTCCCAAGAGCCAATAGGTCCTGGAGGTCCTGGATTACCGTTCTCTTTCTGAACAACAATTTCTTTCAAGCACAGTGGAACGCTCAACCACCCCTTGATCGGGATGTCTGAAAGCCTCCCGCCATTCATAGAGAAAGTAGCCGGCTCATGTCCCGGAACTCTGGAAGAACATCTATCGCCAAGCTCCACGAGGACGTCGAAAGATAAGGAAATTTGATTGCAAGCCTTCCATTCCATGAGGTCTTCAGGCTTCTCAAAATCTATATCTTTCCCTCGGAATTGACTTAGGCCACGAAAACCGTCACGCTCCCACAGGAAAAATTTGCTGGGTCTCTCGGCATCTTGACGCATGGCGAGCATGTATGTGGTACTAGCAAGAGTCACAGTAAGTGTGATCCTGCCTACCGATGCTCACTAGTCACGTCCGCAAGTGCACTCAGTCAACACCAAGTCCCCGTCGACTGATCAGCCAAACTCCGTCCACCACGTGACATCGGTAGTACACCCGCGCCAACAAAATTTCTAAGCACCTTCGACGGACTCTTGACGCGTAGCAAGCATATTTGCGGTACTAGCATGGGTCACATTGAACGTGGACCAGCCTACCGATGCTCGCACACACCGTCCAAACTGCTCGTTTTCCAAACTGCATGCGATTCTGTAATTTCTGACACTTTTCAGGAATCTCGAACCCTGCCCAAAAAACATCGTAAAGGGTCACCAATGACTCTAAGAATATCATACCAATTTTCTACAATTTTTTGAGAATTAAAATATTAATTTAAAATATAAACTAAAACTTCGGACCCCCGAAGGAGTATCAAAACAGTGTCTGATTAACTCGTACCCAACACTAAGAATGTTCATTACATTAAGTATAGTAAAACACATGTTGAACACTTCCCCAGAAACACATCCACGCGCTCTCACGCGCCACCGCAAGCGGCTGCGCGTGAAAGCCACGCGCATAGCACAGTAACTGCTACAGTGCGTCTTCTCTGCCCGTTTCTCTGATAAACGGGTCGAGAGCCCGCGATCAGACCCGGACAAATCTCCATCAATTCGACCTTGATTTCTTCCGTTCTTTCAACTGATCCCCTCTAGTCCAACTAAAATCAAGTTCTATAAGATCAATTACCTCAATGAACGTTTAAAACTTCACGACTCACGATCAAATTTTGACGGGTCTCCTATTCGGGTTTATCGATTTCGTCCCTGATTTTCAAATTAATTCATACGGTTAGTATCGTGAGAGTATAATGAATGATTTTACAAGATCAATTTGATAATTCCTTACCTTCAACTAGTAGAACTCAAGCTCGATTTTTCGAGGATTTTGAAGCTTCTGTTCTTGCTCGATACGGCCTCAATCCTCTCCGTTTTTGATTTGGATCGGTTCGAAATAGTCCCAAAAGACTTAATCCAGTCTCAATTTTGATCCTCAGGACTCACAACTCTGAATTCGAATTTTCACCTCAATTTTCAAAATTTTCGAATTTTGCAAAATCGGTAACCCCTCTGTCCCTCGTGTTTGTTTTCTCCAATTCAGACTCTCCAATCTCCCATTCCCACAACCGAATTGCCCTGCTATTTAACAAAATCAAGGTTTGGACAAAATGATTGAGTTTTCCCTAATTAAGGGTTTTAGGGTCCCTAAATCCATGATTTCCTCCATGTTGTCTGGACAAAGCAGCAAATATCATTGGCAGGTAGCATGAGTCAGCGTCCACCGTTCGCTCGTCTCAAAAAGACTGTTTTGCCCTTCGCTTCCAAAATTACGAAAATGCCCCTCGCCTTCGTAGACCTATAACCTTCGCATCCGATATCCGATTTTGGCATGCCGCCTGTCTATGGATTCGTATCAATTTGACCTACGTAACGGTCTCTGGCCCACGTCCTTTGGACCCCCGGGCTCAAAAGTCAACATTTTGCCCATGCTTGGGGGCAAAATGGTCATTTTTTGCACATTATGCCCGATTCACACCACTAAACCCAGATTAGTCATTCTAAAAATAATAATGGACTTTTAACCCTTATAATCAGGGGCATAATCGTCAAAAAAATACTGACTCGTTTCTTGTACCCAACAGTAACCGGAAACCCGGTAATATAAGATTCCAAACAATATACATCCCTCCGGATTCCTTGAATACCGAATCGATGTGGGGGCATTTGTGGAACCCAAAATCATCCGAAAATTATGGAGCCACCACGTGTCCCGTAATTCCCAAAAATGACCAAATTGCCCTTGGCAATAACGCTGATCATTTGAAAAACACCCGCACATTAAATAATCTATTTACCAGTTAAATACGATATTTGATCGGGTTAAAATCTCCGTAAGATTGATATTCTCCCCGAGAGTTAATTATCATTATTCTTAATAATGGATAATTAATATTAATATTAAAATACAATAAATATCATTACTATCACAATGAGCCATCATTACAATTATTAAATAATATATTTAATAATAATATATTATTTACTAATTAAATATTCAACCGACCAATCAGAACGCTCCAAGGCTCCCAAGATTTTCCTATAAATAGCAAGGCACATTTCATTTCAAGGTACGTTGATTCTTCGCTTCGAAGTATATCCTTTTTGTAACACCGCGGAAATTCGAGGATTCTCATTTTATAATTTAATGTGTGATTTGACGATTTTACCCTTGTGATTGGTATGGTCAAATTATTGACTTTTTGATTGATGAACTAAATGGACTTTGACCTATGACCGTGACGTAGTTCGGGACGTCACGAGTTCATAGACAGGTGGCACGTCCGATTCGGACGATCAGGGTGAAAGTTATGGCTATCGGAAGTTCAGGGGCATTACCGTAATTTGGACTCTCGGGGGAAAATGTTGACTTTTCTTTTGACAACTAATTTTCAGTTGACTCAAGGACCGTTGGGTAGGCCTCGACGTCCTGAGTCCGTAGACAGGCGGCACGCCGAAATCGGACTTCGTACGAGGAAGTTATGGTCAGAAACGTGAATTCGGGAAGTTCGTGTCTCGGTTTTCGTGTCGAATATTATATTCAGAAATTCTGATTGAAGGACACCTGGGGAGTGACAAGTGTCACTCACCCATTGGCTAGATTGGATCAGATCCACTATTGAATTAATTAACATTTGAATCAGCTTTAAATTTCAGCCTTTGGATTGAAAACCCCAGATTTGATCTCAGCCCTTGATCTGATCTGGAGATCAAATCTGAGCCGTCCATTTCCTTCCCTCCATTTCTTTATAATTCATACCCGCAGAGCACATTCAGCCATTTCGATCCAACATTCCAGCAAACCATCCACTCTCTGTGTCTGTGTATTGGGGACTTGCCGGCGAGGCTGAACGGCGGCAGTGAGCACGGCGGAGGACGGCGGCGTGGGAGGAAGCAGGGGAACCCGAAACGGTTTCGAAACCAGATTTTTGGTAAATCCTTTTCCCACGTTCAATTTAGTCCATTATGATCCTAACCAACTCTAGGAACCTCCAGGAACTTACTGGAATCGATCTCGTGGCCGGTGGAGCTCAGGGAGGTAGCAAAACGGCGACGGGAGGCCAGGGCTGTTCTTCGAGGTAGGCCTTCGATTCAATCCGTTTTTCTCAAATTTAATTACGTGGAACTAATCTAGGATTTAAGGCGAGTAAATACGAATTGAAAGGAACCAAAATGACCCAGAAATGAAGGAATGGCAACCGGGTCTCGATCGCGGGTCTGATCGACCCGAGTTGCAGGAAAACGGGTCAACCCGTCTGATGACAGTGGTGCTGACGTGGCACCCTGTCAGTCTGTCAGATGACGTGGACCAACCGTGAGCCGACACGTGTCACATGTCAGTGCACAGTCAGCACTGACATGTCAGTGACGTGGACCAGTCAGGGACTGCCACGTGTCACTGACATGTCAGTGACGTGGACCAGTGCCGTGCTGACACGTGGCACATGTCAGATCTGACACGTGGTCTGACAGATCAGTGAGGTGGACCAATCAGATGTTGACACGTGGCACCTGTCAGAGTCTGACATGTCAGACCTAACAGCTGTCAGATGACGTCAGCATGACGTCATGCTGACGTCAGCAGTGACGTCAGCGATGACGTCAGCAGGAACTGTTCCTGCGTTGACCGGCGCGTGGGGGCGCGTGTGAACAGTGTTTCTGGTGGGACCACCACCATTCTTTAGGTTTCGACGATCCGGATCCAATGGCGGTGGTTTCGGGTCGATCAGAGATCTTTAAGTTGGTCAAAATAAGGTTTATTGCCTTGGGAAGCGCGTTCGGGCGGCTTTCCCGGGTCGGTTTCGACCTAGGCTTTCATGGTTGAATGTTGGGGGTTTAATTTGACCTTTACGAATACTTGGACTTGACAGGGATTGTACATTTGTACCAGGACGAGGGTATACGTTCGGTTTCTAGCAGGATTGTACTGTGAGTGGGCCATTTTCTTAAACCCTTGTGTGCATAAATGTTTTCTGGTTTTATTATACTTATTCACATGCTAAAACAATGATGGTTTTGATGATATGGAAAATGTGGTTATGGCACGTTTCACGGTATTTGGGCTTGAGACCCGTTTGATGAAACTTAATGATTGATTCGGTATATATATGTTTTGTATGTGGATATCAATAAAATGTATTTAGTACTGCACTGTATAAATCCTTCCATATTATATTGTCTCCTCCGGATGAGGTACCCCGGAGAGGTCACGGACGTCTAGTACGTCCAGCGTCTATGACGCTAAGCATCGGGGATGCTGTACCCGAACGGGGTTCGGGGATTGAACTCGGAAATTGAGACCCGAGTGGCACGCGTAGCCTTGTGATTGTGACCTTATTGGACGTCAGGGACGTCAGACATCAGGGATGTCGGGATTGGAGTGTATAGTGCAGCAACTAAAATTATGGTTATGGTTTTGCTATATGCCTTATGGTTCATATTATATGGTTTATGATTTTGGAATTATGGTGCACGCATATTTGGAAAACGGAGGGGTAAATTATATGTTTTACTTATCAAACGATTTCATAAACTTGTGTTTCGGTCCACTCACCCTTACTGTTTTGATAACCCCTCCAGGTCGGGAAACTGAGGTAGAGGAGGAACCAGAGGCTGAGGCATAGATCTACTTCTGCGTACCTGAACCCCTGCTGGGCGGTGTACCCGCAGGATTACTTTAGAGTCGTGCTCGCAAATTTGTAATTTTGGATTATATCCCTTGTCTGACATTCGTTTAATTCGGATTTTATGTATGACTTTTATTTGGTTATTTATGCTTTTAAATGTTTGAGGTTAAAATTGGTATGAATTATTGGGTGTCAGACGGGAGCAGGGCACGTCCCCTTGTGGTCCCTGTGGGATCGGGGCGGGTCTTGTCAGCTTGGTATCAGAGCACTAGGTTGTGGTCAGTACTAGGGTATTGGTCTGCATGCTAGACTAGCGATTAGTACTAGTTACTTTTCGACTTTTAAGAATATTGTTTTCTGATCTATGCCTCTTGACAGTTGGTTATGCCTCCTAGGAGAATTCCGCATACTCGAACGGACGAGGATCTAGAAAGAGAGATGGAATGCGCGAGCATCGAAAGGGCTCAACGTTTGGGAGCCACTCCTTTCTGCGGGGGATCAAACCCCGAGGATGCTCACGACTGGATCACCAAGTGGGAGAGGATCTTCTCGGTGATGCACTGCCCTCCGGGCGAACGAGTGACTCTGGCGGCCTTCTTACTGGAGGGAGGAGCCTACCAGTGGTGGCATGGACTCGAAATGTCCGGGTGGTCTGTCCATACCACTACCTGGGAAGCTTTCCGTTCCAGGTTTCTGGATCAGTACTACCCGCGATCCTTTCGCGCGGCGCGGGAGGCGGAATTCCTGCGGCTGGAGCAGGGTGACATGTCTGTTTCAGACTACGAGCAAACATTCGGGAGACTTTCCCGGTTCGCTGCCTCATTCGTAAGCACGGAGGAGGACAAATGCCAGCGGTTTGAGCTTGGACTCCGAGGGGAGATCCGGGCCAGTGTGACTGCTACCACTCATGCTTCTCTGAGGGATATGGTCGACGCAGCGGTGCGTGTCGAGGCCAGTCTGGCGGCACACCAATCACGACAACCTTCGGGGGAGGGGCGACGTCAGGACCGCCCACACCATGGGCCATCGGGCCGGAAGAGCAACAGGGGAGGGAGCTACAGAGGAGCACCCTCATCCTTCAAGGGTCGTGGCTGGTCGGGTCGACGTGGAGGCTCTCAGGGCAGAGGATCTGGACACAACTCTGGGCAGCACTCATCTTGGAGTGGTGCATCTGGTGGGCATTCGGGCAGGCCAAGGCCAGTAACTTGTTTTGCTTTGCGGAGAGGAAGGCCACTATGCCTGCGATTGTCCGCAGTTGTCCAAAAACAACGACGCTGGGGGCTCGAGTGTGGTGCAGAGCACGGCGTCCCACACTAACGGAGGTCGCGGTCAGGGAGGTGACCGTGGTGCTGGACGTGGCGCGCGCGGGCGCGGACGAAACGGAGGGCCGAGGGCCCAAGTGTTTGCAATGACCCAGCAGCAGGCGAGGACTGCTCCAGGCGTGGTCACAGGTACACTACATATCTTTAATTTTCTTGTACGTGTATTGATGGATGCGGGGGCTACACATTCTTTTATTTCGAAGAGTTGTGCTGGTTTGCTTGATTGTGTGGTATCAGCCTTAGATTGCGAAATGGGTGTTGGCACCCCGATGGGTACCGTGTACCTTGTGAATCAGGTGATTCGGAGGTGCCCGGTAAGAATTGAGGATGTGGATTTACCAGCAGACTTAATTATTCTGGATATCCACGACTTCGATATAATCCTAGGGATGGATTGGCTGTCGGAGCACGGATCGCTCATCGACTGCTGTAGCAAGCAAGTAATTTTGCGGAGCCCGGGTTTGCCGGAAGTTATCTTTCAGGGGGAACGTGATGGTTCGCCTCCTGAAGTGATTTTGTCACTTACTGCTACCAAACTTCTACGGAAGGGATGCCAGGGTTATCTGGCGCATGTCGTGTCGGAACGGGTCGATACTCCGGTTATCGACGAAATACCGGTGGTCTGTAAGTTTCCGGACGTATTCCCGGAAGACTTACCTGGATTGCCACCATCGCGGGAGATTGAGTTTACTATTGAACTACTCCCGGGTACCCGACCTATATCCCAGGCACCATACCGGATGGCGCCGGCCGAGTTACGAGAACTCAAGACTCAATTGCAGGAGTTGGTAGATTTGGGATATGTCCGACCGAGTACTTCACCGTGGGGAGCACCGGTGTTGTTCGTGAAGAAGAAGGAAGGAAGTCTCCGTTTATGTATTGATTATCGACAACTCAACAAGGTAACATTGAGGAACCAGTATCCTCTACCCAGGATCGATGACCTTTTCGACCAGTTGCGGGGAGCTCAGTGCTTCTCGAAAATTGATTTGCGGTCTGGGTATCACCAACTGAGGATTTCGGAGGAGGATATTCCGAAAACTGCTTTTCGAACCCGCTACGGGCACTACGAGTTCCTTGTTATGCCATTTGGTTTGACGAATGCTCCAGCAGCATTCATGGATCTGATGAACCGGGTCTTCCGACCCTACCTGGATAAGTTCGTGATTGTGTTCATCGATGATATTTTGGTATACTCGAGGAGTGCCCGTGCACATGAAGAACATCTACGGTTGGTCTTGGAGAGACTGAGACAAGAACAATTGTATGCCAAGCTGAGCAAGTGTCAGTTTTGGCTGAGCAGTATTGGTTTTCTGGGACACGTGATATCGACGGATGGGATTTGCGTGGATCCCCAGAAAACAGAAGCGGTGACCAACTGGGCTAGACCGACAACGGTGACCGAGGTGCGGAGTTACGTCGGATTAGCAGGCTACTACCGGAGATTCGTGGAGGGTTTCTCCAAAATTGCTGCACCATTGACTCGTCTGACTCGGAAAGGAGTAAAGTTTATCTGGGACGAGCAGTGCGATCGGAGCTTTCAAGAGTTGAAGGATCGATTGACCACTGCACCTGTCCTTGCATTGCCGGACGACAGTGGAGAGTTTGTAGTTTTCAGTGATGCTTCACTGCAAGGTTTGGGCTGCGTGTTGATGCAAACTGGCAAGGTTATCGCCTATGCATCCCGGCAGCTGAAGACTCATGAGTTGAACTACCCTACCCATGATTTGGAGTTGGCGGCGGTGGTTCATGCTCTCAAGATCTGGAGACATTATCTGTTCGGCGCAACGTGTCGGATATACACCGACCACCAGAGTCTTAAATACTTATTCACTCAGAAGGAGCTCAACATGAGACAACGGAGATGGTTGGAGCTACTGAAGGACTATGACTGTACGATCGAGTACCATCCGGGTAAGGCCAATGTGGTGGCGGATGCACTCAGCAGGAAATCAGCGGGAACTATTGCACACCTAGGGATGGTGTATCTTCCCTTGTTAGTGGAACTCCGGAAGACGGGAGTTATATTGGGTACGGATGCGCATGGAGCTTTGTTGGCCAGCTTCCATGTGCGACCAGTACTGATTGATCGGATCATTGAAGCACAACTGCAGGATCCGATACTCTGTATTTACAGAATTGAGGTCGATGCGGATGGGAGACAGGATTTTACCATCCGGGACGATGGAGCACTGGTGAAATTGGGCCGTTTGTGCGTACCTGCAGTGGCAGAGTTACGGGCCGAGATACTTGAGGAGGCCCACAGTTCGGCCTATGCTATACATCTGGGAGGTACAAAGATGTACCGTACCCTCCGGAACCATTATTGATGGCCAGGAATGAAGAAGGATATTGCTGAGTTCGTGAGCAAATGCTTAACCTGTCAGCAGGTTAAGGCGGAACGGCAGAGACCGTATGGGGCTATGCAGCCACTTCCGATTCCTGAGTGGAAGTGGGATCACATCACCATGGACTTCGTCTTTAAGTTACCGAGGACTCAGAGTGGAGTGGACGGAGTATGGGTGATCGTGGATCGGTTAACCAAATCAGCCCATTTTCTGCCAGTTCAGGAAACCTTTAAACCTAACCGACTGGCTCAGTTGTTTGTGAAGGAAATCATACGACTTCATGGTACGCCGGAATCGATCGTGTCTGATCGTGATCCGCGTTTCACTTCCAGGTTCTGGCGGAGTTTGCAAGCTACTTTGGGAACAAACCTACGTTTCAGTACTGCTTTCCATCCACAGACCGATGGACAGTCTGAGAGAACCATTCAAACCCTGGAGGACATGATGAGGTCATGTGTACTACAGTTTCAAGACTCTTGGGATACTCATTTGCCACTGATGGAATTCGCTTACAACAACAGCTATCAGGCAAGCATCGGGATGGCACCTTATGAGGCACTGTATGGCCGACAGTGCAGGACACCTATCTGCTGGACGGAGGTAGGAGAGCGAGCGGCTGTAGGGCCGGAGATGATGGACTTAACCATGGAAACTGTTCGCGTGATCAAGGAGAGATTGAAGGTGGCACAGGATCGCCAGAAGAGTTATGCCGACCGACGGATTCGAGACTTGGAGTTTGAAGTGGGAGATTTTGTCTTCCTGAAGTTGTCTCCGTGGAAAGGGATTATCCGTTTTGGCCGACGGGGGAAACTGAGTCCGCGTTTTATCGGACCTTATGAAATCGTGGAGAGAATTGGCAGAGTTGCATACAGATTGGCACTACCCCCAGAACTATCAAGAGTTCACGATGTTTTCCACGTATCGATGTTGCGGATGTATGTACGTGATGCTTCTCATGTACTTGGGGAACAACCTGTCGAACTGCGGGAGGATTTGAGCTTTGAAGAACAACCAGTACAGATCTTGGATCGGAAGGACAAGGTACTACGTCGAAAGACGATCCCTCTCGTGAAAATTCTCTGGAGAAACCAGGATGTGGAAGAAGCCACATGGGAGCCTGAGGCTCAGATGCGAGAACAATTTCCTCATTTGTTTCTTTGAAATTTCGGGACGAAATTTCTTAAGGGGGGAAGGTTGTAACACCCCGGAAATTCGAGGATTCTCATTTTATAATTTAATGTGTGATTTGACGATTTTACCCTTGTGATTGGTATGGTCAAATTATTGACTTTTTGATTGATGAACTAAATGGACTTTGACCTATGACCGTGACGTAGTTCGGGACGTCACGAGTTCATAGACAGGTGGCACGTCCGATTCGGACGATCAGGGTGAAAGTTATGGCTATCGGAAGTTCAGGGGCATTACCGTAATTTGGACTCTCGGGGGAAAATGTTGACTTTTCTTTTGACAACTAATTTTCAGTTGACTCAAGGACCGTTGGGTAGGCCTCGACGTCCTGAGTCCGTAGACAGGCGGCACGCCGAAATCGGACTTCGTACGAGGAAGTTATGGTCAGAAACGTGAATTCGGGAAGTTCGTGTCTCGGTTTTCGTGTCGAATATTATATTCAGAAATTCTGATTGAAGGACACCTGGGGAGTGACAAGTGTCACTCACCCATTGGCTAGATTGGATCAGATCCACTATTGAATTAATTAACATTTGAATCAGCTTTAAATTTCAGCCTTTGGATTGAAAACCCCAGATTTGATCTCAGCCCTTGATCTGATCTGGAGATCAAATCTGAGCCGTCCATTTCCTTCCCTCCATTTCTTTATAATTCATACCCGCAGAGCACATTCAGCCATTTCGATCCAACATTCCAGCAAACCATCCACTCTCTGTGTCTGTGTATTGGGGACTTGCCGGCGAGGCTGAACGGCGGCAGTGAGCACGGCGGAGGACGGCGGCGTGGGAGGAAGCAGGGGAACCCGAAACGGTTTCGAAACCAGATTTTTGGTAAATCCTTTTCCCACGTTCAATTTAGTCCATTATGATCCTAACCAACTCTAGGAACCTCCAGGAACTTACTGGAATCGATCTCGTGGCCGGTGGAGCTCAGGGAGGTAGCAAAACGGCGACGGGAGGCCAGGGCTGTTCTTCGAGGTAGGCCTTCGATTCAATCCGTTTTTCTCAAATTTAATTACGTGGAACTAATCTAGGATTTAAGGCGAGTAAATACGAATTGAAAGGAACCAAAATGACCCAGAAATGAAGGAATGGCAACCGGGTCTCGATCGCGGGTCTGATCGACCCGAGTTGCAGGAAAACGGGTCAACCCGTCTGATGACAGTGGTGCTGACGTGGCACCCTGTCAGTCTGTCAGATGACGTGGACCAACCGTGAGCCGACACGTGTCACATGTCAGTGCACAGTCAGCACTGACATGTCAGTGACGTGGACCAGTCAGGGACTGCCACGTGTCACTGACATGTCAGTGACGTGGACCAGTGCCGTGCTGACACGTGGCACATGTCAGATCTGAAACGTGGTCTGACAGATCAGTGAGGTGGACCAATCAGATGTTGACACGTGGCACCTGTCAGAGTCTGACATGTCAGACCTGACAGCTGTCAGATGACGTCAGCATGACGTCATGCTGACGTCAGCAGTGACGTCAGCGATGACGTCAGCAGGAACTGTTCCTGCGTTGACCGGCGCGTGGGGGCGCGTGTGAACAGTGTTTCTGGTGGGACCACCACCATTCTTTAGGTTTCGACGATCCGGATCCAATGGCGGTGGTTTCGGGTCGATCGGAGATCCTTAAGTTGGTCAAAATAAGGTTTATTGCCTTGGGAAGCGCGTTCGGGCGGCTTTCCCGGGTCGGTTTCGACCTAGGCTTTCATGGTTGAATGTTGGGGGTTTAATTTGACCTTTACGAATACTTGGACTTGACAGGGATTGTACATTTGTACCAGGACGAGGGTATACGTTCGGTTTCTAGCAGGATTGTACTGTGAGTGGGCCATTTTCTTAAACCCTTGTGTGCATAAATGTTTTCTGGTTTTATTATACTTATTCACATGCTAAAACAATGATGGTTTTGATGATATGGAAAATGTGGTTATGGCACGTTTCACGGTATTTGGGCTTGAGACCCGTTTGATGAAACTTAATGATTGATTCGGTATATATATGTTTTGTATGTGGATATCAATAAAATGTATTTAGTACTGCACTGTATAAATCCTTCCATATTATATTGTCTCCTCCGGATGAGGTACCCCGGAGAGGTCACGGACGTCTAGTACGTCCAGCGTCTATGACGCTAAGCATCGGGGATGCTGTACCCGAACGGGGTTCGGGGATTGAACTCGGAAATTGAGACCCGAGTGGCACGCGTAGCCTTGTGATTGTGACCTTATTGGACGTCAGGGACGTCAGACATCAGGGATGTCGGGATTGGAGTGTATAGTGCAGCAACTAAAATTATGGTTATGGTTTTGCTATATGCCTTATGGTTCATATTATATGGTTTATGATTTTGGAATTATGGTGCACGCATATTTGGAAAACGGAGGGGTAAATTATATGTTTTACTTATCAAACGATTTCATAAACTTGTGTTTCGGTCCACTCACCCTTACTGTTTTGATAACCCCTCCAGGTCGGGAAACTGAGGTAGAGGAGGAACCAGAGGCTGAGGCATAGATCTACTTCTGCGTACCTGAACCCCTGCTGGGCGGTGTACCCGCAGGATTACTTTAGAGTCGTGCTCGCAAATTTGTAATTTTGGATTATATCCCTTGTCTGACATTCGTTTAATTCGGATTTTATGTATGACTTTTATTTGGTTATTTATGCTTTTAAATGTTTGAGGTTAAAATTGGTATGAATTATTGGGTGTCAGACGGGAGCAGGGCACGTCCCCTTGTGGTCCCTGTGGGATCGGGGCGGGTCTTGTCAGCTTGGTATCAGAGCACTAGGTTGTGGTCAGTACTAGGGTATTGGTCTGCATGCTAGACTAGCGATTAGTACTAGTTACTTTTCGACTTTTAAGAATATTGTTTTCTGATCTATGCCTCTTGACAGTTGGTTATGCCTCCTAGGAGAATTCCGCATACTCGAACGGACGAGGATCTAGAAAGAGAGATGGAATGCGCGAGCATCGAAAGGGCTCAACGTTTGGGAGCCACTCCTTTCTGCGGGGGATCAAACCCCGAGGATGCTCACGACTGGATCACCAAGTGGGAGAGGATCTTCTCGGTGATGCACTGCCCTCCGGGCGAACGAGTGACTCTGGCGGCCTTCTTACTGGAGGGAGGAGCCTACCAGTGGTGGCATGGACTCGAAATGTCCGGGTGGTCTGTCCATACCACTACCTGGGAAGCTTTCCGTTCCAGGTTTCTGGATCAGTACTACCCGCGATCCTTTCGCGCGGCGCGGGAGGCGGAATTCCTGCGGCTGGAGCAGGGTGACATGTCTGTTTCAGACTACGAGCAAACATTCGGGAGACTTTCCCGGTTCGCTGCCTCATTCGTAAGCACGGAGGAGGACAAATGCCAGCGGTTTGAGCTTGGACTCCGAGGGGAGATCCGGGCCAGTGTGACTGCTACCACTCATGCTTCTCTGAGGGATATGGTCGACGCAGCGGTGCGTGTCGAGGCCAGTCTGGCGGCACACCAATCACGACAACCTTCGGGGGAGGGGCGACGTCAGGACCGCCCACACCATGGGCCATCGGGCCGGAAGAGCAACAGGGGAGGGAGCTACAGAGGAGCACCCTCATCCTTCAAGGGTCGTGGCTGGTCGGGTCGACGTGGAGGCTCTCAGGGCAGAGGATCTGGACACAACTCTGGGCAGCACTCATCTTGGAGTGGTGCATCTGGTGGGCATTCGGGCAGGCCAAGGCCAGTAACTTGTTTTGCTTTGCGGAGAGGAAGGCCACTATGCCTGCGATTGTCCGCAGTTGTCCAAAAACAACGACGCTGGGGGCTCGAGTGTGGTGCAGAGCACGGCGTCCCACACTAACGGAGGTCGCGGTCAGGGAGGTGACCGTGGTGCTGGACGTGGCGCGCGCGGGGCGCGGACGAAACGGAGGGCCGAGGGCCCAAGTGTTTGCAATGACCCAGCAGCAGGCGAGGACTGCTCCAGGCGTGGTCACAGGTACACTACATATCTTTAATTTTCTTGTACGTGTATTGATGGATGCGGGGGCTACACATTCTTTTATTTCGAAGAGTTGTGCTGGTTTGCTTGATTGTGTGGTATCAGCCTTAGATTGCGAAATGGGTGTTGGCACCCCGATGGGTACCGTGTACCTTGTGAATCAGGTGATTCGGAGGTGCCCGGTAAGAATTGAGGATGTGGATTTACCAGCAGACTTAATTATTCTGGATATCCACGACTTCGATATAATCCTAGGGATGGATTGGCTGTCGGAGCACGGATCGCTCATCGACTGCTGTAGCAAGCAAGTAATTTTGCGGAGCCCGGGTTTGCCGGAAGTTATCTTTCAGGGGGAACGTGATGGTTCGCCTCCTGAAGTGATTTTGTCACTTACTGCTACCAAACTTCTACGGAAGGGATGCCAGGGTTATCTGGCGCATGTCGTGTCGGAACGGGTCGATACTCCGGTTATCGACGAAATACCGGTGGTCTGTAAGTTTCCGGACGTATTCCCGGAAGACTTACCTGGATTGCCACCATCGCGGGAGATTGAGTTTACTATTGAACTACTCCCGGGTACCCGACCTATATCCCAGGCACCATACCGGATGGCGCTGGCCGAGTTACGAGAACTCAAGACTCAATTGCAGGAGTTGGTAGATTTGGGATATGTCCGACCGAGTACTTCACCGTGGGGAGCACCGGTGTTGTTCGTGAAGAAGAAGGAAGGAAGTCTCCGTTTATGTATTGATTATCGACAACTCAACAAGGTAACATTGAGGAACCAGTATCCTCTACCCAGGATCGATGACCTTTTCGACCAGTTGCGGGGAGCTCAGTGCTTCTCGAAAATTGATTTGCGGTCTGGGTATCACCAACTGAGGATTTCGGAGGAGGATATTCCGAAAACTGCTTTTCGAACCCGCTACGGGCACTACGAGTTCCTTGTTATGCCATTTGGTTTGACGAATGCTCCAGCAGCATTCATGGATCTGATGAACCGGGTCTTCCGACCCTACCTGGATAAGTTCGTGATTGTGTTCATCGATGATATTTTGGTATACTCCAGGAGTGCCCGTGCACATGAAGAACATCTACGGTTGGTCTTGGAGAGACTGAGACAAGAACAATTGTATGCCAAGCTGAGCAAGTGTCAGTTTTGGCTGAGCAGTATTGGTTTTCTGGGACACGTGATATCGACGGATGGGATTTGCGTGGATCCCCAGAAAACAGAAGCGGTGACCAACTGGGCTAGACCGACAACGGTGACCGAGGTGCGGAGTTACGTCGGATTAGCAGGCTACTACCGGAGATTCGTGGAGGGTTTCTCCAAAATTGCTGCACCATTGACTCGTCTGACTCGGAAAGGAGTAAAGTTTATCTGGGACGAGCAGTGCGATCGGAGCTTTCAAGAGTTGAAGGATCGATTGACCACTGCACCTGTCCTTGCATTGCCGGACGACAGTGGAGAGTTTGTAGTTTTCAGTGATGCTTCACTGCAAGGTTTGGGCTGCGTGTTGATGCAAACTGGCAAGGTTATCGCCTATGCATCCCGGCAGCTGAAGACTCATGAGTTGAACTACCCTACCCATGATTTGGAGTTGGCGGCGGTGGTTCATGCTCTCAAGATCTGGAGACATTATCTGTTCGGCGCAACGTGTCGGATATACACCGACCACCAGAGTCTTAAATACTTATTCACTCAGAAGGAGCTCAACATGAGACAACGGAGATGGTTGGAGCTACTGAAGGACTATGACTGTACGATCGAGTACCATCCGGGTAAGGCCAATGTGGTGGCGGATGCACTCAGCAGGAAATCAGCGGGAACTATTGCACACCTAGGGATGGTGTATCTTCCCTTGTTAGTGGAACTCCGGAAGACGGGAGTTATATTGGGTACGGATGCGCATGGAGCTTTGTTGGCCAGCTTCCATGTGCGACCAGTACTGATTGATCGGATCATTGAAGCACAACTGCAGGATCCGATACTCTGTATTTACAGAATTGAGGTCGATGCGGATGGGAGACAGGATTTTACCATCCGGGACGATGGAGCACTGGTGAAATTGGGCCGTTTGTGCGTACCTGCAGTGGCAGAGTTACGGGCCGAGATACTTGAGGAGGCCCACAGTTCGGCCTATGCTATACATCTGGGAGGTACAAAGATGTACCGTACCCTCCGGAACCATTATTGATGGCCAGGAATGAAGAAGGATATTGCTGAGTTCGTGAGCAAATGCTTAACCTGTCAGCAGGTTAAGGCGGAACGGCAGAGACCGTATGGGGCTATGCAGCCACTTCCGATTCCTGAGTGGAAGTGGGATCACATCACCATGGACTTCGTCTTTAAGTTACCGAGGACTCAGAGTGGAGTGGACGGAGTATGGGTGATCGTGGATCGGTTAACCAAATCAGCCCATTTTCTGCCAGTTCAGGAAACCTTTAAACCTAACCGACTGGCTCAGTTGTTTGTGAAGGAAATCATACGACTTCATGGTACGCCGGAATCGATCGTGTCTGATCGTGATCCGCGTTTCACTTCCAGGTTCTGGCGGAGTTTGCAAGCTACTTTGGGAACAAACCTACGTTTCAGTACTGCTTTCCATCCACAGACCGATGGACAGTCTGAGAGAACCATTCAAACCCTGGAGGACATGATGAGGTCATGTGTACTACAGTTTCAAGACTCTTGGGATACTCATTTGCCACTGATGGAATTCGCTTACAACAACAGCTATCAGGCAAGCATCGGGATGGCACCTTATGAGGCACTGTATGGCCGACAGTGCAGGACACCTATCTGCTGGACGGAGGTAGGAGAGCGAGCGGCTGTAGGGCCGGAGATGATGGACTTAACCATGGAAACTGTTCGCGTGATCAAGGAGAGATTGAAGGTGGCACAGGATCGCCAGAAGAGCTATGCCGACCGACGGATTCGAGACTTGGAGTTTGAAGTGGGAGATTTTGTCTTCCTGAAGTTGTCTCCGTGGAAAGGGATTATCCGTTTTGGCCGACGGGGGAAACTGAGTCCGCGTTTTATCGGACCTTATGAAATCGTGGAGAGAATTGGCAGAGTTGCATACAGATTGGCACTACCCCCAGAACTATCAAGAGTTCACGATGTTTTCCACGTATCGATGTTGCGGATGTATGTACGTGATGCTTCTCATGTACTTGGGGAACAACCTGTCGAACTGCGGGAGGATTTGAGCTTTGAAGAACAACCAGTACAGATCTTGGATCGGAAGGACAAGGTACTACGTCGAAAGACGATCCCTCTCGTGAAAATTCTCTGGAGAAACCAGGATGTGGAAGAAGCCACATGGGAGCCTGAGGCTCAGATGCGAGAACAATTTCCTCATTTGTTTCTTTGAAATTTCGGGACGAAATTTCTTAAGGGGGGAAGGTTGTAACACCCCGGAAATTCGAGGATTCTCATTTTATAATTTAATGTGTGATTTGACGATTTTACCCTTGTGATTGGTATGGTCAAATTATTGACTTTTTGATTGATGAACTAAATGGACTTTGACCTATGACCGTGACGTAGTTCGGGACGTCACGAGTTCATAGACAGGTGGCACGTCCGATTCGGACGATCAGGGTGAAAGTTATGGCTATCGGAAGTTCAGGGGCATTACCGTAATTTGGACTCTCGGGGGAAAATGTTGACTTTTCTTTTGACAACTAATTTTCAGTTGACTCAAGGACCGTTGGGTAGGCCTCGACGTCCTGAGTCCGTAGACAGGCGGCACGCCGAAATCGGACTTCGTACGAGGAAGTTATGGTCAGAAACGTGAATTCGGGAAGTTCGTGTCTCGGTTTTCGTGTCGAATATTATATTCAGAAATTCTGATTGAAGGACACCTGGGGAGTGACAAGTGTCACTCACCCATTGGCTAGATTGGATCAGATCCACTATTGAATTAATTAACATTTGAATCAGCTTTAAATTTCAGCCTTTGGATTGAAAACCCCAGATTTGATCTCAGCCCTTGATCTGATCTGGAGATCAAATCTGAGCCGTCCATTTCCTTCCCTCCATTTCTTTATAATTCATACCCGCAGAGCACATTCAGCCATTTCGATCCAACATTCCAGCAAACCATCCACTCTCTGTGTCTGTGTATTGGGGACTTGCCGGCGAGGCTGAACGGCGGCAGTGAGCACGGCGGAGGACGGCGGCGTGGGAGGAAGCAGGGGAACCCGAAACGGTTTCGAAACCAGATTTTTGGTAAATCCTTTTCCCACGTTCAATTTAGTCCATTATGATCCTAACCAACTCTAGGAACCTCCAGGAACTTACTGGAATCGATCTCGTGGCCGGTGGAGCTCAGGGAGGTAGCAAAACGGCGACGGGAGGCCAGGGCTGTTCTTCGAGGTAGGCCTTCGATTCAATCCGTTTTTCTCAAATTTAATTACGTGGAACTAATCTAGGATTTAAGGCGAGTAAATACGAATTGAAAGGAACCAAAATGACCCAGAAATGAAGGAATGGCAACCGGGTCTCGATCGCGGGTCTGATCGACCCGAGTTGCAGGAAAACGGGTCAACCCGTCTGATGACAGTGGTGCTGACGTGGCACCCTGTCAGTCTGTCAGATGACGTGGACCAACCGTGAGCCGACACGTGTCACATGTCAGTGCACAGTCAGCACTGACATGTCAGTGACGTGGACCAGTCAGGGACTGCCACGTGTCACTGACATGTCAGTGACGTGGACCAGTGCCGTGCTGACACGTGGCACATGTCAGATCTGAAACGTGGTCTGACAGATCAGTGAGGTGGACCAATCAGATGTTGACACGTGGCACCTGTCAGAGTCTGACATGTCAGACCTGACAGCTGTCAGATGACGTCAGCATGACGTCATGCTGACGTCAGCAGTGACGTCAGCGATGACGTCAGCAGGAACTGTTCCTGCGTTGACCGGCGCGTGGGGGCGCGTGTGAACAGTGTTTCTGGTGGGACCACCACCATTCTTTAGGTTTCGACGATCCGGATCCAATGGCGGTGGTTTCGGGTCGATCGGAGATCCTTAAGTTGGTCAAAATAAGGTTTATTGCCTTGGGAAGCGCGTTCGGGCGGCTTTACCGGGTCGGTTTCGACCTAGGCTTTCATGGTTGAATGTTGGGGGTTTAATTTGACCTTTACGAATACTTGGACTTGACAGGGATTGTACATTTGTACCAGGACGAGGGTATACGTTCGGTTTCTAGCAGGATTGTACTGTGAGTGGGCCATTTTCTTAAACCCTTGTGTGCATAAATGTTTTCTGGTTTTATTATACTTATTCACATGCTAAAACAATGATGGTTTTGATGATATGGAAAATGTGGTTATGGCACGTTTCACGGTATTTGGGCTTGAGACCCGTTTGATGAAACTTAATGATTGATTCGGTATATATATGTTTTGTATGTGGATATCAATAAAATGTATTTAGTACTGCACTGTATAAATCCTTCCATATTATATTGTCTCCTCCGGATGAGGTACCCCGGAGAGGTCACGGACGTCTAGTACGTCCAGCGTCTATGACGCTAAGCATCGGGGATGCTGTACCCGAACGGGGTTCGGGGATTGAACTCGGAAATTGAGACCCGAGTGGCACGCGTAGCCTTGTGATTGTGACCTTATTGGACGTCAGGGACGTCAGACATCAGGGATGTCGGGATTGGAGTGTATAGTGCAGCAACTAAAATTATGGTTATGGTTTTGCTATATGCCTTATGGTTCATATTATATGGTTTATGATTTTGGAATTATGGTGCACGCATATTTGGAAAACGGAGGGGTAAATTATATGTTTTACTTATCAAACGATTTCATAAACTTGTGTTTCGGTCCACTCACCCTTACTGTTTTGATAACCCCTCCAGGTCGGGAAACTGAGGTAGAGGAGGAACCAGAGGCTGAGGCATAGATCTACTTCTGCGTACCTGAACCCCTGCTGGGCGGTGTACCCGCAGGATTACTTTAGAGTCGTGCTCGCAAATTTGTAATTTTGGATTATATCCCTTGTCTGACATTCGTTTAATTCGGATTTTATGTATGACTTTTATTTGGTTATTTATGCTTTTAAATGTTTGAGGTTAAAATTGGTATGAATTATTGGGTGTCAGACGGGAGCAGGGCACGTCCCCTTGTGGTCCCTGTGGGATCGGGGCGGGTCTTGTCACTTTTCCTCTCTCAAAGCTAACTTAAGCATCGGAGTGTTCTTGGTCGAACAACCCCCCGGGTAAATCGATCGAGGCAATGATAGCTATTTGTTTGCTGTTTGCAGGAATTGTGAGGACTTTTCGCAGCGGGTTCAATCTTTGATTCAACAATACAATTATGATTTAACATTTGAAAAAGAAATTAAAATTTTATTTTTAATTACGAGAGTATTTTGAATAATAAGCATTTTTTTAAAACACAATATTCTCAACACCCATATATCTTCCAATTGTTTTTTTACGTAGAATTTTGAGGATATTAGCTAGATGACTTGCAAAAAGACATTGGTTGTCAAAAAAAAAAGGCACTGATTGAAAAGAAGAGATATGGTTTGTGAAAATTGATTTCTGAGCCCCGATGTAGTAGAAAAAGGACCCCATAATTTGGAGGATATTCTCACAGCCATAGAAGATGCCCAAAGACAAAGCAATCGTTTGCCCTGCCCTTATTCTGTAGGTTTCTAAAAACTAAATATGATGAGGTTGACGATAATAGCTGCTTTTTTTGTATAGATAAGTAGTCTGTTTAGAATTAGATGTTACTAGGATTTTGGATATTTTGAGCTTTATCCATGGAGTGCAATTTTTCATAATTTTTGTAGCGTGGAATTTTTAGTCGTTTCTATCATTTTTGTCCTTGTTAGTTTTGTTGTATGAATTGGTTTATAAGTTTTATTGTCATAACTTCAGGCTTAAAAGCCTTATTCACCGCCCTCCCAAATGGACATCTTTTCTTTTTTAGTGGTGGCATCTTCTTCATTTGAAAGAGTTGATTCATATGCTTTTGTCTCAGCGGATGAAACAACATATTTATAATATAACGCTATTAATTTTGATGAAAAAATAAAAAACCTAAAGAGTATGATGGAAAGACTAAAATATACCGAATTAATGTTTCATTTTTATTTTTTAAATGGTAATGCCGTTCATATGTGATTCTGTCTGGTCTAGGGAGTTGAATCAAATTTTAATTTTCCCAAGACATTAATCAAAATGTTATATTTGTCCATGGGTATTATATAATAACATACAACATACTATTAAAATTAGGGGTGAGTAAAGCGGGGTTCAATATAGGTATTGACACTATCCAAATTCAAACTGTTAAAATCTTAACGATTCTATACAGTTTGAATTTTCTAAAATTAGAAACCAAACTATTCCGATTCAGACTGTTACTAACGGTACGGTTTGGATCGAAATAGTTTGAAACCGTTTAGACATAAAATAAAAAAAAGCAACAATATTAAAAAAAAATGGATACAAAAAACAACAGAATAATTAATACTCAAAATTTTGTATATTAAACTTGTGGAATATTGGATTGCAAACATTACCACTATATTAAGATTTATCAAACAAACATAATTACTTAATAATCTTTTATTATACTCGTGTTTGTGTATCATTTTATTTTTATTATTTTTACTTTGTATTAATGATAGATTTAAAAATTAATATATTCTTTGATGGTCCAGTTTGGATTTAACGGATTTCCAAAATGAAAATTTAAATTGTTACTAATGAAGCAGTTTATATTCTCAACCCGTATGACTTTTATCTGGTCAAACTTAAACTGTTGGATAAATAACGGTTTAAAGCGAATCTGTTAGCGGTTTTAACGAAATGGATTCGTGCAACCCCTAATTAAAATATGTGTTTAATACTAAAATGGACCTAACGAGATACAGTATTGCTATGATGCTAATATGCCTTCTTCTTGTCTGTTGGGAGACATGCGAGACCATAAGAACAATCCTCGAAACTAGTGGGATGTCGGTCTAGCAGACTGTGTTGTTTAAGTTAGTAAGCGAGAGAGAGATCTTACATGAACTAGGCAGCATAAATGCAAAAAGAGATTGTTACATTTGTGAGAGAGTTTTGACTTATATTTATAATGGTAATGAATGTGGTGCTTGAACCTTAATGGTGTGAGATTCAAGCCACTTTAGTATATGCTGACATATGTTCCACTAATTCAGGATGATCAGTATGTGGTGGTGGGCCTCCTGATGTGTCAAGGAAGTGCATCTGTGATTTTTCAGAGGGGCCGACCGAGGGGTGTTGACCATGAGTGTAACACCCCGGAAATTCGAGAAAGACCTAGGAGTAATATGGTAATTTTGGCACCAAAGGTATTTTGATAATTTCACAAGAAATACCTAGGATTTTCTAGAAATTTCTTCATTTTTCCTCCCTTGTTTCCCCTACCGACTTAGTCCCCTGTATAGATGTGAATTGTATGTATGATTGTGTGTTCGGTGGTCTAAAAGAGAAGAAAACAATGAAAAACAAAGAGAAATAAAGAAAACATACCATGAAGAGAGGGATGAGAAAAAAGGAGAGTGATAAAGGAGAAAAGCAGAAAGAAATCGATGAAGAAGAAGGGGAAGACAACAGAAATGGTGAGGGAAGGATCTCCAAACCCTTGCGAATTCTACTCTTGGCCCCTGAATGGTTGAATGGTTTTAAAGAGGTTCAACTCGAAGCTAAGGTTCCTAACCTATTGTGTAAGTCCCCACAATCATTTTGGAGTCGAAGGAAGGCATGATGTAAAGCAGGAAGGCTGCAAGATGATAATGGAACTATGGCCGAAACTTGAAAGTATGTTTCCCTAGGTTCTATAACCCTTTACATAGTTTAATGGTCATAGAGATGTTCCTGACTTTAAAACGTTGCAAATAGACCTATAGAACATGAAAATTGGACGTAATATGAGTGAATTTGAATTAGGTCAGGATGCTGGGTCGGGTCCTGCACACAAGTCCACAGGTTGACCTGGCTCAAGGTTACTGGTAACAGGAGCTGGTGCGTGGTCACCACAAGCAGAGAGGTCCACCAGTGCATGGCGGCGCATTCACCCTCCTTTGGTTGTCCAACCAACGTGAAAGTTGTCTGATTTTAAATTCTGAGTTCAACGATGCAAAGTTTGGGTTAATTGGACATCTTTTGGGTATAGTTTCAGATATTTAATATAATATCTTCAATTTTAAATTAAGAATTTTATAGGGAATTTGAGGTATATAAACTTAAGGTTAATTTGGACAATACTAGCCTTTAAAACATTAAATTATTTTGATGGGAGAAGTTTACTAAGAATTCACGATAATTTTCAAGGAATATATTGGCAATATAATGAATAGATGAATTTATGATAATACACATATATGTGTTGGTAACGATGATGATGATTACCTTGATTATGATACGATGATGATGATTATTATGTTGACGACATGCATATGATGACATGATGACATGATATTATATACATATACGATGATATATGTGATGATGACGCTATGATACGATGATAATGCAATGTGATGATAGTTTGATAAATATGATATGAAAATAAACTTGTGGAATGAGACATAAAGTAACTTGATTATTAATGGTCTTCCACGGTGAAATGGTGAATAAAAAGGATTTATGGAAAGTTATGCATTTTGAACTTGTTCTGATTTTAATAATTTTCAGATATAAATAACCGATATTATAAAATGGAGATAATTCTTAATACTGACAATAAGATCCGAATATGGCCGAACTAACAGGTTCCACTACTTGACGAGATTAGTGGGATGGACATGGACGGTAATCTCGTAAGGACGGATTTATTTTAGTTAATTTAATAAGATATAGATATCCGATAAAATTGGTAATATCTCTTGTCTAGGGTTAACGAAGAAGACTAACCGAAGCTAACCTGATCTTCCTCCTATCCATAATGACGCGTATATTGGTATTTCTTCATGTGGTCAGTTGATTTTGTATCAACAATGTGAATAAAAAATAGGTAGTGAACACAATGTAATTTTGGCCCCATAATTAGGAAATCACGAAATTCTTAAAAGGAAGCCAAGAAATTTGATGAATGGTACATAGAAAAGGAAATTTGTTGAAAAAATATTTGGACGGACAAGTAAAAAGATAGAAGAAAGACAAGAAAGAGAGTGGCGGGTAAAATGGGGTAGAAATTAGAATCGTCAAAGATATTCGCCTATTCGGTGCGAAGGCCACGTGTGAGCAGTTTGGTGACGCATGGGAGGAGGCATGGCCTGACCTGATAAACAAATTACAAACAAAGAAAAGAAAATTGGACCCAGACCGAGCCTAGCTTCGCTACTCCGCGGCACTCTTTCAAGTCCTCGCTAAAGTAAACTAAAACAAAAAGCACCATACACCAAAGAGAATCATCACATACTCTCTAGGGTTTTCGCTGCCTCCATAATCCTTATCCAATTTCTACTCCATCTCTGCAACCTGATCGACGATCTTTCTTTTTTTTCATCTAATTAACTATGTCCATGGAGGTAATTTTGTGATTCTACTGTTTGGTTGGTCAAAAGATGATTTTATTGGTGAGAAATTATGGGATTTGTGGATTGTAATGGTTTTTGGAGTTCCCTCGATTTTGTTTAGTGTTTGTGTCACTTGTTCGAATGGGTTTCATTTTTCTTCATGTTGAAAGAAATTGTTGTGTATGTAAATGTACTGTGTAATAATTGACTACTGGCTTGAATTTTTTGATTCTGAATTCAATGGAAGAAGTTCATGTGTTGTATGTTTGCAATTCTTGGAACTATGAATTTGACTTGTTTATCTTGGTGGGATATTTACGTTCTTATTGTTGGCCTTCCAATGCTGAATTTGTTCCTTCTGTTGCAAACACAAATTAGAATAATATACTCTGTATTTATTTGATTATGGCATAATTTGATGCCCCATGAGTTTGGCTCACATTAATGCCTCACCTTATTTCGTTATGCTTCTTTTTCATTAAGGAGAGGGTTTTGGGATTTTGTCAAAATTATATTTAGTAAGCTTAAGGATTGCTTTACAGGTTCCAGGAATGGAAGAGGCGAACAAATTTGATGCCCACTTGACATCAGCAGTGGCTTTTGTGGAGGGTGGAATCCAGGAAGCCTGTGATGATGCTTGCAGCATATGCCTAGAGGACTTCTGCGATAGTGATCCTTCCACGGTATGCATATACATTTCATGTGTTATTATTGGTTCTTATATGGATTCCCTTTTAACCAGTTATCATTTTCAATATGCAGTTAACCAGTTGCAAGCATGAATTTCATCTTCAATGCATTCTTGAGTGGTATTTTCTGATATCCATTATTTTGTATCTAAAGTTAATTTTTCCATTATATTTACTTTTTATTTGATATGATAGATAGATCATCTTTTTGTTAGACCAATAATGGGATTATAGATAGCCAATAATGGGACTATGCAAATAGGCCAACCGATAGAAATACCGATTATATCTAGGCATTTTCCATAATGTTTTAAGTTGTTAGGCCACCCTCACTCTAGTTCCATATTATGTGAAGCAGTTAAATGGAATAAGTAATTAGGAGCGGTGTATCTTTTGTCACCGTTCTGAAAACAAGGGGGCATAAGTAATTAGTCCAACTTCACTCTTGTTCCATATCTGTACCTCCGATGAAATCTCGTTTTGGCCTTTTTCTTCTATCGAAAATCCAAATAAAAAGTTCTGGGCTTACTGATGAATAGTCTTGTATCCATTATGATAGGATGGTTTCTGTTTAATTGGCACAGGGAAATTCCTAGCCTTATAAAGGAAAAACCCACCTTTAAATGATTAAGTTTTCATCAATGCGTTGTTCAAGACATTGCCCTAAGCATTGTAGAGAAAGACTAGAATGACAATACTTACTTGCCATAGTAATTTACCAGCAGCTACTTTCGGTTGTTTTATTCTGGTGATCATTTGTACTATTTATTTCTCCTCTATCTTCCCCTTGCTCTGAATATTTCCTACACATTTCTTTTATCATTTTCTTATTATGATCTCACCTATATCTCCTTTCTATTAAAATTTAGATTTACTTTCTCTATTTGGCGAGAACTATCTATGAGTATTTTTGGATTTTGGAAAGCATCATGTAACAAGGAAGACAATTTTATGACCAGAAAATGAATTGAAATTTTTAAATGAGTGACTAAATGAGATTTAGTTACCTTGAATATTTTGCACTTATGCAGTCTGAAAAATTTGCATTCCTTATGATAGTCAGATTCTCACTTTGTAACTCGTCTACCAGTTAGTGGTGGGCCTTATAGTCAGTCTGAATTCCACATCTGTTTAAAATATGTAAATTAATATACCAGTTAGTGGTAAGCCTTTCACTTTTGTACTTCCAACTTCATATCGTAACGAACCTGTACGATAATGATGAAGGCATGATATGTTATGTTTGCCCATCTACTCAAATGTGCTTTCTTTCATTTTGGTAGAAGTTTGTATCCTTTTCTACGTGATTCATGAACTTTCAGGTTTCCCAGGAACAAATGAAGCTAGATATGAGGAAATTTTTATTGGTTATCAAAGGGTTAAATTAAGCATGTCTATCCCTGGATGTTTGGTTTAATTTTAGAAGATAAACTACCTTGTTTTCTGCTCAGTTTCCTATATATTAAGACTGTCTTAGGAATCTGTTATTTCATTTGCAGTTACACAAGAATTTGATAACTTTCTTGCCACCATACAAGAATTTATGTTAAACGTAATTATAAAAGGATAAATGTTTATATCGAGGAATATTGAACATTCTCAAGTTTACTTGAGTTTGAAATTTGGTTTTAATCTTGCAGGTGCCAGAGAAGCTCCCAGTGCCCTATGTGCTGGCAACCCATCAGCTTGAAGGATCCCACCAGGTTTGGAGTTTGTTTCATGGTCCGTCTTGACATATACAGATATACTGCTGATAGACAATGATAAGTCTTCAATTTGTTTGTCTTTACAGCCAGGAACTTCTAGAGGCAGTGGAAAGAGAGAGAAGTATTAGAGCTAATCCACCTCGAAATACCACGATATTTCATCATCCAACTCTTGGCGACTTCGAATTGCAGCATGTTCGTATCTTACCTTTGTTATTCTCATCCATTAGTAAAATGTAGTATAAACCTCCCAGAACAAGGGCTTATTTAAATGATTTCAATTTTTATGTAGTTACCTGTGGGTGTAAATGATGCTGAACTTGAAGAGCGTATAATTCAGCACTTAGCTGCTGCTGCTGCAATGGGTCGGGCACGCCACATTGCCAGAAGGGAGGGCCATAGGAATAGGTCATCAGCTCAAGGTCGCCCACAGTTCTTGGTCTTCTCTACCCAACCTAACACACCTCCTGCTCCTGGTTCTTCCTCCCCTGATCAGATGGGAGAAGGTGAACCAGTTCCTTCAATTGCAGTAACTTTCCCTTCGCCTCCTATGAATATAGGAGAGGATTCTACTCAAGTATCCACTCCTGTACCTTCCTCACAATCTGGTCCTGTTTCTGCCTCTTTGGCCTCAGCATCGGGATCTAGTGTTCCGACCCCCTATCAACATGGATCTTCCATTAGCAATAGGTACGTGATTCTACAGCTAAATTCGTAGGCTATATGTTGGTGCATAGTGTCACATCCTTATATTGTGTTTTTTCATTGCTAACTGACTACTATGGGTTGGCTCCTAAACAAAACTGATTAATTTTCCTTTAGGAGGTCGCCTAGCCAGTCATCCCCAAGTACCCAAGATAAAGCTGGACCTTCAGAATTACAATCATTTTCAGAAAATCTGAAAGCTCGATTTAATGCAGTGTCAACAAAGTAATGATATAAATTCACCATTGCAGTTTATTGTACTTTTTTTTGTATGATTGATTTTTTCATAAAACCGTTCCCATTTCTTAAAACCTTTTTTCATTTCTTGAACTTTACAAGTATTTGTTTCTCGTTTTCTATTAGATACAAAGAGTCAATTTCAAAGAGCACAAGAGGTTGGAAGGAGAGATTGTTCTCTCGCAATGCGTCCATGTCAGATCTTGGTTCTGAAGTTAAAAGGGAAGTTAATGCAGGGTTTGCAACTGTGTCACGCATGATGGAGCGTCTGGAAACAAGAGACAACAGTGTAAATAATGATGCTTCCGTGTCCAATAGTTTAGATAGTCCAGCTCGTGAATCAGACAATCAGAGGATATCAGAAAATGATGGTGGAAATTCTTTGAGTGACCACAATAAACCAACTGCATGTGCGGCAGGTTCTAGTTCAAATTAGGCATTAACCAGCAATTGCATCAAATCAAAGAATTTCCTTTTACAAGGTAATTATTCTCCTACTCATTCAACAACTCTATATTTTAATGTGTATTTGATTTCTGCTTAGCTTGCTTGGATTTTTCCTGTAATGATCACTTGCTTTGCCTTCTGTTTTCATTTTGTTTACTTTACTGTTTTTGCTTTTTGATCGCTATGTTTTCTGCATGATTCCGTTGTTTAGTCTTATATTGGTCAAATATACTTGGTGCTTATCTTGATGAAATATACTTGGTGATAATCTTGATGAAATGTGTTGTTATTAGAGTAGTTTCTTGGCTTTGTTCGGTTGTGTTCTGTGTACTTGCTTCATATTTAACATTTTGGTAGAGGAAGAAACTAGGAATGGATTTCTGGGGGGTTCAAGTTTTGCGATAGGAGGGGAGGCAAAAGCTTATTTCTGAACTTATGTGGTATTCTGTACTTGCCTTTGTGCGTGGTCTATTTTCCTTGGCTGTAGCTGCACTAGTAATTCTCCTGCAAATAGGAGCTTTTTCTCTCAAAGTATCATGATATATACAAATTTGCTTTACCACAAGGTCTTTTGGGTAAAAGTGGAACCTTGTGCTTTGCATCTCAAGCTGAGTGCACAACTGTGCATGAGTGTCCGAAATTACTTCTTGTAGCAGAGAATAAGGCGGTATCTGCAGCTTCTATTATTTCGAAGGATCAAGAAAGACAATTTAGGATTTATTAAGGTTGCAGAGGTAAAATGTCGGTCTTGTAGGGCTGGGATGTTTTTATCAGATAACGGAGTAGAGAGCTTTTTAATGTCTGCAGATGGAGAGTGATGATAAAACTTATGAGTAGAACATATGCTTCATCTCTTGAATGTTTGGCCCTCCAAATATAGACAAGCTAGCAAACTTCCTTTTCCCTTTTCATCATTAGGTTTGATTTTTATTTATTTTTTCTCTTCTGTTTAAAGATGTATTAGGAGCAAGTGGAAAATGGGTTTCTGATTGTGGTATTAACTACCTGTCCCTGTCCCAGTCAGTTGTCATCTTGTGCTCTTGATTCCATGAATGTACTACACCTTACATGTGGGAGCATCGTATCATTGTCATGTGTTTGGTCTGGTTTCCTGTTTTAAAGTGAAATCATCGTTTTGTAATCTGGATGTCTTACTATCTTTGCGTTGGTGGTTTTGATACTGTCTTTATATTTAATTTTTTGTGGAATATTAATAAGCTTAGAACTTTCGAGAACTAATGCATAGGAAGAATTTCATTGATCTTTGAGTTAATAGCCTGGTCCAGTCACGAAAGTAGGCAAACTTTGTCTCTCTCTCTCTCTCTCTCTTGTTTTTTGTTTTTTTGTTTGTTTTTGTTTTTGTTGAGATTATGAACTTACTGTGATGATTAGAAGGAATTGAGTTAGTTATGCTAGGCTCTTGGTGTGTTTAGTTGTAAGCTGTCGATTCATCCAAAATTATGACAATTGGAACCAGCTGCTCAACCCACTTTTTTTTGGTAGCACACCTCACTTTGCTCAGCTATGGGGATTTCTTCACGTCATCTATCCGTCTGTTAATGCATGTTCACATTTCTCTTTATTGACTTTTTTTTCAAAATCTAATATTTTTCAACCAAACGTGTACCATTAAGTTCAGGCATCGGCAAGATGCTTGGTCGTCAGTTTAGGCTACAACCTAACCCCATAAAAGCAAATTCCAAATGCACCCCCACCAAATATGTTACAAGCTTTTCAGTCTCTAATCCAAATTGCATATCCATCTAGAATGTGCAAACTCTATCCCTTTCTCTAGACACAAAAGTGTTGTCTTTTGCATGTTTCAAGTTCTGGTTGTGCTTAACTTGTAGGACATGTGTGATTTGATCTTTGTCCCTATTCACCTTCGAGGAATGTTCTATGGTCTACCATCAAAGACAGCAAATACCAAGTTATCACAAACCTCGGCTCGATTGCCATGGACAAGTGGAGTTTGACGAAGTTTCAAGGTGTCTGGGGACAAGGTCCTCAAGGCCTTAAGAACTCCTCAACTGTTGATATCCGTTTTTGGAAACTATGGCCTGAGATGGAGTTCCCATTGGCCATATTTTGTGGGTTTGTGGGGTTCCATGCTATCTAAGTTGCAGAGCTTGGGGTTTAAGGAGGACAAAAGGAGATGATAAGGGATATGACGGGCGAAAAGGGGAAAAAAGATCATAGTAACAGCAAAAATGAATGAGGTTGAGGTAGCTGGGAATGGAGCTAACTCTTTTAGGTCGTGAACTCAAGTAAAATTCGAGCAGGTTTATGGCTGAAATTGGCAGTTTCTAGAGTCTCATCACTACGGTGGACTGGAATCCGACTACAGAATATAGTTATGAGGAGTAATGGGCTTTCTGTTCTGTTCGTTTGTCTGTTAATTCGATTAGGTTTGTAGTAGTCATTTGTAGGAGTTACACCATAATGTAAAAATGTTATTTGAGGTGGAGCGCCTGAAGTTTTGGAAATATAATAACACGTTGTCTTGTATGGAGTTTAATCTGCCTGCATCTTCATAGGAAGTGACAACTTAGTAGGAATTAGAAATGCAGAACAGGATTGATGGGGTGTCTGGGGAGAAGATCTATGTATGTTGGTAAGTGTCATGACATGACTTAGACGTTAGTACATCAGAATATTGAACCAAGCACCTGGTGAATGGTAAAGTGAAAAAGTGAACCTTGATTTTCTAACTGTTTCGTTCATTGAAATTTGACCATGTTTATTTGGGTTCATTAATACTTTTTGGTCACTAATATTGTATCTTCTGTCGTTTCTTATACTAAATGTTTAATTTGCTTGACGTGCAACATTATGGAAAATTGCTCATTTAATGGTAGGTGGAATCTCCCGTTTCCAGTTACCAGTTGCCGTGGATATGAAGCTTTTCCAATCGTCTTCCAGTGGATAGTCGTTTTACACTTGGGGAGAGCATTGGTGATTAGAATCTGATTCAGAATAAAGAAAACCAGAGAGAATGCTCTACTATTTTAAACTTGAATACCATTATGGGCTTGTAAATTGGTTTTTATTTTATAAGTTATGTACGAATATACTTCGGTGGTCGTACGTTTCAGGTGCGTTAGTTTTAGTTTTGAAAGATGTTTACAGAGCTTCTTTGAATCATACGCATACATTACATGTAGACAAGTAACTTTTATATTTGACTCTACACAAATGTTGTTGTGGAAATTTGTTTCGTACTAACATTCTGGAATGATTCAAGGTTCATTTGAGAACCCCAAGCTGGACAAATTTGCGGACATTTTATTATTTTTTGTTGTTAACGAGACAACTCTAAAGTAGAGGCTATAGAGCTAGGCTATGGTAGACTCCCATGTCGAATAAAATTCATGAAAGATTAGTGTGGGAGCCTGTCGTCACGGTCTTTAGTTTCATCTTTCATCCGTCTCCTACTTATTTCTTGGTGTGATCCTATGAAAATTTAAGATTAAAACTTGGTGGAGTAACCCTGCGGCCTCCTATTTAAGTTGTTTGGTCCCGGAGAGAATTGAACTTGTGGCTTGCTCCTACTTAAATCTTAATTTGATCTTCGATTAAATTAAATTTATGGCTTGGTCAAGATTTTTTTTCTTGTCATATGTATGACAAGCCTTCAATTAAAATGATAGAAAAGCGAAAATAATCTATTGGACAATAGTGGCCTCCCATTAATAACTTACAAATAAAACCGAACAATTTCCCAAACGATAAAGTTTCTTGATCTCCACAAAAGTCGTACCGTACCAACCGATGATGAGCTACGCCATTAGCCGATCCAAACTTATTATGGTAAGAATGAGATTGGATTCGAACAAAACATACTTGTAACATTTTGTTCGTGCGGTCCTTTGCTTTCGGCCTGTAGTGATTTTTTCTGGTGTAAACACACTTATCATCATAGTTAAGGTAGCACCGTAGCAATAGCATTTCCTTTCCAGCAGACGACCGTACCCACCATGCTCATTAACTACTCCACAAGCCCATCCCATATTCTCCTCTTTACATTTCTCATTGAAAGTGCCCGACTCTGAGCACCTCCCCTCATAAGTTGTGCTTAGACGCCTACATCGCGGATCAAGTAACTTGCATCTCAAGTAATCTATCCAACCAATAAATGCTGCAAGCTGCGATCAAACCCTAGTTATATCAACGTTACACAGATAAATATTATACACGTACATACGTATTGTTGAATTGTGAAAAAGAGTTTCATTTTTAATTACCCCTGTTTGTAAAAAGCATGAAGAAGATGAATAGGTAGAGGAAATGAACAAGTACAGAAGAAGCCTTGGTCGGTCAATTTTCTAAATCTTGCAAAAGCAAAGGAAATATTCTCAATCACTCATTCTAATTATCATTCAATTTTCCCCAAGATCCCAAAGATTATGTGCAACTCATAAGAAGCGTCATTTTCAAAATTCCATTTTTGTTTTATTTTTTGCTAGATCAAAGTAAACTTGAGATCCCAATCAATATACTTGCTTATATATAGTTAGGTGGAAAAGATCAAAATTGTGTTGAGGAAAACCATTCAAGAAAAAAAGCCCAACATCAAACTAATATAATTTTCTTGTTGAGGGGAAAAAGGCTATTTTTTGACGAATAACAATACTTAGTTACCTCGTTTTGCATAAATTCATTTATTTTTACATACAAATGAGAATTCAATGATTAGTTATAATATATATTTTTTATTTGTGATATATTGGTGGATTTTTTTTTCTTTTTATTTTGGCGATTCTATGGGTCACTACACATACCACCTTGTTTTGTAATTAATATTGTGAATAAGATAATACAATGGCTCATAATTTCGAGTTGCCAAGTTAAATGTGGCATGGCCCATATCGAGGTGGAGACGGCCTCTTCCATAGTTGCTCAGCTGATGCAAGGTCAAGGTCCAGATCTCCATCCTCTTGGTGCTATGCTCAGTAGTTGCAGATATTTGTTGAGACAATCTACAGCTGCTAGAGCCTAGAGCTAGACTTCTCCACGTGTACGGGGAGATCGAATTAAGGATGTGCATGGTGGCTGATGTTCTTGCTAAAAATAGCCTCAACATTGATCTGGGATAGATGTTCCTTTTTTTAACTCCCCACCCTCTTTTCCTATTCTTGTTTTCTTAGATGACCTTATAGGAGTTTCTAGAACTCCATCAATTTGTACCCTGACCTTTGAGGTCTTGTTTTTCACCTTTCTGGGCTCAACACCCCCAATGCTACCAAAAGTAAAAATAGGACGAGAGGGCACAAAAATCATTTGATTCATATTAATTTATTTCCTTCCAGTATTCTTGCTATAATATCAGTAAATAATTTGTAAATAATTTCTTTTCATAACTATACCAAGCCTTGCAAGATCAATCAGAACATGATCAAGAGTACTCCAAAGTCCTTTTATTTCCTTCCCAATTTACATCTTTACTTTTTTAATTATGCTTACAAATATAGGAAAGTAAGTAATAACATCTTTTTCACTATAAGAAATTGGTAGTTGTACGACCTAATATAGCCCGGCGAAAGTCCAAAATGATAGTACAATTTTCAAGTTAATTAGGTATTGATTGAGTTAGGTTTATAGAGATTGTGTTAGGTTTAGATCGGAATTTCAAAATGATGATTTGGCTCATAAGGATTGGATAAACGTTGAAATAAGTTGAATGTGATTTTCAAATGATTACGTGATGATTTTTGAAAGATTATTGACTACTTTGCATGCACGGTTTACGAGATGACATTGTGTTTTGGGGCTTAGATTTTCTGAAATATGAATATGAAATTTAAGGAATTGATATATGTTATAAATGTATGTTTCTCGATATTTGTGTATTATTGTGTTATGGATAGATCTCCTCGGATGTTGTATCCTTGAGGGATTGGCTTATGTTGTTGATGCTCAGATTATGTATCCCTGAGCGGTTGGTCAGTCTCAAACGTCGATGTAAAGCTCATTTCCTTAGACTGGTATTATGGTGGTCGGTCTCAGATGTTGAGGTAAAACTCCTTTCCCCAAGACTGGCAATGTGGTGGTTAGTCTTAGACATCGAAATAAAACTCCTTTAAAAAAATCGAGGGCCAACAAGTCAGACTAGGGGAGCGAAGAAATTCAACTACCACATTGGGTCGCGTTCCTTATATGCTCGACAGGAGGATCGGTGCATCACTGGGTCACTGTTCCTAGAGGTGAAGGCCTAGGAGTAAGTGTATGCTTGCCATGGCAACCAGGAGGCTGACACTGTTCACGTAAGTTTATTCTTTATATGTTAAATATTAAAAGTATGTGTTGATAATTATATTACTGATTAATATGTATTCAATTTTGTATGTGGATATGCTGCAAGACGTCCAACAAACATAGGCTAAGCTGATGTAGCAACAGTCAAGGTGCTGGTGGAGCTGTAGGTACTGAATACTATGGTCGATGGCAATCTTGGAGCGACGAATTCGTAGGCGTCCATTGAAGATCGTTTGGGAGGCGGACAAAAGATTAGTTCGAGATGTCTCTACTCGCTCTTCAAGTTCTTCCATGGGAGCCAATTTTGAAGAGATGTCGGGGCTCAAAAGAAACATCGAGATCTTCCAAGTCTGAAACGCGCCAATCATGGCCCAAAACGAGATGATCCAAACTTAACTCGCCAGGGTTCTTGACTGCTTGGGTGATAGTGGCCAGGATGACATTTTGTCACAACTTCAGCTCCCGGCCCAACTGCCTGCCAGGAGCTCGACCACCCCAATCCGTCGTCGAGTATTTCGAAATATCTTTTTGGTAAAACATTACTTTAATTTTAATTATGTATAAACATAACATTAACTTTTATAAATATTTTTTAAAATTTCATTTGATTTGTTTTATTATTTTAATTGTATTTAATTTTAATATTTTTCTTGACGGACAAGATCATTCGTCGGATCAAACTTAAAACTGAAAAATTAGCCTGGAAAATACCTCTGTCGGGTAAGACTCAACAACACAATTTGGTGATCACCCACCAAATTTTTTTTAGTTAGCCCGAAGAAATGAATCGTCGGGCAAACCTCAAGCAGCAAAATTCGGTGGGAGGGCACCAAATGTTTATTACTTTTCCCGGGAAAACATGTTCGTTGGGCTTTTTGGTTGACTTTTGATGTTACTCAACGAACATGATCAAAATTTAGGTCCATTATAGCCAAATCGTTTAGTGTCTTGGATTAGATTAATTTTGCTAATTCAGTATATTTAGAATGGTAAAGGACCAAGCTTTTAGTACCAAGTGATGCATGTTTTGCTCTATCTTGAACTAGATCAATTTGGCTATTATTCAAAACAAACGAGAAAAAATGGCTATATACATTCCATTGGAATAAAGACTTGAGGGCGTGCAATCAATTAAAATTGTAAAATTTTTGTAAAGAATTTTTTTATGTGATGGATTCATGTGTAACTTTATAAAATTGTCTTGGGCTTACATGAATTTAGGTTTTTACAATGATCAGAAAATATGAAAGTTCATTCCATAACCATCCCTTCAGACGCGATATTTGTCTCTCAATATTCCTCTGCCAACTTTCACACCAATACCATATAATTAACCACCTTTATCGACAAAATGCACCATATTCCTTTCATCTTCTACCTTTTTTTTTTCACATAAAATTTGCTCCACATGATGTTTTTTTACACATACTAAAAATCCAGATCAATCCGATTCTTTATTCGTTCCAGATATGTGGTATAACTCCGACACACAAACGAACCTCCAAAATTTGAGTAGTCAAAGTCAGCAGTCCAGATCAATAGCTCTTACATCTTTCATAACAAAAAAATTCATGACAATTTGATCAGTGAACTAGAGCACTTCAATGAGACGATAAAATAAACCACCCAAATCAAATAAGCACTTGGGATCTCACCAAATCCAAAAAGTATATTGATGCAAATATTTTTAAACTCCTCGATCTGTTTTCTATCGCAATGCCAAATTTCGGAAAAAAAAAATTAATAAAGAGAACCATCTTATTGAAAAGTAGATCCATTAGTCTACCGAAGAGCAATAAATTATAGAAATGAACAAGAACAACCTAACTCATTGTTGTCATTTTGGTCGAAATCCTTCCACACGTCCAATGCTATACCAGCTCTCGTGTATTTGCATTCTCTCGTTGTTGTTTTTGCATTTCAAAAACTGATTTAGTATTAGGATATAAAGTCGTCAGAATGAAAATCTTACAAATTTAAAATTCAATTTTGAATACGATAGTCGGAAAAGTGACATGAAAAATGTACGTCTCGCCGAAAGTTGGAAAAAATTGTAATCCCATATTTTGTTTGCATATAAAAACTGGCCTCATCACCATTAAAACCCTTTAAAAATGAATGGATTTAACTATGAACACATATATAATGGTGCTATAATGCATGCTTTTGTATTAAATAGGGGATGTATATATATTCAATCTTTAATTTTAAAACTATTAAAATCAATCAAAACACCTAATCAAGGATTGAGATTAATTTTTTAATTGTGCATTTCAATACTTTGTAATCTGAAGTATGAATAAAAATATATATATATATACGTACCACTGATTTTATAAAAATTGAACTTACATTTTGACACATTATCAAGTGATCACGCATTTTATATTCAGTACTCTTGTAAAATTTTAATTTAGTGAGAGAAACAAAATTCTAACAAGAAAAAATAGGAAGGAATTTTTTTTTTTATACATTTCAATACTTCTCACCTTCCGGTGCCTCCATTTTCATCTCGTTTCCTTTTCAAACACAAAAAGATATAAAGAGCAAAAAAATAAAGCGGGGGAAGCAGGAAGCTCCTTCCTTGTGCTGCATGCTATGACTTGAAGCTTGATTCTGAAAGCGCATTTGCCTGATTCAGTTGGTAAAAGTTCTGATTTTTGTTTTATATATTGGTATGCATGTTTGATGGGATGCATGCTTGATTTCTCGTCATAATCATCTGAGTGTTGTGAAGGAAATCCGGTAGATGAGAATGTAGAGAGAATGTTAGGAGGCAGTCAGATGAAAATAATACGTCTGATCTTTATGAGATTAGATTAGGGTTTACAAGCATTAATTATCCCTTATATATGGGAGAATAATAATGACAACAAAAGACTAATCTACCCCTAGTACCTATTACATAAATAGACATAACTCTTGAAACTATTTACAACACTCCCCCTTGGATATTTCATGTAAGGGTACTGCATGGTTACACACATATATGTTGCCTCGTTAAAACCTTGTCAGGTAACAAAAACCCTATGGGACAAAAATAACCTTGGTCGAAGGAAAAAGAGTGCAACGTGCGTATAGATGATCACATCGAAATCTTCTGAGGTAGCTGATGTCGTCTTTTCTGGAATACGGGTAGATAATCCGCCCTTGAGGTAAAATGCATTAGTGTTGCTCCACCAAAACCTTACCCGGTAAACCCAGTGGGACAAACCCGTGGTTGAAGGGAAAAGATGTGCAAATGCATATGAATCAAATCGTAGCATCTTCAGGATGCGTTGTTAGCGGGGTGATCATACCAAAGTGTGCCTCATTAAAACCTAGCCAGGTAACAAAACCCAATGGGACAAAATAACCCTGGTCGTAGGACAAAAGAGCACGATGATCATGTGAATATACTTCGGGATACTCAGTATACTTCTGGATACTTGGTATACTTCAGGATACTCCCCCTGATATTGACTCCCCCTGAAAACTACAGATTAGGTAGATCAACCAATCTGCGTAAACCAATACCTCGCACATGCTGCTGGAATGCGACCTTTGGTAATGACTTGGTGAACAAGTCCGCATGGTTATCTTGAGATCGTATTGGCTTGATCTCAATCTTCCGATGTTCTTGCTGTTGCTGATTAAAGAAGAACTTCGGTGCAATATGCTTGGTGTTGTCTCCCTTAATGAAACCGGTCTTCATCTGCTCTATGCAGGCAGCATTATCTTCGTAGATAACAGTCGGTTCATTATGGGTGAAATTCAGTCCACATGTACTTCGAATATGTCCAGTGATAGCTCTCAACCATATGCATTCACGAACTGCTTCGTGCAGGGCTAAAATCTCGGCATGATTCAAAGACGTAGCAACAAGGGTATGTTTTGTAGACCTCCAAGATATCGCTGTGTTCCCAATGGTAAAGACATAACCGGATTGGGAACGTGCCTTGTGTGGGTCTGATAGGTAACCTGCATCAGCATACCCAACTAGGCGTGCATCATTTCGAGAACCAAGGTGGTTTGATTCATTCCTCGATGCATAGGGATAGAATAAGCCCATATCCGTTGTACCTCTAAGGTATCGGAAGATTTCTTTTATGCCATTCCAGTGGCGGCGTGTTGGTGCAGAGCTAAATCTAGCTAGCAAGTTTACAGCGAATGAAATGTCTGGTCTAGTGCATTGAGCCAAGTACAACAGTGCACCTATTGCACTTAGATATGGCACTTCTGGTGTTAATATCTCTTCGTTGTCATCTGCTGGACGAAACGGGTCCTTTTTAGGATCTAGACTCCGGACGATCATGGGCGTGCTTGAAGGTTTTGCTTTATCCTCATTAAAGCGTCTCAACATCTTCTGGATGTAATTCGATTGATGGACCAAAATTCCATCTGCACGGTGCTCGAGCTCCAAGCCGAGACAGAAGTGTGTTCTCCCAAGATCCTTCATTTCAAATTCTAACTTCAGGTGCTTAGCGGTTTCTTGGATCTCTTCAGGAGTACCAATCAGATTCATGCCATCGACATAAACTGCCACTATAGCGAACCCGGAACTTGTCTTCTTAATAAACACGCATGGGCATAATTCATTATTCACATATCCCAATCTGATCAAATATTCACTTAGACGGTTATACCACATCCGTCCGGATTGTTTCAATCCGTAGAGTGAACGCCTCAAACGAATGGAGAACGTGTTCCGTGGTCTAGAACTATTTGAATCAGATAGCTTAAGTCCTTCAGGAACTTTCATATATATCTCTGTATCTATATCTCCATAGAGATAAGCTGTGACCACATCCAAAAGCTGCATACTCAGTTTTTCGGAAACAACCAAACTGATAAGGTAGCGGAACGTTATAATGTCCATTACGGGAGAGTACGTCTCCTCGTAATCAATCCCAGGGCGTTGAGAAAATCCTTGCACCACTAAACGAGCTTTGTATCTCACAATCTCGTTTTTCGCATTATGCTTCCTTACAAATACCCATTTAAACCCTACAGGTTTAACATGGGGAGGTGTGGGCGCTACAGGTTCACACACCTTTCTTTTTGTCAAGGAATCAAGTTCGACCTGGATTGCTTCTTTCCATTTTGGCCAGTCTTCTCTACGTTGGCATTCATCAACGGAGCGAGGTTCGATATCATCATTAGTTATTATTTCAGTAGCTACTGCGAATACAAATATATCATCGATGATAATATCATTCCGATTCCATATCTCATTTAAGCATGCATAGTTTACCGAGATCTCTCTATTCTCGGGAATGGGTTCAGACGTTGAGGCGTCCCCCAACGTCGTCTCTTCTAAGATAGACCCATAATCCGGAATTATCTCATGTGATGGATCAGATGATATAGTGATATCCAAGGGATTCAATTGTGCCAAATTTGTCCTCTTCCGGGGATAAGAATCCTTCGAACCTATTGGTCTACCTCGCTTCTGGGCAGGGACATATGACTGGTTAGCCGCCATGGCCGTACTTTGTCCATCTGGGACGACCCGTCCATCTGGGACGGCGCGTCCTACGGGGACGTCTATCCTTGCAGGCACGTTTGCAGCAGGTATATGTGATCTCGTCACTTTAGCTAGATCAGAGAAAGCGTCTGGCATATTATTAGCTACACTCTGTAGATCTAGAATTCTCCGCACTTCATTTTCACTTTGTGCGGTTCGGGGATCAAGATGAGACATAGTGGAGACAGTCCACGTCAATTTACGTCATTCTTCAGGAACGTTAGCGTTCTTATCTCCCCCTAACAGCGGGAAGACTGTCTCATCGAAGTGACAATCCGCAAAACGAGCGGTAAAGAGATCGCCTGTCAAGGGCTCTAAATAACGTATAATGGAGGGGGATTCATAGCCGACATATATGCCCCTCCGGCGTTGAGGTCCCATTTTTGTACGTTGTGGCGGCGCAATTGGCACGTAAACTGTGCACCCAAACACGCGTAATTGCGAAACATTAGGTTTGTACCCAGTTACCAGCTGTAACGCGGAATAGGGTTGGGTGGCAGTGGGCCTCAACCGGACGAACATAGCTGCATGCAAAATTGCATAGCCCCACGCAGAAATTGGTAGCCTGGTGCGCATAACCAAAGTCCGTGCAATCATTTGTAATCGTTTAATGAATGCTTCTGCGAGACCATTCTGGGTGTGAACATGTGCAACGGGATGTTCAATATCAATCCCAAGGGACATGCAATAATCATCGAAAGATTTCGATGTAAACTCCCCGGCATTATCAAGTCAAATGGACTTTATGGGATAATCCGAATGGTGGGCCCTTAATTTAATGATTTGGGCAAGGAGTTTAGAAAACGCAGCATTGCGTGTGGACAATAGGGTCACGTGTGACCACCTCGTCGATGCATCAACCAAAACCATGAAATATTTAAATGGTCCACATGGTGGTTGAATGGGTCCACAAATATCCCCTTGTATTCTGTACAAGAAAGGGACAGAGTCTTTATCGATCTTTGCATATGATGGTCTAGTGTTCAATTTTCCCATTGAGCAAGCTTGGCATTGTGTGTCACTAAACACTAGGTCCTTATTTGTAAGGGGATGCCCGTGTGATGTATTGAGGATACGACGCATCATACCTTGACCGGGGTGTCCCAATCGGTCATGCCATAATAAGTAGTTGCTGGGGTTAGGTAGCTTCCGGCTAGCTATGTGATTTGCCTCAATGGTCCTAATAGTGGTCAAGTAGAGTCCACTCCTGAGGCATTTTAATTTCTCCAATGTACGCTTCCGGCCATACAAGTTGGATGTTATGCAAAGATATTCCATATTTTTTTCGGTTGTGGTTTCAACATGATAATTATTAGCTCGAATATCCTTAAAACTCAATAACGTTCTGCTGGAACGTGGGGAGTATAAGGCTTCATCAATGGTAAATACGGTACCATAGGACAACATAAATTGGGCTCTTCCGGAGCCTTCAATCAAGTTTGATTTGCCAGAAATAGTTAAGACCGGGGTGTGGTTAGGCATTAAGTTTGTGAAAAATATCCTATCACGGAGGATGGTGTGCATAGTAGCACTGTCGGCTAGACAACAAACTTCACCATTTGACATGCCTAACCATCAATATAACTAAAGTAATCAACAATCACATGTATTAAAAAAATGAATAAATAGATTGAATAATATTCGAGCAAATAACAAAATAAGTCCAAAATAAAATGAATCACCAAACAATGTCCAGAAATAGTAATGGAAGAAATAAATTTAAAAAATATTATGCATAAAAAAACGGCACAGATGCGATCATATCCATGGGTATGTAAATAACTCAATCATCATTATGTCTAGCTGCAATCTGGAAATCGGCAATGGCAAGGGTGGTATCAGCGGGGACTGGTCCTGCTGCAAAATTAGCCTCTCGAGTATCACGTCTAGCATGGTATTGGGCAATAGTTTGAGCCGATGCACGACAGGTGCGGGACCAGTGATCACGACCTCCACATTTATAGCATAGGTCCGGTGGGTTTTGATTCTGGTGGCGACGGGCCGGGCCAGGGTTTCTCTCGTTTTGAGCATGCGGACCAGGATGAGCGTGATATCCACCACGTGGACCGAGCCCACGGTTACCACGACCACGTGGGGCATGGTAATCTTGAGCTCGATCATAGGGGTGTCCACCGCGTCGATTACCACGACCACGAGGGGCATGGTAACCATGGACCCGGTCATAGGGGTGTGCACCATGTGTTGGACGATTACGTCCTCCACCTCTACCACGTTCCCTATTTCTCCCCCCACGGTTGGCATCGCGAGGTGCAACAGCGTTTGCTTCAGGCAAAGGTGCTGCACTAGTGTCTACAGGTCGGGATTGATCATTCTTCCTTAGTAAAATGTTTTTCTTTTCAGCGAGCAACAAAGTAGTGATCAACTCCGCGAACCTGGTAAACTTCCGCTCTCGGTATTTTTGCTGCAGGACAATACACGAGGCCGGAAATGTGGAGAAAGTCTTCTCAAGTAGGTCAGTTTCAGTGAGTTCCTCCCCACAATACTTGAGAAGAGACCGGATACGGCATATCTCAGAGTTATATTCGTTTACGGATTTGAAATCTTGAAAACGAATGTTATGCCAATCATGTCTTGCTTCAGGCAAGAATATATCCTTCTGGTGATCGAAACGATCAGCCAGTGAAACCCATAAAGCTCTCGGGTCCTCTTGACCCAGGTATTCACGCTGCAGTGCGCGATCCATATGCCTCCGAATGAGGATCATCGTATCCGCCTTCTGATGCTCGGGAGCCACATTGTCTTCCAGGATGGTTGAACGGATTCTTTTGGCGGTGAGATGAACCTTCACATCTTCTGTCCACTGGTAGTAGTTTCTTCCGGAAACTTCTAGTGCGTCAAAATCCAGTTTGTTGAGATGTGCCATGCTCTACAAAGATTAATGAATATGATTAGTGCTTTGGGAAAAATGCATCCATAAGCAACTAATGAGAACTTCAGGTTCTATAACATGGTATGATAATTCAAGATATTAATGAAGGAAGCTTCAGGTTCCTTTTATTTACAAGTGGTCTATGACACTGATAGATAATATGACAAGACCCATCTCGATTATCCCTCGATAGTCGTGATGAATCCTGCTCCCGTCTGACAATAACTAAAAATTATCGAAAGTAACCAAACTTATATACATACATCACACAAGAAATCCCGAACACATTGTCAGACAAGGGATAGTTAAGTTTTACAGACCAATGACGTCACAAGTTTGACTAGTCATAGACAATACAGAGCATAGGTACTATTACAGATAGGGGTCAAATTCCTACTCTGTAGAGTGTCTGAGTGCGCAACGGTCTATTTATTCTTTTGCCTCGCTTGCCTCGTTTCTAGCCCTCGTACCTGTGCACTGGCCTGGAGGGTGCATAAAACAATAAAGGTGTGAGTGGACAAAATAAAGTTTGATAAATACATTTACCAAAACACATTTCTTACCCTCCAGTTTTCACAAACATGCATGCATATCATAAAACACGAGTAATAATAGGAAATCAATTAAATATGTTCAGTGGATCAATCAAAACAATTTCCACAAAACCACGGGAATTATTTCCATATCTTGTTGCTTAGAGTCACGTTTATCCCTGCAACGCGTGCATATCAATAGGCTCAAGGACCGCTCAAAATCCGAGCATCCGCCGCTGTGAACACATCACCAGCCGGCAATCCAGATCTAGTGAACACATCACTTACCGATCTATGTATATCCAGCACATCTGATCTGAGTCAAGCCTCCCTCGGCTGCTCGACAAAGACTGTGCTACGTGACCTCTTCGGGGTAAACACTTCCATCCCGAAGGCGAGCGTTATCTCCAGGGTGCACTCCGGGGAAAAACATATTTTCTCCCGAAAGCCCTAAATATCCGCAACATATTATCATCACAAAAACCAGTGAAAAACAGTTGCATAGAAAATCAAATCACATATCGACACAAGGTCTCAGCCCCAAATTAACCAAAGTCCCGATTTACTTTATAAATCCGAAATAATCAATATCATCATATAATCACATGGAAATACAAATCCAATCAGAAACACAATTCCATTGGGTCCCAAGCCCAAAATATCAATTTCACGTAAATCCGTGCAACCGTAAACCCGAGTTGCCACGATCACGTAAATCCATAAAATCAATCACTGACTCATAATCCGAGTCCAAATATCATTTTCAATTTCCTGACTCATAACCCAAGTCAAAACATCATTTTCAATCCGGGCCTAGCCCAAAACATCATTTGCACGTTCCTCGTAAAATGTGTCCGAAAGACTGATTAAAATAATCAGAAAATCACGAGAATAAAAAAATCATCAAATTCACATGTAACTCCAAATCCGAGTCAAAATCATTATTTACTTGGGTTCTCACGCCCACAATATCATTTTTAACCAATTTCACGATTTCTCGAAAATCGTGCCAAAATATAATAATATAATAATCATAAAACCGAGAAAATCGAGAAATCACCGAATCAAAGCATCAATCATGTCAAATCATAAAAAATCATATAAATAAGCATTTTAAACCATATATGCATGCAACACAGTTAGAAAACCAAAAGTCCACTCACACACACCGTCCCGATTGTTCAGCCTCGAGCTGTTCGTTTTCCTCCGACGTCCCGGGAATATTCCAGTCTGTCAAACAAAGTGATTTAAGGTTACTAGACTATCATATTTTCCTCATATAAGAATCCCTTAATTGTCGGAATTTTATAATATTATTTTAATATAAATTAAACGTGTCGGGTACTCGGAATTACACTGAAACCATATCCGATTGACCCGAAACCAACGCGGATAGGTTCGTATCATCGAGAACATCAAGTTTCATGTTGAACACTTTGCCGGAATCCTCCCCACGGGCCGTCACGCGCCGCCGCAAGCGGCTGCACGTGAAAGCCACGCGCCTAGCACAGTACTGCTACAGTGCGTCGTTCTCGCCCGTTTGTCTGATAAACGGGTTGAAATACCCGCGATAGGATCCGATGCAAACTCCATCAATTCGACCTCAAATCGATCCGTTCTTTCAATTGATCTCATATAATCCAACTTCATTTCAGTTCTTTGAATTCAATTACCTCAATTAAGGTCCAAATCTTCATGACTCACGATCGAATTTCGACGGGTCTCTGATACGGGTTTCACGATTCCGTGCCTGATTTTCCAATTAATTCATATGGTTAGCATCGTGAGAGTGTAAGGAACAATTTTCCATGATCAATTTCAAATGAGCTTACCTCTAAGTATCTGAACTCAAGGTCGATTTTTGGCAGCCATGGCAGCGTCTGTTCTTCCTTAATTCGACACGATTTCTTCTCGTTTTTGTTGTAAAGCTGTTCGTTTTGATCCTAGTAACTCAATGTAATCCTCAATTGCTCATCTCCTGGCTCCCAAATCCGAATTCGATTTTCCCCCAATTTCAAGGATTTTCGAACTGGTTGCACCCGTCACCTCTCAGTCTCTCGAGTTCAATTTCTCTCAATTCGGTTTCTCAATTACACAAATCACAATGAGGCTGAGACAAATGGGTGTTATCTGGTGTTAATTTGGTATGATTAGGACAAACCCCAATTTAGGGAATTATGTCTAAAGCCATATGATTATGTTCTCCCTTAAGACCCGATTCCTTGTTTCCTGGGGTGAGAATCAGACAAAAGACAAGTCTGATCAAGGCCAAAAGACCATTTTTCCCCTGGTTGGACAAATTACCATTTTGCCCCTAGCCTTCCGTGACCCGTAACGTTCGTATCCGAACCCCGTTTTCGACGTGCCGCCTGTCGTTGTACTCAGGGCATCGAGACCTACCTAACGGTCTTCGAATCGTGTGAAAATTAGTTGGCAAACAAAAAGTCAACATTTTTCCCCCCTTTTCGCCCAAATTACGAAAATGCCCTTGGGCTTCCGAACGTCATAACTTTTTCCCAGATTGTTGGAATTGGGCGTGCCACCTGTCTATGGACTCGTGACGTCCCGAACTACGTCACGGTCATCGGTCAACATCCGTTTGATTCACCAATCAAAAAGTCAACAATTTGACCATACTATTCACAAGGGTAAAAACGTCATTTATTCATTATGTTACAAAATTACATTTTCTAAATTTCCGGGGCGTTACATAATATATAAGGAATTAACTAAACAAGCAAACATACAAGGAAACAAGATACAATATGCATAAATATAAATAAATGTTTATTTTTGATCCTTGATTTAGGGGTATTGCAATGCTTCAGGCATGCATGAGTGTATGTTTTAGGCCCGAGGAGTGCATAGGAAAAAATCTGTTTTTTTTTTTTAATTTTTTTTATTTTTTTTTGAATATTTTTTTTTTAAGAAGGAGCCGAGCCGAGTCGGTCGCCGGAGGAGCCAAGCCGCCAGTCCGGGCCAAGCCGAGCCGCCAGGTGGCCAAGCCGAGCCGACTGGGCCGGCACCTGCGTTGAGGCCGTCTGGGCTGAAGGGGGCTAAGCCCAAACGCCAGGTTATGGGGTCTGCAGTGAGGCCTGCTGGGCCATTCATTTCGGACCTTCTGGGCCATTCATTTCGGACCTTCTAGGCCTCCACTCCCCATTAATTTTTTTTTCAGGCCTAAGGAAAAATGGCCTGATGATTGTTGATGTGGCCTTCTCGGCTCTTCAGTTATTTTTTTTAAGGTTGTTATTTTGAATTGATGGTTGGTGCCTTCAAATGTTGCGGAAATCAGGGGTTGACCCCCAACCAATCCGTTTTTGCAGCCACAACCCATTCCAATTTTTTCATTTTTTTTTTCTTTGTTAATTGTTCACATAGGCATAGATAATTGAATATCAACTAAATATCAACAATTGTTAAAGTAAAAGAATTAAAATCAGTGTTTTTTTTTTCTCTGGATCACAATTGATTATAATCAAAACATATATAGAGAAGTTAATAATTATTACGAACCGTAGGCTTTTTTTCATTCAAAAAAAAATATGAAAACAAAATTAATGGTTATGCCTAATTCCAATTCAATTCAAAAATTAAAACAACCAATATCAACAAAAGCCAATCAAGCTTCCACGATTCCAATTTAATATGCAATTCGGATTATCATCAAATTTGGGCAAATAATATCAATTATCATTAATTTCAAACAATGATCCACATAATTCAATTAATTATCAATAATTAATATCAAATATTAACTTTATAAAATTTAAACAAACATCAAACATGGAAGTCATTACCATCAATCAAATCAAACCATTCTAAAAATATTAATTATCAAATACTATTAATTCAAATAGTTGTTTAAAACGTTTATAATGATGATTGGAGACATGATGCGAGTATCAATTTTGAATCATCAATTTCAAACACCAAATAGTTCTAGAATCATGATTTCTAGGGTTTGAGACAATGATAAAATAAATTAGATTTTAGTATCGAAAAACCTACTTGATTGATGGGTAGTAATTCTCCTTTCGAGTAATCCTCAATTCTGAGACGATCGTGCTGATAACGTGTTGTGAAGGAAATCCGGTAGATGAGAATGTAGAGAGAATGTTAGGAGGTAGTCAGATGAAAATAATACGTCTGATCTTTATGAGATTAGATTAGGGTTTACAAGCATTAATTATCCCTTATATATGGGAGAATAATAATGACAACAAAAGATGAATCTACCCCTAGTACCTATTACATAAATAGACATAACTCTTGAAACTATTTACAACACCGAGCATCTATTTTTGCATGTATTTATTTAATTTGATTTGAGCTGAGAAATTGGTTACAGATTTTACTGGATATATAATTGGTTTTCCCCAGTTTTGAAAGCTAGTATTTATTTGTGTGTTTAAATCAGGTGGAACAAATAGTGTCAACAACTCTTGTTGTCTGTCCTCTCAGTGGAAAACATGGCTCTCTCATTGTCGAATGACGGTGAATTGGACACCAACACCAAGGTTATTGGGAGATTGAGTCGACTTATGAGGGAAGTAGGTACTGAAGCCACAAACTTTGATGTCCTCATCTCTGATTCGGCTTCCCAACATTTCATTTTAGGTCCTGCCCTCGAATCAACTGTAAGTCATATCCCTGAACTTACACTAATAAATTTCCAAAATGCAATGAGGAAGATTATCTTATGAACACAGCTAAAGTTCAAAAACAATTTAATCAGAAGATAGTGCTGGAACAAGAAGTAGAAGTCTATACTCTCTGCTCTTCTGAAGCTCAGAATGATGAACCGAAGTTTCTCACTTGCATCTCTGTCCAAAACTCAGTCATTGAAGAGCTTGTGAAGATATTGGCTCAGGAGGAAGCTGTTTTGAAGGCATTGGAGGATGTCCATGCCGCACACAAAACCAAAATGGATGAATTGAGCCATAGGCTTGAACACACTAAGCAGTTGCTTCATGATCACTGTATCCATGAGAAAACTAGGGTGAAGAAAGCTATGCAAGCCAAAAAGGAGTAGAAATTGGTCGAAGCAACTTGGATTCAGATCCAACAAATTCTTTCCTTAATTAGTGATCAGAAACTTGAGGGATCAACGACACCTTGAGTGTTTGAAAAAGATGGGTCATGGTAGAACACATGTTTTCTTAGGTGGGCAATTTCAAAAACCGTTCCTGGTTTTCTTGTTGCTAGATCCTCGGAACCAAAAGAATCCTTAGTAAGAATGACATTTCTAGTCGGCACCATTCCTTTTGAGATCTTGAGAGGAGCTCTCTATTAAAGTTGTAAACTGTGTTTAGTCATGTACAACTCAACTTGCTTATGGAGACTAACTCATGTGGACATGCGTGAAGTGAAATGAACGCATATGTAGTATGGGATGTTGTCTTTGTTTACTCTTTCGTTCTCGTTAGATGTAAAATTTTATGATGCAACAAAACATAGCACCCTCAACAATTTTAAGATTGTTGTGAGCACGATCAAAACCGTTCTCTATTCATTCAGCTAAACCCTATTATATAGTGCTCGGGTTAGGATATAATATATGGACGAAAACGCCCTTACATAGAAATAGCCATACAATTTAGTATATTTACAACACTCCCTCTTGAATAGTTCATGTAATGGTGTCGATGGGCTACGCGCTTATGTGTTACCTCGTTAAAACCTTGCCAGGTGACAAAAACCCTATGGGACAAAAATAACCCTGGTCGAAGGAAAAAGAGTGCAACGCGCGTGTAAATGATCACATCGTAATCTTCTAAGGTAGTTGATGTTGCCTCTTCTGGAATACGGGTAGATAGTACGCCTTTGAGATAAAATGCATTAGTGTTGCTCCACCAAAACCTTACCCGGTAAACCCAGTAGGAAAAACCCGTGGTCGAAGGGAAAAGATGTGCAAATGCATATGAGTCAAATCATAGCATCTTTAGGATGCATTGTTAGCGGGGTGATCATACCAAAATGTGCCTCATTAAAACCTAGCCAGGTAACAAAGCCCAATGGGACAAAATAACCCTAGTCGTAGGACAAAAGAGTGCACGATGATCATGTTAGTATACTTCGGGATACTCAGTATACTTCTGGATACTTGGTATACTTCAGGATACTCCCCCTGATCTTGACTCCCCCAGAAAACTACAGATTAGGTAGATCAGCCAGTCTACGTAAACCAATACCTCTCACATGCTGCTGGAATGTGGTCTTTGGTAATGACTTAGTGAACAAGTCTGCATGATTATCTTGATATTGTATTGACTTGATCTCAATCTTCCGATGTTCTTACTGTTGTTGGTTAAAGAAGAAATTCGGTGCAATATGCTTGGTGATGTCTCTCTTAATGAAACCGGCCTTCCTTTGCTCTATGGAGACAACATTATCTTCGTAGATAACTGTCGGTTCATTATGGGTGGAATTCAGTCCACAAGTACTTCGAATATGACCAGTAATGGCTCTTAGCCATATGCATTCACGAACTGCTTTGTGCAGGACTAAAATCTCTGCATGATTCGAAGATGTAGCAACAAGGGTCTATTTCGTAGACCTCCAAGATATTGCTGTGTTCCCAATGGTAAGGACATAACCTGATTGGGAACGTGTCTTGTGTGGGTCTGATAGATAACCTGCATCAGCATACCCAACAAGGCGTGCATCATTCCGAGGACCAAGGGGGTTTGATTCATTCCTCGGTGCATAGGGATAGAATAAGCACATATCCATTGTACCTCTAAGGTATTGGAAGATGTCTTTTATGCCATTCTAATGCCGGCGTGTTGGCGCAGAGCTAAATCTAGCTAGCAAGTTCACAGCGAATGAAATGTCCGGTCTAGTGCATTGAGCCAAGTACAATAATGTGTCTATTGCACTTAGATATGGCACTTCTGGTGTCAATATCTCTTCGTTATCATCTGCTGGACGAAACAGGTCCTTCTTAGGATCTAGACTTCGGACAATCATGGGCGTGCTTAAAGGTTTCGCTTTATTCTCATTAAAGCGTCTCAACATCTTCTGGATGTAATTCGATTGATGGATTAAAATTCCATCTGCAAGGTGCTCGTGCTCCAGGCCGAGACAAAAGTATGTTCTCTCAAAATCTTTCATTTCAAATTCTAACTTCAGGTTCTTAGCGGTTTCTTGGATCTCTTCAGGAGTACCAATCAGATTCATGTCATCGATATAAACTGGCACTATAGTGAACCCGAAACTTGTTTTATTAATAAACACGCATGTACATAATTCATTATTCACATATCTCAATCTGATCAAATGTAACGACCCGTCCCGAGAGCCGGGATTAGTAAAGTGATTAGTGACGGATTAGTGAGCTTAATTGGTGTTTAGTTGGTTACTTTAGGCCCGTTAGTGCGAAATGACGATTTTGCCCCTAGGTTGGGCAAATTGTGGACTTTGGGTTCGGGCGGTCAATTGGACATTGACCGATGACCGTGACGTAGTTCGGGACGTCACGAGTCCGTAGACAGGTGGCACGTTCGATTCCGACAGCTGAGGAGGAAGTTATGATGTTCGGAAGGTTGAAGGCATTATCGTAATTTGGGAAAATAGGGGGAAACGTTGAATTTTTGCTAGACTTGTCAATTTCACGTAGACCGAGGACCGTTAGGTAGATCTCATCGTCCTGAATCCAATGACAGGCGGCATGCCTTCATCGGACTTCGGACGAGCGAGATATGGGTCTAGAACGGCAAGGGCAAAACGGTAATTTAATTCACAAGTGGGGGCATTTTGGTCTTTTGGTGCATTGGGATTTGAGCCAATCAGATAAGGCCAAGTGTACAGGGGAGATTGGGATATTTTGAGTTTGGCCATTGGATGGAGGACACGTGCAGTGTGTGTAGTGGTTTCTACAAGGTGCACGGTGTGTGTGTTTTAAACCTGTGCAGAGTGTGTGTATCGTGTTCGAAGAAGAGAGAAACAAATTGAGATTGAGAGGGAAATCGATCAGGTGAAGGGCGGTGTGATGTGCTATGTTTTGGTGAGTGAGAGTAGAGATTAAGTGAGACCTGAAGAGTGAGTTGGAGTGAGAGATTTGCGAGGAAAACTGGTGTGAGGTGAGGGGTGAATTCTCAGGGAAACAGAGAGGGTGTTTGGTGGTGGTGTAGCCGTGCTTGGTCAATCGAGGCTGGAGGTGGTGTCCAGAGGACGGAGGAGGACTAGAGGAGTCGAGTAGGCACGGTGGAGCTCACGGCGGCGGCCTGAGCACAGGTATTTCCTTCCACTCGTTTAGATGCTCTGTTTTTCCTGTTTTGTTCAAATCCAGAATCGTGGCTTTTGGGGCTGAGTCGAAGTGTCTGGTGAGGCCTAGTGGACTCAGTAGGGTCCTAGGACGTTGTTGGTTGTGCAGCCGTGATGGGGGAGTGCACGGTGGAGGCCAGAACGACGGTGAGTTACAGTGTTCTCTGTTTTTTTTCAGTTTGGGTTCAAACTTAAAGTCGTGGGTTTTGAGGTTGAGTCGAACTGTTTTAGGGGTTTTAGGGAGTCCAGTGAGTTGTCTTGGAGCTTAGGGAAACAATTTGAGGCTGGGGGAATGGACGGGTGGCCGGATTAAAGAACAGGGATTCTGTTGGTCACGGGTTCAAGCTAGGGATGATGAGTTGCAGACCGTGATGTCGAGTTTTTAAGGTTGGATTGAGTTGCTTAGGATAGGACGAAGCTAGGGAAGGAAAAAGGAAGGGAAATGGTGGACGGACGGTGGAGAACCGTCCTCACCAGTTCGGTTTGGCTGAACCGGTCTGGACCGTTTGGACGCAGGTTGAAGACGACACTGTAGCAGGCGTGTGAGGCCCACGCGCAGCCACTTTGGACGGCGCGTGGAGGCACGTGGGGTGTTTTCTGGGGAAAGTTCCAACTAGGTTTTTGGTCTAGAAGTTGTAACGAATCTTTTGAGATAGGTTTCGGGTTAATCGGACGTCGATTCGAAGTAGTTCTACGAGGTTGGAAGTTTAGGGTTCCGGTTCGTTACGTTTAGAACCCGGGGTTTTTGTGGGAAGTGAGGAGGACCTTCGTTGACGTGTTAGTAACGTACTTTGGTGATTTGTGACAGGATCGGGACTCCCCGAGGAGGCTGAGGAACGTACAAAACGTTCGGGGCGCGAGTGACGTACCCGGTAACTGTGAGTAGACCCCTTCTCTATAACTGAGCCTGCATTACTGCTTTTAATTACTTGTTTTATGGTTTTAGATGTGATTTCATGGTTATTTGAATATGCTATAACTGTTTTACTTAATTGCACGTTTTTCGAGGAATTACGATTTTTGGCACGTTTTACGAAAAAGACTTGATTTTTGATTATGATGCCATGGTTTTGGGATTTCAAATGATGAATGGTTTTTAATGACGATAAAGGGATTTTGGAACATGATTTCAAGGATCAAGGTTTTCAATTTTGAAATCGGATTTCGGAAAACGGAATTTGGTTTTAAAGTTGAAGGATGGATTTGCGGATTTAGATTCGGAATGACGGTTCTAGATGCCGGAAGGGCTTCAGACCAGTGGTTTCAGATTCGGTTTGGATATGGATTTAGAAATGGTTTTCAAATGGTTTTGGATTGGGTTTAAAGACCCGGATTATGTTTGACGGGGGACGGTCCCGGATTGGGTTTAAAGACCCGGATTGAGTTTAAAGATTCGGGAGTTTAAAGACTCGGATATACTGATATTTCCCCCGTAGGCCTGTTGAGTTTAAAGACTCGGGAGTTTAAAGACTCAGATATTATTGAGGCCTAGATTGAGTTTAAAGACTCGAGAGTTTAAAGACTCGGATAGGTCCAGCAGGTTTGATCGGATAATGATTGGTTGAAACTTATGTTTTATGACGTGGTTTTTACGATGCTTATGACATGATTTCTATAATTGTTTTTATGATGATTCTACAAATGTTTTTATGAAAATCTTTATGTGATTTATAATTGTTTTCGAAAATGGGTTATGCATGTATGTTTTCAAAACGGAGGGCCAAACCCTGTTTTGTTATAAAATGGTTTTTGAAACTTTTATTCCTTATGGTCCACTCACACTTTCTGGTTTTAACTGCCTTCCAGGTCGTGGAGGGGTTGACGTTGAGGCAGTGTCGGAGGCATAGAACACTCGAGAGTCTTACCGGAGTGGTTTAAGTTTTCCGTTGTGCGTATATTTTGTATATCGGCTTGTTTTCCTTTGTTTGACACTATGCTCTGTATAATGTTGACTCTGGGATTGTTTTAAATTCTCCTGCGTCTGACGATGTACTTTGTGGTTTTCGTGAGGTTGGTTCGGTCTTTTGTGTTGGGTTGTCAGATGGGAGCAGGGTTTAGTCCCTAATATTGGGGGATTAGGGGTGGGCCCTGATATCAAATATTCACTTAGATGGTTATACTACATCCGTCAGGATTGTTTCAATCCATAAAGTGAACGCCTCAAACGAATGGAGAGCGTGTTCCGTGGTTTGGAACTATTTGCATCAGATATCTTAAGTCCTTCAGGAACTTTCAAACATATCTCTATTTAGATCCCCTATAGAGATAAGCATTAACCACGTTTATAAGCTGCATATTCAGTTTTTCTGGAAACTACCAAACTAATAAGGTAGAAGAACGTTATGACGTCCATTATGGGAGAATACGTCTCCTCGTAATCAATCTCAGGGCGTTGAGAAAACTGTGTGCCATTAAATGAGTTGTACATCTCATAATCTCATCTTCTCATTACGCTTCCTTGTGACTACCCATGTAAATCATGCAGGTTTAACATGGGGAAGTGTGGGAACTATAGGTCCAACACCTTCCTTTTTGTCAAGGAATCTAATTTGACCTGGATTGGTTCTTTCTATTTTTTGGTCAGTCTTCTCTACATTGGAATTAATTCATCAATAGAGTAAGGTTTGATTTTATTTCTAGTTATTATTTCGGTAGCTACCGCGAATACATATAAATCATCGATGATAATATCATTCTGATTCCCTATCTCACATAAGTATGCATGATTTACCGAGATCTCTTTATTCTCAAAAGTGGGTTCTGACGTTGGAACGTCCCCCAACGCCATCACAGACCCATAATCTGGAATTATCTCATGAGATGGATCAGTTTATATTTAGAAAAGGATTCGATTGTGCCAAATTTATCCTCTTCCGAGGATGAGAATCCTTCGAACCTATTAGTCTACCTCTCTTCTGGGTAGGGACATATGACTGGTTAGCCGCCATAGCCATACCTCGTCCGTCTGGGATGACGCGTCCTATTGAGACGTTTATCCTTGCAGGCAAGTTTGCAGCATGTATATGTGATCTTGTCACTTTAGCTAGATTAGAGGAAGCGTCTGATAGATTATTAGCTACACTATGTAAATCTAGAATTCTCCGCACTATGTTCTTACTTTGTGCGTTCGGGGATCAAGATGAGACATAGTGGGGACATTCCACGTCAATTCACGTTGTTCTTCAGGAACGTTTGACTTTCTTATCTCCCCCTAACGACGGGAAGACAGTCTCATCAAAGTGACTATCCGCAATATTGCAGGAATGAGATCGCCTGTCAAGGGCTCTAAATAGCGTAAAATGGAGATGGATTTATAACCGACATGTATGCCCCTACTTTTTTGAGGTATCATATGTGTACGTTGTGGCGGCACAATTGGCACGTAACTGCACACCCATAAAAGAATAAGTTCGTACTTAGTCACCAGCTGTAACGCATAACATCGTTGGGTGGCATTGACCTCAACCGGACCAACATTACTGCATGCAAAATTGCACTGCCCTCGCGAGAAACTATAAGCTTGGTGCGCATTATCAAGGTGAATTAGTGTTTCTGCGAGACCATTAGGGGTGTTCAACATCAATCCCAAGGGGTATGCAATAATCATCGAATGATTTTGATGTAAACTCTCCGGTATTATCGAGTCTTATAGACTGTATAAGAGAATCCAGGTGGTGTGGCCCTCAATGTATTTTTTTGGGCTAAGAGTTTAGCAAACGCAATATGCATGTGGACAAAAGTGTAGCATGTGACCACTTTGTTGGTATCTCAACCTGAACCATGAAAGGTTTTTTTTTTTTTTCAAAGACGGTCCGCATGGTGGTTGGAAAGTCCACAAAATTTCCCTTGTATTCTGTATAATAAAAAGGTGGAGTCTTAACTCATATTTGCATATAATTGTCTAATATTCGATTTTTTCTAATGAGCAAACTTGACATAATGTTTCATTAAACACAAAGGTGTCTACAAGTAAGAGGGTGCCCGTGCAATATATTGAGGATACAGCGCATCATTACCCTGACCTGGGTGTCCCAACCGGTCATTTCATAATGAGCAATTGCTCGTATTAGTTAGCTTTTAGCTAACTTTTGGCTAGCTTCAGGCTAGTTTCTCCAGTGTATGCTTCTAGTCATACTGATTGGAGGTTATGTAAAGATATTCCACTTTCTTATCATTAGTGGTTTCAATGTGATAACTGTTGGCTCGAATATCCATAAATTTCGATAATGTTCTTCTGGAACTTTGGAGAATAAAGAATCTTATTGATGGTAATTCAGTACCATTCAACAATGTTCTTTGGTTATATCTCTCGGAGTATAACATTGTCAGCCAGACAATAAACGTCCTCACAAAATATACATATTTATAGATTAAATTCAATTGGTCATATGCATGAGAATAAGTGTTTGAATTGAATTAAATCATATTCGAGCGAAAAAACCACATGTTCCAAATGATATTTATACATGGATTTGAAATCTTTAGAATGGAGGATGGGTCATTCATGTCTTGCTTCAAGCAAGAAATTGTCCTTATAATGGTTAAACCGCTCTTCTAGAGTCTATATAAGGGACAAATCATTGCATTTAATGCTTTGAGAAGACTCATCCATAAGCAGCAAATAAGAACTTCAAGTTCTAACAAATGGTATGATAAATCAGATTTAAAATGTAAAATCTACTTGTTTTATCATGTCCAGTGAATTCATGAAGGAATCTGCAGGTCCCTTTTTTCTTAACTTTACCGAAACTACGGGTTCGGTGATTAGTATGGACTATGAGTTCATTTATAAATCTCTAGTTTATTGATAAAAATCTGACTCATTTAACACATACATTTTCTAAATAAAATAAATATATAAATTTAAAAATATTAAACAATGTAATTAAATAACACGTATTAATAGTTTGAAATTTTGAATGAATGCTTTTGGAATAAGATGATTTCATACGTTAAATAAATGCTTTGGGCATAAAGGTTAAATAAATTGACATAATGCTTCGGACATTAAGATCCATGCTTCAAACACATAAGTGAAAAATAAAGAAAAGAAAGAAAAATAAAATGTTTTCTTTTCTTTTTCAGAATGTGATGGCCCGATTCATATGGTTCGGTTCGACTGAACCGTTTGATTAGAATAATTTGGTTCAAATAGACTAGTTCGGTTTGATTAGACCGATTCGATACAATTAGATCGATTTGATATGACTGGACTGATTTGATCGGAGCCAACCGGGTCGGGAAAATCTAAGTCATGAGCCCTTGTTGTTTGTAGGCTTTCTGGGCCTGGTGCAACCTTCTGTGCGTGAATTAAATTGGCAGCCTTCTGGGCTTGGACTGTGTAGCATTCAGGGCTATGGGCATGAACTCAATTTAATGACAATTAATTTATGTCAATAATGATCATTAAGTTGTGTCAATTAATAACAATCGTTTTCAATTTTCCTTGATTTTCGCATTGTAGTCGGTTAGACAGTTATTCAGTTTATAATTACCATCGTTATCATCATCCATTACCACAGTAATCAATTGCCCAATACATCATCCATTATCATCATAGCTTATCATCATCATAGTATTCACATGTCATTATATCATGTATATCAACATATATCATCATATATATTATCATGGTCATCATGTCAACAGGTCATGCATATCATCATACATACATCATGAACCACATATCACAATATTATTATCATCATTCATCATATACATTATATCACATATATGCATCATATATATCATCCATAACAACATATTATCATTATGCGTCGTACTATCATACCATCATCATATATTAACATATATATATATATATATATCATATTATTGTCAACATATTATCATAGCACATTCATCATCATAGCATAGTATCATGTATATAATGAATTTAAGGATAGAGGAACTTACCTTTGGAGTCTCTTTAGACGCCTTCATGGCGAATCAATGATAAGCAATCTCCGTGTGGGAAATGTCCAAATGACAGGCAGTTTTTTTTTTCTTGCAATGACTATTGGTAACATTATGAAATAAAGTGGCAGGTAGGTATGTATCTAAAAATCGTACTGGAGTCAAATCAAATCTGAGATGCCTCATAAAACAATATGAGTTCAGCTTTACGAGTTCAGTAGGATTTCTTGCTTAATCTTTCATGCATGAGTTTCATCTGGTCCGCCTTGATGGCACTTTGGTACTGATGATGCACATAGGGTTAACGCTTCTTCAAGCTCTTTCACATCCTCTTTAAAAACTAGACCAAGGCCATAATGACGCACTTCGTAGCTGTCTTCGATATTGGACCCAAGCAACATCAGTTCGCAGATGACACATAAGCCGAGGAGTAGCACTAACGTATGATGGATGCTTGATTGATAAAGAAGCACATGCAATAATCCCCATCCAATTACCATCGTCCAACAAATTTTCAGGTAGGTTGTATATTTTGTGCAGACCAGTCGGGAATTTCTCGCTTTCCACGGAACCAACAATCAAAGTTGTTCACAGACCAGTCCGGAATTGAAGAGAAAAACAGGTCGTCTAATGTGAGACGGTCATACGCGAGAGAGATAGAGAGAGAGATATATATATATATATATATATATACCGAGTGCTAAAGCTTTCTTTCTAGTGGAGCACTGACTTCAATTTCCCCGCCTTCTGCCCTGGGTGGTTGACTTGAGGAGATGATGTTCCTACTAGTTGGTTGACTTGAGGAGCCGATGTTCTTTCCCCTGGTTGATTAAATGAATAAATTGTTGTGAAATTAATTGTCATCTCGCAAGGGCCAGAATCGGATGATGGGCGCTGCAAAATAAGAGAGGATCGAGGGGCGGAATTCGGAGCCTCGTCGTCGATCGGAGAAAGAGATGATTCGAAATTGATGCAATTCACGAGAGACCCGCCGGAGATGGTCCAGTTTGCCGCAGAGCTCCATGCGGAGGTGGTGTTGAGGTTGTCGATCCCGTTTTTGATCAGAGAAAGAAGGTGTTTGGATTTTGGTTCTGACTTCTGGGTGTTTTTTTTTTTATGTTTGCTGATTAAACAAATCGCAGAATTTTGGATTGCCAACAGGCTCATCGTCTGCGTCGTGGAGGTGAAAGAAGGTGACCTCTACCATCGACATGTTAGTTTCTTCGTCTTCGGGTTCGGTTCTGGTTTTTGTTCCGCTTATGGAAAAATGGTTTACACTCCTGGCCGATTCGGCATCGTCGGAAGAATGGAGATCTATAAAGAGGGTATGGGGAAAAGGTATCGAGTAAGGAATTTAGGATGTCGTTGGTAGCGAAAATGACGAAGACTACCTTTAGGAATTTTTCTCAGCCGTAAAGTGGTGCTGATAACGTGTTGTGAATACGATCAAAATCATTCTCTATTCATTCAGCTAAACCCTATTATATAGTGCTAAGGTTAGGATATAATACATGGACGAAAACACCCTTACATAGAAATAACCATACAATTTAGTATATTTACAACAAAGATACAACTTTTTTGTTACATGACGGACATAGCACCCAATCTATTATAACGCTAACTCATTACGCATATCATCTTTTGACATGTTTAATCGGAATTTAGGAATTTGAAAATTTTGAAATCAGGGAATAAAGAAAGGCCATCAGTTATCAAAAATCCGAATTAAAATTTATTTAGTTACTAAAATTAGCCCTCGACAATGGGCCGGGCCGGGCGGGCTTAATGACATAAAAAAGAGCCCACGGGCTTTTATCGGGCCGGGTTTATATCGAATTTTTCGGGTCGGACCTATTAATCCACTTGGATCGGGCTTACGTGGACTTTTGCAATAAACTATCTCTCAAATTTTAAAGTTACAAAAAAATATATGCATGAAAAAAAAATATTAATAATGAAAAAAAAATACTTAAGGGTGCAAAAACGTGGCCTCGTTAAAATAACACTTAAGGGTGCAAAAACGTTGGGCCTATTAAGTAGGTGGAGGAGTGGTTATGGTTTGTATTGGATATTGGGCTTTTTAAAATAAATTAGGTAGATTTGGAATTGAGATTTAAGTTTGGGTTGAAATATTAGTATTAAGAATGAGTTAAGCATTAATTTTTAAATAATAAGTATTTTGTATTTTCGGGCTTATGAGCCGGGTTTATTATGGGCAAGTCGGGCTGAACTTATCGGACTTTATCGAGCTCGGGCCTATCGAGCCTATCGGGTTTGAACACCATAAGCCCAAATCCAACCCGCTAACTCTCGAGCCAGACCGGCCCACGACCCATAGCGAGTCGGGCCGGGCTTTTGTCCATCGGGCTTATCAGGCCCCCATAAGCCCATGGGCTTTTGGGTCAAATAGTGAGGGCTAACTAAAATATTCTAAAACTTATATTTTCTTTACCGACTTCAACTTGTTGAATAGTGAATAAAATGTCCTCACACAAAGGATTTCAACACCAAAAAGTTCATTATGATTCACAAAGTTTCACACTGTCAAAATTTAAAACAGAAAATGGCAACTGAAAAGATCCACCAAATGGTGCAATTTCATCAGATTGATTTTAGAAAGGATTGGATAATTCCTGGAGCCGAAAATTAAAACAATCTAGCACAAAGCTAAAGTAATGCAAACTTTTACCATCACATTTCTCAACACAAGTGTGTTTGCTTCTTATTGCTGGATTGGATGTTGCACATCTTATTCTATTGCTTTCAAGATCAAGCCAAGTTTACGACCGTCTCTCGTTCTTGACTTCCCACCACTCCAGGAACTTAGTTTGTGCAGCCAACGGGTCCAACCTGTAAAGTTGGAACCAGTGGTTTGCAACTTCATGTCCAAATGCCCAACCAAAAACACCTCCCGCTAGAAAGGACAATCCAGCACCTGCCAAATAGAATAGAGCTCAGAAGCCAGAAATTCTTGCCACTCGTAACATAAATCTTCTACATGCCAACTGCAGATTATGTTTGTGACTTAAGCATATGATAACTAACTGCAAGGCAAAATGCTCAGGGAGGGAGGAACGACTGCAACAAGGCAAAGGAATAGCTGGGCTTTAAGCAAAGAAGGTATCACGATCCTGAGACAAAATTTCTTCCACGGCATTTAATTTTGGAGGACACTGTCAACGTTACCAACAAAAACCCCTAGTTTGCAATGAGCTCTAAAAGTAAAAGAAGGTAATTTATAGAAAACACAGCAGAACCATGTACATCAGAAATATACAAAAACCAAGAAAGAAGGAAAGAGAATGTGTACTAAGTATAATTTGTTTTCCACGCCACTTGGTACTACAATCTAGTAATATAACAGAAAAATATATATATATATATATATATGTATAAATATCTTATTCATATAATAACATTTTTTGCCACATAGAAATCTGCATTCATTCCTTCTATCAAAGCCACCACGACAAGCAGTAGCCTTTCCATAAGTAATATTTGGCCATTAAACATGGTTTTGACAGGTATTAGATGTGGTTATGTAGTGAAATCATAAGATTCATTAGAAGAGAAATCTTCTCACATCTATGAGAAGCTAGAAACAAGTAACCAGACACATCTCATCCTATCAGTACTTCTTCAGATAGGCCTGGTGTGGCATCAAAGTTTAGATTGGATGGGCTTACTCACTAAATTCAATTTATGTTGAAGGAAGAAATGGATGTAACCTTCCCAATTTTGTCTAAGTTGAAGGTAGAAGAAGGAATAGTCAGGAAGAAAACTTATCCCTCCCAATCCTTCCATATTTGTGGAGATTGGATAGGATAAGTTTCTTAAATGATTAGCCTATCTTCTATCTTCAACTTGAACAAAATTTTGAAAATTGGCATCTATTTCTTCATTCAACATACTTGAATCTAGTGATTCAACCTCTCCAATCCAGTCCTTAACACCACAAACACCATAGAATTGTAAAAAACAAAACACAAAAAAGAATACGTAGTAGAATACCATGCAAACTCCTTGAATACTTCCACGTAATGCCAGCAGTTGATACAGCTCCAATAACACTTCCAGTAAGGCCAAAGTTCACCGCTTCCCTAGCAGTCTTCAGCTGAAAAAGGAAAGCATGTCAGTTAAGCTTTTCAAAGTGAAAAGATCATCTTAACTGTACTATATATGCACAATGGAAATATAATATGAGAGCCAGCTCTTATATTAGCAGACATCTTCTAGAGTCGTGGGGGCAAGATCTGGCTTACTGGACAATAACATAATGGAAGATTGGAACAAATAACATTTCATTGCGCTTGAAAGTTACTCATTTGTCAAAAATTTCAAAAGCCACGTCTAAGAGTTCGAAAAATATAAAGGCACATGAATTTAATATGCTTTTCCACTTATTTATGCTGCATTTTGCATTGAGGTTGGTGCCAAGAAAACAAGGCATAAGGATAGATACCAAAAGAAGAGAATAGCAATGTAAAAATGTTGCATTCCTAACTGTGGAAATAATCAATACATTTTTTGGTGTGAGCTCAACAATTTGCAGGGGGAAGCATGACTAGTTGTTTCATTGTTTTCCCCAGTAACTAGATACAAAAGCTTAATAATTAAGAGGCTTTTTTTCAAAAGGTCCAAAACTACTAAGAGGCTTTTTTCAAAAGGTCCAAAATTACTAAGAGGCTTTGTCAAAAGGTCCAAAACAAAATGCCACCAGAATTACCTAAGAGAAAAAATAGGAACAACAAGCTCTCCAGCTACAATACATCTTTCCATTCCTCACTAGTTCATGCACTTGATTTAGCTTTTAGGACCATTTTTCAACACATCGCTAAACTGAATTCAAAACCAAACTCTGTGTGCGTGTGTGCATAAGAAAGCAAAAACGTGAGTACATATTCACATTCCCGTATTCTAATACCTTCCCGACAAAGAAACAAGAGTGTCGATCAGATCACATGCAAATTTCTGTAAATTCAATCATCCTTTTTTTAAGCAATTTACAAACCCCACCCACCCTACCATCAGATACTAAAACTCCAACCTTAATGAGAACAGAACAAACACAAAAGGAGAGCAATAACTTCAAAAACTATAAAAATTACCACTCTTTATTTAGAAAGGACCATTACAGTAAGAAGGCTTAGAGAGGCAAAACAATACTACAGTCAAGTAGAGGTTCATATCAAGCCGAAGATTTGTTTTTAAATTATTGGAAAATTTGATGAATAAGTAAGAAGCACTTAACATTGCCAAAAGAAAAGAGAAATCCAACTGATTTCTACCAAAAACAAAAACTTATAACTTCAGAACAACTTATCTTTTTCTCATCCTCAGAAAAAGAGAAATGAGATAAGCATAAAACTAAAATGAAACGAAAGCCACAAAGAAGCCGTACCCAGATGATTATAATAACCTCAAAAACAAATTTAATCCGGGTTGAATAACAAATGACCAAAACCCACAAATCAGATAACCACCCTCCAATAAAATTAAGTACTTGGCATCAATGACAGACAGCACAAAAACGAAATTAATGAACAAAACAGAAACCCAGAGGAAGAAATAGGATAGAAATTAATGAGAGACATCTCAAAAACGAAATCAATGAACAAAACAGAAACCCAAATAAAGAAATAGGATAGTAACGAAGAGCAACCAAAACAAACAGATGAGTATACAGATCCGAAAGGGTCAAAAAAGCGAAAAATAAAAGAAACCCAAAAGCCATCACAAACACAAAACCTGCCCATATAATTTCAATCCAGAGATTTTAAAGTTAGGGAAGGAAATGTAAGAACAGAAGACTAAGAAAATTACAGTTGGGCCATGAACAGGGTCAAGAGCAATGAAAGCTTCAACATCCGACTCAGACCAAGGAGGTAGAGGCTCGTCACGCTTGATGAATTTGGAATAGTTGTTAAGGAAGGAGAACCTCTCGCACCAGAAATTATTGTAACCCTCCCAATACTGTTTAAATAAAGACACATCCTTGAAACCCTCCCAATGCTTTTTAAAGAAGGATTGAGGTGATGAAGAATCAGACATATCCTATTTCTATTGCTGGCCCCTTTTCTTTCTTCGTCTTCCTTAATCGAAAATCTGAGTGTCGCGGTGACTCGTGCTCGTCAGTTTCAGATTCCTCGATCTTTGATTAGCCCTCTTTCTATCCCTCGTTTTTGAAAATGTTTGTTTAATTATGATAGGAGTGAGGGAGGTATGCTACTCTACGTCAATGTTTCGTGTCGTTTGGTCTCCTCACCAATTGGATGTGGCCACATTTCTAATGTTATCTTCATAATTGATGATTATTTCAATAAATAATTTTTTTTTTACCAAAAATCATTTTGATTTACGTAATTTATTCAATTTCCCATTCTAATCTATATAATTTCTAGTTTCTCATACAAAAGGGTATATGATTTAGGTTAGAGTTATATATTTCCAAATTTTTTATGCTCGTGTTTTATATTTTCATGTTTCTATTACAACATAAATTACAAAATGATTTTTAAGCAACAAGAAGTAGACAAAGAATATGGATATGTAATTGTATTCCAACAAATATATATATATATATATATATTTGTAATATGACAAAAATATTCTTTCAGTAAGCAAATTATAAAAATATTCTGTTAAATAACTAGATGAAAAATTTGACGTGTTCTTAAATTATTATGAGTATGCAACTATAAGTTTAAAATCACTCAAATTGAAACTACATAGACTAAAAAAATGAGAAATTGAGTAAACTACAGCAACCAAAAATGACTTTTGGCATTTTCTTTTATACTAGGAAATTGGTAATGGGATAATAAATATAGGCAAACAATTTCGTCATTTAGATAAAAGATCTCCAAGCCAATAGGTTGTGGTGCCCATCTTTCGACTTTGACTAGACTCAACAATTTGATAAGGGTGACCTAGATTTCTATGTGGCCATAAACAATATGGATTTGGGCCTAGGCAAAATTCTAATCTGGACTCTAGATTTATTTGGGCCTTTACCAGCATGTAACGACCCAGAAACTCAAAAAGGATAATTTCAAAATTTTCAAAAGAATATTGACAATTTTGCCTCTTGAAGGTCAAAAGTTGATTTTTTGCTCTTTTGGAATTTTTCGTGAGAACTGTTACGTAGGCCTCAGAATCCTAAATTCATAGACAGACAGTATGTCTGAATAGGAGATCAAATGAATTTGTTACGGGTCTAAGTTAGTCAGGGGTATTTTGGTAATTTGGCATTAGGGACATTTTGGTAATTTCACAATGGTGATATTTTGTGATGTTGACAAGTGTCATCCTTATCTCTTTTCCCTCCCCCTTTATCTCATGTGCAACGACTTACCACACATGTATATACATGTGTGTGTGTTTTGTGGACATTTTGGGAAGGAAATACCAAAACCCGTGAGTAACCATGGAGGAAAAACAGAGAAGAAAGCTAGGGAGAAGCAGAGAAAGAGAGGAAAAGGGAGAAAAGAAGAAGAAAGAAAAGAAAGAAAAAGGAAGGAAGGAAGAAGCCGAGACGAAGGGAGGACGAAAATCAAAAATCAAAAAACCGTAAATCGATCCCTTGATCATTTGAAGTTTCCAAACATGAAACTAAGGTTTGTAAGCTCTTAGTCGAGCTCTTGGGATGGATTTGAGTCAGAAATACTAAAGGTTTAGACGTGGGAGAGCTTGGAAAACAAGCTTGAAATTTGGCCAAATCTATTGAAGCATTTTCTAGAAAATCCTGGTACTTTCTTGAAATTCTGGTTTATATTTGAATTCCTAGGGCCAAGTAGATAGATTTCTATTATTAGAATGTCTGATTTGGTTAAGAAATGAAGAAGTTATTAAGGTTTGAAGTTTATGCCAACAATGGAGTTTTCCAGCGAGTTCTTTCGGCAACAACGACGACGAATGGAGGCAGAGCACGACCGCTCCAGTCACCATGTCTGGTGACCTGGTTCAGATCTGGAAATGACATGGCGCTAACGTAGCCTAACACATGTTAGCCCACGTGGCGGCTGATTTGGCATCGCACGTGGGGATTCATCTAGGTGGGAAGACCACCATTTTCGTCGGCACATGGGGGCACATAGGGCCATCCCATGGGCCATGCTAGTGTACTTGTTTTCAAGCTCTTAGCAATACGAATCTGATGGTGCCAGTTTCAAATCAACCAGACATCATTTGGGGTGTTTCTGGGTGTCAGAAGTGATGATACTTGAGTTTAGGACGCATTTGTTAACCTAGGATTTTGGGGGTTCGACTATGGGTTTACGTGTAATGGTAATGACCTCCGGTTATTGATTTTGACAGGATATACTGCTCCGAAGACCTCGGAAGAAAGCGCATATCGAGATTTAGCTACACAGACGATGTGTGATTGGACTTTCAACTTATAAATTATTATGCATGCATAATTAAATATTTTAATTGTTTTATTGCATGATTTATGTTGTAATGGTTTAAATATCGAAATGATTATTTGTTGATTTTTTTTTAATTTATGGATCTATTTTTGGACACAATTTACGATTATTTATGCAAATTGTGTTTTGGGCTCACGCCCAGCCTTGAAAGTGTGTTGATTTGGTTTTGAGTTAAGAATTGTGTTAAATGAGTTTTCTTGGTTTGTGGACTTTTATCTATGATTAACTATCATCGGATATGGTTAGCGCTCAAACGTCCAGAGCACGACTATGTTTTTCTTAAGCTAGAGATTTGATTAGTTCTTAGAAATGTCTTGATGGTAGGTGAGTGCAGTTCCTGGACATGGCCAAGATGGTGCTACGTGTAGTTCCTTCGGATATTGTTACAGTCTGAATGGTGCTACATGCAGTTCCTAGACTTAACTCAGATAGTGCTTCATGTAGTTCTCGAGTTTGCCTACACGTCGTGCTGTTCTTCATTGTGACGGATGATTGAAGCTAGAGGCGTTTTCCAAGAAAACCGTAGCTCGGGGCGACGATATTGTGTTTGTTTCCCAGGCAACAGATGTAACGACCAGTCCCGAATATCGGGATTTAATAATATTTAATTGTGATTTACTAATCTGGGATTAGTTGTGTGATTTCGGACGAATTGTGCAAAATGACCGTTTTGCCCCTGGGCGTGGGCAAAACGTTGACTTTTATTTCGGATGGTCAAATGGACTTTGACCGATGACCGTGATGTAGTTCGGGACGTCACGAGTTCATAGACAGGTGGCGCGTTCGATTCCGACGTTCGTGGTGAAAGTTATGATGTACGGAAGTTCAAGGGCGTTTTCGTAATTTGGATAAATGAAGGGGAAATGTTGACTTTTTGACCGGGATGTCCGATGGCTGAGGGCTAAGGACCGTTACGGAGGTTTCGTCGATGCGAATCCAACGACAGGCGGCATGCCGAAATCGGACTTCGTACGAGGAAGTTATGGTCTGAAACGTGAAATCGGGAAAGTTACGTCTCAGTAACTATGTTGATTATTTTATTCTGAAATGGTGGTTGGAGGACACTTGGATGAGTGACAAGTGTCACTTATCCGACGGCTAGATTGGATCTTGATCCACTAATCATAAACTATATACTAAAGTTTCCACTATATAATAATTTAGGATTAAATCCCTGCTTTTGATCTGAGCCATCCATTTCACCCCCAGATTGCATCACAGCCGTCCATCTCATCCCTCCCTTCTATTTCTGATTATCCTCACTCCCTCACCGTGAACAAGCAAAAAAACAGAGGTATAAGGATTTGATTCTGGCCATTGGAAATCTCCCTTCCATAATTGATTTCATAAATGGATATTTGGTGATTTAGGGAAGGTTTTGGCTGAGGGAGAGCACAGGGGACTGAGTGGGGAGGTGTAATTCGGGAATCAAAATTTCGGGGAATTGGAGGAGGGAATTTCGAATTGGAATAATTGGGCCGTGACGATCAAAATGGAGTTTAGTTTGAGTCTTCTGGGATCAAAACGATCAGCTTTGCAGCAAGAATGAAGAGAAACCGTGGCGGATTGAGGAAGAACTGAGCTTCCATGGCAGCTCAAAATCGAGCTTGGGTTCAATGGGTTTGAGGTAAGTATTTCTCAAATTGATCTTGTAGAAATGTCCCTTACACTCTCACGATGCTAACAGAATGAATTAATTTGGAAACCAGGGACGATATCGTGAAACCCGATTTGAAAACCCGTCGAGGATCGATCGTGAGTCGTGGAGATATATACCCTAATTTGTGTAATTCGATTAACAGAACTTAAATGGAGATTGATTACAAGGGATCAGTTGAAGGATTGGATTAAATTGATGTCGAATTGGGTGAGATTGAACCGGGTCAGATCGCGGGTAATCAGACCCGTTTACCAGTCATTCGGGTGAGGGAGACCACTATAGCAGTCACTGTAGCAGGCGCGTGACTTTCACGCGCAGCCACTCACGGCGGCGCGTGGCTTTCACGCGCAGCCACTCACGGCGGCGCGTGACGGCGCGTGAGTGCGAATCCCGAGGTATGATCAACATGACTTTTGCCCTATACAATGTAACGAACATTTTGGGATTGGTTTCGTGTCGATCGGACACCGTCTCGATATTGTTCGGGATGTCCGAAGGTTTTAAATCCAGTTTAAAAATACTTAAAAATCCGGGAAAATTACGGGACTTGAATGGGGTGTTAATGATGAGGTTAGTAATCCTCTAATGTGATTTGAGCAGGATTGGGAGTCCCGGTGATAGTGATGTGGCCCGGGAAGGCCTATGGTACGCGTATCGAGGCACTCGATTAAACAGTCTGTGAGTGGACATTGGTTTCATAAATTCGATGCATGCATAACTGTTTTATGATTGTTATAATTATGATTAAATGATTTACTTTGGATATCGGTGAATTTAAAGTGATTTCACGTATTTCGAGGTGAATTACGTATTTGCACGTAAACCGAGGTTTTCTGGATTTGCACCGATTTCCATAAATGTGGTTGGATATGATTTCATGAAACGGTTACGAACTTGAATAATGTAAAATCGGGCCAGGGGCCCAGTTGAACTATGAAATCGGGCCAGGGGCCCAGTTAACATGTGGGTCGGGCCAAGGGCCCAGTTAACTTGTGAAATCGGGCCAGGGGCCCAGTTGATTTCTACATACGATTGCGGGTCGGGGACCCTAAAATGGAATTGAATAAATGTTTTCGGGTTTACATTTTATATATGTTCACATGCTGGAATCAATAAATGGTTTTGATGATATTTCGGTTATGGCACGTTTCACGGTATTTGGGCATGAGACCCGTTTGATGAAACGTAACGATCGGTTCGGATTTTACCTATGTATACCTATATGTTTTGCATGTGGATATCAATAAAATGTATTTAGTACTGCACTGTATAAATCCTTCCATATTATATTGTCTCCTCCGGATGAGGTACCCCGGAGAGGTCACGGACGTCTAGTACGTCCAGCGTCTATGACGCTAAGCATCGGGGATGCTGTACCCGAACGGGGTTCGGGGATTGAACTCGGAAATTGAGACCCGAGTGGTACGCGTAGCCTTGTGATTGTGACCTTATTGACGTCAGGGACGTCAGACATCAGGGATGTCGGATTGGAGTGTATAGTGCAGTGGCTAAAATTATGGTTATGGTTTATATTATATGCCTTATGGTTCATATTACTGGATTTATGAAATAACTCTTGGATTGACTTTTGGAAATTGAAACTATGTTTTGGTTTCCGGGCTAAGGCCCTAATGGTTATTTCTAAATAAATGTGTGATCATTGGTTTTTGGCGCATGCATATGGTTTTACTGAGGGGCATAAATGTCTTATAAATGTTTTAAACAGACTTGTTTATTTTCGTCCACTCACAGCTTTTGTTTTTAATGCCCTTCAGGTTGATTCCGGATGCGACTGCAGCAGAGACTGAGACATCATACACCTCCTCCATCGATCCTTACGCACTTTGGAAGCCCGGTTGGGCAATGGCAACAGGTTATCCCTTGTCCGACACCTCTTGTCAGACGGGAGCATGACACATTCCATGGTAATCCTGGGGGGATTGGGATGGGTCGTGTCAACAGAAACTAGGGGTGTTCCCAGATAGCTGATGCTTGGAGTGTTTACTTACCAATAGTGCGGTTTGCTTATATGACTGATATTCGAGTGTCAAGGATTAGTTGGTTGTGCTTGGTAATGTTGTTTGTGTCCAGATGCCTTTTTATGATTTGATGAACATGGAATTCAAGAGTTGTGGGCCATTGATGGTTTATTGGCATTTTATGAATTTTCAGTCCCACAATCTATGATTTGTTCGATTTGAAATTTGATTGGGCGTTTATTACTATGCATGTGTGTTTTTAGAAAGTGGAGGGCAAAAGTTTATTTATTGAAATGTGTTCTAAATATTTTTTTTCCCAATCACGCTTTTAAATTTTTTTTGACCCTCCTAGGTCGTAGCACTAAAATCGGGGCAAATCAGAAGCAGAGGCATGAGCAGTGAACTAGTATAAGTATCCCTTATTTGACAAGAAAGAGTAGTTTCAGTTTTCTGGATCGTTTATCATACGGGAGTAGGACTGTGCGCGGTTATCAAAGTGTTTAGGAGTAGGTTCTGTCAGCTAACTTGCTTCTCCCTCCTCGAGAGAAGAAGTCAAAAGGCACAAGCGGGTGTAACCTGCCTCTGATTGAAGAGACGTTTTCTTGCAATGCCAACCTGAACGAGAACAAAGACCAAAAGAAGAGAATTTTCAAAAGAAAAAGCAACCCAAATGGGTTTAACTACATCTTCTCTCTAGCAACAAATTACCCTACCTCTAAATTAGCTTCAGTCCCTGAGGTAAGAATGGAGACTAAAACACAAAAAGGTAATGGCGATTGGCCTAAGACAACAGTAGAGGAACCATGATCTACCACTTTTAGAACTTTCAAGGCCTTAGCCCTACCTTGAAAGTTCAAGCTCTCCAAGGGCTGATATGGAAACATCGACCTTCTGTTATTTTCTTGAAGGAGACTAAGATGAAGGATTGTAAGGAAGGCTTTACAAAATAAATGTGGTTTTCCTAATGGCCTCTATGTTCTGCCTATTGGTTGTGCTAGTGGATTAAGTCTTTGGTGGGATGACAATGTCGAGGTGAGCATTTTAAACTTCTTCTCAAAATTTTATTGACTCTTCTATCATATTTGGTATGTCTGGTGTTTGTAGCCGTGCTACCTAGGCCTACACTGACAAGACCCATCCCGATTATCCCTCGATAGTCTTGAAGGATTCTGCTCCAGTCTGACAATAACTCTAAAGTGTCAAAAGTAACCTTACAATATATATATATATATATATATACCTGGGCCTACACTATATATATATATACAACATAACAAATGACAGACATTGTCAGACAAGGGATAGTTAAGTTTTACAGGACCGTTGACCTCACAAGTTTGACTAGTCAACAGGTTTCCAGAGCATAGGTAATATTACAAGTAGGGATCAAAATCCTACTCTGTAAAGTGTCTGAGTGCGCAACTGTAATGACCCGTCCCGAATATCGGGATTGAATATTAATTAATCATGATTTAGAATGACTAATCGGGGATTAGTTGAGTGAAATCGGACGAAACGTGCAAAATGACCGTTTTGCCCCTGGTGTGGGCAAAATGTTGACTTTTAGTTCGGGCGGTCAAATGGACTTTGACCGATGACTGTGACGTAGTTCGGGACGTCACGAGTTCATAGACAGGTGGCACGTTCGATTCCGACATTCGTAGTGAAAGTTATGATGATCGGAAGATGAGGGGTATTTTGGTAATTTGGCATAGTAGGGGCCAAATGTTGACTTTTTGATCGGGAGGTCCGATGGACGAGGGCCAAGGACCGTTACGTAGGTCTCGTCGATACGAATCCAACGACAGGCGGCATGCTGAAATCGGAGATTCGACGACGAAGTTATGGTCACGGAATCGGGCTCGATTAACCGAACGAACCGGAATTAAAAATAATATTTTAATAGGAACAGTACCCGGTGACTGTGCACATTCGGATGAGTGACAAGTGTCACCCATCCCCTGAAATCTGGTCCATGTTTCCCTCCCAACACCATCATTACAACATCATCATTTATCCTTCATCATTTCCTCCATTTTCTCCTTAATTCCCTCTTCTTTGTTTTTCTAAACCGTGGACTTTGGGCATCAAAATTGGGGAGAATTGAGCTCCCTTTCACAACCAGCTTCGAGGGGAATTTGAGAGTTATGAGAGTGGATTAAACTGGGAAAACACTGGGGATTAATTGAAGGCTGGAGACTGAGAATCGAAAATTTAGAAAAATTGGGGGGAAATTCAAATACTGGGAATTGAGCCGTGAGGATCGAAATTGAACTCACTTCGAGCTTCCTGGGATCATTACGATCAGAAACGTCGAAAGAACGAAGGAAATTGGTGTTGTTTTGACTCTGAACACACTTGGTGACAGAGGATGAAATTCGAGGTTGAGTCGAGGGAATTGAGGCTTCGATTGATGTAATTGATGTGGGGAATGTGTTCCTGAGGATCCCACGATGCTTCTGGATCCATCAATTGAAGGAAAACGCTGGAGATTGACTGAACTCCATGGTTGCACAGTGACGAAGAATCGAGTTTGAGTCGTGGCGTTTGAGCTACGAATTGATGCAATTGAGTTGGGGAAAATACTTACCTGAGTCCATTGAAGCTTACTGGTTAATCAATTGAACGAAATCAAGAAGGTTTGATGGTTTTCGAAGGATGAACAGTGGCCGGATATCCTTCGATTGATCATCTGTGATCGTGAGGATTGAGGTAATGTTTCATGGAATTATTGTTACAGAACTCTAATTGGACTTAAGTAGAAGCTAATTGATTGATCAATTGATGAATTCAGTGTCGAATTGATAGGATTGGAACCGGGTCTGATCGCGGGTTAAACGACCCGTTTACCAGACAAACGGGTTGGGACGGTGACACTGTAGCAGGCGCGTGGATTTCACGCGCAGCCACTCACGGCGGCGCGTGGGGGCGCGTCCGGCCTAGTCTCAAGGTGAGGTCAACATGACTTTTGATCCTCTCAGTGTAACGAACATTTTGACGTTGATTTCGATGAAATCGGATATTGTTTCGTTAATGTTCCGCGTATCCGAAGTTTTGTATTACGTTAAAAATACGTATTTAAATCCCGGAAAAATTGGGGAAAATTATATGTTGTATTTTGAGATGTTAGTAACCCTCTATAATGATTTTGGACAGGAGTTGTGATTTCCAGATTTTACGGAAAAACGTGCAGCTCGGAAACGGACCGTTTTGGACGGTGTGTGTGAGTGGACTTTGTTTTCTAACAGTGATGCATGCATATATGATTTAAATGCCTTATTATATGATTTTATATGCTTGGGCATGATTTGTGTTTCAATCCGGTAATTTCTCGGTTTTATGATTATTATATTATTATTTTGGGCGATTTTCGAGAAATTACGAAATTTGGTAAAAATAATGTTTGGACTTGGTTTATGAGTCCGGGATTGAAATTGATTGAAAATAATGTTTGGACTCGGACTATTGAGTCATGGATTGAAAGATGATGTGGTGACTCGGGAATGAGTCGAGGGTCAATTTTGTGGATTTGTGTGAAAATGGCAACGGAGGTTGCAACGCAAGGATTTGCGTGATAATGATATGTTGGGCATGATAACCCAAGTGAATAGTGATTTTGACTCGGTTTTGGAGTCACTTGTGAATTTGATGAAATTAATGATTTTTGTGATTTTATGATTATTTTAATCAGTCCTTTCGGGCACGTTTTACGAGGTACGTACAAATGATGTTTTGGGCTAGGCCCGGAGTCTAAATGATTTCTAAAATGATGTTTTGACTTGGTTGGTGAGTCAATGATGATTTCCGGATTGTTCTATTGATTTAAATGTGATTTTAACGGTTTATGTGTAAAAAGTATTTTGGGCTTGAGACCCAGTTGAGAATGACCTTGACTTGGTATGAAGTCAAGATTTGATTGAAATGTTTTGGGATGTAATTCCCGGGATGGTGTTCATTGTGATTGTGATATTCCCAGACGGTCGGTGCTTGGGGGGGGATTACCCAGACGACCGGAGCTTGGGGGATGTGATTGTAGGATCGGGAGTTGATCCTATGGTAGTCAGCTTCTCGGATGATACTGAGCCTGGATGTACCACTCGGAGGTGTCTGATCCTGGGGATGTGTTCGCCCAGAGGTGACTGAGCCCGAGGGGGTTGAGCCCAGAGGTGTTTATTCCCGAGAGAGTGACTGGATATTGGCCTACGCGTAGTGCAGCACTTGTGAGTAGTGCAGCACTTGTGAGTAGTGCAGTTTGATTGATTGTGCACTTGTGAGTAGTGCAGTTTGATTGATTGTGCACTTGTGAGTAGTGCAGTTTGATTGATTGTGCACTTGTGAGTGGTGCAGATGTGATTGGTGATATTTTATGCACTCGTGAGTAGTGCGGATTGATTGGATTGATATATTTATTGTGCACTGGTAAGTAATGCTGATTGGTATTGATTGTGATGATGTACTGGTATTGAGTACGGGTTTTTGGTCCTTGTGGCCAGGTGATTATGTTTTCACATGTTTTGGCCTGAGAGCCGGGATTTGATGTTTTATAACATGAACTGATTTGGTGAGCATGAGTTTTATGGACCATGGGAAAATATGTTTTGAATTTATCGGTCACTCATGTTTTACGATATGCATGCAAGATTATGAAAACTGGAGGGTAAGATTGTATTTTGATAAATGTTTTTATCAAAGGTCATTTTTGTCCACTCACACCTTTTCTATTTTATGACCCTCCAGGCCGTGGTACGACGTTCGGGACTGATCGTGAGGCAATGACAGCAGCAGAAATCCGCGCAAACATCCTTTGTCTGGCAAGCACTGAAGGGGAGTTTCAAACCTTTAGTTGACTTGTCAGACGGGAGCAGGACCGGGCACGGGTTTTGACGTCCAGTTGGGACGGGTCCTGTCAAATTGGTATCAGAGCATTTGGTTCTTGATTTCTGTTGATACGTCATGCCTCCGAGTCGTGCGTCCCGTACACGGTCTGAAGATGGGAGGGGCGAGAGTAGTGTTAGTAAAGGCCCAGATATTGAGCGAGCTCGACGGTTGGGAGCCACTGTGTTTCGTGGTGATTCGGGGCCGGATGGTGCCGAAGATTGGCTTACTCGATTGGAAAGGATTTTTGAGGTTATGATATGTCCCCTAGAGGACATGGTACCCTTGGCCACTTTTCTTTTGGATGGCTATGCTTACAGGTGGTGGCATAGTTTACAGTTGACTGGCTGGGATGCCCGTACCTTGGCGTGGGATGCATTCCGAGAGCGATTTTTGGATCAGTTTTATCCTCGCTCATTTCGGAACGCTAGGGAGGTTGAGTTTCTCCAATTGCAGCAAGGGAATCGGTCAGTGGTCGATTATGAACAGCAATTTTTGCACTTATCTAGTTTCGCTCCTCTGTATGTGGCTACAGAGGAGGATAAGTGTCGAAGGTTTGAGCAGGGATTGAGGAATGAGTTACGAGGAGCTGTAACTGTTGGCTCGTATTCTACCCTGAGGGAATTATCGGATGCTGCTATCCGAGTGGAGGCTACTATTTTACCTGTGTCAGAACAATCTTTGGGCTCTGGACGACGCCGAGAGCGTCAGGATACTAAACAGATAAGTCAGGAAACAACGAAGCGAGTTAGCCTTCATACTCTTGTGTCGCAACCCTCGGTAGGTGTTCATTCGGGTGGAACATCAACCCAGTCGACAAGTAAGCGGCGTGGTGGGGCAAGTCGCCTCAGCACTGCCACTTGTCACTTTTGTAGGAAACTTGGACATTTGCGAAGGAACTGCCCCGATCGACTTGACCGTAGGTCAGAATAATTGTATTGATGCATGTTTTCGTGATACCTTGTAAATGGTTTGTCTTGTCCATTTGTGTTGTAATATTGTATCATGTGTTTTGGGTGTGTCGGACTAGTGTGGGTCCGGATGGTTGTTTTTGTTCACAGTTTGGTTTGTAGATAGATGGGCGTGTTGGGCCCAGAATAAACTTGACCTGGGGATGAATATTGGTGTTATCGTTTTGGGATCATCCTTGGTTTTCCCTAGGTGGATCGGGTTTGTGATGTCATGGACATTGGGCATTGTGACGATCTAGGATCGTGATGTTCATGGCGAGCTGATGTAGTGATGGATCTGGACTGTGATCCTGATGATCCAGTTGGGTAGAGAGTTTGCCACTCTTACTCCGGTATGTGAGTCGTAAATGACGGGACTGAACTTCTTTTCGAAGTGGAGCCCTTTTATGGTATATTACACGAGTGAGTAGGTTTCCGAAGTGGTCGGATTTTGTCAACCTTAACCGTGTGGTTGTTGGATTGGCCTCCTTATGAAGTCAACCGAGTATAATGAATGGGTAACCGATAGGTTCGGTTTTGGTACGTCCGAGTGGACGTGAACGAGATTTCGGGTTTTGGAATCGAATTTCTGGGTGACGATTCAGGATTCGATTTTAGAACTTGAAAGTGGAATACTGGATTTGGGTGCGGAATGATTATTCCAAATGCTAGCTTACGGAATAATGATTTCGGATTCGGATTTGGACATGAATTAAAAATGTGATGTGTGGGTTCGGATTCGGGATTTCCTACGAAATTGCGGATTCGAATTCGGAATTGGAATTAGCTGATTGGTGGAGTTTCGATTTGTCTCTTGCTGGTTTGGGCAAATGGACTCCATTATTGGAACATGTTTGGCTATGACCTAGGTGGTTGTAGTCTTGTCAATGGATAGATGTATGTACCTTGTTTATGGTTTGGGGTACGATACTTTGCAGACTTGTGGTGTCGGGTGACGGTATACGGGTTATACCAGTAGTACGTTGGTGAACGTGTTAGTAGTCGGCTTAATCCTGATACCATTGGATGGGTTGTGAACGTGAACTGGACATTGAACACGATGTACTGGGCAGGGTGATTCTGATGATTTCAGTGATTGTTTGAGCAGGTGCTCTTAGCCATGGTTGGCCAGTATAACTCTAGTGATGGGTTGTGTGACCACTGCTAGGCTGGTGTTCAATGTGATCCAGTTACACCGTCTGTTTGAGTGTGATGACGGTATGCATATACTCAGGATGAGTGAGTTGGTGGTTAGTGTGACCGCAAGTTGCTTTGCGGCGAGATGTTACCTTGTCGTGACCTTACCAGCATCTGGGATCGCTGAGGGGGTGACAGTTGTGGATACTGCTTTTGGTATTTGTCGCAGGATTGAGTTTGCCCTGCGAGGGGAGATCATGTTGATGATCATACGCTACATTGACGGACGTTGTAGTATGATGTGTTGTCACTGACTTGTTACTGATTGGCGCTTTACTAGGGTGGTAAAGCTTGGTGGTGACAGTTTGGCTTGTGGTGTCAGCATGGACTGACAAGTGAGTTTTGGTGACTCTCTATGAGAGCGGATGTCAGGGCACATTAGTGATTACGTGGGGCCGACAGGCTGAAGGAGTCAGCTTGGTGATGACATTGCCAATTTCTGGTGATTCATTTTCACTCGGGGTGGTCGAGTGTAGTCAGTGCGACGTGCATCTGTGATGTGACGTCTGAGTGCAGACGAGTTTTGCATTGGCTAGTGGGTGTACAGGTGTACACGTGTTGTGAGACCCATTTGTTTTGGAATACGGATAGTTGGAATTTCGGGGACGAAATTCTTTAAGGAGGGAAGGTTGTAATGACCCGTCCCGAATATCGGGATTGAATATTAATTAATCATGATTTAGAATGACTAATCGGGGATTAGTTGAGTGAAATCGGACGAAACGTGCAAAATGACCGTTTTGCCCCTGGTGTGGGCAAAATGTTGACTTTTAGTTCGGGCGGTCAAATGGACTTTGACCGATGACTGTGACGTAGTTCGGGACGTCACGAGTTCATAGACAGGTGGCACGTTCGATTCCGACATTCGTAGTGAAAGTTATGATGATCGGAAGATGAGGGGTATTTTGGTAATTTGGCATAGTAGGGGCCAAATGTTGACTTTTTGATCAGGAGGTCCGATGGACGAGGGCCAAGGACCGTTACGTAGGTCTCGTCGATACGAATCCAACGACAGGCGGCATGCTGAAATCGGAGATTCGACGACGAAGTTATGGTCACGGAATCGGGCTCGATTAACCGAACGAACCGGAATTAAAAATAATATTTTAATAGGAACAGTACCCGGTGACTGTGCACATTCGGATGAGTGACAAGTGTCACCCATCCCCTGAAATCTGGTCCATGTTTCCCTCCCAACACCATCATTACAACATCATCATTTATCCTTCATCATTTCCTCCATTTTCTCCTTAATTCCCTCTTCTTTGTTTTTCTAAACCGTGGACTTTGGGCATCAAAATTGGGGAGAATTGAGCTCCCTTTCACAACCAGCTTCGAGGGGAATTTGAGAGTTATGAGAGTGGATTAAACTGGGAAAACACTGGGGATTAATTGAAGGCTGGAGACTGAGAATCGAAAATTTAGAAAAATTGGGGGGAAATTCAAATACTGGGAATTGAGCCGTGAGGATCGAAATTGAACTCACTTCGAGCTTCCTGGGATCATTACGATCAGAAACGTCGAAAGAACGAAGGAAATTGGTGTTGTTTTGACTCTGAACACACTTGGTGACAGAGGATGAAATTCGAGGTTGAGTCGAGGGAATTGAGGCTTCGATTGATGTAATTGATGTGGGGAATGTGTTCCTGAGGATCCCACGATGCTTCTGGATCCATCAATTGAAGGAAAACGCTGGAGATTGACTGAACTCCATGGTTGCACAGTGACGAAGAATCGAGTTTGAGTCGTGGCGTTTGAGCTACGAATTGATGCAATTGAGTTGGGGAAAATACTTACCTGAGTCCATTGAAGCTTACTGGTTAATCAATTGAACGAAATCAAGAAGGTTTGATGGTTTTCGAAGGATGAACAGTGGCCGGATATCCTTCGATTGATCATCTGTGATCGTGAGGATTGAGGTAATGTTTCATGGAATTATTGTTACAGAACTCTAATTGGACTTAAGTAGAAGCTAATTGATTGATCAATTGATGAATTCAGTGTCGAATTGATAGGATTGGAACCGGGTCTGATCGCGGGTTAAACGACCCGTTTACCAGACAAACGGGTTGGGACGGTGACACTGTAGCAGGCGCGTGGATTTCACGCGCAGCCACTCACGGCGGCGCGTGGGGGCGCGTCCGGCCTAGTCTCAAGGTGAGGTCAACATGACTTTTGATCCTCTCAGTGTAACGAACATTTTGACGTTGATTTCGATGAAATCGGATATTGTTTCGTTAATGTTCCGCGTATCCGAAGTTTTGTATTACGTTAAAAATACGTATTTAAATCCCGGAAAAATTGGGGAAAATTATATGTTGTATTTTGAGATGTTAGTAACCCTCTATAATGATTTTGGACAGGAGTTGTGATTTCCAGATTTTACGGAAAAACGTGCAGCTCGGAAACGGACCGTTTTGGACGGTGTGTGTGAGTGGACTTTGTTTTCTAACAGTGATGCATGCATATATGATTTAAATGCCTTATTATATGATTTTATATGCTTGGGCATGATTTGTGTTTCAATCCGGTAATTTCTCGGTTTTATGATTATTATATTATTATTTTGGGCGATTTTCGAGAAATTACGAAATTTGGTAAAAATAATGTTTGGACTTGGTTTATGAGTCCGGGATTGAAATTGATTGAAAATAATGTTTGGACTCGGACTATTGAGTCATGGATTGAAAGATGATGTGGTGACTCGGGAATGAGTCGAGGGTCAATTTTGTGGATTTGTGTGAAAATGGCAACGGAGGTTGCAACGCAAGGATTTGCGTGATAATGATATGTTGGGCATGATAACCCAAGTGAATAGTGATTTTGACTCGGTTTTGGAGTCACTTGTGAATTTGATGAAATTAATGATTTTTGTGATTTTATGATTATTTTAATCAGTCCTTTCGGGCACGTTTTACGAGGTACGTACAAATGATGTTTTGGGCTAGGCCCGGAGTCTAAATGATTTCTAAAATGATGTTTTGACTTGGTTGGTGAGTCAATGATGATTTCCGGATTGTTCTATTGATTTAAATGTGATTTTAACGGTTTATGTGTAAAAAGTATTTTGGGCTTGAGACCCAGTTGAGAATGACCTTGACTTGGTATGAAGTCAAGATTTGATTGAAATGTTTTGGGATGTAATTCCCGGGATGGTGTTCATTGTGATTGTGATATTCCCAGACGGTCGGTGCTTGGGGGGGGATTACCCAGACGACCGGAGCTTGGGGGATGTGATTGTAGGATCGGGAGTTGATCCTATGGTAGTCAGCTTCTCGGATGATACTGAGCCTGGATGTACCACTCGGAGGTGTCTGATCCTGGGGATGTGTTCGCCCAGAGGTGACTGAGCCCGAGGGGGTTGAGCCCAGAGGTGTTTATTCCCGAGAGAGTGACTGGATATTGGCCTACGCGTAGTGCAGCACTTGTGAGTAGTGCAGCACTTGTGAGTAGTGCAGTTTGATTGATTGTGCACTTGTGAGTAGTGCAGTTTGATTGATTGTGCACTTGTGAGTAGTGCAGTTTGATTGATTGTGCACTTGTGAGTGGTGCAGATGTGATTGGTGATATTTTATGCACTCGTGAGTAGTGCGGATTGATTGGATTGATATATTTATTGTGCACTGGTAAGTAATGCTGATTGGTATTGATTGTGATGATGTACTGGTATTGAGTACGGGTTTTTGGTCCTTGTGGCCAGGTGATTATGTTTTCACATGTTTTGGCCTGAGAGCCGGGATTTGATGTTTTATAACATGAACTGATTTGGTGAGCATGAGTTTTATGGACCATGGGAAAATATGTTTTGAATTTATCGGTCACTCATGTTTTACGATATGCATGCAAGATTATGAAAACTGGAGGGTAAGATTGTATTTTGATAAATGTTTTTATCAAAGGTCATTTTTGTCCACTCACACCTTTTCTGTTTTATGACCCTCCAGGCCGTGGTACGACGTTCGGGACTGATCGTGAGGCAATGACAGCAGCAGAAATCCGCGCAAACATCCTTTGTCTGGCAAGCACTGAAGGGGAGTTTCAAACCTTTAGTTGACTTGTCAGACGGGAGCAGGACCGGGCACGGGTTTTGACGTCCAGTTGGGACGGGTCCTGTCAGCAACGGTCTACTTATTCATCTGCCTCATTACCAGCCCCTGTACCTGTGCACTGGCCTGGAGGGTAAATAAAACATCAAAGGTGTGAGTAGACAAAACAAACTTTTATAAATACATTTATAAAAATACATTCTTACCCTCCAGTTTCACTAACATGCATGCATATAAGAAATCATGAGTAAAATATCAGGGCACAAACATAAATCTCAAATATCAATAAAACCACGGGACTCATTTCCATATCCAATCTCATAGTCACGTTATTCCTGAAACGCGTGCAAATCAATGGGCTCAAGGACCGCTCAAAATCCGAGCATGTTGTTGTGAACACATCACCAGCCGACAATCCAGATCGTCGTGAACATATCACCGACCGATCTCTACATAATCTAGCACATCTGATCTGAGTCGAGCCTCCCTCGACCGCACGACAACAGATCGTGCTACCTGACCTCTCCGGGCGAACACATCCCATCCCGGAGGCGAGCGTTATCTTCAGGGTTCATTCCGGGGAACATTTGGTTTTAAAATATGATGCATGCATAACTATTTTATATGTTTTAATATATGTGATTTATGATGAACATGATTGCGGTATTTAGTATTTACGTATTTGCACGTATTTCGAGGTTATGCTTTATATTGAGTTTTCTACGTGCTTGTACTTTCAATTGTGGTTTAATGGAATGATTTCAGATTTGGAAATATGGAATCGGCCTTGATACCCATTTGAATTATGAAATATCGGACTTGAAGTCCATTTGATTTAATGAGATATCGGGCTTGAGACCCAGTTGATTTTACGGTATCGGGCTTGAGGCCCAGTTGTGGTTTATGAAATGTGATTACGAGTTTGGAGACCCTAATGCGATTTGGATTGGAAAATGGGATTTGTGGAAATAGTTTACGAACATTATATCTTGGGGTGAGACCCTATTGAAATGGATTATATTTTGGTTTTCAAACTATACCGTCCTATGTGTGGATTACTCTCCAGGTGTCAGGGACACTGGAGTAGTCACAGAGCATTGCCTGAGAGGGGTCGCTCTACGTGAAAGACCGTAGAGAGGTCTAGGATTAGGATTGCTAGAGGTTAAAACCCCTACCCCCCAAGGAGGGTCAGGGACTTGGGTGGACCTTGCAGAGACTCGGCTTGAAACCGAGGGGCACGCCTAGCCTTATGATAGTGACATCTAGGATGTCAGGCATCTGGGATACCAAGGATGGATTACAGGCATCTGGGATGCCAAGGATGGATTAATATGTTTTATTGGACTGGTTATACGATATTTTGTGGATTTGGGCATAGACCCACGTGTTTTCATTTTGGGGCAGAGACCCCTTATGTTTTACTGGTTTTGGGCTGAGTTCTCACTTGGATTATGGATTTATGGTTTTGGGCTAAGGCCCTAATGATTTGAGGAAGGAAATGACATTGCTTGAGAAACATTTTTCACTGAGTTTGGATTTGGAAAGCCTATTATTTGGTTTAAAGAAAATGATTCTAATAATTGTTTTTCGAATGCATGCATGTTTTTTAGTGAAGGGTATAAATGTATTTTCGTGAAATGTGTTTTATTTAATTATTTATTTTTGTCCACTCATAGTTTTTAATGGTTTTTATACCCTTCTGGTTGATCGCGGATGCGGCCTGTAGCAAAGACCGAGACATTACATGCCACCACAGATCCTGGTGTACTCTGGACAACCTCGAGTGGGTTAAGGTTTGGTTTATCCCTTGTCTAGCATGTGGTGTCAGACGGGAGCATAGCACATCCGGCGTTAATCGCACGGGGATTGGGATAGGTCGTGTCACAGCATGCGTTGGTCTCAAGAGATATTACTCATTTTTCCACGATCTTAGAGATTTTGTCATTTCCCATCCTCACATTTTCGAAATCTTCGCTTGTGTAGGATGTGAAGAACTATTTTAAGAAAGTAATATGGAATGATGTGCCAGAATTTACAATCCAGCATGAATCTTGAGAAGTTAAATTAATAAACCATCATCACAAATAATGATTACTTCATCGCCTTTAAAAGCAGTAGCAGTTGTATCCTTGGTTTCATTCTTCTCATTGGCTCCATTTTTTTGCTCCTTTTTTAGCTTTCTACATTCTCTCTTCATGTGACCCTTTTGGCCACAATGGTAACATTGTAACGACCCGTCCCGAAATTTTGTGATTAGCGAGATTAATAAAGGGATAGTTGGGGTTATCGAGACTAATCGGGATTAGTCGAGGTGAAATGACAACTTTGCCCATAGAAGGGAAAAATGTTGACTTTTGACCCAGGAGGTCAAATGCATGTGAACCGAGGTCCATTACGTAGATCGAGGGATTACGAGTACGTAAACAGGTGGCACGTCGAATTTTGACGTCGTACGGGAAAGTTATGGGTCTAGAATGGTTTTCAAACTATTACGGTTACACATTTTACGATGAGATTTGACTTTTAGTTGTTTCAAGTGGACCCAAATATATCTCCTATGGACCAATGGTTGAGTGACAAGTGTCACCTATCCTATTAGCCCACTTTCTCATTTTCGTGCATTCATTACATCTCCATTTCTCCCATTTTCATTCTTCTAACCTGAAACCCACCCCAAACCATTATCATCATCCTCTTCATCTAGTGTTGGCCTGTGAGAAAGACAGAGAGTGACTACGAGAGTGAGAGAGAGGTTGTGAAAGACGGAAGAACGGCGGAGCCATGTTGGCTAGCCGAGAAACCCAGGAAAAATAGGTAAGGTCGTGTGAGTTGATTTCGGGTTTTCATTTTGAGGCTTTGGAAATCTGAACTAAGACCGTGTAGGTGTTTTCTATGTTTGTGTGAGGGGATTGAAAGAAAAATAGAAGGAAAAAGACGACTGGACATACCTGGGTTCGAGTTTGAAGCTTGGCCGTGAGGATCAATCTTGACCAGGTAATCTCAAGACTTTTTCCTTGATTCTAACATCGTAGAACTTTTCTTGGGTTAAAGGCGAATCGATTGGAAGAAAAATGGCGAGTTTTGGTGGTAGGAGATAGAAGAACGAGTCGAGTCAACTCGCGGGTCGAATGACCCATTATAGTAAAACGGATCTACCCGTTTGAGGGTTGATGACGAGCCACATCATCATGTCAGGCCACGTGGCCGTGGCTGGTTGGTGCCACGTGACGAGTTGTTAGGAGGTTCCAAGTGACGTGGCAAGTCCACGTCAACTATGTCAAACCATGTGGGCCAGTAAGGTGGTGCCATGTGGCAGTGTATCAGACATGTCAGAGCTGATGTGGCGATCCACGTCAGCAGTGTCAGACCACGTGGACCAGTGAGGTAGTGCCATATGGAAACTTGTCAGGGAGTTGTCAGATTGTCAGAGCTAACGTGGCAGTACATGTGGTAATGATGACGTTAGTAGGTGACGTGGCACGTGTTAGAGGGTGACACGTGGCACCAATCAGGGTGTGCCACTTGGCATGCTGTCAGAGTTGTCAGAGCTGTCAGGTGTCAGGATGACTTCAGAAGTAACGTCATCTAGGGCTGACGTTAGAAGTGACGTCTGCTAGGGCTGACGTTAGCGTTAACTTTGGATGATCGAACTTTGACCTGCCTGTGTGGGCGCGTGGGCACGAATTTCGTAGTCAAACCGATCTTGTTTAAAAGGTTTCGATGATCTGAATCCAATGGTGGTGGTTCAGGTTTATCGGAGATAATTTTGGATAGTGTTTTGAAAGTTTTTCTCCTCGGGAAGCTTATTCGAGACGGAATTTAGGGGGTGTTTATATATGGACTTATATAGATTGATAGTGACTTCCGAGTGTGATTTTGATAGGTCAAGTGGTTCCGAAAGCTGCAGATCGGCTTACAACTCGTGTTTTGAGCGCACATGATGGACCGTGTGTGAGTGGACATTGTTTTATAAATGGGATGCATGCATAAATGTTTTAAATGTCTTATGATCATAGTTTGAAATTCAATGATTGCATAATGATTTGAGTATGATTGTTGATCATTTTAGTGAAAAATGTTATTGTGCACGTATTTCAAGATTTATGCTTTGTGTTATACTTTGGGCTTAGGCCAAGTTTTCTACGTGCTTTGAGATTTCACTAAAGGTGATTTGAATAGTGATTTGAATGATGGTTGATTTGAATGAAATGATTTTGGTATTTTTGAAATGATCTTTCAGACTTGTGACCTTGTTGGAAAGATGTTTGACTCTGAGTGTGAGTCCATGTGAATTTGAAAGAAATATTGTGATTTTTGAAAGCTATACTTTAGGAAAAGGCCTTATTTATATGTTTGATATATACGCTGGAGAAATGATTTATGAGATTTGGTTTTGGACTGAGACCCTACGTGAGACACATGATTGTTTTGAAAGCAAAGTGTTTGTGAAAATGTGTTTATGAGGTTTGATAACTGTTTTCACTGAGACCATCCTCTTGAGATTGATGTGACTCCAGTGTGAATGTGTTTCCTCAGAGAGGGACTCCGGTTGTGAATATGTTTCCCCGGAGCGGTCCCTATGATATTGCTCGCCTCCGAGATGTGATGTGTCCCCCCTAGAGAGGTCACGGTGCACTGCCCTTGTCGAGTAGTCGTGGGAGGCTCGACTTGGGAGTGCGTATGATATATAGCATCGTTTGTTGATTTGTTCACAACGATTTGAACGTCGGACATGGATATGTTCTCGTCGACATGCTCGGGCCTGAGCAGTCCTAGAGCTTATTTGCATGCATTGCACGGATGACGTGACTGATGCTGATATGTTGGTATGAGATGTGACAGATGTGGGATACGAGGATTGGTCATGTTTTCGAGTATTTCTTTATATCCAGATGTTTTCACATATTTTGATTTGGAAAGACATATGATTTGATTTTAAGAAAGCATTTGACATTACATATTTTTTATGCATGCATACTTTTAATTGGAGGGTATAAATGTATTTTCCTGAAATGTATTTGAAAATGTTTATTTTGTCCACTCACAGTTTTAATGATTTTTGATACCCTGCAGGGTTATCGCAGATGCGAGCTGTAGTAGAGACCAAGGCATCACATGAAGCTGCGTACTCTGGAAACCCTATTTGGGTCACGGTATTATCCTTGGTCTGAAACGTGGTGTCAGACGGGAGCAGATCATCCCACGTTAATCAAAGGGGATTAGGGATGGGACCTGTCAAACATTTTATCTCCTTCCTTGACATGTAGGTGCCCCTGGAATGGTTTCTTAACTTGCCTCTAGAGTGGTCACGGTTATGAGATTTTCTTTGAGAATTTCTTCCACGATTCTCTATAATAAGAGCCTCTGACTCAGTTGATATCCCTTGTTCTTTCCTCCTCGCTTCTTCATCTAATAAACTGTTCTTCACCAATGGCAGAGTAAGGACACTTTGAGGAGCAGAGTTGCTAAGAGAAACCATGAATGTGTTCCAGGTATCCGACAGAGAGCTAAGCAGCAAAAGTGCTAACAACTCATCTTCAAGCACCAGCTTCATGGTTGATAGTTGATTCACAAATTCTTGGAAATCACTCAAGTGTTTAGAAACACTTCAACCATACTTCAAGTTCACCAATCGATGAATGAGCGAAGTTTTGTTTTGAGGAGTCTCCCTTTCATACATCGACGCCAATTTTTTTAGCATTTGGAAGGCATCGGTCTCTGTTGAAATGTGGTGAAAAACACTTTGGTTGATCCATGGACGGATTTCTCCAATAGCTTTCTAGTTTAGAATGGTCCAATATTTGTCATATTATGGTTTCTCTCCATTGCACAACAATACCTCGTACAAATCCTTGCAATAGAGGATGTCATCCATCTATGGTCTTCATATGGAATAATTTGAAGAGATGAGTTTGATCATTGTTGAGAATGATGAGTTCGACGATTCTGCCATCACGAACAACGAGCTTGTGTGGCTCTGATACCACTTGTTAGGAAAGATACAAAAATCAAATAGATAATTATAATCACCAGGATCAAACTTTTCTCACCCTCAAAATAAATTGAGTAAATAAATTAATAGAAATAAAGCGGAAGTAAAAAGGTAAAAGAGAACACATAAATTTAAAGAGGTTCGGTAATGTGCATATGTCCTCGAACAGCAGCTCCAAAATTCTTTCACTATGAATAATGGGAATACAAGTATAATCTCACTCAATGGTGGATACACGACTCTCTCTTAGATTCACTCAAGAGGATCTCACTTTCTCTCGTAAGGAGAAACTCTCTTTTCACTCACTTTTGGTGGATAACTTGTTACTTGAAGGATGATTGAGAATGCTTAATCCCTCTCCTTTATATAGCGATGGATGGAATAAGAGTTAGCTCCAATTAATCTCATGGTATTTCCCATGTGCATGGTAATCTCCACCAATAAGTGTTCTTCCTAATGAATCTACCCAAAATTAAATTCATACACAAACCATCACATGTGCATTAGGATACCAAAACTTTTCATTTTGGGAACACCAAAGATCATATTAATTCTCCTCCACTTAATGGAGGGATTAACCCGTCAACTTCCCCTCCACTTAATGGAGGAATTAACTCATCAATTGCAGAGCATAGTGGGTCTATGGTACCCACTATAAGGAGGACAAAGATTGCTTTTGGAAGATATTGGGTGACACCCTAACTTCCTCCCCCTCCATTAGTTCTGTGGTGGCGATTTCAGCGAATGGAATTGGTCCCATGAAAAATGTGGTGGTGGTGTTTCGAGGCCTAATAGGGTGAATTATCTCCAATCTTTTATAGATAATAATGATCTCTGGGACTTGGTGTATCATGGTCCAGCTTTCACTTGGAGAGCAAGGAGGCAGAATAATTCCCTTATTGAAGTGCGCCTTGACCAGGGTCTTGCAAATCTTGATTGGCGCCTTAAATGGCCAAATGATATTGTCTCTGTGTGTGCAGTTGTGGGTATGATCAAAATCCTATCTTGGTTGAGCTAGATGGCATGAAGGCGGTGATGAAAAAACATTTAAATTCGAAGCTTATTGGGCTGAGGATGAGGATTGTCAAGAGATAATATCCCCATGGGTGGAGAATAGTAATTTATGGTCCTTGGATCCAGCGTTGGCTCTACAAATCTAGGAAGTGCAAACACATGTTATCTTCCTAGAGTAAGAAGAGGTTTCACAACAACCGCAAGCAGATTGAGAATAGTATGGGGGAGTTAACCAGGATGCAGAACGATTGGGGTCCTAACCATGATGGCATTGCTTCGCTCTCTTCTGAGCTTGGTAGTCTGTGGTCTCGTGAGGAAGAAGTACTGGCATCAAAGGTCCCATGTTAAGTGGATTGTATCTGGTGACACAAACACCTATTTTTTCTACCATTCTACCATCCAACGAAGATGAAGAAACAGAATTAATCTTATTCAGAACCTTGCAGGGAATTGGGTTTCTGATGTTGGTGTACTTAGGGAGACTTTTGAGAACCATTTTCGGGGCCTGTTTACTTCAGTTGGGCCAAGGAATTTGGGACGACTTCATTGGAACTCTAGACCATGTGGTCACACCAACCATGAATCAGGCCTTTCTTTTGGAGATCCCTGATCTTGAAATTAGGGAGGCTGCCTTCCAAATGAGCTCTTTGAAGGCCCCTGGTATGGATGATCTTCAGGGTATATTTTTCCACACCTACTGGGAAACCATTGTTGCTTAAGTCCGTGGTTTTGTAAGAGATGCTTTCAATGGTTGTGATAGCCCTTGTAATTTGAACGAAACTAATATTGTTCTCATTCCAAAAATCCCAAATCCTGAATGTGTCCCATTATAGGCCTATTAGTCTCTGCAATTATTCTTACAAAATAATTTCAAAAATCATGACTAACAGACTTAAACCTTTCCTGCCTGACATCATTTCTAGTGGCCAAAATGCCTTTGTTCCTGATAGGCAGATTCAAGACAACATCCCCCTCGCACATGAAGCCTTCCACTTCCTGAAACTCGGAAAATCAGCAAACACTTTTGATTTTGGCCTGAAGATTGACATGAATAAGGCATATGACAGGGTGGAGTGGGACTTTTTGGAAACTGTAATGTGGAAATTGGGCTTTGATTCTCGCTGGATTCGGTTGGTAATGTGTTGTGTGAAAGCTACAAAGCTCTCAGTTGTAATCAATGGTGTTGCTGGTAGCTATTTTTCTCCCTCACGTGAGCTTAGGCAGGGAGATCCCCTATCTTCTTACTTCTTTCTCCTCATTTGTGAAGCATTATCGAATTTTTTTCACAAAACTTCTTGTCTTGGTTTCATTCGAGGAATTAAATCCAATGACTAGTGGCCCCCCTCTATCTCACCTCCTGTTTGCTGAAGACTCATTATTTTTCTCGAAGTAAAAGCTCACCAATTATCAAAATTTGATCAGCTTGCTCAACTCCTACTATCATGCCTCAGCTAAAAAAAAAAATCAATATAGACAAGTCCAGTGTTTTCTTTAGTCCAAATACCATGTTGTCTATTAAGCTGGACCTTTGTAACTCTCATGGAATTTCTAGTTTGGAGGACCCTTGGAAATACTTGGGCCTTCTTACTTTGTGGGGGAGGTCAAAGAAACATGCCTTGGGGTTTGTTATGGAAAGAGTGGTCAGTCGAATCATTGGGTGGAACCAGAGAAGTCTAAACCATGCTGGGAGCGAAGTCATGATCAACGCTGTCACCCAGGCCATTCCTTCCTACCCAATAAGCCTATTTTTATCTCTTAAGACCTTCTGTCATAAGCTAGTCAAAATTTGCTAACTTCTGGTGGGGGCATGATGATGAGTCGAGGAAAACGCATTGGGCCAATTGGTCTTCCCTTAGTTTGCCTAAACACTCTGAGGGGATGGGCTTTCGCAACCTGTATGAATTCAGCCTTGCTCATATTGCTAGACAATGTTGGAGGTTAATCATGGAGCCCCAGTCTACTTAGGCCTTAATGTTGAAAGCTAGGTACTTTTCTAATTGCCATTTCTTTCTGGAAATGAAGGGTGTACGAGCTTCATGGGCGTGGAGTAATCTTCTTATGGGCAGAGAAATCATTCTAAAGGGTGCTGGGTGGCAAGTTCTAAATGGGAGCAAGGCTTGCCTCTAGTTTGATAAATGGTTGTGTGAGTCTTAACTGGGCTATCCTAGACCACTCACTGGTATTGAGATCGACAGAAACTTAAAGGTTGAAATTATCATTGATTGGCACTCTTACTGCTGGGATGAAGAGGGGATACTTCTCATATTCTTAGGACTCCTATTGGCTGTCTGGATGAGGATGATAGAGTTATTTGGCCGTTGGAATAGTCAGGTCGGTAAACCGTGAAATCTGGGTACCATCTTCTCCACAACTCCTCCAATCAGTGCATAAATCTGCGCCCTTCCTCCTCGATGCCCATTAGCACTGCTCTTTGGAAGGCGGTGTGGAACTCCCATACTCCTCACAAAATTCGTAATTTCACCGGGAGAGTTCTTCGTAATGGCATTTACACTGCATCCAACCTTGCAAAGCGCAGGATTCGGGTTAGTCCTTTATGCCCATTGTGCAACGAGCATGAAGAAACCACTGAGCACATGCTTCTGTTCTGTCCCTGGCTCGACCAGCTATGGTTTGGGAGTGACCTTCACTACATCATTGTTAAACATGTTGTCACCTCTATTGGCTCTTCGATGAGTGATGTTATCTCCTTTGGGTCTCCCTCAAATGATCAGAAGAAGTGCATTGTTGGGAGCATCATGTTCACTTTCTAAAACATTTCAATGTTATCTTCCGCCACTACCCTCCTAACCCTCTCATTGAAGTCAGGAAGCTCCAAGGTGCCATTGCTGAATTCTCCCTTGCCCATAAGAAAAAAGAAACCTCGCCTATACCCCAAAGGCCCAAACTCAATTACCTACTCATGTTCGATGGAAGGCTCCCAACCTCCTCTGTATTAAAGTGAATATGCATCTTGGAACCCCCTCTCTAAAGTCTCTGGTATTGGCATTGTTGCTAGAGACTCTCTTGGTTCTTTTGTTGGTGGGAAGGCCATTCTAGGGACAAATTCGTCTTTACTGGTTGAAGTATTTGTTATCATTGAAGGCTACTCTTTTGCTCGTGATGTGCATCTGACCAACATCTATGTGGAATCTGGCTCCAAGACCATTATTGACTGCTTACATGGCCAATCTCTCGTGGTCTTTTGGACATCCACCCTATTTAATCCAGAATTATAGAGATTTCATCTTCTTTTTTGCGCTGCACCTAGTCTTGGATGGGTCGAGAAGGAAACTTTGCGGCTGATTTCTTGGCGTCGCTTGCTGCCATGAGGATGAGCCTCTAGACCCCCATCCTCACTGGTTTTCATTCTGGATAAAGATGGCCTTCCTTGCCCCCCACACTGTTTTTTGTTTAATTGGCTGAGAACAGGGACATTTTTGTGTGAGATTGTCCTGGTGGTCCATCCTATATGTTGCTCTTAGTCTGTATTGTTTGTTTTTTTCTAGTTTCTACTTTTTGTTTCTTTAGCCTCTTTTTGCTGTGAGAGAGAACTAACCCACAACCAATCAAAACCAAATAAATTACTTGGTACAATATGTTATGAGATCCTAAACAAAGAATTTTTAACCTCGTGAGATCGGCGACTTGGGGGCAACAAAAGGAAGGGCCTTATCGCTCACATTCTCCGGACACTGCAGGGGCATCGAACGTCCCTTCATATCACATAGGACTTGTGAGTACCACCAACAGAGATCAACGCAAACTCAACAGATCAAAGCAAACTCAACAGAGCTAGAGGACTTTAAGGCAATCAACTACAACTGAAAGATTAAAAGAAAAATAAAACTAAATAAAACTACCGAAGCCGACGATCTCTCTATATCTCCCCCATTCTCGTTGGATCCCACTCGATAGCAGCACCGTTGGGCCCTTCCATGTGGACAACCACCATATCCGCATGATGGTTCGTCATCGTCCATCCTGCTCTGCAGAGATGAAGAACCAAGCACAGCCCACCCCTGCAAACCAAGAAAAGCCACCAAAAGGGAGGGGTGGGGTCAAAGAGAAAGGGGGCAAGGGAAATGGAAATTTTGTTCTAGAGAGAGGGAGGGAGGTACCTTCCAAAAGAGACTACATATTATATACTAAAAAGAAGGCCATTAAAGCATACATTTCTGCAGCTAACTCAGCAACCTACAATGAGGTACAATAATCCCAGTACTCAACATTCTGACTCGTTGAAGGCTTGAAACATATAAAAGGGAATAGCTAGCATGATAATTCAGAGAATTAGGTAGAACAGACTCATTCTTAACCTTAAGCTAACTTATAGACTGCAATGAATGGCATCAGAACGCTCCCGAGCCATAATTTTCCGTCCTTTTCTTCAACTTCACTGATAGCTCTAACAACCTTCCCCACATTATCTTCCAATACCTGTAAAACCTTGCCTTCTGGGCTGTACTTCACAGCTAGTCCCTGGGGCCGGCCCCCGATGTGAATCAGAAACTGTATCTTTGCTGGAATCGGAAGCTTGAGTAGAAGTTTCCTTAGTCCTGGGAATAAAGCACAAGTGTATATGTACATATTCCAGCGACAGTGGATTGCCACCCAAAATTCACCATTTTTGTTAGTCCGGACGTTATCAGGAAATCCAGGCAGCACCGCAAATACTTCTGAAGTTCCTGCCTTTTCACCTTTCAACCAATACTTGCGTAACCTACAACATGGATCATGAAATGAAATGTTATCATTTTCGTATAAAATGATCGCTGTAGAAATTTTTGCATCAGATACAGAAAGTATAAGGAATATTATGAAGCATACCGTTTGCAATTAACAATAACAGACCCCAAGTTACTTGTTTATTTTTCAAGGATTCAGAAATGAGAAAAAGTTACATTTGTACTCACATCATATGTTTTAAACACTGCCTATAGAATACAAGCTGACATAGTATCAAGGCTTCAGTTCAAGTCTTAAGTTTGAAGTTTCACTTAAGAAGCTTTGCACCCCACCTATTTCCTATCATTTCGGTTTTACAGTCTGCTCATGCAAGCCTAACCCAGTTAAGCTTTTATGCGCCATTTGTGGCTGTTTAAGGAGAGTATTTTGAACTGTATTTAGTTTACATTCTTGTGTTAGTTTCTTAACAGCATTCAAGGTCAATGGGTTCCTAACCCTCATTCTTACTCCTTCCCATGCATATCCTACACATATATGACCCCTAACAAGACAGGGGAAGAGCTTAGCTTACATACAGTGTTCATAACATGGAAAGTTGAATTTGTTAAGATACAAACTCACCTGCCCACGGATCCTTCACAAAAAACAAAGAAGGAACCATCCTTGCTTAGAGACAGCCCATTTGGAAATTGGATATTCTTCTCAAGAACATTGGTTTCCTTGGTGGTAGGGTTGTATTTTAGAACCCTCCCACTATCCTCAGCAGAGAAAACCAACTGCATGAAGTTCCTGGAGAAATAACTCTGTTAGAACCAATCATAGTGCTTCTCCTCTATTAAAATTTTAAATAGAAAAGCCAAAAGGAAAAAGAAATAAACATCCTAGGAACATCACTGTGACAAAACACCAACAGCCTCCAAACATATAGTAAGAACTGGACTCAAGATATGCTACCAAATCTCACCTACAACTATGACTAGTTTAATAAAATCATCTTTGAATTTGTACATAGGTCAGGGTCTGGAATATAATTAAGTGACGGATATGAAAAATGTATGGAACACAAACATTGAGAACTCTTGAAGAGATCTGTCAAATATAAAATGGAAGAGGCAACAAGTACAAATTCATTACATAGGAATATTCTTTTATCAGTGGAAACCCTCAAATCAGGAAAAAAGTAAGATGTGACAGCAAATAAAGCAAGATGTTGCCCTTACACACTTGGAGAAGATGAAAACTCGGGAATATTCTGTTTGAAGTAACAAATTTTCTAGGAGATGAACAATTAGTTCAAAAAGAGGTTGGGGATGGTTTCAAAGAAACACAAATTTGAGGAGTAGTGCAATACACATGATATTCATGGATTCTCAATTGATTCACACTAAAAATGGTTCAGCACATATGAATGAAGGGTATACATGCAAATCAAGTATTATCAGCGAAAATAATGGAAATAGGACTAGTGACAGACAAGGAAATATGCAGAGGCAAACAGGTGAACACCCTCAATCGTTAGTGTAAGGGTCGCTGCTGTCAAGCTTCCATTTTAACAACACTTTGTTTGAAGACTAATCAAACCCCTTTATTCATTGACTGTATCAAGTTGCAACTAAGAGAGAACTTCACTAGGCACTATGCTTTTGTATCTCTTCTCGAATATGCTTTGAATAACCCCTAGAGTAAATAGAAAATCTACTTATTACCAGTTTGTGACTTATAATAACAAATTAAGTAGGCATCTCAAGTACTGGTGAATCACATTTTACTACGTCACTCGCATCAATAAGACTACAAATCTCAAACCACATGCTCTCAATATTCAGAAGGCAAAGGCATAACCTACTGTCAGAAATGCTATTGCATAGAGAAATTCGAAAACAAGCATAGCATAACGTACCTCCTCTGGTACTTGGTGCTGCTATCCGTAAAATAAACATTCCCTTCTTCATCTATGTCTAGATCATTAGTAAACCCTAGTGGCACCCCTTCCGCCTCAGTTGTAAGTGGAGTTGCCAAACCACCTTCTGGTCCCACCTTCAACAATCCAAAATATGCATCTGCAATGTATAAATCACCTGTTTTTTTGTCAAAGCGAAGACCCAAAGGTCTTCCACAGATGTGCTCATTCTTCAAGTAACTCAAAGGTGATGGTTTTGGACTACATATATCAGACCTGTTTTCCAAACAAGACATAAACAAAGAAATATATAAATTCAAACAGTTATACTTGAAAGAGAAATAACCAAAAACAAAGGCACATTAGAATCTTTGTATGACTTTCTTCAAAATTAAATTCCAAGAAGACAACTCAAAACCATTGAGGCATCACACTAATGGCTCGTCATCTCTACATTGGTAAGTACCAACTTCCATGATTTCATAACTTGTTTCAACAATTGGTCTGACTAAAACCGCAGAGAAACAATTTAAGAACTAACTGACAATGAATTTCTCACCAAAAATAACAGATTTTGAAGCTTCAAACGAAACTGGGAAAGCTTCAATTATCATAATCAAAACTAATTGCTAACTAATTGCTTACTTCAAGAAAAATACACTAAGTTTTGTTTACATTAAGCTAAGGACATAATCAAAACAGCCCCTAATTCATGCATATTTCTACAACAAATACTACTAACTTGCAAAGTACATAATTAAACAACATCAAACCCAAAAATTGGGCAAAACCCACAAATCATGTGCGAAAACTCACCTATTAGGCGAAGTATAAGCAAAATCAGTCCAAGCTTCACCGTTCCAGAAAACGACTCTTCCATCGGCAACACCGGCGTAGGGTCCACGGCCGAGAGGGTCGAATGCAACGCTCTCCGGGCCCTGCACTTGATTCAGAAACTTAATCTCCGATTTTTGAAGAAGATTTTCGCTGTCCTTGTCCTTAGGAACGAGGGACCAAGAGGGCATGTCGACTTTATAGGTTTCGAATTCAGGGAAGTGATAGATTGCACTGTGCTGAAAAGGGTCGATCCCACAGTAGAGGGCAACCGCAAGAAACAGAGCCGCCAGAACTCTGCTGGGCCTCATCGTCTCCGACCTCTGGCTCTGGTGTGAGGGAGAGATGGGGAGGGATGGAGGGAGTCGAAAAATTGAAGAAAATATGAGATGGGTTTAAGAGAACGAAGGGAGGGAGTTGGAGGAGGCAAGAGGAGTAGGTGGGTCACTGATCACCCACTGACTTACTGGTAACGAAAATGTGGTAGATAGGAGGCGTTTACGGCAATGGCTTTCATTTTTGGACTAAATAAAAATGCAACATTTCTCTCATTAAATAAAACATTCCAAGTCCAAAGACTATCTTCAGGCCAAATAAAAAATTATGCGTTCATTTCAAAATTCAGATGGAGGAAATGGCCATGAGGATAAGAAATGTGGCCAACTCAATGGTTCGATTGAATCAAACGCTTCTATTCGTGGAGTAACTGTTGTTTCCAGACAATGTACAGAAGTGTAGGCCAAATACAAAAGGACAGATGGTGGAGCAAAGCATGAGGTCTCACAAGTCTATAAATTTTAAAATTACTGAATCAATGGTGGTTTAACTCATTATACAATACTAGTGTCTATGCATGTTGCGGAGTTGAAAAATGTTAAAAATTAGGCTTTTGACTTAATATACTATGAATTCATACATTTGTCAAATTTTGTATTCTATACTTATCATTTGCTCACTTAACAGTTTAAAACGGTAGAGTAGAGTCACTCAACTCCTTTTCTGTCCAAAGTGTTATGTTGTCGTGAAAAGTAAGAGTAAAATGAGAAATTTTGACATGCTGACACCTTTTTGTCATGTCAGCCGCGATGTGAGATGGTTTTAGGACCCACAAGTGTCAAATCAGTCATCTTTCTCCTGTTTGCATTCGATTTCGAAATTTGGGAAAAAATTCTAGGGTTTGAGTTAGATTGAAATTGGGGCTTGAATCGACGACTGGGCATTAAATCGATTGAAAAGTTTTAGTGTAATCGACGCGTAGGTGCGAACAAGTAGGCGCAGACGATTTCGAATATGATTCCTCACGAGTCTGGAGCGGAGCAGCTGTCTACTGTTAGTTTTCCTTTCCTCCATGCTTCGGTTTCATATTTCTTAGATTATCCATGGAATATGTTTGCTGGGTTTATATGTCTTTACTTCCTCCATGTTTCAATATGCTATCTGGTTAGTTTGTGTCTTTATTTGCCTATTTTCCCCTTAGTCTGAATAGTATACTCAATTGATGTGCATCTTGAAATAGGATATCTAGGCTTAGTTTGTGTTGTTGGTTTTGGCATATATAGTGAAAGATGATGTATTTGGATTGGTTTTGTGTTGTGCTGCTTGGTTTTTGTTGTTGCTGGTGAAAAATGATGTTGAACTCGATGTTCAGGTTTCACAATGCACCCTGAACTCGGTGTTATGGTTTCATGATTTGGTTTCACTTTGCACCATGTACCGATTATATTTATTACATGTTACACCATGTACTTGGACTGTTGGTTACACTTTGGCACCTTAAGCTCATTAATCAGTCATAATTTGTAGTTAGTTGGTTAGTTTCTTAGTTACTATTTGGTATATGCATACAGATGACAGAGATATCTTTACTATAAAATCACTATGGAGGTGAACTACTAATAGAGGATGAGGATTGTTGGAATTACATAAGGGGACAAGCCAAGTTCTATGACTTCGTTACAATAAATTGGATTTCCTTTTTGGAATTCAAGTACATATAGAATAATATAGGCTATCTACCTTCTAAGTTGTCTGTATACTCTAATGACATAAATAGTGAAATGTTGGTCAAGATAACCTCTGATGGCCAGTTTGTAACAACCCGAAAATTCGAAAAAGGAAAAATTGGAAAATTTGAAGGAATTGACGATTTTGCTTCTGGTTATAAGGGCCTAAAGTTGACTTTTTATTTGGGACCTTGTTTGGATTTTCTGGGAAGACCGTTGGATAGGTCTCGGGACGCTAAATCCGTAGACAGGCGGCATGCATCGATCGGAGTTCGAATGGAAAAGTTATGGGTTTTGGATGGCAAGGGGCATTATGGTCATTTTGTTGGTAAAGGGCAAAAAGGTATTTTGAGCTGGGCTGTGATGAGTCGGCTGTTTTGGTGAGTCAATTGTGTGGATAAGGCTTTATTATCTTAGTGACATTTGTCACTGTAGGAGGATAATTAGTGGCCCTTATAATGAGTAAACGATAATTCTATATATATATATATATATATATATATAGCTGTTTGAATACTTGATCGTGCAGGGGAGAGAACAACCAAAAACAGAGAACATGACCTTGCTGATCGATCTTACCAGCAACCAAAACTAATTGAGAACTTATTGAGAGTGAAATCGTGAGGAATTGTAGAGAATAATAAGGGGAAGAAAAACCCAGAGACTACCCAAACCCGAAAACCTTTAATGGACTTTAGGATCGAATTCGAATTGTTAGACGTTTATGAGTGAAATTGATTATGAATTTAGCTTCCTGGGATTGAGACGAGTCGAACCCAATGAAAATTGATGTGAATTAGAGTCGTTTTGGACTAGAACAGAGAAGGGGAAGACTCGGGATTTTCGAGCTTGAGTCAAGGAATTTGAGACATGGAACGATGAAATTGGACTTGGAAATGTGTTTATTAGGATCCCACAATGCTTCCTGATGCATCAATTGAAGGAAAACAATGAGGAATTGTGGAGATTGGACGATGAACAGAGCTCGACTGTTCTTCGAGAATTCGACATCGAATGGAAGAATTGAGGTAAGGTTCTACGTAATTGAGTTTACAGATCCTTAATTAAGGATTAAACGATGGTGTTGGATGTTTAAATTGAAAGAAATGATGCAGGATTGATAGGAATTGAGTCGGGTCACCTCGCGGGTTGCAGGACCCGTTTACAAAGGAAACAGGTAAAAGAGACAACATTGTAGCACTACTGTAGCACGCACGTGAGTTTCACATGCAGCCACTCACGGCGGCGCGTGAGGGCGCGTGGGCCCGATTCCCAAGGTGAGTTCAATGTGACTTTTGTTCTGTACAATGTAACGAACATTTTGGCATTGGTTTCGAGTCAATCGGACACCGTTTCGATATTGTTTCGAGGGTCCAAAAGTTTATGTTATGCGTTTAATTAATATTTAATTCCCGAAAAATTATGGGGAATTGGTATGATGTTAATTAAGTCGTTAGTGACCCTGAATAATGATTTTGGATAGGATTCGAGATTCTTGGAAAATGTCGAAAATTACGGAAACGCGTGCAGCTCGGAAAGCGAGCGATACAGACGGTGTGTGAGTGGATGTTTGTTTTATAAACCATTATGCATGCATGGTTAAATGTTTTACATGATTGATTGCATGATTTGAGTTACAATGATGTCTTGATGATGTGGCATGATCATTTTTGATTTAATGATTATTTTAATCAGTCTTTCGGGCACGTTTTACGAGGAATGTGTAAATGATATTTTGGGCTAGGCCCGGAGTCACAAAGGTTTCTAAAAGGATATTTTGACATAATTGGTGAGTCAATGATGATTCGGGATTATTTTATTGTTTCCAAATGTGATATTACGGATTTACGTGTAAATGTTATTTGGGGCTTGATGACACGACCCATCCCAATCCCCCCGGGATTACCACGGGATGTGACGTGCTCCCGTCTGAGAAAAAGTGTCAGACAAGGGATAACCCAACGCCACTGCCCCTACGGGCATCCAGAGTGCGCCAGGATCGATGAAGGAGGCATGCAATGTCCCGGTCCCCTGCTGCAGTCGCATCCGCGCTCAACCTGAAGGGCATTAAAAACCAAAAGTTGTGAGTGGACGAAAATAAACAAGTTCGCAAAATACATTTTATAAGACATTTATGCCCCTCAGTAAAAACATATGCATGCATCAAAAACCAATAATCAAATATTTATTTGAAATAACCCTTAGGGCCTTAGCCCGGAAACCGCAAACATAGTTTCAATCCAAAAATCAATCCAAAAGTTATTTCATAAATCCAGTGGCACATGTTTATTATTTTACCATCTCCGGCATCCCAGATGCCTAGCGTCCCAGACGCTTGACGTCCCAGACGTCATATCTCACGGTATTAAGCGACGCGTGCTGCCCGGGGTCTCACCGGGTCCATATCTCTGACATCCCAGATGTCTGACGTCCCAGATGTCTAATCATAGCAATCCTGCTCCTGAGTCACTATACGGTCCGGCCGCTCCGTACAATGACCCCTCGCAGGCAATGCACCGTGACTTCCCCAGTGTCCCAGACACCTGAAGGAGACCAATATATATCCTCGGATCGAGATGGTTTTATGGAACACATTTTATTATTCATTTCCAAAATATCACAAGGTCCCTGCCCTGAATTTCCATAAAACCGTCATAAGTCCAATTAGTTGATTATTAAATCCGAAATCATTTATTCAATTCCATTTTAGGGTCCCTGACCCGAAATCACATATATAAATTAACTGGGCCCCTGACCCGATTCCTTAAATCAACTGGGCCCCTGGTCCGAATTTACTTTATCAAATCCGTAACTGTTTCATAAAATCATATCCGAACCACAATTATGGAAATCAGGGCAAATCCAGAAAATCTCGATTTACGCGCAAACCCGTAAATCGCCTCGAAATGCGTGAAATCACATAAATTCACCGATATCCAAATCAAAGCATATAAAAACAATTATAACAATCATGAAACAGTCATGCATGCATAGAATTTATCAAAACCAATGTCCACTCACAGACCATTTAATCGAGCGCCTCGATACGCGTGCCACCGGCCTTCCCGGGCCTCGTCACTAACACCGGGACTCCCGAACCTGTTCATATCACATTAGAGGGTTACTAACCTCCTCAATAATATCCTATTCAAGTCCCGTAATTTTCCCGAATTTTTAAGTATTTTTAAACCCGACTTAAAACCTTCGGACATCCCGAAAAGTATCCGAACGGGATCCGACTGACACGAAACCAACGCTAAAATGTTTGTTATAATGTATAGGATAAAATTCGTATTGACCGTACCTCGGAATTCGTGCCCACAAGCCGTCACGCGCCGCCGTGATTGGCTGCGCGTGAAACCCACGCGCCAGCTACAGTGACTGCTACAATCACCGTCCTCGCCCGTTTCTCTGTAATTCGGGTCTGATACCCGCGATTCCAACCCGATTAGATAGCCATCAATTCGACCTCGATTCTTTCCGTTTTTGATTCTAAAACATTCTTCAACTATCTAATCAAAGTTTCATGTCCGTGATTCACCAAGAAAGTCCCAAAATTAGACCCAGGACCCGTGATCACCCAAACGGGTCGATCACCCAAACTCTGTGTTTTCTCAATCAAACTCAAATTAACCTCACAGTAAGGATTCTAGGCCTAGAAGGAACTGAAATACGCGATCAATTGGACACGACATTACCTGGAAGTGATCGTCCACAGTCCCTGCACAACTCTGAAACAGGAACCTCAGTTCCAGTCCAACCCGCGTCAGTCTTCCTTCGAAGTTGATGGAGTTCGGTTCCAATTCCTCCCAGAAGTCTCAAGCCGTCCCTGGTTTGGTCCAATTCACCTCAGAAATTAAACTAAGTATTTTCCCTCCATTTTCCATTTTTCCTCCAAACTCGATTTCCTCTCAACAGCGCTCTGCCCTCACTTCGAACTCGACCCAGAATGATTCTAACACTCACCAGCCACCTAACTAACTGTTCAAAATGGACGACAACCCGTGGGAGACACCCTCAGCCCCCACTGAGAAAAGCTTCCCGTAAACATCCCAAAACCATATTTAATCCCATCCGTGCTCTGTCCATGCTTCCCACATACTGACCACACAGTCCATTAACAATTAATTAGCACATTAAACCATACCCCACTCCAATTTCAAGCTTAAACAATGCCCCCGTGCACTGGTCGTGTTTCCCAATCACAGATGCTACAGTGACCGTGCAAGCAGCCCCTGTGAAATTACAATTCTGCCCCCGTGCAGAAAATTACCAAAATGCCCCTCATGCATCCATGCCCGTAACTCGGTCATTCAGACTCCGATTGATGCGTGCCGCTTGTCTACGAACTCAGGGCATCGAGACCTTCCTAACAGTCCTCAGTCCTCGGCCATCGGACCACCCGATCAAAAAGTCAACATTTCCCCTTATTTCGTCCAAATTACGAAAATGCCCTTGGACTTCCGAACGTCATAACTTTCACCACGAACGTCGGAATCGAACGTGCCGCCTGTCTATGAACTCGTGACGTCCCAAACTACGTCACGGTCATTGGTCAAAGTCCATTTGACCGTCCGAACTAAAAGTCAACATTTTGCCCACGACCAAGGGCAAAACGGTCATTTTGCACCGTTCGTCCGAGTTCGCCCAACTAATTACCGATTAACCCTGCTAATCATGATTAGTTCGTAATCTAATCCCGAATTCCGGGACGGGTCGTTACACTTGAGACCCTGTCGGGAATGCATATGACTTGGTTTGAAGTCATGGATATGATTGATATGTGTTGTGGTATGGATTGTATTTGTGATTATGGATACTGGATACTGGATCATGTTCTGGATGGTGCGAGTACAGTTCCTAGACGTGACTCGGATGGTGCCTGAGTGCAGTTCCCGAAGTTGGCCTACATGTAGTGCGGATGTGACTATGTGATTGTTTGTGCACTTGGGAATAGTGCAGATTGATTGATTGATTGATTGTGACCTTGTGATTAGTGTTGTGTGATGTTGATTGTGATTGCGTACTGGTATTGAGTACGGGTTCTAGTCTGTGTGACCAGGTGATTATGTTTTCCTATGTTTTGGCCTGAAAGCCGGGATTTGACTTGTTATGTGATTTGGCTGGAAAGCCGGTGATTTTCGTACATATATTTTACCCTATGCATGCATTGTCAGGACCCACCCCTAATCCCCCGGGATTAAGGGCTAAATCCTGCTCCCGTCTAATTTACGCATGACACGAAGGTTAAACCGACGTCTAACCTCCATGTGACGCGTAAGTCGGACAAGGGATTCTCGATTCGACCGTCCAACAGCATCCGGACTTCCCAGAGTGCACAGAAACTACTTTGGATCGTACGTGTGATGTCTTCGTCTCTCTCTCGACCAACAGCCTGTACCGCAACATCCTGGTGGGTATAGAAAACACAAAAGACTGTGTGTGGACAAAAATAAATAATAATTTAGAAAACAGTTCAGAGAAATTTCAATTTCATTTATACCCTCCACGCAAAAACCAATGCATGCATACAAATTACATGTTCTAAAACCATTTCATATTCGAAACCAATCAATGAAAACCATAATCAAATCTGTTATCCAAATCCAGGGCCTCAGCCCAAAACCACAAATCAGTCTCAAGTACGGGAACTCGGTCCCAAAACTCATCAAAACTAAATCATCCAGACTACTGCCCAAAACATCTGAAAACCAGTGAAAAACATCAATCATGCGAGTTTGCTGGATCTTAAGTGCGCCCGAGTCTCTAAACTCAAAACCATGCGCAATAACCAGGCCTTCCCCGAGATATCAACGAGTCTTTAAACTCAAAACACAATCACAGGCCTGAGGGGGTATCACAATCACCGAGTCTTTAAACTCAAAACATATACCGAGTCTTTAAACTCAAAACATATCAATCCAGGGTCCTCCCCCTGTCAATCAACCGAGTCTTTAAACTCAAACCCAGATCCAGCGGTTTTTCTTTTTCTTTTTTCGGATCTTTAAACCCAAAACCATCTTTCAATAAATAGTGAAAACCATAGAAAATCCTTATCCAAATTCGTAACAATGATCCCGTAAGCTGGCATCCGGAGCCACTGTCCCGAACCCAAATCTAGACTTCCTTTCCAAATCTCGAAAACCAAATCCGAAATCTCATTGTCGAAATCCAGTTTCAAAACCGAAAACTCGTTTATCGAAATTGCAGAAATAGGGCTCCAAGCCCAAAATCACTTTTCTGAAATCGATTTCAAATCATTGAAATCAAATTCCGAAGTCAAATCATCAAAACCATGATCAAATCACAAGATAAATCGAAATCTTGTAAAACGCACAATTCTGTAAATATCTCGAAAATCGTGCAAAACCGTAAATCATCAAGATCATAAATCAAATCATAGAATCACGTATAGAAAACATATAAAAACATATATGCATGCATCATAAGTTAGAAAACAAAGTCCACTCACAGACCATAGCATCGTCGCCTCGATACGCGTGCATTTATGCCGTTCCCGGCCAAACCACTATCACTGGATTTCCCGAACCTGTCCAAATCTCATAATAAGGTCACTAACTACTTCAAAAAGCTTATACTAAAGTCCCGTAATTTTTCCTGAATTTTCACTATTTTTAATTGAGCCCTAAAATCTTCGGACATCCCGAAACTTGTCGAAACGATGTCTGATCGACTCGAAACCAGTCTTAAACTGTTCGTTACATCGATACGATAAAAAGTCGTGTTGACAACTTCCCCATGAACAGTGCCACACGCCCTCACGCGCCGCCCAAAGGGGCTACGCGTGGGAGCCACGCACCTGCACTGTTCATCGTCTCCTTCCTCTCGCCGACCCGGTCTAGGATGGTTCGAACCGGCGTCCACGGTTTCCACCATTTTTAGCCCATTTTCGAACCCTTTTTAGCCCAGTAGTTTCGTCCTTCTCTAGATAATCGATCAAGATACTAAAATCAAGAGCTTAGGGCGTATTTCTTACCTTCCAAAATTAAGATAAACCTCGAATTTCCTCCTCCCTCAGTTTCGGAAATTCAGACCTTCTCCAGCCCTATCTTTGATCCCAAATAACCTCTGGCACCTTGAGCGACAGTTTCTAAGTGTTAGAAATGTTGAACCGTCTCTTAATCGTGATTTACCATTTTGACAAAAATTGTAACACCCCGGAAATTCGAGGATTATGATAATGTAATTTAATGTATGAATTGACGTTTTTACCCTTGTGATTGGTATGACCAAATTGTTGACTTTTTTATTTGAGGGTCAAATGGACTTTGACTAATGACCGTGACGTAGTTTGGGACGTCACGAGTCCATAGACAGGTGGCACGTCCAATTCGGACGATCAGGGTAAAAGTTATGACTATTGGAAGTTCATGGGCGTTACCGTAATTTGACGATAGGGGCGAAAATGTTGACTTTTCATTTGGAAACTAATTTTCACACGAATCGAGGACCGTTAGGTAGGTCTCGACGCCCTGAGTCCGTAGACAGGCGGCACGCCGAAATCGGACTTCGTATGGCTGAGTTACGGGTCTATAAAGTGAGGGGCAGTTTGGTAATTATTGAACCAGGGGCATTTTGGTCATTTTACCCCTGGTTACTGTAGCAACTGCGGGGGACCAAGGACGGCACCACCATGTGCGGTGGTTCAGTGCGCAATTGTTTATGCAAGTGTGTGCTGGAAAGAATGGTGTGTCTTATGCTTTAGAACGTGGCCTGAACCATCCACGGTCGATTTGATTAATGAAGATTCAAAGCTTTTTCGGGGAACAAAATTTAGTGGGCAGTAAGGCTTCCACGAGCCTTTGGGACGGCTTGAATTGTTTAAAACTGATTGAGAAGAGAATGAGCTTCACTCTCTGTTGAAAGAACTGAAAATAGGTGAGGAACCAGAGAGAAACCATTTCGGGAAATTTTGGAGGGAAATCGGGATTTCAATTTCTGGTGATTGTTGGACCAAACCAAAGCCTGGTTTAGTCTTCTGGGAGTATTTGGAACTTATCCACATCGATATCGAAGGCCATCAGCCACGGGTGAGCTGGGACAGTGACTGCAGTTTTCAGAGAAATCGCAGAGCTTGGGACGACAACCTTCAGGTACTTTCAGGCACAATTGATCATTCATTTTAGTTCGTTTTGATCCTATTATGCTTCCTGTGAAGTTACTTGGAGAATGGGTTTGAAACCAGGGAGTTTTGTGATTGACCCGTTTGGTTGATCACGGGTCGATGGGTTGATTGGGGACTTGTCGAGGCTGATTTGTGTCCCAGAACTTAAATTAGAAGAATAATAAACATGTTAGGATCAAATTGGATTGAAATCGAGTAGGAATTGATGGGTAATCAACCGGGTCAAGCCGCGGGTGGCAGGCCCGTATTACAGACAAACGGGTGAAGGTGGTGACACTGTAGCTACAGTGTCAGGCGCGTGACTTTCACGCGCAGCCACTTTGGGCGGCGCGTGAGGGCGCGTTGGACCTTATCTTTGATCACGATCAACATGAATTTTGTTCCTCTCATCATTCTGAACATTTTTTATGAATTAACCATGTTGATCTGAGATAGTTTGGGAGGGTCAGTTTAGGGCCGGTTGTCTCGGAAAACGTGTTGGACAGCTTCCCCGAGCCGGTTTCTATTTCGGACTTTTTGGATAAATGTTTAAGACTTGTAGTGACCCTTACATGTGATTTGGACTGACAGGAATTGTACGATAATCCCGGTACAAGTTCGTACGCGCAGGTTCACCGCGAGATCGTACTGTGAGTGGGCCCGATTTCATTAAACCCTTGCATGCTTAAATTTTTTCTGATTTACTTATATATTCACATGCTGGAATCATGAAACGGTTTTGATGATATTGAAATTATGGTTATGGTACGTTTCACGGTATTTGGGTTTGAGACCCGTTTGATGAAACTTAAAGATTGGTTTGGATTTGATCTACATATATATATATATATATGTTTTGCATGTGGATATCAATAAAATGTTTTTGGTACTGCACTGTATAGATCCATTCTTATGATACTGTCTCCTCCGGATGTGGTACCCCGGAGTGGTCACGGCGCATTGCCTGCGAGGGGTCATTCTACGGAGAAACCGGACCGTAAAGTGACTCAGGAGCAGGATTGCTATATTGGACGTCAGGGACGTCGAGCGTCTAGGACGCTAGGCATTCGAGATGCCGTACCTGGACAGGGTTCGGGGATTGGACTCTGAATTGAGACCCGAGTGGCACGCGTAGCCTTGGGACTGTGACCTTATCGGACGTCAGGGACGTCAGACATCGGGGATGTCTGGATCGGAGTGTATATTGCAGTGGCTAAAATTTATCTTAAGATTTTATTACATGCCTTATGGTTCATACTATATGATTTATGATTTTAAATTCTAATGCATGCATGTTTGGAAAACGGAGGGGTAAATTATATGATTTACTGATTAAACGATTTTATAAACTTGAGTTTCGGCCCACTCACCCTTAATGTTTTGGTAACCCCTCCAGGTCGTGCTACTGAGGTAGAGGAGAAACCTGAGGCTGAGGCATAGATCTACTTCTGCGTACCTGAACCCCTGTTGGGTGGTTTACCCGCGGGTTTATTTTAGAGTCGTGCTCGCAACTTGTAATTTTGGATTTCATCCCTTGTCTGACATCTGGTTAATTCAGATTTGATGTATAACTTTAATTTGGTTATTTATGCATTTGATGTTTTGAGGTTAAAATTGGTATGAATTTTGGGGTGTCAGACGGGAGCAGGGCACGTCCGCTTATGGTCCCTGTGGGATCGGGGCGGGTCCTGTCAAAAATTCATACCTTCCACCGTTTTCACGGCTTCCCACCACGGCAACCTTCCAAACTCTGCTCCTCGAACTTGTTTCACCATCAAACTCAACAACCAAGTGATTTAAAAGATTATTACTTGCTTAAATGAAGATGCCACTGTTGAAATTCAAAGCACGGTACTCGGCTTACCTTCAGTCGTCTACCACCGTGCACGTCTCAACCTCCCTTCATTCTTCTTCATTTATCACAAAAAAATGATAGATGGAAGGGTTGGATTCATAATCACTATGTTCACTTGGTTTTTCACTCTCTGTTTTCAACAAACCCGTGCAACCCCTGTCTCTGTTTCCTTCATTTTCCTTCACTCTTCACCCCTAGTCTCTCTGGTTTTCACTCACACACGCACAACTAGCACTAAGCTCACACCACTGATCCAAAATGCACGATTCCCTCTCTGCCCTGTTTTAATTAGTTAAACCAACAGAAGTTTGAGAGATGGCTGGAACCAACTAGAAACAGCCCACGTGTCCTCATCTCCCACAAGCCTGGTGAAAAATCCACTACAGTAGGGACAGATGTCCTCATCCTACTGGCACAAATCCCTAGACACCAAAGGACCAATTTTTTTACCCCTGCCTTCCAAATTACCATTTTGCCCTTAATGGTTTTAGATCAAAATCCGAACTCACCGACATCCGATAATAGTGTAACGACCCGTCCCGAATATCGGGATTTAATAATATTTAATTGTGATTTACTAATCTGGGATTAATTGAGCGATTTCGGACGAATTGTGCAAAATGACCGTTTTGCACCTGGGCGTGGGCAAAACGTTGACTTTTAATTCGAGTGGTCAAATGGACTTTGACCGATGACCGTGACGTAGTTTGGGACGTCACGAGTTCATAGACAGGTGGCACGTTCGATTCCGAGGTTCGTGGTGAAAGTTATGATGTACGGAAGTTCAGGGGCATTTTGGTAATTTTGGTTAAAAAGGAGGAAATGTTGACTTTTTGATCGGGATGTCTAATGGCCGAGGGCCAAGGACTGTTACGTAGGTCTCGTCGATACGAATCCAATGACAGGCGGCATGCTGAAATCGGAGATTCGACGACGAAGTTATGGGTCACGGAAGTTTGGTTTCGTTATGCACGCATTATGAGGCAAGGACACGTGGCGTTCTCTGATTGGTCTGAGATTCTGAGTGGGACATGTGGACCACTAACTTTAATTTATTGGACTCAGATCTGGATTGGTGGGTTGGATTAAATTATTAGGATTTAAATAATTAAAAGAATTCCCACTTATTTTCACCTTTTGATCTGGGCCATCCATCTGATCTCTGCTTTCAATCTCAGCCCTTCATCTATATATGCTGATGCTCATCCTCACCGTCAATTTCCTTATTCATCTGATACCTCCCTTCCTCATTTTTCATTCTTCCTATGCCTGTGAAGAAATTGAACACACACTCACACCAGCCCATCTCCTTTGTGCGTGGGAGTGAGACCAACAATTGGTGTGGGCGGAGGGACGACTGTGGTGAGCTGGGTGACGGAGGGAGACGGCGGAGATGACAGCGGAGGGGAAAACAGAGGGATCCGAAACTCAGGAAATTAGAAGTCGATGTAGACTGGTGTTGACCGTTTTGGAGGGGTGGAAGGAGTTTCTGGGATCAAACTAGGCGTGCTGGTGGCCACGGCGGTAGCCACGGCGGCGAGGTAAGCCTCGAACCCGTGAACCTATTTTCGGGTGAAAATGGCAGTTTGGATTTTACGACGTTTTAATCGATCTAGTAACCAGGATGATGATCCAGAGGATGTGACGAGTCTATAGGGATCGTTTTCGAAGGAAATGGTGGTCGGAGCTATGAGCAGTCGACGGTGGAGTTTTGGCCGTGAGCTTCTCGATCGAGTAGGTACGATCTGGACACGTTATGCCTTGTTTTTGTTTTCACAGAACCTTTGTTTGAACTCAGACGATCCTGTAGGTGAAAATCCCGTCCAAAATTATCAAGGAATGACCGAGAACCAGTCGGGTTGGCCCGCGGGTCACGGTGGCCCGTTTTACAGTGATACGGGTTGGACGATGATGAACAGTACCCGGCGCGTGGGTTTCACGCGCAGGGAGTTCAACCGGCGCGTGGGGGCGCATGTAAGGTAATTTTGGGAAACTTCCAACATGACTTTTGTCCTATACAATGTAACGAACATTTTGGCGTTGGTTTCGTGTCGTTCGGATCCCGTTTCGATATTGTTCGAGATGTCCGAAGGTTTTAAATCCAGTTTAAAAATACGTAAAAATTCTGGAAAATTACGGGACTTGAATAGGGTGTTAATGATGAGGTTAGTAATCCTCTAATGTGATTTAAACAGGATTGGGAGTCCCGGTGATAGTGGTGTGGCCCGGGAAGGCCTATTGCACGCGTATCGAGGCGCTCGGTTAAACGGTCTGTGAGTGGACATTGGTTTTATAAATTCGATGCATGCATAACTGTTTCATGATTGTTATAACTATGATTAAATGATTTACTTTGGATATCGGTGAATTTAAATGATTTCACGCATTTCGAGGTGATTTACGTATTTGCACGTAAACCGAGGTTTTCTGGATTTGCACCGATTTTCGTAAATGTGGTTGGATTTGATTTCATGAAACGGTTACGGATTTGATAAAGTAAAATCGGGCCAGGGGCCCAGTTGAATTATGAAATCGGGCCAGGGGCCCAGTTAACTTATGAATCGGGCCAGGGGCCCAGTTAACTTGTGAATTCGGGCCGGGGGCCCAGTGGACTTATGAATTCAGGCCAGGGGCCAGTTAACTTATGAAACCGGGTCAGGGGCCCAGTTGATTTATACATGTGATTCGGGTCGGGGACCCTAAAATGGAATCGAATAAATGATTTTGGATTTAAATCAACTATTTGGACTTATAATGGTTTTGATGATATTGAAATTATGGTTATGGCACGTTTCACAGTATTTGGGCTTGAGACCCGTCTGATGAAACTTAAAGATTGGTTTGGATTTTATCTATGTATATATATATATATGCTTTGCATTTGGATATCAATAAAATGTATTTGGTACTGCACTGTATAGATCCTTCCATATTATATTGTCTCCTCCGGATGAGGTACCCCGGAGAGGTCATGGACGTCTAGTACGTCCAGCGTCTATGACGTTAAGCATCGGGGATGTTGTACCCGAACGGGGTTCGAGGATTGAACTCGGAAATTGAGACCCGAGTGACACGCGTAGCCTTGTGATTATGACCTTATTGACGTCAGGGACGTCAGACATCAGGGATTTCGGGATTGGAGTGTATAGTGCAGTGGCTAAAATTATGTTCATGGTTCATATTATATGATATATGATTTTAAATGATGGTGCATGCATATGCTTTTACTGAGGGGGCATAAATGTCTTATAAATGTTTTAAACAGACTTGTTTATTTTCGTCCACTCACGGCTTTTGTTTTTAATGCCCTTCAGGTTGATTCCGGATGTGACTGCAGCAGAGACTGGGACATCATACACCTCCTCCATCGATCCTTACGCACTCTGGAAGCCCGGTTGGGCAATGGCAACAGGTTATCCCTTGTCTGACACCTCTTGTCAAACGGGAGCATGACACATTCCATGGTAATCCCGGGGGGATTGGGATGGGTCGTGTCAAATAGAATGTCGCCTGTCGTTGTACTCAAGGCATCGAGACCTACCTAACGATCCTCGAATTGCGTGACAAGTCCATGTCGTTTGAAAAGTCAACAAATTACCCCTTGTTAACCAAAATTACCAAATTACCCTTGACCTTCCAAACGTCATAACTTCCTCCTTGAATGTCGGAATCAAACGTGCCACATGTCTATGATCTTGTGACGTCCCGAACTACGTCACGGTCATCGGTCAAATTCCATTTAACCACCCGAACGAAAAGTCAACTGTTTGCCCAATTTTAGGGGCAAAACCGTCATTTTGCACTGTCCGTCTGAACGCCTCCAACTAATCACCAATTAACTTCACTAATCCGTCATTAACTACTAATTTAATTCCGATTTCTAGGACGGGTCGTTACATGCATGGTTTGATAAACTGGAGGGTAAATGATGTATTTTGAAATGCGTTTTAAATGATATTATTTTTGTCCACTCACACCTTTGTTTTTTGTGACCCTCCAGGCCGTGGCACTACGTTCGGGGCTGATCGAGAGGCGGAGGCATGAACGAAAATCAGTGCAGTTATCCCTTATCTGACAGGTGCTGAAAAGTAGTTACGGGACTTCAGTCCACTTGTCAGACGGGACCAGGACCGGGCACGGTTATCAAAGTCCAGTTGGGACGGGTCTTGTCACAGTTATTTAAACTCTTTGATAACTATGCGAAGAGTAGTGGTTATATCCCTCTGTATATGCAAAAGGGAAGGGGTGATGGGATCCAACTTCCAGGGCATGTGGAAATTGGAAGTGAGGTTGTGGATATGAGGAAGGTGTCTAAACGGAGAAGTTTCCCGAATAGACAGATTCAGTATTCTTCCACTGAATCTTATTCAAAGACCGATGATGAGGAAGATGATGAAGATGATCAGGATAGTGAAAATCCTGAGTGGGTTGCTGATGACTTTAGACAAGAGGCTGAGGCAAACATGAATAAGTATGATGAAAGCTTGTTTTCGGCATATGTGGATGTTGAAAATGTTGAAAATGGGGGTGAGGCAGCCCAATAAGAAGATAAAACACTTAATTCGCCAAGACTTAATGCATTTGAGTCATATCCTGCTACTGGTGAGAAAGAGGATTTGGTTCCTCCTCCTTAAAAACTGTCAAGGAGGAGGAAGTCTGTTGGGCCATTTAGGGAGTTTAACAATGAAGTGGATATGAAAAATCCAAAGTTTTCTTTGGATGAAGTTCTCAAGTGGTGCAGTTTTTAGAGAAACTGTGAGGACTTATTCTGTCAATGAATAGAAAATGATTGTGTTCAAGGTGAATAAGGGAGACCATATTAGGGCCAAGTGACAGGACCCGTCCCCGAAGGACGTAGATAACCGTGCATGGTCCTGCTCCCGTCTGACAAGTCAACTGAAGTTTCCAAATTACCCTCAGCACTTGCCAAACAAGGGATAACCATACACGTGCCCACTCATGCCTCTACCTCCTAATCAGCCTCGATCATCGCGCCACAACCTGCAGGTCAATAAAAACACAAAAGGTGTGAGTGGACAAAAATAAATCAGTTTATAAAAGATGTTATAGAAAAGACATTTCTACCCTCCACATAAAACCAATGCATGCATTCGAAAATCATTTCATAATCCATTTCATTTCCAATATAAGAAACCGTGTATGAAAATCAAAATCATTTTCCTTTTCTCAAACCTCGGGCCTTAACCCGGAACCATAAACACGAGCCTTCAGCCAAAAATCATGAATCAAAATCCAAGTACAGAATATAACCCAAAAATCCATCAAGCCATATAAATCGGGCCATTGCCCAACACATCCGAAAACATCAATCAATTGAGTTGCTGGATCTCAAGTGCGCTCGAGTCTTTAAACTCAAAACCATGTGCAATAATTAGGCCTTCCCGGGATATCAATGAGTCTTTAAACTCAAAACACAATCACAGGCCTCGGGGTGTATCATAACCAAGTTTTTAAACTCAAAACATATACCGAGTCTTTAAACTCAAAACATATCAATACAGGGCCCTCCCCCCGTTAATCAACCGAGTCTTTAAACTCAAAACCAGATCTAGCGGTTTTTTTTTCTTTTTCGGGTCTTTAAACCCAAAACCATTTTCTCAATCAACAGGGAAAACCATAGAAAATCCTTCTCCGAATCCGCAACAATGATTCCGTAAGCTAGCATCCGGAACCATCATCCTGAACCCAAATCCAGATTTCCTTTCCAAGTTTCAAAAACAAATCTGAAACATCATTTCCGAAATCCAGTTCAAGTCCTTGAAATCAAATCATATTTCAAATCCCCAAATCAAATCATTAAAATCATAATCAAATCACAATATCAATTGAAATCTCGTAAAACGTGAAATTCCGTAAATACCTCGAAATGCGTGTAAAACCGTAAACCATCAAGATCATAAAGCAAATCATAGAATCACGTATATAAAATATATAAAAACATATATGCATGCATCACAAGTTAGAAAGCAAATTCCACTCACAGACCATTCTGCCGCTACCTCGATACGCGTGCACCTACGCCGTTCCCGGCCAATCCACTATAACCGGTTTTCCCGAACCTGTCCAAATCTCATACTGAGGTTACTAACTACTTCATAAAGCTTATACTAAAGCCCCGTAATTTTCCCAAATTTTTAACTATTTTTAACCGAGCCCTAAAACCTTCGGACATCCCGAAAACTATCGAGAAGATGTCCGATCGACTCAAAACCAATCCTAAAATATTCGTTACATCAAATAATTTAAAAGTCATGTTGAACACTTCCACAACAGACGTGTCATGCGCCCACACGCGCCTCCCAAAGGGGCTGTCCGTGGGCTTCACGCGCAGCACTGTTCACTGTCTTCAAGCTTGGTCAAACCCGGTTCAGTTGGTCTGGTCCAATCCGACAGGCGTGGGCGGTTCAACCATATAATTTCCTTATTTTCGATTCAATTCCAATTCTAATCAATCCTACAGTTTTGTCTCAGTCTTTCTCATCGATTTATCACTTAAAACCTTGAACTTTAGGTCCAGAAACTACCTTCCAAAGCAGGGATCAACTTCACGACCGTCCCCCTCGTTGTGTCTGCTCTTCCGGCCACCGTTGGCCCTGGTTTCACCTCCTTTGAACTCAGTTAACCTTCCAGATCATCATCCAATTACTCAAATCGATCAACAGCCACTAATTTGTAACTTGCCATTTTTGAATTGAAAACTTACCACTTTCGGTTTTCCGGCCACCGGCCATGGAGACCCTCACTTCCAAGCTTCCTTGCTCCCTAACCACCTCAGAAACCTTCCTTAATCAATCAATTCTAACCTCAACCCCTAAATCAAATTTCTTGATTTTGAAAAGCAACCATGGGATTCGCGGGTTTTCCTGATTTCTTCACCGTCACACGCCGTCGTGGGCCGCCGTGGTCACCACTATGTTCCACTCCTCTTCCTTTCTCATTTTACTTCACAATCCAAGGGAAATTGAAGGTGTTTGGAAGCTCAACTACACGGTCATTCTCTCATCCCCTGTTTTCCCCACCGTGTACACGACATAACCCATTTTGAACAAACCTTAAGGCGGTTGTACACACTTCTACCACCGTCCAGCCCCTGCCAGGTGTCCAAAACCTGGTGGTCATCCCTTTCAAATGCAGCCAAGTGTCCCACTCTTACTGGGCACACATCCCTATGCACAGAAAGGACCAGAATGCCCTTGGATGGCAAATTACCATTTTGCCCCTCGTACTCCTTGACCCGTAACTCTATTTCCCGAACTCCAAATGGCACATGCTGCCTGTCGTTGGAATCAGGGACTCGAGACCTACCTAACGATCCTCGAAGTACGTGAAAATTCCATGTCGTAAGCAAAGTCAACAAATGACCCCTTTTTAACGAAATTACCGAACTACCCTCAAATTTCCGAATGTTAACTTTTCCATCGAATGTCGGAATCGAACGTGCCACCTGTCTATAAACTCGTGATGTCCCGAACTACGTCACGGTCATCGGTCAAAGCCCTTTTGTGTAAGAACCCGTCCCAAATTCCGAGATTAGATTAGTGAGGCTAATCTGTGATTAGTTAGGCGAAATCGGACGAACGATGCAAAATGACCGTTTTGCCCTTGCGTGGGTAAAATATTGACTTTTCATTCAGGAGGTCAAATGGACTTTGACCGATGACCGTGACGTAGTTCGTGACGTCACGAGTTCATAGACAGGTGGCACGTTCAATTCCGACGTTCGTGGAAGAAGTTATGACGTTCGGAAGTTTAGGGGCATTTTGGTAATTATGGTTAAAAGCAGCAAATAGTTGACTTTTGACCTGAGATGTCTGATGGCTGAGGGCCTAAGATAATTACATAGATCGGGATGATACGAATCCATAGACAGGCGGCACGTCGAATTTGGACGTTCGACGACGAAGTTACGGTTCACGAAAGTTCAAGGGTACTATTGTACGAATTACGAAACGAGTTAACTTTTGGAATTTAGTGGGGCCTAAATATTTAATGGAGGCCCAATGGATGAGTAACAAGTGTCACCCATCCACAGGCCACCCGCATTGATTCATGCATCGACCATTTCCCTTTGCCTCCACAACATTTCCCCGATCTCACCATTTCTCACCATCTTTGTGCAACCCAAACCCATCCAACCTTCAACCCCTGACCAGCTGGGAGGACCAGAGAGTGAGAGGAAGACCGTGGATATGGTGGCCGGCCCAGGACGGCGCCGCCATGTGCGGAGGAGCCTTGAACCCGAGAGGTACTCGGTTGTGTTTTTTTTTCCATTTTTATTTTGATTTTACATGCTATAGTTGATTCTAGGTGACTAGAATGATCTTAGGGGGTTATTAGGGTCCTAATGGGATGCTTTTGGGAGGTTTTGGACGGTTGCACAGCCATGGTGCAGTTTTGGGAAACTTTGAACCGTATGGTTCATAATTAAACCATGGAATTTAGGTGTTTTTAGGTTGTTTTGATGATTGGAATTGATAGGGAATGAAGAGATATGAATTATAGGATTAATTAGGGTTGAAATCGGACCAAAATAGGGCAGGAAAACCACTGAACCGGTCGCACCGGTTCAGCACAGTGCATGAACAGTGAGCCGGTTCAGCACTGTAACTGCTGGAGGTAGGAGACGATGAACAGTGTTTTTGACCTTCTTGGGGCGCGTGGGCCATAATTTGGGGAAGTTTTCAACATATGAAATATTCTATTCGATGTAACGAAGATTTTGGGACTGATTTCACGTCAATCGGACATCGTTTCGATAGTTTTCAGGGTGTCAGAAGGTTAAGGGTCGGTTTAAACATAGTAAAAAGTTCGGGAAAATTACGGGGCTTTGGTAGGAGGTTAATTAAGTAGTTAGTAACCTTCTATTACGATTTGGACAGGTTTGTGAGTCCCGGTGATAGTGATCAGCTCGGGAGAGCCTATGGCACGCAAATCGAGGCAGCAGCTCGGACGGTCTGTGAGTGGACCTTGATTTTCTAAATTGGTGCATGCATAAATATTTATTATATGTTTTCATACTTGTTTGATGATGACATGGGTGCATTTGTATGTGGTTACGTATAGGCACGTATTTCGAGGTTTCGGCCCTATACGGTGCCTATACAGGTCGGTATTTCTTTAATGGTTTAAATAATTTGAATTTGGATTTCCAAAAGGATAAACTCAGGTATGAGACCCATTTGATTTTGTCTCGGGCATATGACCTCAGATATCGAGCACGGTGCCCAGCTGATGTCCTATGTTCGGGCACGAGACCCAGGTTACTTTACGGTTTGGATTTCAAGTCAGGGAACCTTAAATGGATTTCCCGGTTCATGACGGTTTATAGGAACCAGCATGAACCCTTGTTATGGTATCGTGGTTCATGAAGGATTATGGGGACCGGCATGAACCCTGGTTATGTTATGTTGTTACATGACGGTTTATGGGAACCGGACATGGAGGATATGGTCTATATGTATATGAATTGGATATTATGGATCATGATGGTTCAGGGAAACCGGGCATGAATATTTTTATTATGTATATATATGTGCATATACCTTCCTTTACTTCTTCTATCTCCTCCGGGGAGGGTCGTTGGCCTGGGTGGACCCCGGAGTAGTCACGAAGCACCGACTGAGTGGAGTCACCCCCCAGTTGGGTTCCTTACTCTCAGGACTATGGTTACTATTACCTCGAGTAGGATCAGTGGTCTGCGGACATTGACCTTGACTTTGAGAAGACTCGGATTGAGACCTGGGTAGCACGTGCGTAGCTTTGGATACCGTGACAGGATTGGTTGTATGACTTATATGTATATATGATATATGGATGTGATGTGTAGTTACACAGGTTTTGGGTAGTGGCCCGTATGGCTTAATCTTTATGATTCTTTGATATGTGGTGTGCACAGGTGTGCACAGGATTTGAGCAGTGGCTCGTGTCTTTGGTTTCAGTATGGTTATGGTTTTGGGCTGAGTCCCTTATTGGTTTTTTATGGATTTGGGCAGCGGCCCGTATATTCGATTTGATTATGGTTTTGGGCTTAGTTCCCACATATGGTTTCCATTTGGTTAAATGTTTTTCGAATGCATGCATGCTTTTTAGTGAAGGGTACAAATGTCTTTATGGAAATGTTTTATAAACTTTTGTTTTGTCCACTCACAACTGTTAATGTTTTGACTGCCCTTCAAGTTGACATCGGATGTGGACTGTAGCAGAGACCGAGATATCACATGCCTCCTCCGGATCCTAGCGTACTCTGATAGCCCGGGAGGGCAAAGGTCAGAAATATCCCTTGTCTGACACTTCATGTCAGACGGGAGCAGGGTCATCCCGCGTTAATCCCGGGGGGATTGGGATGGGTCTTGTCAGCGTGGTATCAGAGCATAGGATTGCTTATCAGAGCGGGGTTGTCTCTATTCGAGCAACCAAGGAGTTCTTGGAGTAGTACGCAGGTCGAGGATATGATATCTCAAAGGGCTACAGTTCGTTATCAACCTGATAGTTGGGATGCTGATATGATAGTTAGTAGGATGGAATCGTGATATGTCTGGTTCAGCATTTGATGTCGGGGTTGCCATAGTTCTGTCGCGGATGACAGTGTGGAACCCTACGGAAGGATGAACGTATTCTTACGTTAGATTGTGATCGTGAGACGGTTAGTTGTGATCATCTTTCACGATGTCTTAGGATCAGTTTGATGGCCGTTTGGTGCCGTGATCCTCTGATGATCTGATTTGGTTGAGTTAGATGGATTTACTGCGGTTGGCAATTAACAGACGGATTCGAGGAATCCTAGTTGGATTGACGATATGATTGGGTTGATGTCATTTCGATGTCAAGACCGTGGAGTCGGTTAGATTGTTGATTTTACTGCTTATGTAGTTGGGTTCAGTGGAACTCTAGGTGTGATTGTGGAACCCTACCTTGGGTGTATGGTTCGGAAATGTGAGTTGACGAGTGGTTTGACTTGGACGACTATTCGGATTTGGATTCGTTAGTCGGTCTAGACATGTCAGCTTGTGTTGGGACTGCACTCTGCAGTCGAGGTTATAATGATCGGTTATACCTAGTTGGTTGTCGTGCTACTCAATTGTGATGGATTGTTGGTACAACTAAGGTTGTGGGCGACCTGGTAGACAACATTGGTTTAGTCGAGTTGCGACTGATTAGTGATTGGTTGGACAAGTTATCAGGGTTGGTACTTGTCGATGGAATCCCAGAGTGGGATACGGAGTAGTTGGTATGAGCGGTTGATTCTGTTGGATGCAGAGTCTGGATATCGAGATGTCTGGTAGTTAGGTCCGCACGAGGTTGTGGCAGACGCTACTATCGATGGACGTAGTCGAGTCTTATCAAGTTGGGCAGACTTAGGTTACCGTGACGATTATGATGATGGGATTGTCAGTCGTGACGATGATACGGGATGCGTTAGTAACGCATATGTACGAGCAGTGATTCTGGATTCGGCTCGATTACGGCTGAGTGCGATCACAGAATGAAACGGGGACGTTCAGGGAACGTTTTCCTTTTCTCGTATGAGTTATCAGGGTGACTGTACCCAGAGGTGTTGGGTACGAGGGAGGCAGAGTTTCTCCAATTTGAGCAGAGGTACGGGATCGTCGCTTGGTATGAGCGAAGATCCAGGGTTTTCTGTTTCACACACCGTGTGGGCTGGTGCTAATACTGATACTAGTGTGGATACTTGTGTGCTAGTGTTAGTGCTGATGGTAGTGTGGATGCCTATGTGCTAATACTAGGGTTGATGATAGTGCGTTGGCGCTGGTACTAGCTCTGGTGCTGGTACCGATGATTGTGATGATGATGAGTCACGAGTCGGGATGTGACTTCATCGAGATACATATATGTTCGGTATCTGTGGTTCGGGAGTGGATCACGGATAAAGTTAAATTGGTGAGGGACACGTGGTTGATGTCAGAGTATGTTAGTTCCGACACGGTTGGAGCTTCGGAATCGCAAAAGGTTGTAATTGAGGTGACACGTGGAATGCGGGTTTTCCGCATTGGCAATGCGAATTTCGAAGTCATTTTGGGTAACTTCTCAGATTCTACCATGATTGATGATGGTAGATGATGTAGATGTTGTTGGTTGCCACTAGTACACCGATCGTGTATTGGTTGGTGGACCCGTGGTTTATCTTGGGTCATCAGGTGGAGTGAGTATATCGAAGTTAGGTGACTAAGATTCCTCATTCTTTGCTTGGTGGCAGACGATGTCAGGTTACATGACGTGGTGAGTGCAGCGAGTGTTGTTTGCATTCACGTAGGATGGATTTTGATGTCATTGTATTCGATCATCCTTGGTTTTTCCTAGGTGGGAGGACAAGGATCGATATGAGGTAATTGAAAAGAACCCACAGCCTCGACGTGTCTCATCGTTGACTGATCTGTTTAGATGTGGGAAATGGTTGAGGACCTTAGGCGGCGTGACGATCCTCGATCGTGACATCTATGATTGGGTGACACAGTGATGAATCTCGATCGTGACGTTTATGGTCGAGTGTTGTAGTGATGGATCTGGATCGTGATCATGATGATCCGGATATGTGGAGAGTTTACCGCTCTTACTTGGATGTTTGAGTTGAGGTTGTTGGGAGTGAACTTCTTTTCGAAGTGAATCCCGTATGGTATATTACTCAGGTGAGTAGTTTTCCGACATGGTCGGATATGGTCAGCCTTAGAGATATGTTGATATTGGGATTGGCTTCCCTATGAAGTCAATCAAATGTAATGTGTAATTGGTTGAACAGTTATCCGATAGGTTCGGATATGGTGCGTCTCGGGAGACGTGAACGAGATTTCAGGTTTTGGAATCAGATTTTTGGATGACGATTCAGGATTTGATTTTGGAACATGAAAGTGGATTTCTGGATTTGGGTTTTGGAATCGGATTCTGGGTGACGATTCAGGATTTGATTCTAGAGCTTGGCCGTGGATTTTCTTTTATGAATTTGGGTTCGGAATGGTTATTCCAAATGCTAGCTTACGGAATGATGATTTCGAACTCGGAATTGGATATGATTATGGATATGATTTCTGGGTTTGAATTCAGGATTTCTTACGAAATTGAGGATTCGGATTCGGATTTGGAAATAGATGATGGGTTGGAGTTTCGATTTGTCTAGTCCGGGATTGGATAGATAGACTCCATTATTGAAACGTGTTTGGCTATGACCTAGGTGGTTGTAGTCTGGTTGATGGATAGACGATGTACCTTGTACGTAGTTCGAGGTATGATACCGAGCAGACTTGTGGTGCCTGGTGACGGATATAGGTTATACCCGTAGTAGGTTGGTGAGCGTGTTGGTAGTCGGATTGGTTCCGATACCATCGGATTAGTTGAGGACGTGGACTGGACATTGGATATTGTGCAGTGGGTCATAGTATTTCTGATGGGTCCAGTTATACACACGTCGAGTGAAATGCTTGGTTAGTATACGTATACTCACGTTGAGTAAGCTGGTGGTTATTGTAACCACAAGTGAGTATAGTGTCAGTTTTTGACTGACGACTGTCAAGTGGTGACAGCTTGTCGGAGGTGTCATCGTGGATCGATGAGTGAGTTTTGGTGACTCCCAGTGGGAGCAGACGTCAGGATAGGTTGGTGATTGAGGAAGGAATCGTCGAGTTGCTATGTCAACAAAAACGGTAGATTTGACATGTGGTGTCAATTCGGAACGTATGGTTACTGTCATTCGACGTGGTCGAATGTAGTCCTTGCGACGTGAGCGTTAGTGGTACGTCTGGGTGCGAATAAGTATTGTTCTAGTTAGTTGGTGTACGAGTGTACACGTGTTTCGAGGTCGATTCTACTTTCCACGTGGTGGATGTGGAATCAGGATAGTTGGGGTTTCGAGAATGAAACTAAATTAAGGAGGGAAGAACGGTTGGAATTAGGTCGGTTGGAATTTCGAGGAAGAAATTAATTAAGGAGGGAGGGTTGTAACGACCCGTCCCAAATTCCGAGATTAGATTAGTGACTAATCACGATTAGTGAGGCTAATCCGTGATTAGTTAGGCGAAATCGGACGAACGATGCAAAATGACCATTTTGCCCTTGGCGTGGGTAAAATGTTGACTTTTCATTCGGGAGGTCAAATGGACTTTGACCGATGATCGTGACGTAGTTCGTGACGTCACTAGTTCATAGATAGGTGACATGTTCAATTCCGACGTTCGTGGAAGAAGTTATGACGTTCGGAAGTTTATGGGCATTTTGGTAATTATGGTTAAAAGGAGCAAATAGTTGACTTTTTACCTGATATGTCCAATGGCCGAGGGCCGAGGATCATTATGTAGATCGAGATGATATGAATCCATAGACAGGCGGCACGTCGAATTTGGACGTTCGACGGCGAAGTTACGGTTCACGAAAGTTCAAGGGTACTATTGCACGAATTACGAAACGAGTTAACTTTTGGAATTTAGTGGGGCCCAAATATTTAATGGAGGCCCAATGGATGAGTAACAAGTGTCACCCATCCACAGGCCACCCACATTGATTCATGCATCGACCATTTCCCTTTGCCTTCACAACATTTCCCCGATCTCACCATTTCTCTCCGTCATTGTGCAACCCAAACCCATCCAACCTTCAACCCCTGACCAGCTGGGAGGACCAGAGAGTGAGAGGAAGACCGTGGATGTGGTGGCCGGCCCAGGACGGCGCCGCCGTGGGCGGATGAGCCTTGAACCCGAGAGGTACTCGGTTGTGTTTTTTTTCCATTTTTATTTTGATTTTACATGCTATAGTTGATTCTAGGTGATTAGAATGAGCTTAGGGGGTTATTAGGGTCCTAATGGGATGCTTTTGGGAGGTTTTGGACGGCTGCACAGCTATGGTGCAGTTTTGGGAAACTTTGAACCGTATGGTTCATAATTAAACCATGGAATTTAGGTGTTTTTAGATTATTTTGATGATTGGAATTGATAGGGAATGAAGAGATATGAATTATAGGATTAATTAGGGTTGAAATCGGACCAAAATAGGGTAGGAAAACAACTGAACCGGTCACGCCGGTTCAGCACAGTGCATGAACAGTGAACCGGTTCAGCACAGTAACTGTTGGAGGTATGAGACGATGAACAGTGTTTTCGACCTTCTTGGGGCGCGTGAGCCATAATTTGGAGAAGTGTTCAACATATGAAATCTTCTATTCGATGTAACGAAGATTTTGGGACTGGTCTCACGTCAATCGGACATCGTTTCGATATGTTTCGGGGTGTCGGAAGGTTTAGGATCGGTTTAAAAATAGTTAAAAGTTTGGGAAAATTACGGGGCTTTGGTAGGAGGTTAATTAAGTAGTTAGTAACCTTCTATTATGATTTGGACATGTTTGGGAGTCCCAGTGATAGTGATCGGCTCGGGAGAGCCTATGGCACGCAAATCGAGGCAGCAGCTCGGACGGTCTGTGAGTGGACCTTGGTTTTCTAAATTGGTGCATGCATAAATGTTTATTATATGTTTTCATATTTGTTTGATGATGCCATGGGTGCATTTGTATGTGGTTACGTATAGGCACGTATTTCGAGGTTTCGACCCTATACAGTGCCTATACGGGTCGGTATTTCTTTAATGGTTTAAATGATTTGGATTTGGATTTCCAAAAGGATAAACTCGGGTATGAGACCCATTTGGTTTTGTCTCGGGCATATGACCTCAGATATCGGGCACGGTGCCCAGCTGATGTCCTATGTTCGGGTACGAGACGCAGGTTACTTTACGGTTTGGATTTCAGGTCAGGGAACCTTAAATGGATTTCCTGGTTCATGACAGTTTATGGGAACCGGCATGAACCCTTGTTATGGTATCGTGGTTCATGACGGATTATAGGGACCGACATGAACCCTGGTTATGTTATGTTGGTACATGACGGTTTATGGGAACCGGACATGGAGGATATGGTCTATATGTATATGAACTGGATATTATTGATCATGATGGTTCAGGGAAACCGGGCATGGATATTTGTATTATGTATATATATGTGCATATACCTTCCTTTACTTCTTCTATCTCCTCCGGGTAGGGTCGTTGGCCTGGGTGAACCCCGGAGTAGTCACGGAGCACCAACTGAGTGGAGTCACCCCCAGTTGGGTTCCTTACTCTCAGGAAGGATATGGTTACTATTACCTCGAGTAGGATCAGTGGTCTGCGGACATTGACCTTGACTTTGAGAAGACTTGGATTGAGACCCAGGTAGCACGCGCGTAGCTTTTTATACTGTGATAGGATTGGTTGTGTGACTTATATGTATATATGATATATGGATGTGATGTGTGGTTACACAGGTTTTGGGCAGTGGCCCGTATGGTTGAATCTTAATGATTTTTTGATATGTGTTGTGCACAGGTGTGTACATGATTTGAGCAGTGGCTCGTGTCTTTGGTTTCAGTATGGTTATGGTTTTGGACTGAGTCCCTTATTAGTTTCTTATGGATTTGGGCAGTGGCCCGTATATTCGATTTGATTATGGTTTTGGGCTTAGTTCCCACATATAGTTTCCATTTGGTTAAATGGTTTTCGGATGCATGCATGATTTTTAGTGAAGGGTACAAATGTCTTTATGGAAATGTTTTATAAACTTTTGTTTTGTCCACTCACAGCTTTTAATGTTTTGACTGCCCTTCAGGTTGACATCGGATGTGGACTGTAACAGAGACCGAGATATCACATGCCTCCTCTGGATCCTGGCGTACTCTGATAGCCCGGGAGGGCAAAGGTCGGAAATATCCCTTGTCTGACACTTCGTGTCAGACGGGAGCAGGGTCATCCCGCGTCAATCCCGGGGGGATTGGGATGGGTCCTGTCATTTTGATCGTCCGATCAAAAAGTCAACATTTGCTCATTCTATGGGCAAAATCGTCTTTCGGCACCGTCCGTCCGTAAGCGTCCAACTAATCACCGATTAACTTCACTAATCCGTCATTAACCACTAATCTAATCCCGGTCTCTGGGACGGGCTGTTACAGATCAAGCTCAGTTATGGCCCTTTTGTCTCTGTTTTTCACTTCAAACACACCCACACATGGTTAAAGTTTCCCACTGCTACACCAATTTCACGATCACACACACGTGCACTACCACTAATCTCCCTTAGAAAGTGACAGATGTCACTTGATGGCATAACCATGGCTGAATCAGCCCAATCACCGTCCCATTTCTTATTGAATTGACCAATTACCATTTTGCCCTTTTTCTTACAAATTACCAAAATGCCCATCACACTTCTAGACCGTAACTTGGTCGCCCGAACTCTAATTGACGCATGCTGCCTGTCAACGGACTCAACGTCTCGAGACTTACCCAACGGTCTTTGAATTACGTGAAAAGTCCATGTCGTTTGAAAAATCAACAAATTGCCCATTTTTACTCAAATTACCAAATTATCTTTGAACTTCTGAACATCATAACTTTCTTATCGAATGTCAAAATCGGACGTGCCACCTGTCCATGAACTCGTGATGTCCCAAACTACGTCACAGTCATCGGTCAAAATCTATTTGACCGCTCGAACCAAAAGTCAACTGTTCGCCCAAATTCTAGGGGCAAAATCGTCATTTTCTTCAAATTTTTTAAATTTTCCTTTTTCGAATTTCCGGGTCGTCACACCAAGTGTGTCGAGGTAGAAGGATGTCCCTTTGTGATATATGCCTCTAAGGTAAACACGAGGGAGTACCTGCAAGTCAAAATTTATAATGACTTGCAAGTGGATCCAGTTAGCAAGAAGGATCCCAGCCCCAAACTCAAGCAAAATCCCAGCCTCAATCCCAATCCCAGCCCCAATCCCAGCTCCAATCCCAAACAGAACCCCAATCCCATCCCCAAACCCAAACAGAATCCCAGTCCCAATCCCAAATAGAACCCAAAACTCAGCCTGAACCCCAAACTCAACATGAACCCCAGACTCAACCTAAATCCCAAACTCAACGAGAACCTAATCCCCAACCTCAACCAGAATGTAACGACCCATCCCGAATTATCGGGATTAATTAAGAATTAATGACAGATTAGCGAGGCTAATCGGGGATTAGTCGAGGATTATCGGACGTTCATGGCGAAATTACGATTTTGATAAATGGTTTTCGAATGCATGCATACTTTTTAGTGAAGGGCATAAATATCTTTTATGAATTATTTTTTTTTATCAAATTCTTTGTTTTTTCCACTCACAGGTTTTGTGGTTTTTAATGTCTTTCAAGTTGATCGCGGATGTGGGCTGTAGCAGAGACCGAAACATCACACTCCTCCGAATCATGGCGCTCGCTGGTAGTCCCGATTGGGCTAAGGACAGAATTATCCCTAGTCTGACACTTCGTGTCAGAAGGGAGTAGGCACGTTTCACGTTAATCCCGGGGGATTTGGGACGGGTCCTGTCACAGAACCCCAACCTCAACCACAAACACAGCCTACACCAAATCCTCTTCCATTGACTCAATCCTATAATTGTGTATTACATTGCACCTTGAATTACTAATGCATGTGTCACTTTGCACCATGAACTACCAAATTTGCACCCTGTAACATATTGATTGACTGAATTTGACAGAACAATCCATAGAATTACATTGCAGAAAGGCTTAAATAACTGTCGTTACATTGCTAGAACAATCCATTGATTACATTGCGAAATTACATTTTCATTTAGCATCGATTACAAACAAAATTGAATTGTTAGGCAATCCCTAAACCTAAACTTCAGTCTTCTTAAACATCACCACAAGATAGACTGCAATTAGGGCAACCCAAAGCTTCCTTGTCCTAGCTTTGTACCTTTTCAAATCCTCTTCCAATTTACCAGTTTTCCTCAACAATCCAAGTATGATTACCTTGCACCGATGGCACATTTCAGGATCAAACCATTCCCTTCAACAAAAAACACAATTTTTTGATTTTTCATTACCCCAGAACATGGACACACTTGGAAATCTCCTCACGGGATGTCTTTCAGTCCATGAAGTCAAGATTTTACATTTCGTCCCACGGTAGCAATATCTGGCTTCATGCTCCTCCATCTCTTCTTCATTGACGGTCTTGTGGATGAGTACAAGGTGAGTCGCACCGATAGGGGAAGGTGGGTCGCGTCGAAGCCTGGGTTCGCGTCGAAGGTTGGTTCACGTCGAAGCCTGGGGAAGCAGGAACTGAGTTCGCGTCGATGCTTGGGGAGAGGAGGAACTTTGTCATGTCGATTTAGGGTTTCACAATTTGGGATTCGAATTGAAATGACCAATTGTGAAGTTCCACAAATGCCCTTTTCAAATTTAATATATGTTTATCCACGTAGGTGCCACATAGGCTTTTTCATGGCAAACATAACACTTTGGATAGGAAAAGAGCTGAGTGGCCCAACTCGGCCTTTTCATATTGTTAAGTGAGCGAATAATGAGTACCGAGTGCAAAGTATGATAAAGGGGTGAGTTCAGGGTGCATTTAGTCTAATAAGCCATTAATAAATCAATTCAAAATAAACTATACTTTTATAGAGATAATGATTGTTTCAAACTTTCATTTGGAATACAACAGGTTAGAGATTGCAAGGGTTACGTAGCTACAACATATACAAATCATTATTGCCTGAAATTTAAAAAATTTGTAAGAAATTTGACGAGCAAACTCTTGGAGAAAAACATTTTCTTCTCTCTTTATCTTTTCCATATGTTTTCCTCGTAAGCTTTGGATGTTGTTTCCCAACCATTTGGTTTGTTTTTTAAGTCAGCAGCCCTCGCGATTTTAGAGTTTTCCAAATCATTATTGCTAGCATTGAAACTATTGCAAAATACACAAAATTATCAAATTCACAAACAATTTCCAAACATTTCAGAAAACCCCAAGACAAATTCAAGAGATTAACCAACACAATAACATAATTAAAGCATTAAAACACATATTTTACATCAAATTCACAACCGGGCATTCATATTTCATATTTCATACCAAATGCAAGAACCAAGAAAATACATTACAAATTCACTCTAACAAACATATGATTAAATGCATAAACAAAATAGAAATTGAAAAGAAAAGAAAAAATAACAGAGCGAGACATATAACATACTCAGAGTAGCTATATCCCTTCTCACCTAAACTTGCTCCCTTATATATATATATACCCATCACAATATTAATTTATAGTCCATCCTAGTTTTATTAAATAATTAACTCATTTCAGTTTTATTTGTAACCCAATTATAATTTTTATTATAATTTGTTTTTTTCTTCTTACTATCAAACTTTTATTTATGTATATAGATCCATTTAAGAGTAAGACTCATTACGCCTCCTAATTAGGAGTATCTTTTTATGTTTATTAATTAAATTTACTTCTACCGTTAGAATTTTTTCAAAATTCAGTATATAAGTTTATCTCATACAAAATTTGGATTCAGAAATGTTGAATCAAAAATCGAACCCGCCGCGAAAAGTCCTCACAATTCCTGCAAACAGCAAACAATTAGCTATCGTTGCCTCGATCGATTTACCCGGGGGGTTGTTCGACCAAGAACACTCTGATGCCTAAGTTAGCTTTGAGAGATGAAAAGGATATACTTCGAAACGAAGAATCGACGTACCTTGGAAATGAAATGTGCCCCGCTATTTATAGGAAAATCTTGGGAGCCTCAGAGCGTTCTGATTGGTTGGTTGAATTTGTAATTAATAAATAATATATTATTAATTTAAATATATTATTTAATAATTATAATAATTACTCATTATGATAATAATGACAATTATTGTGTTTTAATATTAATATTAATTGTCCGTTACTAAGAATAATGACAATTAACTCCCGGGGAGAATATTAATATTACGGGGACTTTTAACCCGATTAAATAACGCATTTAGCTGGTAAATAGATTATTTAATGTATGGGTGTTTTCAAGTCATTAACTTTGTTGTCAGGGGCAATTTGGTCATTTTGGGAATTATTGGCCACGTGGTAGCTCCACAATTTTCAGATGAATTTGGGTTCCACAAATGCCCCCACTTCGCTTAGGAATTCAGGGAATCCTAAGGGAAGTAGGTTTGGTTGTCCCAGTAAATCTTCTTTTTGGAGTAGGATTTCATTTTGTCTTGTGTTGTTCTTGTGTCGAGAAAATTCCATCGGGTTCGGAATACTGCATCAAGTTGTTGTATGTAAGTGCAAGACTCAGAGTCTGATGTGAGATTGGTACACTTCTTCAGTTGGACCTTGATGGATGGTCCATCTAGATTAAATCTCCAATTATTTTTGGGAATTTGTAACCTCCGAATTAATTGCGAGTTCAAAAATTCCAATTGATTCAATGTTGTAACCTTTAATTGATGATAGGCGTTTCCCATATTGCTGTAACAAATAATTGATGATAACCGTTTTCCCATATTTTCTTTATATAACGAAAGGTTGTCAGCCAATAAGAGGGATGTAGAGCAGATAGAAGTTGTCGCCATCAGCGGCATCATCTAATCCGTTAGACCCACTCGATGAAACATGGGAGTGTAGTGAAAGCGGATGTTCAGTCGATGTTGGGATTGCATCAGCAGAGTGCAATATATGTTGCGTTGAAGTGAAGGAATATTGGAACAGGTAACTTCTTATTTTATTTTATTTTTTTTAAAAAAAAACCTTTGTAATTTGATGTTTGTTGATGCAAGCAAACATATGGGTTCATCTGATATGAGAGGGAAACTGCGGACCTGACGTGTCAACATCGGATGCGAGCGATATGGACAAGTGGCTTGCCCTAGTCGGTGACTCAAAGCTGGTGATGTCTGTGACCGGTGTGGAGATGTGGAGTCTCAAATAGGATTTTGTGGTGTGAACTAATTGGAGGAGCACCCGCCGGCGCCTGGTGCTTGTTCGCCACTCGGAAACGAGTCGGGAACATCAAGACTTGCGCAGGGAAATTTGGGATGTTGGATGCTCAATTCACCATGCGGCGGGGGTATAAGGCTTGCGAAGCTGCGTGCATCTGATGCACCAACAGGCGGAGGTAGGTGACTTGGCCCTGGTTGCTAGATGCGGTGCCGTTTTGCATGTCCATCACCTACACTTGGCAATTTTAGCGGGCATCAATAGAAGTCCATGCCCACACACAGTCAAGGTGCAAGATGGAAGAATGACAAGGATATGTGACGCTTGATAGAGACAGTAAAGAGGGGGAGGGAAGCAGCGAATGAACCCAGGAAAGCTTGCAGGTGTTCTTCGCGCAAGGAAAAAGGATGAAGAAAACTTACAAAAACAACATGTCGTTTTTAATATTGGTGAGAAAAAACTACATGTCGTTTTCTGCAGTACAGCTGGTTAAAAAACGACATGTCGTTTACTTGCTGTTGTTGGGAGAAAACGACATGTCGTTTTTTTGCAATGTCATTAGTGAGAAAAAAATGACATGTCGTTTCCGGAACTTCCCATGCAACTATGGCTTGAGTCTTTTATAGATTCTGAGAGCTCTGAATGTTCAATTGGCACAATTTAAGCGGTGGTGCGCACTACTCTCCGAGGCGAACATTTCAAGATGCACGAAGTGACGATAATTATCCAAACGGCGAAGCATAGTACAACCACAAGACGAGGCATACTACGAGCGCGACACGAGGTGTTCTTTATCCAAGACTTGCTGTGCCACAACACAAGGCAAGGTTGGAGCTGAAGGTGATGCGTCGAACGACATGAAGTGTTCTTCCCAGTGACATTCACTTGATGCTCGGTGGATAGAAGATTTTGAAAAATGAGGAGCAAGGTGCACCATGACCTGTCTAAGCTTTTCATCCACAAGAGGCGAGGCACCCCATGACTTGAAGTGAGGCACGTCGCAATGCAAGAGGATACATGCCACAGTGCATGGCGAGGCAAGGTATCTCATGGCGCGAGGCGGAGTGCATGTGGAGCCATGGAGTGAATGAAGCTTCCCATGGAGTTGTTTGGCCACCGGATGACCTTCTAAAGACTTAACATTCCAGGCCTTGTCGAGCTTCAAGGGGGGGTGACTTCAAGGTGGAGCAAAGACAGAAGATCGATCATGACCCTAGTGAAGCTTCAAATGACGTACGCCATTGCGTAATTGAAGGAAGAAGGTTTGGAGAAGGTCCATGCATGTGATGTTTGGAAGATAGAAAAGCTCGGTGCATTTACAGTCTTGTCATCTTCAAGTGCAAGTGGAGCCAACATCGAAGCTTTTAGAAAGGGAGGCGAGGAGTCTCATCAATTGATTCGAGGCATGTCACAACCCAGCAGGAGGCATGTTTCCAGCCGTGCAGACGCTTGCACGATTCCGAAGAGAAAGTCAAACGATTGGATGTTGAATCCTAAAATTTGAGAGCTGACCGCTTGTCGTCATCACATGCCCCCACAACTTTGTGCTTTAAGGAAGATGAAGCGCAAAAGTTGGATACGGTGAGTTAGAGAGGGATTACCACCAAAGAGCTGAAGCTTGAACTAGACATGGAGCTTGAGCCTGAACTTGAGCATGATGGGAAGGCTAAGAAAGCTGACTACTCGCTGAAGACTGAAGTTGAAGTTGAAATTTTACTGCTCGCTATCTCCGCATGCCCTCACAACTTTGTGGTTTAAGGAAAACGAAGTGCAAAAGTCTGGGCACGGAGAACCGGAGCGGGATCGCCACCAAAGAGTTGGAGCTTGAACTAGAGATGGAGTCTGAGCCTGAATTGGAGCCTGAGCTGATGGCTATGAAAGGCGACGTTCCTGAAACTGATGAGTCACTATTTGATGATGTCCCCATACTTCCAGCAGAAGAATGGGTAGAGTTTTAAAGAACGATGGGCTTTAAAGATTTGCATCTGTCATAAGTACATTGGTGTCTGTTGAATATTGAATTTGCATTCTTGTACTGAATAACTGGTTTGAGCAATCGAGATGTGATTAGCCAACCATCCTTTAAATGAGTAAATGAATACAGTTCTTATGAAGAATTTTGAGATCCCAACGTTTAGTCCCTTTGCAAAATTCTGCTAATTTTTTGGATTGAATTGCAACCTAACACATGCATTAGATGCCCCAGTTGAACCCATGGGCCTCCAACGTTGGATTTTTGCTAACTTGATCAGCATATTTTTTGTGTTGCCTTCATGGAAGGACTTGTTCTTCTTAAAAGATAGCCTGAAGTGCTTCCTGGTGGAAGACTCGAAGTGCTTCCAGGAGGAAGATTTGGGCTGCTTCCTTACGGAAGGCGTTGAGTGCTTCTTGATGGAAGAATTTGAGTGCTTCGCAAGACGAAGGCTTGGGTGCTTCGATGACGAAGGCTTGCGTGCTTTGCATGGCGAAGGCTTGGATGCTTCGCATGGCGAAGGCTTGGATGCTTCGCAGGGCGAAGGCCTAGATGCTTCGCAGGGCGAAGGCCTAGATGCTTCGCAAGGCGAAGGCTTTAGGTGCTTCGCAGGACGAAGGCTTGAATGCTTCACAAAACGAAGGCATAGATGCTTCGCATGGCGAAGACTTGGGTGCTTCGATGACGAAGGCTTTGATGTTAGAGTGTATAAGTTTTGAAAATTGTACAAACATGTTGGTATGAATTCAGAACAACTTTTCAATCTTATTGATAATTCAAATGCACGATACCTGTATTTAGAAGAAAACTTGAAAAGAAAAATTGAAAGCTTCATAGACTTCTATGTCTCTCTAATATTGACATGCAGCTAGTTGATGCGGATTACTTTTGAAGCTGGTTCATTAGGCTCTTTGTTCTCCATGTGATTTGCAGTCTTCTTCTTAATGTAGTTCGTGCAATGCCCCTCCTTCATGAGATTTTGGAGATATCTTTCGAAAGATATACATGTGCTGATATTGTGCCCATAACATTCATGATAGGCGCACCATTTGGTTTTATCAGCTTTCTCCTGATCGCCCTTGACGGGTCCTGATTTTTTGAACCAAGTCTTGTCCTTGATCTCATCATGAATCTGGTGGACTGGTATTGAAAATTACATTTTAGGCTTCTCGATGGTTGAGTCATTAGGAGTTTGGTTCGCCTTGCGCTTGTTAAACCCCCCATGTGAAAATTTGCCACTAACGTCCTCTTTGCGTTGTGGTGACGGTGCAAAGTCTTTTTCGCTGGTGCCATGTCGCTCAGCTAAAGAGAGCATCGTGGTGAGACTTCGTGCATTGCCTATGACAATGTCTCCGTAGAGCTGGCTGTCCCGGGGAAGCCCTTGTTTGAACGACATTGCAGCAACAAGGTCACTGCAGCCAACAATTCGAGACTTTTCCTCACATTACCTCCTAATAAACTGTTAGAGGCTCTCTTTTGATCGCTTCCGGATGGAGAAGAGATGATTGTAACGACCCGTCCCGAATTCCGGGATTAGATTAGTCATTAATCTTGATTAGTGAGGTTGAACGGTGGTTAGTAGGGCGGAATCGGACAAAATGTGCAAAATGACCGTTTTGCCCCTGGTCGTGGGCAAAATGTTGACTTTTTGATCGGGCGGTCAAATGGACTTTGACCGATGACCGTGACGTAGTTCGGGACGTCACGAGTTCATAGACAGGTGGCACGTTCGATTCCAACATTCGCAGAGAAAATTTTGATGTTCGGAAGTTGAGGGGCATTTTGGTAATTTTGGTCAATTGGGGTCAAATGTTGACTTTTTGACCGGGAGGTCCAATGGACGAGGGCCGAGGACCGTTACGTAGGTATCGTCGATACGAATCCAATGACAGGCGGCATGCCGAAATCGGAGATTCGACGACGAAGTTATGGTCAAGGAAACGAACTAACGAACCGAGGCTCCGATTAAAATAATAATATAATAAGGAACAGTACCCGGTGACTGAACACACTTGGATGAGTGACAAGTGTCACTCATCCTTTAATTTGGGGCTTAAGACCAGAATCCATGTTTTTTGGGGAGACCTAATTATGGTGTTTTATTATTATTTTAATTAATTGATTAATCCTTATTTTCCATTAATCTCATTTGTGTTTCTTAAACGTGTACAACCAAATCCAGTTTTCTTCCACCCTTAATTCCTCTTCCATTTCTGAACCTGAGAGTGCGAAATTGTGAGTGAGATGAGAGTGAGTTGAACTGGGTTAACACGAGAGATCAACAGAGAGAAGGAGACTGGAATTTCAGATTTTAGAATTTTGGGGGGAAAGTCGGGTTTTGAACTATAGGCCGTGAGGATCGAAATTGAGCTCACATTCAGCTTGGCTGAGTAGTATTGGTTTTCTGGGACACGTGATATCGACGGATGGGATTTGCGTGGATCCCCAGAAAACAGAAGCGGTGACCAACTGGGCTAAACCGACAACAATGACCGAGGTGCGGAGTTTCGTCGGGTTAGCAGGTTACTACCGGAGATTCGTGGAGGGTTTCTCCAAAATTGCTGCACCATTGACTCGTTTGACTCGGAAGGGAGTAAAGTTTATCTGGGACGAGCAGTGCGATCGGAGCTTTCAAGAGTTGAAAGATCGATTGACCACTGCACCTGTCCTTGCATTGCCGGATGACAGTGGAGAGTTTGTGGTCTTCAGTGATGCATCGCTGCAAGGTCTGGGCTGCGTGTTGATGCAAACTGGCAAGGTTATCGCCTATGCATCCCGGCAGCTGAAGACCCACGAGTTGAACTACCCTACCCATGATTTGGAGTTGGCAGCGGTGGTTCATGCCCTGAAAATCTGGAGACATTATCTATTCGGCGCAACGTGTCGGATATACACCGACCACCAGAGTCTTAAATACTTATTCACTCAGAAGGAGCTTAACATGAGACAACGGAGATGGTTGGAGTTGCTGAAGGACTATGACTGTACGATCGAGTACCATCCGGGTAAGGCCAATGTGGTGGCGGATGCACTCAGCAGGAAATCAGCGGGAACTGTTGCACACCTGGGGATGGTGTATCTTCCCTTGCTAGTGGAACTCCGGAAGGCGGGAGTTATTTTGGGTACGGATGCGCATGGAGCTTTGTTGGCCAGCTTCCATGTACGACCAGTACTGATTGATCGGATCATCGAGGCACAACTTCAGGATCCGATACTCTGTATTTACAGAATTGAGGTCGATGCGGAGGGGAGACAGGATTTTACCATCCGGGACGATGGAGCACTTGTGAAATTGGGCCGTTTGTGTGTGCCTGCAGTGGCAGAGTTACGGGCCGAGATTCTTGAGGAGGCCCATAGTTCGGCCTATGCTATGCATCCGGGAGGTACAAAGATGTACCGTACCCTCCGGAACCATTATTGGTGGCCAGGAATGAAGAAGGATATTGCTGAGTTCGTGAGCAAATGCTTAACCTGTCAGCAGGTTAAGGCGGAACGGCAAAGACCGTATGGGGCTATGCAGCCACTTCCGATTCCCAAGTGGAAGTGGGATCACATCACCATGGACTTCGTCTTTAAGTTACCGAGGACTCAGAGTGGAGTGGACGGAGTATGGGTGATCGTGGATCGGTTAACCAAATCAGCCCATTTTCTGCCAGTTCAGGAAACCTATAAACCTAACCGACTGGCTCAGTTGTTTGTGAAAGAAATCATACGACTTCATGGTACGCCGGAATCGATCGTGTCCGATCGTGATCCGTGTTTCACTTCCAGGTTCTGGCGGAGTTTGCAAGCTACTTTGGGAACAACCCTACGTTTCAATACTGCTTTCCATCCACAGACCGATGGACAGTCTGAAAGAACCATTCAGACCCTGGAGGACATGATGAGATCATGTGTACTACAATTTCAGGACTCTTGGGATACTCATTTGCCATTGATGGAATTCGCTTACAACAACAGCTATCAGGCAAGCATCGGGATGGCACCTTATGAGGCACTGTATGGCCGACAGTGCAGGACACCTATCTGCTGGACGGAGATAGGAGAGCGAGCGGCTGTAGGGCCGGAGATGATGGACTTAACCATGGAAACTGTTCGCGTGATCAAGGAGAGATTGAAGGTGGCACAGGATCGCCAGAAAAGTTATGCCGATCGACGGATTCGAGACTTGGAGTTTGAAGTGGGAGATTTTGTCTTCCTGAAGTTGTCTCCGTGGAAAGGGATTATCCGTTTTGGCCGACGGGGGAAACTGAGTCCGCGTTTTATCGGACCATATGAGATCGTGGAGAGAATTGGCAGAGTTGCATACAGATTGGCGCTACCTCCAAAACTATCTAGATTTCACGATGTTTTCCACGTATCGATGTTGCGGATGTACGTACGTGATGCTTCTCATGTACATGGGGAACAACCTGTCGAACTGCGGGAGGATTTGAGCTTTGAAGAACAACCAGTACAGATCTTGGATCGGAAGGACAAGGTACTACGTCGGAAGACGATCCCTCTCGTGAAGATTCTCTGGAGAAACCAGAATGTGGAAGAAGCCACATGGGAGCCTGAGGCTCAAATGCGAGAACAATTTCCTCATTTGTTTCCTTGAAATTTCGGGACGAAATTTCTTAAGGGGGGAAGGTTGTAACACCCCGGAAATTCGAGGATTCCCATATTGTAATTTAATGTGTGATTTGACGATTTTACCCTTGTGATTGGTATGGTCAAATTGTTGACTTTTTGATTGATGAACTAAATGAACTTTGACCTATGACCGTGACGTAGTTAGGGACGTCCCGAGTTCATAGACAGGTGGCACGTCCAATTCGGACGATCAGGGAGAAAGTTATGACTATCGGAAGTTCAGGGGTATTACCGTAATTTGGACATTTGGGGGTGGAAATGTTGACTTTTTATTTGATAATTAATTTTCACGAGACTCAAGGACTGGCAGGTAGGCCTCGACGTCCTGAGTCCGTAGACAGGCGGCACGCCGAAATCGGACCTCGTACGAGGAAGTTATGGTCAGAAACGTGAAATCGGGAGGTTCGGGTCTCGGTTTTCGTGTCGAATATTATATTCAGGAAACCTGATTGGAGGACACCTGGTAAGTGACAAGTGTCACTCACCCATTGGCTAGATTGGATCAGATCCACTAAGGGATTTAATAGCATTTAAATCAACTTTAAATTTCAGCCCTTGGATTTGAAAACCCCTGATCTGATCTGAGCCATTGATCTCATCCTTGAGATCAAATCTGGGCCGTCCGTTCCTTTCCCTCCATTCTTTATATTTCTTACCCGCAGAGCACATTCTGTCCATTTCGATCAAACACCCCAGCTCATCTCCCACTCTCTGTGTCTGCGTGTTGGGGACTCCCTGGTGAGGCTGAGCGACGGCAGTGACCACGGCGGAGGACGGCGGCGAGGAAGGAACCAGGGAAACCCGTGACGGTTTCAACCCAGATTTTGGTAACTTGTTTTCCCACGTTTAGTTTTATTCTTCATGGATCCTAATCGACTCTAGGGACTTCCAGGAACCTACTGGAATTGAGCTCGTGGCCGGAGGGGATCAGGACGGCGACTAAACTGCGACGGGAGGCCGGTTCTGTTCTTCGAGGTAGGCCCTCGATCCTATCTATTTTTCTCAATTCTAATTCCATAGAACCCTTCCTAGGATTCAGACGAGTAGCTAGGAATCAAAAGGAACGAAAATGATTGAGAAATGAAGAAATGGTGACCGGGTCATGATCGCGGGTCTGATCGACCCGAGTTGCAGGAATACGGGTCAACCCGTCTGAGGACAGCGGTGATGACGTGGCACCCTGTCAGTCTGTCAGGTGACGTGGACCAACCGTGAGCCGACACGTGTCACATGTCAGTGCACAGTCAGCACTGACACGTCAGTGACGTGGACCAGTCAGGGACTGCCACGTGTCACTGACATGTCAGTGACGTGGACCAGTGTCGTGCTGACACGTGGCACATGTCAGATCTGACACGTGGTCTGACAGATCAGCGAGGTGGACCAATCGGATGTTGACACGTGGCACCTGTCAGAGTCTGACATGTCAGACCTGACAGCTGTCAGATGACGTCAGCATGACGTCATGCTGACGTCAGCAGTGACGTCAGAGATGACGTCAGCAGTGACGTCAGAGATGACGTCAGCAGGACTGTTCCTGCGATGACCGACGCGTTGACCGGCGCGTGGGGGCGCGTGTGAACAGTGTTTTTGGTGGGACCACCACCATTCTTTAGGTTTCGACGATCCGGATCCAATGGCGGTGGTTTCGGGTCGATCGGAGATCATTAAGTTGGTCAAAATAAGGTTTATTGCCTTGGAAAGCGCGTTCGGACGGCTTTTCCGGACCGGTTTCGGTCTAGGGTTTCATAGTTGAATGTTAGGGGTTTGTATTGACCTTTGCATATGCTTTGGATATGACAGGGGTTGTATAATCGTACCAGAACGAGGGTATACGTTCGGTTTTCAGCAGGACTGTTCTGTGAGTGGGCCATTTTCTTAAAACCTTGCGTGCATAAATGTTTTCTGGTTTGTTATACTTATTCACATGCTAAAACAATAATGGTTTTGATGATATGGAAAATATGGTTATGGCACGTTTCACGGTATTTGGGCTTGAGACCCGTCTGATGAAACTTAATGATTGGTTCGAATTTTATCTATGTATATATATGCCTTGCATGTGGATATCAATAAAATGCATTTATTACTGCACTGTATAGATCCTTCCATATTATATTGTCTTCTCCGGCGAGGTACCCCGGAGAGGTCACGGACGTCTAGTACGTCCAGCGTCTATGACGCTAAGCATCGGGGATGCAGTACCCGAACGGGGTTCGGGGAATGAACTCGGAAATTGAGACCCGAGTGGCACGCGTAGCCTTGTGATTGTGACCTATTGGACGTCAGGGACGTCAGACATCAGGGATGTCGGGATTGGAGTGTATAGTGCAGCAACTAAAATTATACTTATGGTTTTATTACATGCCTTATGGTTCATATTATATGGTTTATGATTTTGAATAATGATGCACGCATGTTTGGAAAACGGAGGGGTAAATTATATGTTTTAATTATCAAACGATTTCATAAACTTGAGTTTCGGTCCACTCACCCTTAATGTTTTTGATAACCCCTCCAGGTCGTGAAACTGAGGTAGAGGAGGAACCTGAGGCTGAGGCGTAGATCTACTTTCTGCGTACCTGATCCCCTGTTGGGCGGTGTACCCGCAGGTTTACCTTAGAGTCGTGCTCGCATCTTGTAATTTTGGTTTTCATCCCTTGTCTGACATTCGTTTAATTCGGATTTGATGTATGACTTTAATTTGGTTATTTATGCATTTGATGTTTTGAGGTTAAAATTGGTATGAATTATTGGGTGTCAGACGGGAGCAGGGCACGTCCCCTTGTGGTCCCTGTGGGATCGGGGCGGGTCCTGTCAACTGGGGATTATGTTCCTGAGGATCCCACGATGCTTTTGGAAGGATCAATTGAAGGAAAACGTTGGAGATTGATGAAGCTCCATGGTTGCACAGTGTACGGCTATCAAGCTTGAGTCGTGGCGTTTGGGGCTTCGATTGATGCAATTGATGAAGGGGAACTGTCTCTCATGGTCCAGTGATGCTTCTGGATGCATCAATTGGAAGAAACATGCAGCCATTGAAGGAATTCCACGAATGAACAGTGTTCAGAGTGTTCTTGGTGTTCATCATCGAATCGTGGGAATTTGGGTAAGTGATCGTGTAATTGATGTTACAGACCTGTAATTGAACTAAGAAAGAAACTAACTGAATGATTAATTAAAGGAATTAAGGCTGAATTGATGGACATTAAACCGGGTCATCTCGCGGGTTAATTGGACCCGTTTACCAGAGATACGGGTTAGGCTGGTGACACTGTAGCAGGTGCGTGGGTTTCACGCGCAGCCACTCACGGCGGTGCGTGACGGCGCGTGGGCACGAATCTCGAGGTGAGGTCAACATGACTTCTGTCCTATTTAATGTAACGAACATTTTGGGATTGGTTTCGTGTCGATCGGACACCGTCTCGATATTGTTCGGGATGTCCGAAGGTTTTAAATTAAATTTAAAAATAGTTAAAAATTTGGGAAAATTACGAGACTTTGATAGGATGTTAATGATGAGGTTAGTGACCGTCTAATGTGTTTTGGATAGGATTGGGAGTCCCGGTGATAGTGGTGAGGCCCGGGAGGGCCGGTGGCACGCATATCGAGGCATACTGTTAAAACGGTCTGTGAATGGACTTTGGTTTTATAAATTCTATGCATGCTTAAATGTTTTATATGGATTATGATTGTGATTGTATGATGTTGATTTGGTTGTTGGTAAATTGTACGGTTTCACGTATTTCGAGGTGATTTACGTGCTTGCACGTAAATCGAGGTTTTCCGGTTTTACATGGATTTTCCATATTTTTGACTTGGATATAATATGATGAAATGGTTTTGAAATTGGAAATATAAACTCGGGCTTGAGGCCCACTTGTTTTGGAAATTTCGGACTTGGAGTCCATTTGAGTACGTAATCGGGCCGGGGGCCCAGTTGGTTAATGAAATCGGGCCAGGGGCCCAGTTGATATGAAATCGGGCTGAGACCCATTTGAGTTATGTTATCGGGCTAGGGGCCCAGTTGATTTACGAATTCGGGTCGTGGGCCCAGTTGGGTTATAAAGTCGGGCCGTGGGCACAGTTGGTTTACAAATCGGGCCGTGGGCCCAGTGGTTCATAAAATCGGGCATGAGGCCCAATTGGATTATAATGGTGATTTCGGGTCAGGGACCCTATGTTTAATAATTGTGATTTTGGGCCAGGGACCCTAAATGGAATTACGTGGTTTTATGGAAATTTCGGGTAGGGCCCATTGTAATGATGTGATAAAAGGATTTAATAAAACTGTTTTCCACATACCATCTGGATACAAGGATATATGATGGTCTCCTCCAGATGTCTGGGACACTGGGGAAGTCACGGTGCATTGCCTGCGAGGGGTCATCGTACGGAGCAGCCGGACCGTATGATGACTCAGGAGCAGGATTGCTATGATTGACGTCAGGGACGTCAGACATCAGGGATGTCAGATATATGGACCCGGAGAGACCCCGGGCAGCACGCGTAGCTTATGAAACCGTGAGATATGACGTCAGGGACGTCTAGCGTCTGGGACGCTAAGCATCAGGGATGCTGGTGATGGTAATGGTAAAATATGGATTAATGAATCTATGAAATGGCTTTTCGGTTGGATATGTGTTATGTGGTAAAAATGGATTATTGGTTATGAAATGGTATGTCGGGTCGGGGACCCTAAATGGTTTTGGATTTATGGATTTATAGTTATGGCTTCGGGCGGTGGCCCACATGGTTTTAATATGTCTGGTGGTGGTATTCCACAGTTTTGGGCTGAGTTCCCACACTTGGTTTTTGGTTAACGGTTTTTGGGCTAAGGCCCTAATGGCTCGGTTGAGCAAACGTTTTGGTTACTGGTTTTCGTGGCATGCATACGTTTTTATTGGAGGGCATAAATGTCTTATAAATGTGTTTAATAAACTTATTGGTTTTTGTCCACTCACAGCTTTTGGTTTTAATGCCCTTCAGGTTGATTACTGATGCGATTGCAGCAGAGACTGGGACATTGCACACCTCCTCCATCGATCCTTGCGCACTCTGGATGCCCCGGTTGGGCAATGGCTTTTGGTTATCCCTTGTCTGACACCCCTTGTTGGACGGGAGCAGGGCACATTCCACGGTAATCCCAGTGGGATTGGGATGGGTCCTGTCAATGATCTTCCTTTACCTCGACTGTACGAAGCTGCGAGTACTCCTTGGCGAATGCCAGAGCCAACTCTTCAAAAGAAACGATCGACCTCCGAGGGAGATGATTGAACCACGTTATGGCTTGGCCTTGAAGAGAAGCTTGAAAAACTTTGCACATGAGTGCATCGTTATGCCTGTGGGGGACCATGACTCCCCGATAAAAATCTATGTGTTTTACCGGGTCGAAGGCTTCTTTGAATGGAGTGAAGTTTGGCATTGAAAACCTTTGGGGGAAATGCTCATCCTCAAATCCCTTACAAGAGGCGCAGAGAGCTGTATCTGGCAACGTAGATCGTCCTTTAGATCGCCATCTAGTTGAGCACGAAGGTGCCTGTCCAGCATTCCTTGAACATCATTAGCCTGCAACGCACCTTGCTGAGGCGGTGAGTCATTTCGTGCTATTCGCCGAGAGCCTCCTTGAGCTTCTCCCCTTGATCTGTGGGATCATGCAGGGGAGTAGACTTCATCTTCCCTCTCACTTCCATGGGCAGATCGTCTTCGGTCTTTGTGAAGAGCCTGAGGTTGCCCCCTACTCCCATGTGAGCGATGTGAGCGCTCCACCTGTGAAGTAGCCCCAATCCTACTTCCTAGCCGCTCATGTACTGATGGCCTTAGGCGTTGTGGGCTGTTTGCTCGGCGAGCGTGACTTTCTTCACCGGAGTCGCTTAGTGAAGTGTCTCGTGACATCGTTCGGCAGTGGACCGTTTCTTTCCCAGGACACCTTGGAGCATTCTCTTGTCTTCCACGTGACGTGAAATGTCTGTCTGGCTCTTGGACTGGTCTTTCTGCCAGAAGTCGCTGCAGGAGCTCTGACTGGAGTTGTACTTGGCTGCTCAACCTTTCAACCTGCTGCGACAAGTTATCCTGGAGAGGTTGGTGGTGACTTCTCCCTGAGATGTCGTGACGCCTATCCAGAAAGTCCCTTAGGTCCATGTTTGATGTGGGTTGATCATGTCGTGATGCACTTCCCATCAACCGCCCGCCTGCTTGTTGTAAAGCCGAAGTTCCTTCCCCTAGCGCGGGCACTTGGTTAGTTGGTGAGGAGAATGCTCCAAAGCTGAAGGTTGGCCTCCCTCTGAGTGTCTCCATTGGCGCTTCTATGGACACACGCTTGGGTCAAATTGGCTGCTCCTCCGGAGTCTCTATGCGAGCTTCATTCCTTGTCTGAGCAGTTGAGGCAGAAACACCTTCTCCAGCGGATCAAACGGATCGACGAACCCTAACCATGTCGAATCAAAGAATCTTGAGTTGGAAAGCTGTTGATGGATGATTTGAACAACGTTCAAAATCTTCGAACAATGTCAATGAACGACGAACGAAGAAAGATGAACGATGAAAAATTTCCTGATGAACGATGAACACCGTTGAAGAACGATGAACAACCGAGAGAGCTTATTCTGAGTATTCCTCAATAGCTCTCAATGAAAGCACCAATTGTTGAATCAAAAATCGAACCCGCCGCGAAAAGTCCTCACAATTCCTGCAAATAACAAACAATTAGCTATCGTTGTCTCGATCGATTTACCCGGGGGGTTGTTCGACCAAGAACACTCTGATGTCTAAGTTAGCTTTGAGAGAGGAAAAGGATATACTTCGAAACGAAGAATCGACTTACCTTGGAAATGAAATGTGCCCCGCTATTTATAAGAAAATCTTGGGAACCTCGGAGCGTTCTGATTGGTCGGTTGAATTTGTAATTAATAAATAATCTATTATTAATTTAAATATATTATTTAATAATTATAATAATTAATATATTATTTAATAATTATAATAATTACTCATTATGATAATAATGACAATTATTGTGTTTTAATATTAATATTAATTGTCTGTTACTAAGAATAATGACAATTAACTCCCGGGGGGAATATTAATATTACGGGGACTTTTAACCCGATTAAATAACGCATTTAGCTGGTAAATAGATTATTTAATGTATGTGTGTTTTCAAGTCATTAGCTTTGTTGTCAGAGACAATTTGGTCATTTTGAGAATTATGGATCACGTGATAGTTCCACAATTTTCAGATGAATTTGGGTACCACAAGAAACTGTTGCTGCTCTTGAATATACCTCATAAAAAATGAGGTTCAAGGACGAGAAAAAAGAATAAGCCACTAGCATGCTTTTTCTGAATTGTTAACATGGTACTAGAGGAAGCTTATTTACTAGGTTGATTGGAACTATATATATTTGAAATTTCAAAGAATTTCATAATTTCGATTCAAATCCCGAATTTTAGAAAACTGAAGTGATCAATATGGAAATACTCAATGTATATATAATCACCTTCAACTTTATTCTTATATTGAAAAAAAAAAATTCACATTTAACTTTAAGATAAATTAAACATGTACGTGCGTGCTATATATATATATAATTTGAGGGTTAAATGAAAACAATTTGATGTTAATGATCCTTATAGTTCAAGAGATATAGTAAAAATCATCTAATTTGATAGGATTTGCTCCCTGCAGAATAATAAACAAAGCCCTAGCTATATATAAACAAAGTAATTTTTTCTGTACGAAGGAGGTTACAATATACACATTAGTTATCGACCTAACTGTTAATAAAATCGAATATTCTAAAATTTCTCATATAACATGTGAAAAAAATATATCAATAATTTATAACACTAAGTGATACAAAAATACTTTATCGTAATGAAAAGTAAATAATTTTGAAGATCATTCATCAAAGCCATGCATTTACGATACCATAACAATTTTTTATCGAAGAATAACTGAATATATAAGAAATAGTGAATTTTTTTTTTATCCTGGATAAGAACAATCTAAAAGTTATTAGGTGAGCTGGATGCATATATGCTTCATTTAGAATTATCTCTATTTTATATCCAAAAAGAAAATAATACGTACATACAAAATATATGGCATAATTAAATATTCTCCAAGCATGTCTCTTGTAATCCATTCCCATAGATAAGAATTATAAAGAATTAATTTATTTTTTTTTAAATGATAAGTGTATCAAGTTTTAATTTATATATATATATATATAATGTAATGGATAATTTTTTATTTGTTAAGAATATGCAAGCAAGCTTAAACCCCTCTATCATTGCCATCAAGTACGCAAACAAACATCCACTTGGTACAAAAATTTGTCCCTTTATCATTACTGATTTATTTTTCTTTATTTAACGAGAGCTAATGACTTTTTTTAAAATTAAGCAATTATTAAGAAAAATTTCAAAAAAAATAATAATAGCGAAGTAACCACGTAATGCAATGGCTTCCAACTTAGCTATTGAATTTAACTCGAGCAAATCGAACTCACAACTTAAAAAATAGGCTAACTATTTATTTTGTTCCCAGTGGACATCAAGTCTCACTATACTTCTTAAATACCAAATTATGTCAATATGCGATCAAAACTCCTCTTATATCAGTTATGTTACTCCAAATTAACGTTAAACTTTGTTAGTAAAGATGTTTAGGAGTTTTATGTGTCAATAAGAGATTGAATGTTTAATGTAAAAAAATATTAAAATTAATATTAAAAGAAAAGAAAAAAGTTGAAGAAGAAGATTCAATAAAGGAAAATTTTCAAAAAAAAAAAAAAATTAGCGTAGTAGCCACGTAATGCAATGACTTCCAACTTAACTATTGATTTTAACCGAAGCAAATCGAACTCATGACGACTTATTTTAAAAATAGCATACGATTACAAATCTGCCCTAATTAATCATCGACTAAGGTTAATTAATTTCTCTCCTCGCTTGGTGAGGGCCCTAAACAATATCTGGAAGCATAAATATAAATATCTAAATGGCGCCCCCCTCGTCCGCTACAGAAAGCCAAGCCAAGCCAAGAAAGTAGAAACAAGAAAGAGATGAGATGGGCCACTGGGTCACTCCGACCCACTCATTCCCTCAATCATAATACACCCCAGCCCCACCACCACCACCCCCACTCTCCACTCTCCACTCTCCACTCTTCACCATCTCTCTCTCTCTCTCTCTCTCTCTCTCTCTCTCTCTCTCTCTCTCTCTCTCTCTCTCTCTCTCTCTCTCTCTCTCTCTCTAAAGCCACAAAAGAACAAGTTAATTGATATAACTTGCTAGCTAGCTAGCTAACTTTTCCCATAAAACCACCTTTTAGATGCTCATATTACAAATTAAAACCACCAGTTACATTTCACATCTAGCTAGCTTCACTCCGACCAGACCAGTCCCATCTTCTCTCTCTCACATAAAAAAAGACCACCCTTTTCTTTCTCTTCGTTTTGTCTTTGTTTTCATTTCTTTGTATCATTATTGTTTTTTTAATGATTATTATCAGAAATAAATCTCCTTTCTTTTTTCACGACTAGTCTTTTCCTCAAGGAATCCAACCTGATCCGGCTATATAATATATATATAATATATATATATATATATATTTAAGCTAACTCTTTGAATTGAAATATTATTATGTCAATGGATTTGATGGCTTCCGAACGTGTTTGTTATGTCCACTGCAACTTCTGCAACACCATTTTAGCGGTACATCCCTCAATTCTCTCTCTCCTTATATATATAAATTCATCAACATCTCATCACCCTAGCTCCAAGCAAGAAAGCAGGTTCCTTTCTTTCTTTCTTTCTTTCTGCCGCCGTATCTTTCAACAGCTGAATTGTCCAGTATTACGATGAGGGTTTTTTTATATATTTTTAACTTTCAGGTTAAGAACAATATCCATACATGTTCATTGATCATGATGAACTCGGCAAGAACAAGTTCATCATGAGTACGAAACAAGCAATTGGATTTTTGTGAATTGTGACCCTGATTGGCTTTCACCCGTCACATAAAATGCCCGTTTTTGCTTAATTTCTTGCAATTTACATGCAATTAAGTGGCCTTAGTGATATTAATTTTATGAGGAATTGTGCATCTGGTGGGTTTTGGCCCTCTGCAAGCCTCCTAATTAATTAACTATCCAGTTCCATTACATGAAAATTAAATAAAACCTTAATTAATTCTTGTAACATGTGTACGTTAAGATTAGCTGTGGAATTCTTGTATCCAGTTTGTTGGATTTATTACTTGGCTAAAATTTCAAAAATGCATGTGCCAAAGAATGCTTCCAGCTAAAGATAACAAAATATAATTAGGGCAACTGCAGTTCGATTATGAGCTAGCTAGGGTTTGTTGTGCTGTGTGGCTAATTATAAATATAATTTACTCAGCCAGAATTCGAGTCAGATTTTTTATGCTGACCTATACCCACGCGATATGAATTGTTTTTTTTTTGGGTATATTATATTTTATTGATTTACTAATAACCAGTTACCAGCTCGATTAAGCCAATTGTCATGTCATCATCTGTGTATATATATATATATATATATATTATGGATTGGATTGATTAATATTGATAAATCAGGTGGAGAATATATACGGTCGATCCATATGTTGCATATTTGAGGTTTTGATTCCAATGTAGTAGCAAATAGCTCTGCAAAAGTTGCCTTTTTCCGTTCTTATGATGCAGCAAGAAACCAAAGAAGCAATTAATGCTGCTTTTTCTTTTCTGGGTTTAACTTTGTTTGATTCATTCATATAAACAACCCCTTCTGAATGCCCTTCCTTTGCCTTTCAATCTGTCCTTTTCTTTTGTTCTCAGTTATATATATATATATATATATATAATCCATATATCGAGCTTAGGGAGTGCAGTGCAGATCAATAATAGTAATTAAATTAGGTTAATTAATTAGTTTATTTTAATGATCGATATGATGACTGAGGTGGTAGCAGGCAGCGATAGCTATATCTAGCTGGCATTCTGTATTAATGGTGTTGATGGCCTTTAATGGTTTCCGTTCCCGTCATGTCACTTTCGTCCTCTCGCTTTCTCTGAACATTTCTCTCTCATCATATTATACATACAGATACAGTTGACGATGATCAGCTATGTATGTGTGTGTATATATGTATATACACATATAATATATATATTTTTTCTTTTATCATCTTCCTTACGGGTGTGTCAGGCACAAAACCCACAAGGGCCACCGAAAGGGGAAAATAGATACAAATATGATGACACTACTCCCTTGTGTGTTTTCTCTCTCTCTTTTCTCTCCCTCTGCAGGAGAGAATAAAAAATATATAATATGCATATTTACATTTTGATTAAGATTATGTTTCATCATTCTTCTCTCGTGTTCTCTTGTTCTTCATCTTCTTCAATCTTATTGATCATTGCATTGTTCTTCTTTTCTTGATTAACATTGCTATGTGTTTTGATTGCTAGAGTTGTTGATGATCTATATATATATATATGATGGAACTTTTAGAGCTAGCCAGCTAGTTAATTCGTTTTGTAGAAAGACTGTAATTATTAGAAGTAGTTCTTGTTCATGTTAATTATGAGTTATATATAGGGTTTGATTATATATATTGTAATTTGATGGCCGGCCAGATGAATTGATTAACATTTTTGAGTGGATGTCTGTAAGCTAATAATAAAAATGAGTAATATATAAGAATAGATATGTATATATAAACTCATTTGTTTGTTTACAAGAAGAGGTTGATCGATTACTGAATTTCTTGAAATTGTATATATTGATTGCAGCCTAATAACGAATGAGTTAATTCTAATTTGTATATGATGAATTGATGATGAGGCGCAGGTGAGTGTTCCTGCAGCATGCAACAGTACGCAACATGTGGTGACAGTGAGGTGTGGGCATTGTGCAAATCTGCTCTCTGTGAATATGGGGGCTTCCCTTCAGTCTTCAATTCTTCCTCCTCCTCCTCCTCCTCCTCCCGCACATCCTCAACATCCCCATGGATTTCATCCTCATCATCCTCCTCCCCAGGTCATGATTCATTCATTTTGATCACAAATATATTTTCACCAAAATAAATAATTATTTTCCCATGTATAATTAATTAATTCTTGCTCAACCAGTTGGAGCTTGAAACTGATATATTATTGTGTATATTCGTGGAATTTTGCATATATTTGAAGTTTTGGACTGGTTATGTATGTGATTTAATCTCACTGGAAATAATTCAGCAAAAGAAAGAAATTAAGAAAAAGAATATTTAGATACATATATATATATATATATATGTATATTAACTTCTCACTTTTTTTTTTGTTAAAAGATGATATATGAAAGTTTAATTAAATAATGCTGTTGATTTTTTTTGTCTCTCTCTTTTTTTTTTTACATTATTGATTGAGTACTTTGATATATGCAATATAACAATTTGAATTTGGGTTTTCCTTCCCCGATCAAAAAATTATCCACTCTTAGGATTTTACTTTGAATTTTGTAGTGAAAGATTTTGTTAATTTGTCCCTTATATATATATATATTCCCATTTATGTATTAAAATCTGGTGAAATGAAATTAACTTACAGAAACATCAACAGCTGATAATTAGCTCTGAGGATTCAAATAAGAACAGTGCCTCATCTTCTTCTTCATCATTATCTTCATCTTCCAAATCCAACAAGTTTGGCCACGCATTTCAGTCTCTTGAGCTTCATGACCAAACTACAATCTCTTCCATCCGTCGTGAGTTTTCTCTCTTATCAACTACGTATATTATATACTTTCTGGTCGTTTTTATCCATTGTCTCGTATCATATGTAATTTTTTGTTTCAAATACAATATGCATGTATCTAGATTAAAATTTAAACTTACTCTTTTAATTTTGTGATTCAAATGGCTGCCTTAAGCAGAGTGTCTCCACATTATTGGAAAAATTAAATAACTGCACCTACTTTTATGTTCAAAGGTAAGGCATTGTTATCATGATGTAGGGATATAATAATACGCCATGTACAAAGCTGTAGTGCCCCAACTGAGCACTAATTTGTCCTCATTTCTCATGCATGGGCCATCTAGAAACGGGATGGTGACCTTTCATGACAGTTTTCAGTACCAATCTATTTAATAGAGCAATGTCCTATACATATATATATATATACTTTCACATTTTCATGTTCCATATATATTCTAATTTCACAAAATCATCATTTATATATGTATGGTTTGCTACCTCCAAATCACCCATATGGCTTTCAATCACAAATATCATTGGAATGATGTAATTTCTTGTACTTTTGTTGTTCTTTCTTTAGAATTCATATAGATCGACACATTATATATGCATATATTATTATGCTCCCTTCAATTTCTATTGGGACCATGTAATGTGGGTTTATATATGTAGGATGCCTCTAATAGTTGTTAAATAATTTATTGATAGATTGGCTTTAAATTTTTATTTGAGTTTAGGGTGAAATTTAGTTAATATTATAATAACTCGTACCTACAACAATTCATAAGAGTGAAACAGAAATGGATCGAGCTAATGAGTAGGAAACTTACCATGAACGGAGTTTGGAGTGGAAAATGTTACTTAGAGGATATGTTTGAGGTTTCTATATATATATAAGGAGTAGGGCTTATTTTTACCATATACTCAATATAAAATTTAAACCGGTTAATAAATATAACTACAGTTAATTAAGGACGTTCTACATTGTAATTAATGACCTCACATTTTAATTAAGCTAGGTACTTACTGAAGGACGCGCGCGCGTACGACCCATGCATTATGTTTCCAAAGATATTTTAACAATTTAATATATAATATGAGCATATATATATATATACATTGTTCTCAAATTTTAAGTGTCCTACACGTGCTAATAATTTTAAAAACTTTTTCTGGATTTTTATAAAATATCAGCACCAGAGAAGAGACAACGAGTTCCTTCGGCATACAACAGGTTTATCAAGTAAGTGTTTTTTTTCTTTTTTTTCTTTTTTCAAACTATCGATCAAGTAAATTTTGGTGAAGGAATAATACTTATTTTTCTAACATAATTAATCATATTTTTTTGTTCCAATTTATTAATTTTTCTCTTTTGACGCATGCAGGGAAGAAATCCAAAGGATTAAAGCTAGTAATCCTGATATTAGCCATAGGGAAGCTTTTAGCACTGCAGCCAAAAATGTAAGTGATCATGAGGCTTTTCAAAATATTTATAGTTATAAATTTACCACCGAAATTTTTATCCAAACCCCAAAAAAAGAATTATCACTTTCATCCCGCGATATAATTAACTATTTCATTTTATTTTTTGAAGTATTTAATGGTGGAGAGGAGAAAACAATTTTTTTGAAGAAAAATGGAGGAATATGCAAAAAAAAAAAAATTGATTAGGTATTAAAAAATGGTAATTAATAGAAACATATTAAGAGCTAGGTGGTGATTGGTGAATATTTTTCAGTAGCTATTGTTATATTTTCAAAATTTTAGTTCATGTAATGGGAGTAATATGCAACAAAAACACATGAGATCGATTAGGGATTTAGAAATGGTAACTAAAAATTAAAATGTGAAGATAAAATATATTCACTCGAATTTTAACACGTTAACGGAATGTAGTTAATGCACAATGTAGATTTTAGTACAATAGTACGTATTTAAGAATATATGACTAATATTTTTCTTGTTTACTTACGTACAGATTTTATTTCGAATTGTTAATATGAACGAATTGATTAAACATAATATTAATGCTTCTACTGATTTTTCATGGGGAAGGTAACATTTGTTGAGATGTGAAGAAAATGTCCCACATCGGAAAAACACAACTACTATGATTTTGGGCTACTCCCCCTATTGTCAACTGGTTTTGGTGAATTTACAAAATATATATATTAACCCATGCATGTTCTAATTTCAATTATGAATATGTGTCTAGTTCATATATATACGTACTTTCATATATGGATCTATTTTACTTTTTATTTGGTTCAAGTGATGAGAGAATTAATCACGGGTTAATTTAATTTTGGGTTGTGCATGTTGATCATATGCATATATGCAGTGGGCGCATTTTCCTCACATTCACTTTGGATTAAAGCTGGATCATGGGAATAGCAATTAAGCAACCAAAGTCGGATCATCCTAACCAGGCTTTTGCTGGATAAAAGTCTAAGGGATCATTCTGCTAAAAGTACTCTGAAACAAAGAAAGCTTAATGCATATATGCACGCCTTCTTCCCTTCCTTTAAATGTATATGTATGCAAGATATATGCAAAAAATTTAGAGATGATCATGAGGTTGATGTTGAAGTCTCCTAACCCTACTGTCTACTGATATCTGTTAATTAATCTTGTGATTATATTACAGTATCAATGTTGAACATGAGAAATAAATTTTGATCTTTTTGAGTAATAATTACACTTAAAATGTGCATATTATATTTGTTCATATCTCTCTTTCTCGTCATGTATATCAGCTCGATAAATGCTGGTAATTAGCTTTTGGCTGCATATACTTTGGTGTGTATTAACCTATGGTTCTCCCATCGGGTGGATCCCCAGATGCATGTGGAGGTCGAATCAGATATATTTCTTCACCAATTATATATGTAGTGGTCCTCCCAAAGACACACACAAGCCTTCCACTTGTACTATCATATCTAATTAAGATATTGGTTGTAGATCATGTTTAGTCTTCTGTCTTAGCGCGCAGTAAGTCCACAGCTCATCATGCCTATATATATATATATATATAATTATGGTTAATTTGCAGTTTGCACTTTCTTCTTACACGTCAATATCATTTTTTCAAGGACATTTGATACACATTGTATATAAAAAGTATTCGATAAAGTCAAACCGAGCATTCTAAAATCAACGAATATTTGTGATCGAGAATGTAAGATATAAATATCTCACATAAAAAAATTACAAAACCTTATAAAAGTTGGGTACCTCCCTTTAGTGCCAATTTTTTTTTTTTTTTGGTATGGAACATTGGAACCTCAACTTTTTTCATGACATCAGAGCGTCTTATTTCACATGTAAAGTTTAACTGCCACACGTACTCCACAGCACCCCTAATATGAGTCGTCCACTTGTTGGAGTTGTTCACGTGTTATCCAATATGAGGTGTCCATGTGTTAAGCACATGAGGAGAGTTGTTCACATGTTAGGCACGTAAGGAGCCGTATGAGAATGTGAAGGTATAAAATATCTCATATCAAAAAGTTACACAACATTACAAGGACTTATAAAGAGTTGAGTCTCTTTACCATCATTGTTTGGCATGCCTGCGTGTGTTTTAAAGGTGTAACAAATGCATATCTATAAACTAATTGCATCCTCGTCTTTTGGGCTTGATTACAACTAATATTACTTTATTCCTTATGTCATGATCGAAGAACCCTATCTGCCGTAATGCTTGTGTTTAATCTGAACGTGTAGCAATATGCATTGTACTTTGCATATATCTTGGATCGTAAGCGATCGATTAGATAATTATGTAATAAGCGTAATATTTTTGTAATATGTGTTAATAAAGCTGATGAAGCCAAAATAAGGTGGTCGGTTACTTAATTATAGACGATGTCAAAAAATTCCTACGAGTCATATAGACATAGTACCCGTTTAGGAGCATCATTAGTGGCCGGTCATTATCTTAGTACTATGACACTCAACAACTTCAAGGTTGAAATACGTAAAATTGAAATTAACTAATAAAAATTCAGCAACTACCCTTAATCTCGTGTCGTCTTGTTGATCTAGATCTTTAAATAGGGGAAGTATTAGGGATAGAGACTTAATCAGGTAGATGTATGAACCATGTATGTACAATATTTGTAATCATTTTGCTTAATTTCATTCAAATAATGATATGATCGAGTACTAAGTTTTAATTGAATATAAGCGAGTGTACGTAGCTAGTAATATATTATTACTAGCACGACTTCCTAATTAAATTTTGGTACATTCTTAAGAGGTGTTGAACACGGAGCCAAACTACACATACATATATAAGTTGGATGCCCCAACCATTAACTAACTAGGTTATCCAAGAGGAGTAATATTTTCAAAGATCAATACCAAGTGATATGTCATGTATAAAGAAAATATTAGAGTGTGAAAATTATTTCTCCTTATTAATTGTTGGCTTGGTGTTTGTTCCCCTTTCATTAATCAACTCCTTAAGCAATGTATAAGCCTCCTTACCTAAACAGATCGAATGTGGACGTCCAAATTCAACCAATCAATATGCATTGCTTTCGTCATGCTGACATATGATTAGTAAGCCCTAGGCCCCTAGCTGGCTACGTACGTTTCACCGGATGATCACGTACACTGCTACTAATTAAACTCCGTCACTCTCACTTATTTGTTACTATGGAGTATGGACTAGCTACCATGATAGTTGGTGCATCATCAAAATCTCCAGCTAATTAATTCTTCAAATATTTTTAAGACATACTGATCACGTACACTGGTACTACCGTACTATAACAATGCTCTTTACTTTCAACTAATTAAATATCTAATTATTTTCTATAAAAAAAATGAATAATTGTAGGATGAGAGAGACAGAGAATAAAATCATGTTATTTCTCTGGAGAAGGTTAATTTTGAACCAATAATTTAATTTCGATAAAATATGTCCATTAAACACATTTGTAGAGTTTGCGGAAAATGCTCCATATTATAATCTGTAGTACTATGAGTATAGGACAGGGTCATCACTAAGGCCCCGTTTGGCATTATTTTTTTTTTCTTCCTAAAAAACCGCTTTATTTGAAAGTGAGGTAGTATAAAAGCATTTGGAATAGATTTTTTACAATAATTTTTGAGAAATGTTTGTATATTGCTTTTGAAAGTTACTTTTACAAACAAAAAAAAATTAGTACATAGCTACTTATTATGAAATTAAAACGAAATTCACTTTTCAAAAAAACACAGATGAAATCAATTTTTCAAAAAAAACACCTCAATCCCAATCTAGCCCTAAGGCAATAGTAAAAAGGGGAGTTCTCCAAACTTTCTCATCTATTTTTTTCAATCTTCATTTCATACACAAAGAAATAAAAATTAAATTAAATATTAAATATCATCAAACGAAATTTTTTGAATTGTCAAATATTATTTGTTACCTACTTACGATGAATATAATATATCATTCGATATTAAAGTATATCGTACCTCACATTAACATTCTAATTAGTTACACATACACATGCATTAGCTACCAGAATTGACAATTACCAAAAGGAGTTATTAAGCATGGAATTCCAAATTTCGAATTCCACACAGAGAAGTCATTCATATGTGGAATATTAGTACCGAGAGAGAGAGAGAGAGAGAGAGAGAGAGGGAGAGAGAGAGTATATGAGAAAGAATTGTTTGTCTGGGGGGATGGGGCCAAGAGTACAGAATCTGAAACGTCAAATCATGTAGTTGGCGTTTTGGATTGGTGCGTGGGTGTGATCCAGAGGGTCTTGTCATCCACAAGACACTGATTGATTTCATTTCACGACTTTACTCTCTCTACTTTCTTTACTCTTTTACTCTTTTTACTTTCTTTGCTCTTTAATTTACTCTTTAGCGGCAGCATCGAAAAACCCCCAACCTTGCTTATTCATGTCTGAATCATATACTGTCATGTCACTCATCATCATCGCTCATTTCCATCTCTCTCTCTCTCCCCATTGGAGGGAAGTGGGGGAGAAAGAACAAAACCATTCCCATTGGAAAATGAAAAATGGAAATGGCAAAGGATGCACTACCTCGCTAGCAAAGCGACAAAGTCTTTGGAGCGAGCAACACAATATTCGCAACAAGAATAGAACCCTTTGTATTAATGGAGCCTTATCTATTTCGATTCTTTGTTGTTGAGCTATCACGTAAGGAATTCTTGCTCTATGCATAATTTTGGCATTCATATATACATGTATGTTCGTATATAACTATATGTTTGTGTAGAACCACGTAGATATTTTTCATAAAGACTTTTATGATAGTTTATTCTCATTATGTATACTACTAGATTAATAATACTAGTGGCTCGATAGCTTATGTTTATGTACAATTAATTAACTAGAGTAATATCTTCATTTTCTGCATGCTTGTTCGTCAAAGAATAGGGGGAAGTTCTCATCATGAGCCCACCATTATAGCTCTCATGGATCACGCTCCCAAGGATATTATAGTAAAGATATATAGGTTGAGGCTCACATCAAGATATATAGCTTTTATAGATGAAAATACCAACTAAATGAGCCTATAAATCAAACAATAGTTATCTGCACAACAATATGGGAGTTTCTTTCTCTTTGCCCATTCTACTGTGTTGTTTGACACTTAATTGTTTTTCTGTTATCTATTGTCTTAATGGGGTTGGTTAGACGTTGGTTTTTCTTTGATTAGGCTCTTCTCGCACTTAATTAAAAGATGAAATTTAGTTAGAAGGGCTATAGCCCTCTCAGCCCACTATGACCCCCACTGCTAAACTACACCATTACAATAAAATATTGATATGTGCATATACAAAACAAATCAATTGAAAACTAATAGGGATATATCAATATCGATATGATGGATAGCTACCTACATTTGGGAAGCAATTGAATTAATTCATGGAAGCATGTGGATATTGAATTATGCGACATGAAGAAATGAAGGTGAGGGCTTGATTGAGAACCACAAAGTCATGTAGAGATGGAGAAGAGAGAAGAGAGTGGTCCTTACTCCTCACTCTGCCTCATCAGCTGGATTTAATAGACTAACATGGAACATGGTACGATTAATGCAATCAACAGGTGGGTCTAGGGCACACCTCTGATCTCAATCTTATACACTATTTTATACGGAACTAACTATTTATTTGGACCAACTTCATGAGGTATTATTATAATTTAACCGGTCATTTTATATCTCATTTTTCAAAGATCAACCCTGCAAAAATCCATCCAAATTAGAAATCGTTAGTCTTTCAATTATTGGTAAGAATATTAATTGCATTATTAGATGCACTGTGTTCGTCTATGTATTTAACTACTATGCTATATAGCTAAACAATTACCAAATTGGATGAATTTCGCAAAGATGATATTTGAATGATGAATTACAAAAGGAATGGTTTTGTTTTATGGAATGGGTCAATCTAATGTGTTGGTTAATTCCCTATTACATAACCAACCAACTAGTCTTAGAGTACTACTATATATATAATCGTGCTATTTTTTTTTTCGAATTAAATTTTCAATTTACAATCTTGTTATCTCTTTATTATGGCCATTAATTAACAGTATAAAAATGGTAATGGTAATATTAGAACTCTAAAAATATCTACGGTGCACGGGTGGCAAATTTAAGTAGTAGAAAAAGGTGACCCCTACAAGATCAGCTTCAACACCATCACCATTGTCGCCGCCATCATTCCCCTTATCACCACCTCCCCTAAACCTGCTGGGAGCAGCATTGGAAAAAAATTAAAAATTAAATCAAGAACTAAATTTGGTTTGGCCTTGAGAGGAGTGGACATAAAATAGAACGGGCAAGTTCTCTGTTAAAAAAATCAAGTTCAAATCTCTCAGTCAGTTTGTATCATAAAACGAAGTTCTCATAACAAGTCTACAAATGCTGTCACTGGCAGTATAAATCTCTCGCTACTTTCCCCTTGTTCAAACCCAATTTCATCACAACCTGATTATATAAAACAAAATCAAAATGAAAAGTAGACATCTTTTATTTTCTTCCAATTTCATCAATACTGCACCTTGATCCAGCAGTCATGTTTACAAGTTAGATGCGAGTGAAACCAAGCTCAAAATCTAAAAAAATAATACAGCGCAGTGAAGCCATAAAGATCACCAAAATGCTAATACAAAATTACAAATTAATGAATTGGTCATCAGCACAAGGAGCAAACCCCTTGTTAGTTATCCTTGCACTCCAGGTCCTATCATCCATTACCCTCCCATCAATATCGCTTGTATAAAAATAAAAAATAAAATACGAAAAATACAAAAAATTCGACCATCAGACTATCAAAAAGCAAAACTGTATAGTATCGGTCGGGTACCGTCTTCATTTGTGACTATGGTATAGTCATCTGTAGTGCCTCTTCTAAGCTCAGGAACTTACCTCACTTTTATCCGTGCTGAAAATTCTCAATCTGATAACTAAACCCAATGCCGAAGATCAAAAGAATGACTCTCTGTCTTGCGCCAAGTCCTAGGACTGATGTGAAAACAAAAATATTCACCACAATAACTGATCTTCAAAAGGGCTTTCAAATAGGCATCTCTCTACTTTGATTTGATGTCACACTTCCACAACTCTTCGGTAGAATAGAACGTAAGCAGCTGAAGACTTTATCTTGTCCTGGCTGATAGGATTAACATGGCTGTCATCGAAGTCATACCACCGGTCACCCCCATGCTGCATCACAAAGATATAGTTAAAACGCTAAGCATGAACCAACATAAGATAATATATATATGTATTATGCATCCAATCATTCATATTACAAGAACCAATAACTAAAGATATGATCAGTGAAACTGAAGAAATGCAGATTCTCGGAGACATGAAATTAATGCCTCAATAAGCACATTCAAGTCACCTATAAGTTACACCTCATGTCAGAGAAATTTTTAAGCATCCATTTTTTTTAATCGATGTTTTAAGCATCCTTGAAGATCAGAAATGGGATGCACTTGCTAGAATTCCACATGGTACTTATATGCATTACTTTATCGAGGAATGATAGGTGTGATAAGTTTTATTACCAAATTCATACCAAGTGTGATGTGCCGCTTTCATTTGTTAGATATATAAAAAAGGCCCAAAACCAACAAATTAAATGGTACCGCATCACAATTGGTACAAAAACTTGGTACTTCGATCATTGCTGTTACTTTATTAGGTAAACTCATAAGCATTCGTATTAAAATTGTTTTCAACAAAATCAAGACAGGAAAGAAGGTCAAAAGCAACTGAAAGAAAGTTTGAACAAAAGCACCACTTACATGGACAAATGCGGTATAATGACCACCTCCCATGTTTCCAAAGTGATTGCTAACTGCATAGAGCATGTAACGATTACATAACTGGCCGTTCTTGTGGGCTATGTAAGTTGACAAATCAAGATTATCAATAGGGAAGTCAACATAGGTCTCGAGCTTGTTCTTGAAAAATCGGCTATATGAGAACCGCTTCAAATGAATGACCAAGATCTCCGGCAATCTCCACAGATCCAACTTCTTACTGGCTTGGCAATGCTTTTTGCAGCTGGGACAATACCTAAAATAGAAATAACACTACCATAGTTTAAAAATACCTTGACAAGAAGTTCTCCCAAAGTAATAAAAGGTTCATAGTATGAAACCCCAAAAGACTGTTCTAATTCAAACCACGAATATATGAGAGTTATCATCTTTTGAGTGTGCCAGTCAAAGCATTCAAAAACAGCAGGAGCAACAAGATGTTTGACAAACCAATACTTTTTTTAGCATTAAGAGATTGTTTACTACTAGGATAAGGGTGTTGGAATAAATAATCATATAGTGAGAAGTAAATTGGCATAATAATAATAAAAATTGATAATGATGATTTAACAGATAAAATAAGGAAGAAATATTTTTGTCTACTCCATTCAAACATGAGAAGTGAAGGAGTTATACAAAAAGTTTTGAGCTAATGTGAATGACATCTTAAGAAACCTGCAATAATGAATTCACATAAAATCAGATCTCACTCTAATACTCATATTAAAAATGCTGCAATGCGTAAATAAAATAACAATAATTTCACAGAACATACCCAATACCCTTGACACTACCAAAAGAAGACAAGTGAATAGACTGTTACATTTAGTGATCAAGATATTTCAGCTCTTCCAACTCCTAGTATACACAACACAAAATGCTTTTAAAGCTAAAGTTAAAAGGCTCAAGATGTACCCACTGACCACATGTCTTCTGGTCCAAGAGGCTCCTCCTTCAAGAATGCTTCCAGGCACTTATACAGAGAAACAGACTCTGGAGGTTTCTTAGCAAACAGGCCAGACTTTAAAACCTCTGGCAATGAGCTAAGAAGGCAAGTATCATATTGTTCAACGTACTTTTTGGGCCAGCATACAAGCACATTTAACCTCTTGGCCCTTTCCCTCTCTACTATCTCGTTCGCTACAATTTTTTTATCCTTGGAAATTCCCTTTTCATCAGTTACATAAAATTGAAATCCAAAATCCAAGGGTGAGTCAGCCCCACTTTCATTACAGTGGTTCACACCCCTGCCTAAAACAGGAGGTGTCGTATCCTCTGTTCTAGTGACTTCATCATGAGTGGTGCCCTCTGAACCACCAGAACATTCTTGGGAATTGTTTGGGGATGTTTGAAATGGCTTAAGTGCTTTTAAGTACATATTGCAAATATCAGATCCACTAGCAGGATTGCTTACTCTTGATACAAGAGGAATTCCAAAGCTTGAATTCAGTTTCCCATGCATGTACTGCCTGCCAATATAGAATAAGAGGATTGAGGATAGGCATTGTTACAATAACAATTGAAGTTCTCACTGAAACAGGAGAGGAGAGAAAAAAAATTATATATATAGCAGGCCCACAAAAGAAGAAAAAGATCGCATCTTTTCTTAAGGATGCTGGTAAGGAAATAATATCTACAATCAAAGAGATCATGAATGATATGAGAAAACAAAAAATATCTGTCAGAATAGCAACTGTACAGAGGACCCCCATGTCAATGAAGGAAAGAAGGACTAGCTTCCCAGAAGCATATTTATTTGGCCTAAAACTTCCCACACAAAGGTCAAAATGCTAGGTGTGAAGGATGAATGTATCCATATTGCTTTGGCTTATCGGAAGTAATATTCTTATTTGACACTTTCGAATTCAGAAATCAATTAGACTCCACCAGTCACTACATTTTCTGGTCTTCTCAGATTTGACTCAATCTTATTGGTGACTGAGATTGCAGATACATACTTATAGCACATGGCCACGTGCTTATATTACACCTAAAAAAGTACAACGTACATTTTGTTTTTAGGTTTTTAGTAAATGAAAACGGCTCTATAAATCAAAATCCTCTGCAGGTGTACACAAATGAAAACTTATTATAGTACTCAATGAATTTTACTAATGAAAACTTATTATAGTACTCAATGAATTTTACTATGTGTCATTTCAACTTTCTAGCGCTATCACTTTCAACAACCACGGGGGCATCACCCACTCTCATGGGCACAGCCTCCAATATCTGCAGTGTTACTGAATTTTTTTCCATTTGAATTTATGCACATATGTAATCATCCATTTTTTTCCATAAGAAACAAATCTTCATTGATAAGAAAATATAGAAAGTACAATCTTAAGCGAACCAGGAGTCCCTACATGACTAACCATAACACTGTGACATCAATCCAGCAACATAATCCATGTAAACTACTACACAGCCCATTTCCAATCTAACAAAAGAAAATGATAACTCTCTAAACTCTGAAGCTACAGATGCTCACAGGGATGCCCAGAAACACACCCCTCTCCCATAACACTACCCATTCTCACTGAAAGCATTCTCAAATATCCTTCTAATTCTCTCAGCCCATACAACCAAAAGATTGCACAGTAGAACATCTGCCCAAAACTAAAGCTCTTTTCTGCTATAGTTATCATCCATTTTGATTCAGCTATAGTGTTCTTTTTACCATACAAAAACTCCTTACAGAGCACCCCTTCTTACACCCAACTCTGGGCAACTTGCATATACAAATTACAATAGAATAAGATTGCTCACTATAAATAAGATTTGAAAAAAAAGATAATACTTACTCCTCCATCAGCTGATGCATGAACACAACTAAAGGTACTTGCTCAACATCTTTCATAAACCGATAGGCAACTAGTTTGTCTTGATCTCTAATTAAAGATAATGAATCAGTTGGTTCCTCGAGATAGCGTATAATGCGATTGTTGTATATCTGTACAGAACTAGATAGCTTCAGAGATCAATCAAATGTGGAAAAAAGGGCACACATGAATATATAAATATCTGTGTATGTATATAAATAAAACGTGCAAATCATCCCATAGTGGTGGCATGCAGGGACCTCGTATCAAAAGTTCTAAAACTGAAAAATACCTCAGCCAACAAAAAGGTTTCATCAGTCTCCAAGGAGCATGCAACACTTAAACCCTGGATGAGATCTTCAAGTTTTCCATGCTTGGGCACAGTAATGGTACATTGAGATGGCTGAGAATTTCCAGCAGTATTGACAACTGTTAAAGTCATTGTCCGCATCATTGTTGAAGGCAATGGTAATGAGAGGTACATAAATGGATCAAAGGTAATGGAGACCTTTTTGCAAATGGGACAAACTAATGTTGATTTATATTGACCCTGCAATTTAGGAAAATAGAAAGGGTGATAATTTATTAATAGAGTGATAAACTTACCTTAAAATAAGAAAAACTCGCGGAAACAGATATGCGAAGCAAACAAAACCGCACTAATAGGCTACTTTCTGGTTTAACTCAGAGGTATTCATCATTCTCTTCGGTTAGTGTTCTAGGAGTATCAATTCCTAGAGCACAGGGTAACAACATCTTGATCAACAACTCTAGACCATTCAAGATTCACCAACAACTAATCAACATACATTCCTGAATCAGCTAAAATCCAATCTAATGAGCTACTTTCTGCTAAATCAGAGGCATTCAGCATCCCCTTCAGTTGAAGTTCTAACCTTATCTTCATAAAAATAATAAAATTCAAAATGTTCCAAAAGTATCAAATCCTTGAGCACAAGGTAATAAACCTAGATCAAAACGCTGGACTATGCCAGGTTCATCATCAAATGCATCACAAAAGTAATCATTATTCATTCATGTACTGATTTCATTCAGCAAGAAATGAGTGGAAGCAAAAGAAAAATCTAAGGAGGATGCTCACTTGGCACACATCAACAATGATAGAGTCATTACGGGCTAAATGATTCTGCCAATATTCATCAGCTACCTCGTCATCTTGCCGACCATCACCATCCTTGACTTCTACATAAGGCTTGCATTTTACACGATTAAGATCTTCATGAAGTCCATCCAACAAAAAAGCCAGGACCTCCTATGACAATAATATGGTATGATACATGAATATTCAAACCTAAATCTTGAATCCAAAAGAGACCTAATCTAGAAACAAGAAACTCCACTAACTTGGGAATCATGTTGATTAAAGCCGTTAAACTGAGGAGCAAATCGAGAAATTTTTGATTTAAATGTCCTTGGAGCCACCGGAGTTGTTCCAGGAGCCCATAACTTCCGTAGCAGATCTCCAAAGGCTAAGGCAATCTCCCCCTGACAAAGAAAGTATAAATTTACTATAAAAAATGAGAAAAATATCTCACTAACACGTTCTTCACTCAACATCAAGTCGTGAATATTAAGAGACAAGTTTATGAGGAGTGCAACAGAGGGTGACATACATCCATGCCCAAAGGATTGTCTGGATTTATCTCTTTCACATAATCTCCAAGAAAATAGTCAACAAGCTTTGGGGTGTGGGTTAAGCACTGGATTGAACTATTCATGAAGCAAGTATTTCCAAGGTTCTGTAGTCCTGTCAATCCCAAAGAACCAGCTTCGCAAGAGCTTCCCCAGAATGAACGAATGAAACTAGAATTTGTAATTCCAGTAGAACCATTCATCACAATTGAAGCACCACAACAAGAATTTGCACTGGATGAATGTTGCACGACCATCTCATTTTTTTTCCCTTCCCTGCACTTAAAGGAATCTGATAACCCATAAACTTGCAACTCCAACAGGATCTGCAGAAAATCATAACTTCCATCTATTAAAGTGTTGCCACCAATTGTAACATAAATCACAAAGATGGCATCTAAAAATTCACTTTCCACATAAATTAATAACAATATATCCAGTGAACAATGCATCAAATTAAATTAGTATCAACCACACAATCTAAAAAAGATACAGAGGTGCCACTAACTTCCCTAAGAGAAAGAGAGAAAAATGCAAACCAGAAAAGAAATGCAGCACTTGGAATTGGAAACACCTATATCCGGTCTATCCGGCCAAAAATCAGGCCTATTCCCCATACCAGAGAAGAAACACTTGGACATGCTACAAACATGTGAACCATATATGAGCTTAACCATTCTTGAGAAACTCAAAAGTTGACTCACTAAGGGACTTGTTTGTGATTTGTCTATTGGGTTTTATTAACTTGGTTCTTTTGTAGTACTAAATTTGTACCTGTCAAAAATGAAGGGGATCTTAAGAAGACATTGCTAGTTCGATACTTTTAAGCGAATAAAGGACTATTTGATTGTTAAGAGTATTTTAAGCTAGGATTGGGGCAATCCATTTTGGCAGGAAGTTTCCACATCAAACCCATGTATTAGAGTTTTAAAGACTTCTCATGGATGAATTGACAATATCATGGTGATTTAGCCTCTCTCTTAGTCTTTTCCTATCCTCCCTTTCCATCTATCTTTCCTTATCGTAATTCCCCTTCGTGTCCTCAATCAAAGACTCTGACAATCTCAAAATTGCATAATATTTAGAGGTATTAAAATTTGATTAAACCTAATACCATCGAGACCAGAGCTCATCTTAAGCACATGTAGATCACGAACTAGCTTCCTCAAATCAGATGGAAGATAACAAGAATACTACTCAAATTTAAAAACATAAAAAACATTATAGGGTATGCAGAAAAGCAGAACAATTGACGAATAAGAATTAATAAGCGTCTTATCATATCAATACACCACGTACCTCATCTGACTGCCGTTGATAGTCTCTTGCAAACTTGGTTTTCTCATTTTTGAAAAATAAGTTTGTCTGCTCTGAAAAGTCCCAGATGCGTAGCTGGTGCAATAACAGAAGTTAAAAAGCAAACGACTTTGTGGTGATAAAATAACATATTTAAGTATAGAACTTATCTACCATCTCAGACTCCGCACTGAAGATCTTGCAGGCTCTCTTGAAAAACTCGACTGCATTATCCTAGCAGAGAAATGCATAAAGAAAAGAGAGACGGCATATCAAGATGTGGAGAACAAAGAAATCCCACAATAAGCAGAATCACCAGATTTTGTTTGACATGCAAAAAAGATTACAGCATCAAATACAAAATCAATTGGAAATATGTGGAGAGGCCGATATACTAATGTGCCTGGCTTTTGAGTCCCTAATCTGGGATTCTCTCAACATGTCCCCCGCATATGGTGTGGCTTGACCCAAACACACAGATGACCTACATTGGGTGACATGGGGAGCACACATGGCTGTTGGGCCTGACAAATAGATAGCATGCTCTAATACCATGAAGAAGTAAAGCAGCCAACTAAAACCAATTGGAAATGGTTGGAGGGATTCAGGACATTATAGACTGCTATTGGTGTGGATTTTATCAAATAAATATCATTCTGAGAAGGTGTAAGTTGTTCATCGAATGAATAAAAGGAAAAAGTGCAATCAGACCATTAACCATATGAAAGGGAAAAATCTCCAAAATGGATGAAAATTGATAATGCTTAAAAGACTTACTACAGAGTGCAACATTCAGTATATACTTTTTTTGGGTGAAATCCATTATTTTTATACTTTGACACAGATGCTAAACCGATTTTGCAGATTTTTGTAGCTTAAATGTATGTTTGTGACCATTATTTTTCATACTTAAGACATATGCATTTGATGGGCCACATACACTGTAGTTCACACAACCTTGTCATTATTGAAGTTCAAATCTTAAGCCTTCTAAACATTAACAATTAAAGGAAAAAATACAATAAACTGGATATCAAAAACAGAAACAATTTAATTGCATATACTGACCTTTTTGGTAATCCTCACTCCCAATGAATTTGTTTCTCGTGGAACAGAAAGTCTGAGTTGTAGAGGATAGACATCAGTCATGTCATCTTCTGTAGCTGAAAAACTCTTACCATCCTTCACTGCGGCCTTAGAATCACTATGCCTACATGTATGCAACAATCATAAAAGTGCTAAGACGCTCGCCAAACTATGGGTATTAAGTAAAAATTAAAATTACTCTATGAGTTGCTACTGGAGGCAAATGCATCATCTTTAGAGTATTGCGTGAGTTAAAAATTCCAAATTTATTCATAAATAAATGACCACATAAATCTGAGATCAAACAAGGTGTTTAACTGAAATATTTATTAATATTAATTATTATGACTTCTGGGATTTCTCATTTATTTGAAATATGGAAGGATCCACTATACATACCTCAGGTGGGCTCAAAAGGTTTGCTCTTCTGAGGGTTAATACAAGAACAAGCTTTAATTGGTCTCAAATTATTAACAGACGGGGCAGTATTCAAAACTGCAGAATTTGAATAAGGACACTGTTAAAGGAACAAAATGACCGCAATCTAGTCAAATAATTATCAATTTTTTAAGTTTCCTTCTCTTATAGGTTTAGGAATCTACCAAATTTTTAACTCCGTTCTGCAAGTAGGACACAATCAAGCCCAAGATGGCTAGTCCGAAATGGTTAAAGCACATCAAACTGAAGTATCTATGTATTGTCAAAGTTATACTAGATGATAGTTATTTACAGGCCTTGAGGGGAATTAGCATTCGTAATCGTAACGTGTTATATAAAAAAAAAAAAAAAGGCTACTGGTTCGGGCTAGATTTGCTCCGATGCTGCAGGTTTAATGTAGAGATGGAGGAGCTTCCAAAATACATTGTGCCATTTCATTTTGATGGGAAAAAGAAAATTGATGTGCCCTATATGTACTTGTAGGCAATAATAAATAAATGCTACTATTTAGGCCAATTCAGAGCTCAAACAAAAGGAAAATGTAGGGAGAGAAAATTATTACGACAATTGCATTAGTAATTTCATATGAATATGAATATGTATAATGACGGGCATATAAATGACTGAAATCAGGTCAATAATTCTCAATGAAGTCATAATAGAGAAGCATTGAAATTTAGCACAAGTGGCATCGAACACAAAATATCACCACTGTGCACTCACATCAAAACACCAATTAATCTAAAGAGGCACGTCTAGTTCTAACCAATCAATATGAACATCAAGATCAAAATCCAACTTTCCAATCACATTCAAAAGTACCCATGTCAGGAAATGACCAAGAATGTAACAAAAAACCACTCACCATCTAAGTGCCTGAACCCACATTTCTCCAGGGACCAATGCAAAGTCTCGGACAGAGACACCTACTTCACCATTTTCACCACTCTGCACAGCGTCCTCCTCTCTCCTGAGATTAAGCACAAGATCCGGGTTGAAAATGTTGTTGATAATTTTCATAGGGCCAGCATACGACGAAGCCTGGGATACCACGTACAAAATCCCTCTCTTCCCATCTGAATCGTCCAAAACTGAGTCTTGTGCATCCCTCCACCAACTGAAATCCGAATTCACATATGAACAATGCGTTCGCAAATCCAATCAAAACCCTATAATGCAGACACTCCCAAATCCAAAATTCAAAAAAATAATATCGACAAAAGAAGATCGAATTCACTTTTTTCGTTATTTCTGAAATTTATACTTAATCAACCCGAGTAATGCATATCTTTCCTTTCCTTTTCTCCTCTCTAATTCCCTCAAATATACAGAAACTAAAAATGCATAGAAAATTTGACGAAGAGAACTTCGTCGTGGATTGGGAAATGTTGTGCTTTCGGAACTGAAAAGCATGAACGAATCGAGAAGTGAAGGAGCTATAAAACCTGTATGGAATGAAGTAAACTCGCTGGTCGCTATCTGAGACTGAAAGCTGCGTGGAATCGGAGAGATCCTCAGATACAGCAACAGCCTCCATTCTCTTCTATTCCGTGTTTTGTATATAGAGGAAGAGCGAGCGAATAACGAGCTTGAAAATGGGTTTGGGGAATGCAGATCATGAGAGAGAGAGAGAGAGAGAGAGAGAGAGAGTGAGATGGAGAATGGCGGATTTGCAGAGAAACAAATGGAGCTTTTTGTGTGAAGAGGATTCAATAAGGAGGGAAAGTATATATATTAATTCAGGTGAGTTTTTAATATAAATATTGATTGGTATTCTGACGTGGAAAATTGCATTCGGACTTTTTTAAGTTTTTTGCTTTGTTTTTGTTAAATTAAAGGATAAACCCAATACAATGCGCAAGACACAAAAACAACAACCCGTAAGATCTCAAAACACCTTCTGCAGGATAACACATCAAACTAATAGTACTTACAAAATATCAACATTCCAATTCCTAGCCGTAAGGATATTGGAAGAATTTTGCCTAAAATTAAAAATGCAAAACTTACTACGAATTATGGCTACGATAACATTAAAGACCACATCAGGAGGTTTCCACATCAGGAGGTTTCTTGGTGTTTCCAAAAACCTGATTATTTTGCTCCTGCCAAATGTGGTATACAGTCACAGCCAAGGCAAGACGCTTAGCAACCTGGGCCATCTTTTTTCCAAGCCAAGGCATAATAGCAGAAAAAACATAATTAGGTTAATGAGAATAAGACCAACCAGACCCTGCAATTACCAAAATTCTCCTCCAAATACAAGAACTATAAGGACAATTAAAAAAACAAATGCTCATGCGACTCCCCTTCCCTGTCACAAAGGACACAAGTAAGAGCACCTTGGTTAGAGAAGCTACCAACACGGTCCAAAGTAGCAAGGCGAGTTTGGATAGTCAACTAAAGAACAAAGCAGGCACGAGGAATTGCGCCAGAGAACCAAACCAACTCTGACCAAGAGCAAGCCGGATACTCCCCCCTGATTTTATTCCAAAGAGAGGCCGAAGAAAATTTAGCGTTCACAATTGCATTCCACTCAAACCCATCAGTCTTATCATACCTCACCTAGTAGGCCCAACTAGCAAGTTGAATTTGTCTAAAGCTAGGGTATGTAGTTAAGGGCCACACCTACTGCCCATCAACAAGGACCGAAGAAATACGGGTCTTAAAATGGATACCAGGTATCTGCACAATAGATCCCCCAAAATGATTCAGGAGGTACCCTAGATGACTCCAATTATCGTACCATAAAAAGGCATCATCACCATTTCCAACTTTGGTCCCGATGAAGGGTTTCACCAAGCCCCTAATCCTCAGCAGCTCTTTCCAATTCCAAGAACGAATAGAAAGGGTCTTAACCCCCCAAAAGTTGCTATCACGGATATAATACTCCTTAACTCATTTAGCCCAAAGATTATTACCTTCCGAAGCAAAGAGAGACCAGATGAATCTTGTCATTAAAGCAACATTCCAGATGGATAAACTGCGAATACCCAAGCCCCCCTCATTCTTCAGCATACACACTAATTTCCAAGCAACTTTGGCATGATAGGAACCAGTAACCTACCCAGACCAGAGGAACCGGCGAAAAATTCGCTCAATCTCATGACATATCTGCTTAGGGAGAAAAAGATGGGATGCCCCGAAAATAATAGTGCTACTAAGAACATACTGAATGAGGAGCAACTTGCCAGCAAATGATAAAGCACGATGCTCCCAACCACATATACGGTTCTCTACCCTTTTAATAAGAGCCACACAATCTCTAAAACTCAAGCAAGAAGTAATAAGAGGAACACCAAGATACCTCACAGGTAACGAACCCAGCTGAACACCAAAACACTCACGGAGATGAGAGGCCCTCGTCCTACTCATACCTACGACATAAATATAGCTCTTTTGGAGATTAGGCCTCAGACCAGACACACCAACAAAATCATCCAAAGCCCTCCTCAAAATGGCAACAAACTCCATATCACCCCAAGAGAAAACAAACAAATCGTCAGCAAAGGCAAGATGAGACAGTCTAACCTTATCACACCGCCAGTGGTATCTAAAGTAAGAAGAGGCGACAATGCAGTGATGTATAATACGAGAGAAAACCTCTATAACCAGGATGAAGAGGTAAGGAGACATGAGGTCCCCCTGCCTAAGGCCCCTGCGACCGAATCATAAGCTTTGAGGATGTCCACCTTAACAGCAGATCTAGGGCTCTCAGAGTTGAGATGGTAACCTCTAAGGAGCTCTTGCACTAACAAAATATTGTCGCCAATGTGTCTGCCACAAAAAAGGTCGACAGATTATGAAAAATGAGGGACGGGAGAACAACCTTAACCTGATTAGCAATTATTTTCGTGATAATTTTGTAAGTCATGTTGCAGCAAGAAATAAGGTGAAAGTCTCTCATGTGAGTGGGATTAGCAACCTTCGAAATTAACACAATAATCGTAGAATTAGTTTCCTCCAACAATTTAGAGGAGCAAAAGAACTCCGACACAGCTCTACTAACATGTGGTACCACCACAATTCAAGCGCGCCAAAAAAACAGAGCATTGAAACCATCCGACCCGGGGTTTGAAAACACTTCTCTTTCCAAGTCATTGAAAACACCTTTCTTTCAAAACTGACTTAAGCATTGGAGTGTTTTGCTTGAATCCATGAGGCTTTTGAGTTTAAAGGACTAATTCTGCTTCAACAATTGATGCTTTCATTGAGAGCTTGAAAATATTCAAGAAGCTCTCACGATCGTTCATCGTTCATCTTACTTCGTTCATCATTCATAACGTTGTTCGAAGATATTGAACGTTGTTCATTGTTCGACAACAACTTTCCGTTCAAGATTCTCTGATTCAGCATGGCTAGGGTTCATCGATCTGTTCGATCAATTGGAGAATGTGTTTTTGCCTCAACTTCTCAGACAAGGAATGAATCTCATATAGAGACTCCGGAGGAGCGCCCAATTCGTCCTCGACGTGTGTCCATAGAAGCGCCCATGGAGACGCAGGAAAGGATGACAACCTTCAGTTTCGAAGTGTTCCCTTCTCTAATAACCCAAGTGCCTGCGCTAGGGGAAGAATTTAACGACCCGTCCCAAATTAACAGGATTAATTAAGGATTAATGACAAAGTAGCGAGACTAATCGGAGATTAGACGAGGATTATCAGATGTTCAGGGCGAAATGGCAATTTTGCCCTTGGAATGGGCAAAACGTTGACTTTTCGTTCGAACGATCAAATGGACTTTGGCCGATGACTGTGACGTATTTCAGGACGTCACAGGTTCATAGACACGTGGCATGTTCGATTTCGACATCCGAGGAAGAAGTTGTGACGATCGGAAGTTCGGGGGTATTTTGGTAATTTGGTTAAAAAGGGGCCAATAGTTGATTTTTAACCCGGGAGGTCAGCTGGCCAAGGGCCAAGGACCATTACGTAGATCGAGACGATACGAATCCGTAGACAGGCGGCACATCGAATTCGGACGTTCGACGGAGAAGTTAAGGTTCACGGAAGTTCGAACGCACTATTGCACGTTTTACGAGATGATGACTTTTGGCAGCAAGTAGGGCCCAGATATTATTGGACATGCCCAATGGATGAGTGACAAGTGTCACCCATCCATTGCCCATTGTCACTCATCCATTGCCCATCCAAACCAACTCATGCATATCCCATTTTCCTTCATCGACCATTTTCCCCATTTCTCCCAACCAAACCGATCAACCATATTCAATCCAATCCAAACCCTTCAACCCTATAACCATTTGTGAGACCCAAGAGAGTGAGAGGAGGAGTTGAGGAAGGTGGTGGCCGGCCAAAGGAGCGCCGTCGTGGACGGTGGAGGAGGAACCTAACCAAGGTATCGGTTTTAACTGATTTAATCCATTTTTCAATTCTAGTTGTTATGGGCCGTTGTCATTGATTTCATTGAGTTAAATAGGTTGCTAGGGTTGTGTTAGGATAGTTTTGAGGGAAGTTGGAGGTTGAGAAACTGTGGGGGAGGAGTTTGGAAAACTGGACCGTGAAGAAAAGGTTGGATCGGTCGGGTTTGCTAGGTTTTAAAGGTTTTAGTTTATAATTTTAAGTTCCTAAGATCAAAACAAGAAGATTAGGATTGATTAGGGAGGAAAACGTCGAAAAATGAACAATGTAGGGGCCTGGACCAGTCACGCCGGTCCAAGTTGCAGGCCTGAACTGAACCGGCTGGTCTGAACTAGCCAGAGGTAGAAGACGAAGTACTGTAGCCAGCGCGTGAGGCCCACGCACAGGCCACTCCCAGGGCGCGTGAGGAAGATTTTGAGGGTGGTTCCAACATGTCGAATCATCTCTTCGATGTAACAAACGTTTTGGGACTGGTTTCGAGTCGATCGGACATCGTTTCGATATAGTTGGGGTTGTCTGAAGGTTTCGGTGAAGGTTTAAAAATAGTTAAAAATTCCAGAAAATTAGGGGGCTTTAGTGAGGGGTTAATTAAGTAGTTAGTAACCCTCTAAAGTGATTTGGACAGGTTTGGAAGTCTCAGTGACAGCAATTGACACGGGAGAGCCGTATTGCAAGCGTATCAAGGCGGCAGCGGACGGTCTGTGAGTGGACTTTCTTTCTGAAATCGATGCATGCATAAATGTTTTATATATGTTTTAATATGTGTTTTTGGGATGCCTTGAGTGAATTTTGGCTTGTGTTTACCTATGGGCACGTACTTCGAGGTTTTCGGTTTTATACGTGCTTATACTCGCTTACGCTTTCAGTTTTTATGAAATGATTTTGAAAAGGTAAAATCGGGCATGAGACGCAATTGGATTTGGTTTTTACTCGGGCATGAGACCCTATTGACGACCCGTAGGTCCGAGCCGTGGTCGCGACGGGTGCTGTGTGCACGGCGACGGACGACGTGACGCTCGCCTCAGGATTGAGATGCGTTCCTCCCGGAGAGGTCACGATGCATGTCCCGTTGTTGAGCAGCCACCGGAGGCTTGACTTCGGAGTGCTGACAGTTTAGAGGATCGATCGGCGACGTGCTCACCATGGTCTCGAGATGGTCGCGGCAGTGATGTATTCACGACGACATACCAGGATTGAGAGCGGTTCTGGATTGATGGTGGTACGCATCGCTATGATCGGGATCGTGACTGACCCTGAGATATCGGGCTCGATGCCCATTTGATTTACGAGTTCGAGCTCGATGCCCAGTTATTGTGAAATCGGGCTAGAGGCCCTGTTGAGTCTTATATTCGGGCGGAAGGCCCAGTTGATTTGTGTTATTGGGCGTGAGTCCCACTTTATGGTTTTGCTATACGAGTATGTATATACCCTCCTTACGAGATTATTGATTGGTCTCCTCTAGTCGTCGACCTGGAGAGTCACGATCTACAGAGCATAGTGGGTATCCCCATAGGGATCCCGTTCCAGGAGTGGACGTTATGTTGTGGTCCCGGACCAGATTTCGGAGAGATGATCGGACTAGGTCTAAAGATGAGCCTCCCAGATGGAGAATTCCTAGGAGAAGACTCGGAGTGAGACCCCGAGTAGTATGCATACTTATATATATGGAGACATCGTGACAACATCGGGGATGTGTTCCGTAGAGGTTGTGTGCCCCGAGTTGGCATCTTCTCCAGAAGAGCCAAGGATGGGTTATATACGTATATATGTATATGTGTATGAGATTTCACTGAAATGACGTTGGGCTGAGACCCACGCGTATTGGTTTTGGGCTGAGACCCACGCGTATTGGTTTTGGGCTGAGACCCTTATGAGATGGTTTTAGGACGAGTTCCCACTTGTTTTGGTTTAGGCTGAGGTCCCATGTTTTGATTGACAGATTTCGGGCCAAGGCCCAAATGGTTTGATGGTTCATGACGGTTTATGGGAACCGGGCATGAACCCTAGAAATGTTTTTTTTGAATGCATGCATATGTTTTTTAATGAAGGGCATAAAGGTCTTTTGTGAAATGTTTTTATAAAATAATTGTTTTGTCCACTCACAGCTTTTATGTTTTGAATGCCCTTCAGGTTGATCGTGGATGCGGATGTAGCAGAGACGAAACATTCACATTCTTCCTCCGGAACATGGCACAGTCTGATAGCCCCTGTTGGGCATAGGACGGAAATATCCCTAGTCTGACACTTCGTGTCAGACGGGAACAGGCACGTCTCATGCTAATCCCGAGGGATTTGGGATGGTTCATGTCAAAGAAACTTCAACCTTGCAGCAAACAAGGGGGCAGATAGTGGGATGAGCATTAAGGCAGAGTCAGCCCACTGCAAACCTGGATTGAGGGATTTCCTGGATAGACGCCATGACATCTCAGGGAGGAGTCACCACCAACCTCCTCAGGACAACTTGGCACAACAAGTAAAAAGATTGAGCAGCTAAATTCAACTTCAGTCGGAGCTCTTGCAGTGACTCCTGGCAGAAAGAACATCTCAAGAACCAGAGCGACATTCCACTTCGCGTGGAAGACAAGAGAATGTTCCAAGGTGTCCGGGGAAGAAAAAGGTCTGATACTGAACAATGTCTCGGGACACCTCGTTAAATGGCTCCGAAGAAGAAAGTCACACCTGCAAAAAAAAAAGATCCCACAGCGCCCAAGGCCATCAGTACATGAGCGGCTTAGAAGTAGTGACAGGACCCGTCCCCGAAGGACAAAGTTAACCGTGCCCGGTCCTGCTCCCGTCTGACAAGTCAACTGAAAGTCCGAAACTACCCTTCAGCACCTGCCAGACAAGAGATATTTGCGCCTGTGCCCGCTCATATCTCCACCTCTCAAATAGCCTCGATCATCGCGCCACGACCTGAAGGGTCAATAAAACAGAAAAGGTGTGAGTGGACAAAAATGACCTCTTATAAAAACATTTGCCAAAATACATTCTTATCCTCCAGTTTTCACAAACTTGCATGCATATCGTAAAACATGAGTAATAGTATGAAATCATTCAAGTATGAACAGTGGACCCATAAAATCAACACATATTTTCCCATGGTCCATAAAACTCATGTTCACCAAATCAGTTCATGTGATAAAGCATTAAATCCCGGCTCTCAGGCCAAAACATGTGAAAACATAATCACCTGGCCACAAAGACCAAGAACCCGTACTCAATACCAGTACGTCATCACAAATAACATCAATCAGCACTAATCACAAGTGCACAATATATACATCAATCCAATCAATCCGCACTACTCACAAGTGCATAAACTATCACAATCACATCTGCACTACTCACAAGTGCACAATCAAACCATCAACTGCACTACTCACAAGTGCTGCACTACGCGTAGGCCAATATCCAGTCACTCTCTCGGGGAACAGACACCTCTGGGCTCAACCCCCTCGGGCTCAGTCACCTCTGGGCGAACACATCCCCAGGCTTAGACCCATCCGAGTGGTACATCCAGGCTCAGTCTCATCCGAGAAGCTGGCTACCATAGGATCAACTCATGATCCTACAATCACATCCCCCAAGCTTCGGTCGTCTGGGTAATCCCCCCAAGCTCCGACCGTCTGGGAATATCACAATCACAATGAAAACCATCTCGAAAATTACATCCCAAAACATTTCAATCAAATCTTGTCTTCACACAAAGTCAAGATCATTCCCGACTGGGTCTCAAAGCCCAAAATACCATTTACACGTACTTCTTTAAAATCACCTTTTAAAACAATAAATTAATCCAGAAATCATCATTGACTTACCAACTAAGTCAAAACATCATTTTAGAAATCATTTAGACTCCGGGCCTAGCCCAAAACATCATTTGCACGTTCCTCGTAAAACGTGCCCGAAAGACTGATTAAAATAATCATAAAATCCCAATAAATCATTAATTTCACAATTTCACAAGTGACTCCAAATCCGAGTCAAAATTACTATTCACTTGGGTTCTCATGCCCAAAATAACATTATCACGCAAATCCATGCGTTGCAACCTCCGTTGCCATTTTCACGTAAATCCACGAAATCGACCCTTGACTCATTCCCGAGTCAACACATCATTTTTCAATCCATGACTCAATAATCCGAGTCCAACCATTATTTTCAATCAATTTTAATCCCGGACTCATAAACCAAGTCCAAACATCATTTTTACCAAATTTCGTAATTTCTCGAAAATCGTGCCCAAAATAAAAATATAATAATCATAAAACCGAGAAATTACCGGATTGAAACATAAATCATGCCCAAACATATAAAATCATATAATAAGGCATTTAAATCATATATGCATGCATCACGGTTAGAAAACAAAGTCCACTCACACACACCGTCCAAAAAAGTCCGTTTCCGAGCTGCACGTTTTTCCGTAAATTCTGGAAATCACAACTCCTGCCCAAAATCATTATAGAGGGTTAATAACATCTCAAAATACATCATATAATTTTCCCCAATTTTTCCGGAATTTAAATACGTATTTTTATCGTAAAACAAAACTTCGGATACGCGGAACATTATCGAAACAATATCCGATTTCCTCGAAACCAACGTTAAAATGTTCGTTACACTGAGAGGATCAAAAGTCATGTTGACCTCACCTTGAGACTAGGCCGGACGCGCCCTCACGCGCCGCCGTGAGTGGCTACGCGTGAAACCCACGCGCCAGCTACAGTGTCGTCGTTCATACCCGTTTGTCTGTAAAACGAGCCATTTAACCCGCGAGACGACCCGGTTCCAATCCTATCAATTCGACACCAATTTCAACAATTGAACATTCAACTAGTTTCGAATTAAGTTCAATTAGAGTTCTGTAACATTAATTACATGAAACATTACCTCAATCCTCACGATCAAAGATGAACATTCGAAGAACACCCCGAACACTGTTCATCTTCGAAAGTCGTCAGTTTCAAGCGTTTTCCTTAAATTGATTCATCAAGAGCTTCAATGGACTCCGTTAAACACTTTTCCTAACTCAATTGCATCAATCCATGGCTCAAACTCCACGACTCAAGCTCGACATTCCTCACTGTTACCAGACCCAGTTCAGAGCCAATTGGGCCTCAATTCTCCTCGTTTTTGATCTGGTTCCACTCGTCTCAACCTCAGGAAGCTACTTCTAAGCTCCAATTCGATCATCACGGCTCAAATCTTCCATTTCGAATTTTCCCTCCCAAAAACCAAATTTTCGATTTTCCAGATTCCACCTCTCTCACAATCTCCCGTTTTTCCCAGATAATTCAATCTCAATGCTCTCTCAATTGTTCACTTTCTGGTTCAGAAATGGAAGAGATGGAAGAGGGATGAAGGTTGGGAGAAAACTGAATTGTGGGTTGTACACGGTTAAGAAAATATGGGAGATTAATGGAAATTAAGTTTAATTAATTAATTAAAAATTAATAAAACATCATCATGAGGTCTCCCCAAAAACATGGATCCTGGTTTTATGCCTGAATTTAGGGGATGAGTGACACTTGTCACTCATCCAAGTGTGTTCAGTCATCGGGTACTATTCATATTAAAATATTATTTTAATCCCGGTTCGTTCGGTTAATCGAGCCCGATTCCGTGACTATAACTTCGTCGTCGAATCTCCGATTTCGGCATGCCGCCTGTTGTTGGATTCGTATCGACGAGACCTACGTAACGGTCCTTGGCCCTCGTCCATCGGAACTCCCAGTCAAAAAGTCAACATTTGGCCCCTAATATGCAAAATTACCAAAATACCCCTCAACTTCCGAACGCCATAACTTTCACCTCGAATGTCGGAATCGAACGTGCCACCTGTCTATGAACTCGTGACGTCCCGAACTACGTCACAATCATCGGTCAAAGTCCGTTTGACCGCCCGAACTAAAAGTCAACATTTTACCCACGCTAGGGGCAAAACGGTCATTTTGCACGTTTCATCCGATTTCACTCAACTAATCCCCGATTAGTCATTCTAAATCATAATTAATTAATATTCAATCCCGATATTCGGGACGGGTCATTACAAGTAGGGTCGGGACAACTTCACGGGTGGAACGCATATATGGGAGCAGAAGGGAACATCAGACTCCCCACAAAAATTCAAAGACGATATGCCCATGGGAGTGAGGGGGAGGACAAGGCTTACTCACCTGCGCGACCTTAGAGGACAAAGGTGGAAACTCGAGTAGGTTCCCGACGATTAGCACGAAACGATTTTCTGCCTCAGCAAGGTACGCTGCAAGATAATGATGTCCAAAAGATGCTAGATCGACACCTTCGTGCTCAGTGTGATGTCGACTTAGAAGATGATCTACGCTACCAAATTCAACAATCCACACCTTTTGTGAGAGATATTGAGGAGGAGTCGTTCCCTCAGAGATTTGTGATGCCGAACTTCAAGCAGTTCAAAGGAACTTTCGACCCGGTGAAACACATAGATTATTACTGGGGAGTCATGGTTCCCCATAGACATAATGATGCACTCATGTGCAAAGTGTTTCAAACCTCTCTTCAAGGCCAAGCCATGACGTGGTTCAATCATCTCCTCAGGAGGTCGATCGCTTCTTTTGAAGAATTGGCCTTAGCATTCGTGAAGGAGTACTCGCAACTTCGTACGGTCGAGTTAAAGGAAGACCATCTTTTTGCCATCCGAAAGCGAGCAAAAGAGAGCCTCTGACAGTACATTCGGAGGTACTGCGAGGAGAAGTCTCGAATTGTTAGCTGCAACAACCTTGTTGCTGCAATGGCATTCAAACAAGGGCTTCCACGGGACAGCCAGCTCTACGGAGACATTGTCAAACAAGGGACCTGTGTCAGACAAGGGACTTGTGACAGGACCCGTCCCAACTGGACGTCAAAAACCGTGCCCGGTCCTGCTCCCGTCTGACAAGTCAACTAAAGGTCTGAAACTACCCTTCAGTGCTTGCCAGACAAGGGATGTTTGCGCTGATTTTTGCTGCTGCCACTGCCTCACGATCAGTCCCGAACGTCGTACCACGGCCTGGAGGGTCACAAAACAGAAAAGGTGTGAGTGGACAAAAATGACCTCTTATAAAAACATTTGCCAAAAATACAATCTTACCCTCCAGTTTTCACAAACTTGCATGCATATCGTAAAACATGAGTAATAGTATGAAATCATTCAAGTATAAATAGTGGACCGATACAATCAAAACATATTTTCCCATGGTCCATAAAACTCATGTTCACCAAATCAGTTCATGTTATAAAACATCAAACCCCGGCTCTCAGGCCAAAACATGTGAAAACATAATCACTGGCCACAAAGACCAAAAACCCGTAATCAATACCAGTACGTCATCACAAACCACATCAATCAGCACTAATCACAAGTGCACAATAAATATATCAATCCAATCAATCCGCACTACTCATAAGTGTACAAACTATCACAATCACATCTGCACTACTCACAAGTGCTGCACTACGCGTAGGCCAATATCCAGCCACTCTCTCGGGAACAGACACCTCTGGGCTCAACCCCCTCGGGCTCAGTCACCTCTGGGCGAACACATCCCCAGGCTCAGACCCATCCGAGTGGTACATCCAGGCTCAGTCTCATCCGAGAAGCTGACTACCATAGGATCAACTCCTGATCCAACAATCACATCCCCCCAAGCTCTGGTCGTCTGGGTAATCCCCCCAAGCTCCTACCGTCTGGGAATATCATAATCACAATGAAAACCATCTCGGGAATTACATCCCAAAAACATTTCAATCAAATCTTGACTTCATACAAAGTCAAGATCATTTCCGACTGGGTCTCAAAGCCCAAAATACCATTTACACATAAACCGTTAAAATCACATTTTAAATCAATAAAATAATCCGGAAATCATCATTGACTCACCAACAAAGCCAAAATATCATTTTAGAAATCATTTAAACTCCGGGCCTAGCCCAAAACATCATTTGCACGTTCCTCGTAAAACGTGCCCGAGAGACTGGTTAAAATAATCATAAAATCACAATAAATCATTAATTTCACAAATTCACAAGTGACTCCAAATCCGGGTTAAAATCACTATTCACTTGGGTTCTCACACCCAAAATATCATTTTCACGCAAATCCATGCGTTGCAACCTCCGTTGCCATTTTCACGTAAATCCACGAAATTGACCCTTGACTCATTCCCGAGTCACCACATCATTTTTCAATCCATGACTCAATAATCCGAGTCCAAACATTATTTTCAATCAATTTCAATCCCGGACTCATAAACCAAGTCCAAACATCATTTTCACCAAATTTCGTAATTTCTCGAAAATCGTGCCAAATATAATAATATAATAATCCATAAAATCGAGAAATCACCGGGTTGAAATATCAACCATGCCAAAGCATATAAAATCATATAATAAGACATTTAAATCATATATGCATGCATCACGGTTAGCAAACAAAGTCCACTCACACACACCGTCCAAAACGGTCCGTTTCCGAGCTGCACGTTTTTCCGTAAATTCTGGAAATCACAACTCCTGCCCAAAATCATTATAGAGGGTTACTAACATCTCAAAATACTTCATATAATTTTCCCCAATTTTTCCGCAATTTAAATACGTATTTTTAATGTAAAACAAAACTTCGGATACGCGGAACATTATCGAAACGATATCCGATTTCCTCGAAACCAGCGTCAAAATGTTCGTTACAATGAGAGGATCAAAAGTCATGTTGACCTCACCTTGAAACTAGGCCGTACGCGCCCTCACGCGCCGCCGTGAGTGGTTGCGCGTGAAACCCACGCGCCTACTACAGTCACTGTCTTCCTCACCCGTTTGTCTGATAAACGGGTCCCTTTTGCCCGCGAGACGACCCGGTTCAATGTCCGTCAATTCTACACCGTTTTCAGTAATTCAAATGGCCATTAGCATCAAATTAGTTTGAATTAAGGATCTGTGAACTTAATTACAATCGACCTTACCTCAAACCTCACGATCAAAGGTGATTATTCGAAGAACATTCGAACCCTGTTCATCCTTCGAAGTCCTTCAATGTCACACGATTTCCTTCAATTGATGCAACCAGAAGCTTCAATGGACTCCGTTAAACTCTTTCCCTAACTCAATTGCATCAATCCAAGCCTCAAACTCCACGACTCAAGCTCGAACCTTGCTCCTGTTACCAGACCCAGTTCAGAGTCAATTGGGCCTCAATTGCCTTCGTTTTTTATCTGAAACAACTCGTCACAACCTCAGAAGGCTAATTCCAATCCTCAAAGCTCACGGTTCAAAAACCGAATTCCCCTCCCCCCCCCCCCCCCCCAAATGTCGAAAATTCGAATTTCCAAATTCAAGCTCTCTCTCAATCCCTCGTGTTTCCTTGTTAATTCAATCTTTCAACCCTCTCAGTTTCTCACTCTCTGGCTCAGAAATGGAAGGGAAATGGTGGACAAATTCGAACTCTCCATTCTCTGCTTCTCAGTTGTGCACGGGTAAGAAAACACCAAGAGATTAATGGAAGAATTAAATATAATTAAGTTTAATTAATATTAAAACATCATAATTGTGTTTCCCCTAAGACAAGGATTCTGGTTTTAAGCCTGAATTTAAGGGATGAGTGACACTTGTCACTCATCCAAGTGTGTTCAGTCACCGGGTACTGTTCATATTAAAATATTATTTTAATCCCGGTTTGTTCGGTTAATCGAGTCCGTTCCCGTGACCATAACTTCGTCGTCGAATCTCCGATTTCGGCATGCCACCTGTCGTTGGATTCGTATCGACGAGACCTACGTAACGGTCCTTGGCCCTCGTCCATTGGACTTCCCAGGTCAAAAGTCAACATTCGGCCCCCTATTAGCCAAATTGCCAAAATACCCCTCAACTTCCGAACGTCATAACTTTCACCTCGAATGTCGGAATCGAACGTGCCACCTGTCTATGAACTCGTGACGTCTCGAACTACGTCACATTCATCGGTCAACGTTCGTTTGACCGCCCGAACTAAAAGTCAACATTTTGCCCACGCTAGGGGCAAAACGGTCATTTTGCACAATTCGTCCGATTTCACTCAACTAATCCCCGATTAGTCATTCTAAATCATAATTAATTAATATTCAATCCCGATATTCGGGACGGGTCATTACAACCTGAACTCCCACAAATGAGTTCTTCGGAACCCTGCCAAAATTATACCTTCATACACTTTGAAATGATCATCTCGGAGAGTAAAGTGTACCACCGCTGGAATTATTGCAATCAGACAACCACAACCGAAGCCATATTTGCATGGGAAAATACCAGAAAAGACATGTCGTTTTTCTCACCAAGGACATGGCGAAAAACAACACATCATTTTCTCCCAACAGCACGAATAAAAAATGACATGCCGTTTTTTTACCAGCGACACGACAACAAACGAAATGTCATTTTCTGTCAGGACCTGCCTATGAACTCGTGATGTTCAGGCGAACCAGCGAACCCTCCAGACCATGTTTAGCCGAAGGTTAGTGGTGCAGGAACAGTGGTGCGTGAGCCCAAGCGCAGTGTAATCCTTGGGCGCATGGCAGCACGTGGTAGGGTTTCTGAGGATGTGTTCAACACAAAAAATCTTCTATTCGATGTAACGAACATTTTGGGACTGGTTTCGTGTCAATCAGACATCGTTTCGATATAGTTCGGGATGTCCGAAGGTTTAGGTTCGCGTTTAAAAATGGTTAGAAATTATAGAAAATTACGGGGCTTTAGTGAGGGGTTATATAAGTAGTTAGTAACCCTCTAAATTAATTTGGACAGGTTCGGGAATCCCGGAAGCAACGATTGGCCCTGGAAGACGTTATGGCACGCGTATCGAGGCGCGACTTCGGATGGTCTGTGAGTGGACTTTTCTTTCGAACTTGATGCATGCATAAATGTTTTATAAGTGTTTTAATATATGTCTTGTGATTCCATGAGTGCATTTGATTGTGGTAGCTTAGGATCGACATATTTGCACGTTTTTCGAGGTTTTTAGCTTTATGTCGTACCTTTGCGTACTACGTTTTCAATGATGGTTTAATGAATTGGTTTTGGATTTGGAAATATGAAATCGGGCACGAGACCCATTTGATTGGAAACTCTCGGACTTGGAGTCCATTTGATTTGACGAGAAATCAGACCAAGGGTCCATTTGAGTTATACAATCGGATCGAGGGTCCCGTTGGTTTACGAGTTTGGGCTTGAGGCTAAGTTGATTGTAATCTCGGGCTTGAGGCCCATTTGACTGTAGTATCGGGCTTGAGGCCCTGTTGGTTGTGAAATCGAGCTTGGTTTATGGTTTCGGGCCTAAGGCCCAGTTAACTGTGGTATCGAGCTTGAGGCCCTGTTGATTGTGAAATCGAGCTTGAGTCCCAGTTCGGTTTGTAAAATGAGAATTTGGGCATGAGACCCTGTTAAACTATGGATTTAGGCCGAGGCCTGTGAAATTGATTTGAATCGGATTTGAGGAATCTCGTTGAGATGAATCGGGTATGAGACCCAGTTGAAATGTGTTTTAAGAAAGAAAGAAAGAGATTTGAAAATGAATATGAACCCTCCATATGGTTTATATGGTCTCCTACAGACATCGACCTGGAGAGTCACGATCCACATACCAGAGTGGGTATCCCCATAAGGATCCCATTCTAGGAGTGGGGGTTATGATTTATGATGTGGTCCCGAACCAGATTCCAGAGAGATGTTGGACTAGATCCGGAGATAGAGCTCGGACTAGATCCAGAGATAGAGCCTCCCAGATGGAGAATTCCTAGGGGAAGACTCGGAGTGAGACCCCGAGTGGTGTGCACACTAGTATAGAAATGATATCGTGACATATATCGGGGATGTGTTCCCTAAGGGCTGTGTGCCCCGAGTTGGCATCTTCTCGGAAGTGTCGCGGATGGGTTATACGTATGCGTACGCATGTGATTCTTATAGAAAGTGATTTGGGGGCGGAGACTCGGTGTTTTATGATTCGAAAAGTGGTTTGGGGCAGAGACCCCGTAATGTATGTTTTGGTATTTCACTGAGAATGGTTTTAGGCTGAGACCCACGTATGTTGATTTGGGCTGAGTTCCCACATGTATGGATTTACGGGTTTTTGTGATTTCAGGTTGGGGACCCATAAATGGATTTATGGTTCATGACGGTTTATGGGGACCGACATGAACCCTTGAATATTTTTTATGGGTCATGTCGGTTTATGGGAACCGGGCATAAACCCTTGAAAGGTTTTGAGAATATGTTTGGCAAATGGTTTTATGAACGTTTGATAAATGGTTTTTGAATGCATGCATATGCTTTTAATGAAGGGCATAAATGTCTTTATGTGAAACTGTTTTATTAAAATATTATTTTGTCCACTCACGACTTTTGATGTTTTAATGCCCTTCAAGTTGATCGCGGATGCGGACTGTAGGAGAGACGAGACATCACACTCCTCCTGCTATGATCCTGGCGTACTCTGGAAGCCCCGGTGAGGGCTAGAGATGGAATTTTCTCTAGTCTGACACTTTGTGTCAGACGGGTCAGGCGCGTCCCATGTTAATCCCGGGGGATTTGGGACGGGTCCTGACACGATCGGACATCGTTTCGATATAGTTCGGGATGTCCGAAAGTTTAGGATCGAGTTTAAAAATAGTTAAAAACTCAGAAAAATTACGGGGCTTCAATGAGAGGTTAATGAGGTTGTTAGTAACCCTCTAAAATGATTTGGACAGATTTAGGAACCCCAGTGACGGTGATTGGCCCGGGAAGGGGGTATGGCACGTGTATCGAGGCGCGACTTTGGACGATATGTGAGTGGACCTTGTTTTCTAAATTGATGCATGCATAAATATTTTATATGAGTTCAAATACATGTTTTGAGATGCCTTGAGTGCATTTGGTTGTGGTAGTTAGTATTTACGTATTTGCACGTATTTTGCGATTTCAGTTTTATACTATGCTTATACGTGCTTGTGGTTTCGGTGATGGCTTAATGAAATTGATTTGGATTTGAAAAGGTAAACTCGGGCATAAGACCCATTTGGTTTGGAAACCCTCAGACTCGAAGTCCATTTTAGTTACCTTATCAGGCAAGGGGCCCAATTGGTTCATGAATTGATTTCGGACTTGGAAATATGGAATCGGGCATGAGACCCATTTGATTTGTGAACTCTCGGACTTGGAGTCCATTTGATTTAATAAGGCATCGGGCTGGAGGCTCAGTTGGTTTACGATTCGAGCTGCAGGCTCAGTTGGTTTATGAATCGGGCTTAAGGCCTAGTTGATTTACGAAGTTAGGCTCGAGGCCTAGTTGATTTTCGTAATCGGGTTTGAGGCCCAGTTAGTTTACATGATCGGGCTTGAGGCCCAATTGGTTATGATATCGAGCTTGAATCCCATTTATGGTTTATAAATATGATTTCGGGTTAGGAGAACCTAAACGGATTTGGATTTGGAAAGGATAGATTTCTGGTTTCATGACTGTTTATAGGGACTAGGCTTGAACCTTTGAAAGGTTTTGAGAATGATTTCAAAATGGTTTTCATATACCATCCTTATATATTTATGGATTGTCTCCTCTGGGGGAGGTCGTTGGCTTGGGTGGACCCCGGAGTAGTCACAGAGCACTAACTGAGTGGAGTCTCCCCCGTTGGGTACCTTACTCTCAGGAAGGCTATTATGGATTATAACCCCCAGGGAGAGTCATTGATCTGCGAACATTCCTATCTAGCACGAGGCCTTTTGGCAACTCATTAGCTTTGGGTTCGGTTATAACTTCAAAGTTAAGCGAGTTGAGGCTGGTGCAATTCCATGATGGGTAACCCTCTGGGAAGTTGCACCGTGAGCTCCCAAAAAAAAACCGTGAGGGCGAGGAGGACCAAAGCAGACAATATCATGCTAGATTCGGGTCTTAACCGAGGAGGGTCGGGTCGTGACTGAATGGTATAGAGCCAGACCCCGACCAGAAAGTGTGTCAGCGAGGACGCTGTGCCCTAATGGGGATGGATTGTAAGACCCGTGTTCTGGAGTGAACGGCGAACAATCCCACATTCCTGAGAGGGAAATGGTCTGGGAGGGGAATGGTTGTAACACCCCGGAAATTCGAGGATTTTAATATTGTAATTTAATGATGAATTGACGTTTTTACCCTTGTGAATGGTATGGCCAAATTGTTGACTTTTCGATTTGTGGGTCAAACGGACTTTGACCAATGACCGTGACGTAGTTCGGGACGTCACGAGTCCATAGAAGGTGGCACGTCCAATTCGGACGCTCAGGGAGGAAGTTATGACTATCGGAAGTTCAGGGGCATTACCGTAATTTGGACTTTAGGGGCGAAAATGTTGACTTTTCGTTTGGCAACTAATTTTCACTCGACCCAAGGACCGTTAGGTAGGTCTCGATGCCCTGAGTCCGTAGACAGGCGGCACGCCGAAATCGGACTTCGTATGGCTGAGTTACGGGTCTAGAAAGTGAGGGGCATTTTGGTAATTATTGAACCAGGGGCATTTTGGTCATTTTGCCCTGGTTACTGTAGCAACCGTGGGGGACCATGGACGGCACCACCATGTGCGGTGGTTCAGTGTGCAATTGTTTATGCAATTGTGTGCTGGAAAGGAAGGGCTGTCTATTGCTTTAGATCGTGGGCTGAACCATCCACCTGCATGGTCGAATTGATTAATGAAGATTCGAAGCTTTTTCGGGGACAAAGTTCAATGGACAGTGAGGCTTCCACGAGCCTCTGGGACGGCTTGAAATGTTTTAAACTGATTAAGTAGTGAATGAGCTTCACTTTGCAGTTGAAAGGACTGAAAATAGGAGAGGAACCAGAGAGAAGCCATTTCGGGAAATTTTGGAGGGAAATTGGGTTTTCAATTTCTGGTGATTGTTGGACCAAACCAAGGCCTGGTTTAGCTTTCTGGGAGCAATTGGAACTTAGCCATATCAAATTCGAGAGGAACCAGCCACTGTTGGCCTGGAACTGAGGTTCCTGTTTCAGTGGAGTTGCAGAGATTTGGACGATCACTTACAGGTAATACCTTGGTAAATTGATCATTTGTTTTAGTTCGTTTTAGCCTTAGGAAGATTACTGGGAGGTTAATTTGATTTTGGTTTGGAAACCAGTGAGTTCTGGTGATTGACCCGATTGGTTGATCACGGGTCGATGGGTCGATTGGGGACTTGTCGAGGTTGATTGGTGACTCAGAACTTAAATTAGATGTGTAAATAACATGTTAGGATCAAATTGGATTGAAATCAAGTTGAAATTCAGCGTTAATTTCCCGGGTCATATCGCGGGCTGAAGGTCCGAATAGCAGGGCTATCGAGTGAGGAAGGTGACACTGTAGCAGCTACAGTGTCAGGCGCGTGACTTTCACGCGCAGCCACTTTGGGCGGCGCGTGAGGCCGCGTTGGGGCTTATCTCCGATCACGATCAACATGACTTTTGTTCCTCTCATCATTCTGAACATTTTTGGTGAATTAACCATGTTGATCTGGGATTGTTAGGAGGGTCAGTATAAGGCCGGTTGTCTCAGGAAACGTGTTGACGGTTTCCCCGAGCCGGTTTCTGTTTCGGACTTTTTGGTCAAATGTTTAAGACTTGTTGTGACCCTTACGTATGATTTGGACTGACAGGAATTGTACGATAATCCCGGTACAAGTTCGTACGCGCAGGTTCACCGCGGGATCGTACTGTGAGTGGGCCTGATTTCATTAAACACTTGCATGCTTAAATGTTTCCGATTTACTTATATGTTCACATGCTGGAATCAAGAAATGGTTTTGATGGTATTGAAATTATGGTTATGGCACGTCTCACGGTAATTGGGTTTGAACCCCGTCTGATGAAACTTAAAGTTCGGTTTGGATTTTATCTATGTATATATATGTTTTGCATGTGGATATCAATAAAATGTATTTGGTACTGCACTGTATAGATCCATTCTTATGATACTGTCTCCTCCGGATGTGGTACCCCGGAGTGGTCATAGCGCATTGCCTGCGAGGGGTCATTCTACGGAGGAACCGGACCGTAAAATGACTCAGGAGTAGGATTGTTTATTTGACGTCAGGGACGTTGAGCGTCTAGGACGCTAGACATTTGAGATGCCGTACCCGGACAGGGTTCGGGGATTGGACTCGGAACTGAGACCCGAGTGGCACGCGTAGCCTTGAGACTGTGACCTTATTGGACGTCAGGGACGTCAGACATCGGGGATGTCAAGATTGGAGTGTATAGTGCAGTGGCTAAAATTATGTTATGATTTTATTACATACCTCATGGTTCATATTATATGATTTATGGTTTTAAATTCTAACGCATGCATGTTTGGAAAACGGAGGGGTAAATTATATGTTTTACTTACTAAACCATTTTATAACTTGAGTTTCGGCCCACTCACCCTTAATGTTTTGGTAACCCCTCCAGGTCGTGCTACTGAGGTAGAGGAGGAACTTGAGGCTGAGGCATAGATCTACTTCTGCGTACCTGAATCCCTGTTGGGTGATTTTACCCGCAGGTTTATGTTAGAGTCGTGCTCGCAACTTGTAGTTTTGGATTTCATCCCTTGTCTGACATCTGTTTATTTCAGATTTGATGTAAAACTTTAATTTGGTTTTTATGCATTTGAACGTTTAAGGTTAAAATTGGAACATTATTTTGGGTGTCAGACGGGAGCAGGGCACGTCCCCATGTAGTCCCAGAGAGGATCGGGGCGGATCCTGTCAATGGTGGTGTGCCTTAAAGGTGTAGGCACACCTCTATCTAGCAGGAGGCCTTTTTGGAGCTCAGTGGCTTTGAGTTCGGTTGGAACTCCAAAGTTAAGTGAGAGGCTGGTGCAATTCCATGATGGGTGATCCCCTGGAAAGTTGCACCATGAGCTCCCGAAAAAAAAAACCGTGAGGGCGAGGAGGCCCAAAGCGGACAATCTCATGCTAGAATCAGATCTTGACCTATGAGGGTCAGGTCGTGACATTACCTCTACAGTCTTTGACGTTTAGCCTCCCTCTTCAAAACAACAACGAGATATACCCTTTAAATATGAAGAATAAGCCTCAAGCCATTTATAATGGAATTAATTTTAAAATTAATGAAATTAATGATTTTGAAATTAATTACCATGAATTGAGAGTTTAAATTCCATAAAGACTTCGACAAAAAAAAACAGATTACCTTTTTTATGCCACATATCAAATCCAAATACAAGCCCAACTTCAAGCAACAAGCCCAGCTTTGCAAGTTTGAAAACTACAACTTATAACCAATTTTCACTTGATCCACAGTTCCGAGTCCAAATAAATTTCTTGAAAATACAGTAAAGCTTATACATCCCTTAGGATTCCCTGAGTTCCTAAGTGATGTGTTCCTAAGGGATATGAGGGCATTTATGGAACCATAAAACACCGGAAAATTGTGGAGCTGTCATGACACAACCCATCCTAATCCCCCCGGGATTAACAATGGATGTGTCATGCTCCCGTCTAACCCAAGTGTGACACGAAAGGCCAGACAAGGGATAACCTAAAACCTCTGCCCATTCTGGACTTTCAGAGTGCGCTAGGATCAATGGAGGAGAGTGATGTCTCGGTCTCTGCTACAACCCGCATCCGTGATCAACCTGAAGGGCATTAAAAACCATTCTAAAAGCTGTGAGTGGACAAAATAAATAATTTATAAAACATATTTCACAAAAAAGACGTTTATGCCCTTCACTAAAAAGCATGCATGCATTCGTAAACCAGTAATCAAACCATTTATCATTAATTAAATCATTAGGGCCTTAGCCCAAAACCGTAAACCAAAGTATATGGGCACTCAGCCAAAAACCAAGTATATGGGAATTCAGCCTAAAACCAATCATGCAGGAACTCAGCCAAAAACAAAATATATGGGAACTCAGCCCAAAACAAAACCAATACTCGGCATCCCTGATGCCTGACATCCCACATGTCACAATCAATACTGTCACGGTTCCAAGCTACGAGTGCTACTCGGGGTCTCAATCCCAAGTCTCCACAGGGTTCACCCAGGTCAATGACCCGCAGATCAATGACCCACAGATCAATGGCCCTTCCTGGGGAGAGGCTTTAACCTCTATCAATCCTGCTTCTGAGTCACTATCAGGACCGGTCGCTCCGTGTAATGACCCCTCGCAGACATTGCTTCGTGACTACTCCAGGATACTACGGGACATCTGGAGAAGACAACCAATCACTCCAGGATACCACAGAACGTCTGGATGAGACAACCAACCACTCCAGGATACTACGGAACGTCTGGAGGGCAACCACTCATGAGGATGGTATATGGAAAACCATTTCATAAATCATCTCAAAACTGTTTAAAGGGACCTATGCCCGGGATTTCCATAAAACCATCGTAAATCCACAAATCCAATTTCTCAAATTCAAATTCCATTTTAGGGCCTCCGAACCCGAAATCACATTTATAAACCACTATGGGACTCATGCCCGATATCATAAACCAATTGGGTCTCAAGCCCGATCATGTAAGTCAAATGGGCTTCCAGCCCGATATCTCATTAAATCAAAGGGACTTCAAGTCCGATAGTTTCCAAATCAAATGGGTCTCATGTCCGGTTCCATATTTCCAAATCCAAAACCATTCCATCAAACCATCATAGAAATACCAGCACGTATAAGCACAATATAAAACCATAAATCTCGAAATACCTGCAAATACGTAAATCATCAATACCATAATCATGTTCATCATAAATCACATAATTAAAACATATAAAACAATTATGCATGCATCAATTTAGAAATCAATGTCCACTCATAGACCGTCCTAGATGCCGCCTCGATACGCATGCCATAAGCCTTCCGGGCTAAATAACCATCTCCGGAACTCTCGGACCTATCCAAATCACACTCGAAGGTCACCATTACTTCCAATAACCTAACATTAAATCCCTCAATTTTTCGGGATTTTTAAACTTATTTAAAATAAACCCTAAACCTTCGGACACCCAAAACTACCCCGAAACGGTGTCTGATCGACTCGAAACTTGTGCCCAAATGTTTGTTACATCGAAATGATGAAAACATGTGTTGACCATGCCTAGAGAATTGGGCTCACACTCTACCCAAAGGCGCTGCGCGTGAAAGCCACGCGTTGGAACAGTGTCATTGTCAACCTCGCGTCGAACCCAGTTATCTGGTTTTCCGGGTCAACCGACCAGATGACCCGACCCAGCCGGTTCTCCACCATCCAACCACCAATCCGTGCCATTTTTCTCCCATTTTGATCGTCACTCACCCAGGAACAAGTCTAACCACTCAACCAACAAAATCACTCCGGAATCTCACCTGGGATCGATGAACAGTGAGCTTGATCTTCAAGCTTGGATTCCGGCCAACTCCTGTCGTCTCCACCTTTGAAACCAGTCACAAAATGTTTGTATGGGTCCTAGGAAACCATCCTAATCCATCAAACAGCCCCATAACCCTTAAATCCCAACCTCAAATTTTCATAATAAAGACTCACCGTGTCGGATCTCCGGCCACCGTGCACGACGGCCCACGTCGTTGCCACCGTTTAGCTCGTCTCGACCTCCTCTCTCACTTCTCCGTTTACACCAACAACATAGGGTGAAGGTTTGTGCGGGTTGGGGTGGGTTGTGGTGTTGTGTACGTGTTTTGGTTTAGGAAAAACAAAGATGATGAATGAAACAGAGGGAAAAGGGTATGCATGTATGATGGATTGGAATCAAACTTGTCACTCATCCATTGGGCTTAGTAACAAATATATGGGCCCCACATAAGACAAAAGTCAAATTTACCTCGTAAAACGTGCCATCGTAAATATTTTATGAAATCTTTTGTGACCCGTAATGACAGGACCCATCCCAATCCCCCCGGGATTAGTGCGGGATGACCTTGCTCCCGTCTGACACGAAGTGTCAGACAAGGGATATTTCCGACTTTTGCCCTCCCGGGCTATCAGAGTAGGCCAGGATCCGGAGGAGGTATGTGATATCTCGGTCTCTGCTACAGTCCACACCGTATTCAACCTGAAGGGTATTAAAGACAGAAAGACTGTGAGTGGACAAAAATAAAAGAGTTTATAAAAACATTTCATAAGAGAAGACATTTATACCCTTCACTAAAAAGCATGCATGCATAGTAAAACCATTTATTCGAACACATATGTTTAAACAACCATAATTAGGGTCTCAGCCCCAAAGTCCGTAAATACAAGTCACACGGGCTCCTGCCCAAAACCATTTACAGAAAACCATAACACAGTGAACATATGTGGGATCTCAGCCCAAATCCATTTATCATTATAAACACAATTTCCCAAAACCAATTGAAATCATGTTTATCCATTATATTTCATATCTAGAACCTGTCACGGTAAAATAAAGCTACACGTGTGCTAACCGGGGTCTCAAACCCAAGTCTCTCCAGGGTCCATCCAGGTCAATATCCGTAGATCAATGACCCTCCCTAGAGGTAACGAACCATGCCCATCATGAGAGTAAGGAACCCAACTGGGGGGCGACTCCACTCAGTCAGTGCTCCGTGACTACTTCGGGGTCCACCCAGGCCAACGACCATCCCCGGAGGAGACAATCATATATAAAGGATGGCATATGAAAAACCATTTGAAATCATTATTTAAATCTTTCAAGAATTCATGCCCGGCCCCCATAAGCGTCATGAACCATAAAATCCTTTTATGGGTTCATGCCGGTTCTCATAAACCGTCATGATCCATAATATCCATAACCAAGGTAACACATAATTGGGCGCTAGGCCCGAATCCACATAGAAACTAGACCTCCGGTCCGAATCGTAAACCAAATGGGCCTCCGGCCCGATTCCGTAAAGCAAATGGGTATCGAACCCGAGTTTACCTTTTCAAATCTAAAACCATTTCATTAAACTATTTCCAAAACCATAAGAATGGAAAATCAGAGTAAAACCGGAAAATCTCGATTTACGTGCAAGCACGTAAATCGCCTCGAAATACGTGAAACCATATAAATCACAAGCATCCAAATCAACATCATAAAATCATATTCATAATCCATTTGGAAATCCAAAACCATTTCATTTAGACCAGTAAAGACATACAGCCCCGTATAGGGCCGAAACCTCGAAATACGTGCCTATACGTAACCACACATCCAAATGCACTCATGGCATCACAAACAAGTATTTAAAACATATAATAAACATTTATGCATGCACCAATTTAGAAAATAAGGTCCACTCACAGACCGTCCGAGCTGCCGCTTCGATTTGCGTGCCATAGGCTCTCCCGAGCCGATCACTATCAGCGGGACTCCCAAACCTGT